>OU898278.1:63902504-64642504 GCA_918026665.1 Diabrotica balteata
AATATATCTAAAATAATAAAAAAATAAAAAAAGGATTTGTTTTTTACGAAATATAGGAATACTATAAATATGTAGTGGAGCTATAATATTAAGTTAAAATGAGGTTTATACTGGTGAGGTACTCTCTGAAAAGATTTTTTATATATTCTTCGGTATACTTTAGTCTATAAAATATTAGACTTATATTTTAAAATATTAATCTTATATCTACTACGTGTATTAATCGGTTGCTATGTTCATTTGAACTTGTTGTGACCTCTTCTGCTCTACCATGAAAGTAAAATGTTCATACTTTCTATAGGTAGAACTTGGTTTAAGAGTATTATTACAATCTATAAATATGCTGTTTATAGAAAAATTTAGCAAAATTGCAAAAGCAATGTATGCTTTCATGGGTGGTTTCTTGTAAGGTACATTGTTTCAGGATATAATGTCGGGAATTGTTTGTTTCCGACGTCTTGTCTGCAATAGCGACAAACATTATCAAAGCTTGTTCGTATCGTTCTCCTCAGCCACTGGCGATCTTCTTCGAGTGCCATATCCTCTATATAATATAGTCGAACCAACTATGTAGACTATTGAAATTCAAAAACAGCCGATTAATGTTAATCGTCAAGAAGAGTATCTACATCTAAGCAAAATGATGTATTTGGGTAATCATTGACAGTACTTATCTCTTGGTGTAGGAGTTTTTTCGGGTGAAATCTGAGAGACATTGAGAAAGTTCCACGAATAAGATTCCAGCATAAAACTAGAACCTTAATCTTAATAGAGCAGTTAAGGAGCTATGCCATAAAAAGAGTTCAAAGAGACAAAAGAAATATTTTTTAGAAACTAGTCCGAGTTATAACATAATTTATGTATAGAAATACATACTGTTATTTCCAAGCAACGTAGTTATTTTCTTATGAGCTTTGAGGAGAATTTGTTCATCATTAGCGCCGTAGAGCATGGGATCAATATAGCAACTATTTTAAAGAGCACCACTGGCCAGGGGTATTCAGTTTGATAAATATTTGCTAGTTTCATTAAACAGCGAGTACTCTAAAAACTGGCGCTTGTAGTTCCATATGTAACTGTTTGCAGTTCGAGGCATTCATCTTTTTCCGGGATGTCACGCCAAAGTATGTTTAACAGAAATGTTTTATAAGGATTGATTTTAACCTGTCTGTAGATATTTTGTATATCCGTTGTGAAAACAAAGGAGTATTCTCTAAAGCGCAGCAAAATGTTAAAAAGTTCCGGTTAAAAGGTAGGTCCTTTGAATAGGATAACACTGAGTGAGAAACCACTAGACCCACTAATTTTTGTTGTTGAGGATTTTTCTTTAATAGACAGTGATGCGGAAGGAATTTAGTTTCTAATTTTCCATTAGTCAGAGAGAGGGCACGTTCGAGAAAAAGATATGCACTAATGAAAGACATATTGGGCTTATTTTCTAAATTAAAACATTTTTGCAGACAAGTGGAAGATTTACTTGAAAGCGACCCGAAGGTAAAATAAGACTCGTTTTTATTAAATATTTGTTCATCCAATTCCACAACGAGGGTAAATTTACTAACAAGGTCTTCTTCTTCTTAAAGTGCCTATCCGTTCCGGATGTTGGCGATCACCACGGCTATCTTTACTTTGTTTACTGCAGCGCGGAACAGTTCAGTGGTAGTCGTGTTATACCACTTTCGTAAATTTTGAAGCCAGGAAATGCGTCTTCTTCCCGGTCCTCTCTTACCATTTACCTTCCCTTGGAGAATCAGCTGGAGAAGGCCGCAACGTTCTTGATTTCTCATTACATGTCCTAGATATTCCAACTTTTTAGTTTTGACGGTCATGAGAATTTCACATTCTTTCCCCATTCTACGCAGGACCTCCACATTAGTAACTCTGTCAACCCAGGATATACGTAAGATGCGCCTATAACACCACATTTCGAAAGCTTCGAGCCGATTCATAGATGCAACAGTCTGTGTCCACGCTTCCATTCCGTAGAGCAGAACTGGGAATATGTAGCAGTTAAATAGACGGCATTTTGTTTTTAATGATATGTCTCGACTGTTGAAAATGGTTCTCATTCTAACGAATGATGCTTTTGCTTTTATTATTCCCTGTTTAATTTCTGTTGAGTGGTCCCATTGGCTATTTAAATTGGTGCCTAGATATGTCTATTGCTCGACTCTTTCGATATTCTGTTGGTTGATTGCAAGTTGAGCGTTTAGTATTGGTTTTTTACTAATTGTCATAAATTTGGTTTTCTTTATGTTAAGAGCTAGTCCGTATCTGTTGCTAACTTCTGTTATGCGATTTGTTAATATCTGTAAGTCATTCAGATTATCGGCAAAAACTATAGTGTCATATGCATATCTAATGTTATTCAACCGTTCACCGTTTATTAGTATTCCTTTCGCACAACCGTCTAAAGTTTCCTTAAATACCCATTCAGAATAAATATTGAACAACAATGGAGATAAAATACAGCCCTGTCGTACTCCACGTTCCTTACTTGTACCTTATTTTAATAAAAAAAAGGTAATATTCTTACCAAAAGACTAAGAATACCATAATTGGGTAGGAATTATTAACAAAATATTTTTCATTGCACTAAAAAAAACCGTAACCAAAAGGATTAAGAAGAGTCACAAAAAGAGCCTCAAGGCGACAGCACGCAAGATACGAGAATCGAGATCGGTGATCCAGCGACTGTAGGGATGGAGAAAACGGTTTTATCGGTTTTTTTGTCCCGGTTATAACCGGTTTTTTATTTTTAAAGTAAAAACCGGTTATTAGGTTTTTACGGTGATTAGGATTAGGTTAGGTGTTATTTTGGATCCCAATCATAATTATTATTCTCAAGTAATAGCAAACTGGGTGCATTGTAAATGTAACTTTGTAACTTATTGGATTAAAAAACAGAAAACCGCTTATTGGAAAAACCGGTTTTTTTGGCCAATTATAACCGCCAGGTTAAAGCGTGAGCAAAAAAACCGGTATAACCGAAAACCGGTGTTTTGTCAAAAACCGCCATCCCTACCAGCGAGTGCGTCGCGACACATCATATTATATACATTAGCGGGACGGACGATAACCGTCATATAGTCATGTATCTATTTATATTTTATTGTGTTAATTCAAAATAAAGTTTTTCACACCGAGTTTCACACCAGGAAAAAAAAGTACATAAAAAATAATTATTTTAATTACAATGTATAGTATTAATTTACCTTTATAGCTAGTAAAGATATGCATGCTCCCTGGTCTCTGAAGGCAAAGTATACGCCTTTTTTTGTTACTGGAATACTTTTTACTTCAGTGTTAATATTAACTTCACTATTTGAGTTGAACCTTCCTTCTCCAGCAGCTATTCGACCTAAAATAAATAATTTTAAGTTATTTTTCGATTTGAAAAAGGTTGTAGCACAGTTTTTATGGCAGATTACAACGGTCTTTTTACAGGATTGTTCGAAGTAGAAAAATTATAAATATCGATATCTTCTTGCCTCAGTTTTGTGTTCCGAAATTTATAAAAATGATTTGACAAAATTTGACTACAAACTACGACGACAAATTTTCTAATACAATATAATATAAAATGCAAATATAGTTAGTTGCCTATTTATGCTTTTCTTTTAGAGATTTTTAGTACCTGTATTGACTATGAGCTCTATTTTTGTGTTGCTGTTTTTTAAGTGTACCTTTTGAATTGTTGGATCTCTTGCATGTAGATCAATGTTGTCCCATGTCACCGAGTAAATCTGTGTAAGTTAAGGACATACTGACTAGTTGTACAAAAGCAGAGTTGGAAAAATGTGTGCTACAGTGTGTAAAAATATTATGCTTGTGATGTATTACGCATCTACTAGTATCTATATAAAATACAGACACTATAAAACATGCTGTTATTGATTGTGTTGCATATTTCACCCCATTTGAATTGAAGAGGGAACTAAAGTTTATTTAATTTATTTTATTGTTTTACCGTCAGCAAATTTAATTATTATATTCTTTTTCTGAAGGAAAAATGGGTACATTCAATTTGTTAACCTTTTGATACGCGCTCTCACCAAAGTAACTAGAACGGGCGCGCGTATGTCCGACATGCGCCTATTTATTTATAATATTTTACGCAATAATTGAAAATATCATTATTATATAATATTTATTTAAATCTTCAAAGGCTAGTCTAAAAGACTGAAAAACAGGAAATAAAGAAGTAAACAATCTCGATATTTCCGTTGTAATAAGGTATTAAAGAACTCAAACTAACTTAAATTTCAAATAAATACAAGGGTGGGACTGTAGGTGTCCGTATGTACCACATACGGCGGCCATTGGAAGGTTAAGACGTGATTTGCTTTTCAGATTTAATTCCTATTAAGGCTTACAATTTCCAAAATTTAAAACCATGGGTAACTTATTAATACTTAAGACTTTATGACCTAAAACATATATATTCATCAACCAATACGTTAAACTGGGAAACAGTCTGAAATTTACACCATCATAAGTCCATCAAGTCATAAAATCACACCATCTCTTTTAACCTAGAGACCAGTGGCGCACCTAGAATTTTCTTGGAGGGGGCTTGGTTGGTACCGAATTTTTTTTACGCTACCTCCATTTTGAGTCCTTAAAATTTGGGTTCTCTTTTAATTTAAAGTACTAAAGGTAGCAGTGCCAAAAATTTAGGTATCTATTATCCTATTTACCAACCTCCCTCTCCTACTTGTGCGCAATTGACTGTAGCACGTACCGTACCCTGAATGTGGGATGGTCGCTGTAAGGTTGACGACATTTTTTGAACACTCCCTTCTCTTATCTAGATCTTATCTCTGACGTTGGTCTGGTTGATGTTTCTCTTCTTCTTTTTTCTTTTTAATGACTGTTCGGATGTAATTGTGAACACTATTCCATCCCTCCTTACTTCTCGTCATCTTCACGATCATCTCTCTCACAGTCACAGGGTTCATACCTATTTCTCTATACATTCCGTATAGTCTATTGCATTTACCTTTGTAAATTCTACGAGGATTTTTTATTACTGATGTCCTTCTAGTGTTTTTTTATGTGGCCAAACAATGTTTTTAACAATGTTTTATGTAAGTAGTAAATAACCAACGTGTTACATTTAAATTTCAACTTACGTGTTTTTTAATATTGGTTTTTTACTCTCTCTTTTAGTAAACTGATGATGGAATGATTTAGTTCCGAAAAGATCTTCTTTAAATAAAGTTTTAAGCTTTTAGTAAGCACTTGTTTATACCTTGATACACACGAACACCACGTGCTTTGTATTCAACAGGTATACTAGCCACTCCTGGATATATCCACTTCATGGTTTTGTTCCAGTTTTATTCTGTAACATTTTTTTTTATAATTAATATATTAATTATTTTTATTCCTTTTACTCCCGTGACAATACGCTGATGGTCGGTTTACCATCTTCAAAATTTTATTGAATGCACGGAATTTCCCTGAGTATGAAAGGTTTTTAATCATTTCCTTTGTAATCCTGTCTATGAAAGGAACTAATGCTTTTCGGTGAAGGCGGGTTCTTTATGATAGATTTGTAAATATTCCAAAGGCAGGTATAGTAATTTGTCTGTAAAGACCCAATCTAGAAGATTTATATTTCATCATGTTTATAGCTAGAAGGGTACCGTTAGTTTCGATGTTCGTTAGAATCTTTTTACCTTCTCAGAAATACATACAAC
The DNA here is from genome assembly GCA_918026665.1 of Diabrotica balteata. Taxonomy (NCBI): domain Eukaryota; kingdom Metazoa; phylum Arthropoda; class Insecta; order Coleoptera; family Chrysomelidae; genus Diabrotica; species Diabrotica balteata. Next base: position 63,908,210 of record OU898278.1, read on the forward strand.
TGGCCTATGATTTTTAAGTATGAGATATCCCTTCTTCTTTTTTTGGTAGTTGGGCAAATTTTTGCAAGAAAGACTGACTTCTGAGTGGGCTCTCGTTGAGTAAAGGCTGACATCTCGTGAGACGCTTCGCTCACGTTATCATACCGTTATCTGTGCATTTTTCTTTATAAGTGTGTATACACTTGTATATTTAAGTTTTTTATCTTATTTACTATATTATATTAAATATAGTTATAAAGTTTATAAAGCACCTTTAATGTTAATTAAATTCAGTGTTTAATACAAGTATAGTATTAGCTTCAGTGAATTAGTGCAGCAATCAACAGGAATTACTGTAAGTTACCATAATCTTAGTATCTCCACTTATCTGGGCAAATAATATGGTATGGTATCATATCATCTTCCATTATCTGGGCGAATCAAAGTTCATCCATGTCTTCACATGTAGTTGAGAGTAACTACTGATTTTTGTGTTCAATTTAAACAACATTCAATATTTCTTACGAACTTTCCATCAGCTACTAAGAAATTTCAATAAATAATATTTACGAACATTTAGTACTTAATCATTAAATAACATTGCGAACTGATAGTCGACTTAACCAAGTGCGGTTTTTTTAAATTTTTATTTCCGCAACCTTTTTCCATTCTTGTAAATTTAGATTTGATTAATTTTTGTTATTTGCTATAATTGTTTATAGCATTATTAATAACACTTTAATTTTCTAATTATATTACTGCTTATTTTTATATGTATACCACCATTTCATAATTGATAGTGTATTTTTATCTCATGTGTACATTCAGCTACCGATATTGTTTTATTGCTGAATATATTGTTTTGTTTTATGAACGCATTTTATTTGTCGACTCATAAGTTTCTTAATATAACCATAACTCTGAATATTTGCTTTTTACCTTTAAATATTACTATACCTTTGACAACTAGAAAGATCAAGCCGATTAAGTTTCGTAGGTAAGTAGGTGTAATACCTAATATTTTTATTATTTGTTTATGTATTATACCCTCTGCTACAAGTCATCATGCAAGGTAGAGTAGAGGGAAGAAAAGACTTGGGAAGAAAGAAGAAATCTTGGCTGAGGAATATCAGAGATTGGATTAACCTCAGTGTTGAACAGATATTTCACGTTGCAAAAGATCGACAAGCGTTTAAAGAAGTGATCGCCAACCTTCGTTAGAAGACGGCACAAGAAGAAGAAGAAGTTTATGTATTGTGTTGACCAAATTTATTTAAGAATTAACTATTAATATATTTTCTTGGGTTTGGTCTCTAAACCTAAATAGATTTCCTTATATCTTTTCTTTTCTAAGGTTTCTTAATTTTCTCCTTAAAACCCAAAAAAATTAGTGGCGCCCTGTTCCTATCGTATTGTTACGAACGTGAATTTAACGAGGCACGTATAACGGTTGCATCTCGAAACAGCACCTCATGCTTCCATGCGGCGGCGTCTCGAAAGCGACTCGATATTTCGAGAAAGATCTGTCATGTACGCCTAGAGGTGGGAACTTTCTAGAAAATAGTAATTTTGGTATATATATGTAACGATCTTAGGAGTTAGTTTAGTTGATAAGAGAATTCCGAACTGTAAAGTTATAAATAAATATATTTATATAAATTCGAACCGCTCGTTTTATTTAAAAACGGTACAGTATCTTATCTTTGGTAATTTTACCCATCTATGTTTTTGTTTATTTCTGTATCTTTTCTAATATATCTTATCTTGTTCTGCCTTTACTTATTTCGTCCGTTGGACCCATTCCCGGTTCCAAAACTAGTTTCGAACCCACGACTCGCTCTCCACTAGGGATGTGTAGTTCACCATCGAAATAGTTCTAATGAACGATTCTTTCAACTGAACTAATTAAACTAGTTCATTAATTTTCATAGAACTAGTTCACTGCGAACGATTTGCATTATAAATTATGTCTCGACTTCTAAAGAAGAAAATAATGAATGAATGAATTAGAACATATATTTATGAATGTGACAATACCATAAGGTCTTATCTTAATGTCATAATGGTTTGGATCTTATGCCCATGTATTAGCTTGGATGTTGCCATGCTGTGTTGTTTCTTGTATTGTAATTTTGAAATAAAAATTTTAGTTGTGGTTAAAATGATTGAGGCATTTACATAAAATATCTTCTTCTCCTTCTTAGTGTGCCATATCCCTACAGAACGTCGGCGACTACCATGCTTATAATATTATTATACTGATCTCGGTCTTGCGCTACATGTAGCAATTGGTCCGCTGTCAAACCTGTCCACTGCCGCAAATTCCTCAACCAAGAGAGTTTCTTCCGTCCTATCCATTTCTTTCCTTCGATTTTACCGTTGAGAATTAGCCGAAGGAACTCATATCTTGGTCCTCTGATGTCCAAGATATTCTAGTTTACGCCTCTTAATAATATTTAATAGAGTTCGTTGATGTCCCATTCTTCGAAGAACTTCTTCGTTTCTGGTTCTGCTAGTCCATGGAATTTTTAGTATCCTTCGATACTAAAACACATCTCAAACGCCTTGATTTTATTCATGATATCGGCGTTTAAAGTCCAAGTTTCACATCCATACAAAAGTACAGACCACACGTAACATCTTGTAAACTTTTCACGGATTTCCAAATTTAATGAGTTATTGGATAATAGAGGCTTGAATTTTTGAAATGAGTACACAAAAATATAATTTTATGTAAAAGTGAGAATGAAAATGTGTTATTTAATGTTCCTAGAAAATTCATTGATTTTTTTTGTAAAGGTTCTTTTAGAAATAACCTAATTATAAATACCTATTAGTTTAAATATACATAAATATAAAAATAAATCATACTTGAACCATATTTATATTTAAAACGGTAAAAAAAAAACAAATCTTAATAATTTTTTGCAAATAAAAACTAACTAATCGTATAATAATTTAAACCATTTAAACCTAAACATACGATCGAAAGAAATAGTTCCGAACTACTTGTACGGTAGTGAACTAGTGAAAGACTGACTGAAAGAAAGAAATAGTTCCGAACTACTTGTACGGTAGTGAACCATGTAGTGAACTAGTGAAAGATTTACTGAAAACCGAAGTAAACGGGCGGCCAGCGTCGAGCTTGTGTGATGATTGAGACGAGACATCTGGCAACCAGTTCTGTTAGGGTTGGATTTCGATGTCGGTCCTACAAATAGTTCTTTCGCGAACTACTTCACTGAACTAGTTCTGTTGAACTAGTTCATCTAAAAGAACTAATAAGCACACCTCTACTCTCCACCAACCATCTGGCTGCCGTCCGCAGTGCCTCCATTGGTGACCTTTCTAGCACCATCCAAAAAAGGTTTCCGAGGTTACAACTCGTAACATACTCGTTCTGTCTACTCTTATTATGAGTCTAATATAAGGTATCTATATCTAAATATAATTCTTCTTCTTCTTCTCGTGCCACTCCTAGCGGAGATTGGAAATCATCATGGCCATATATATTTTCATTCATATAATGAAAAATATTAATTTAAATCCTAAACTGCATTTTAAATAATAATTTGTAAACAAAATTAAATTTATAATAAAATGTCTAGACGGCGTTGCTTAAGAGCCATATGGGTTATTACTTCTTCTTCATCTATTACATTCATGTACAGGTCGTTAGAGGTAATTTAACGTTTTGGATAGTGAACGAAATATTAATAGGGATTAAATCTGAGCGGCTATTTATATTACTTATATTTGAATAAATCAACTTAATTATAAAATAACTAAATATGCCTGGGTAATTTAAGGTGTGGTTGGATATAGCAAATGTCCCCAATCAATACTAATTATGTATTGCTTCATACCGAATGGTAATGGAAAAAAATAATAAAACATTGGAACTACCATTTTTATCAATTATCCAGTATTATCTTTAACGATCTCTATTTGTTATTTACCTCCGAAGGCAACCATAATTCATAAGCAATTTAAAAATATAATGGTATAATATAGTGCCACGTTATTCATCCTGCTTATGAATCATAACCAATATAGCCATTGGAGCAAATCAAATAGATCTAATTCTTTTTAAGAGTGCACAAATATACAACTTTAAGTGGGTCGTATAAACATCGATAAATCATCATTAGGTTTCAAGTTCAATGGTCAGTTACTTAAAATTTATTATATTTACGGTTTGGCCCGCTGCCAAGAAATACTTTAGTCCGCAAGCTAGACCATTTGAATGTTTTCTTTTATTACGGTATTTGAGATTAATATTTTATAATAAAATTTTAATTTTTATTTTAGAGTAACGGCAAGATCCAGCCCTCGCGCAACATTTGTCTTCTTATGATGCTATCTTCCGGCGGAGGTTAGCAACAATTACAGCTATTCCTTGAACAATGTAGGTGCAGCCAAACCATTCAAGATTTCTTAACCATGACTTTCTCCGTCTTTAACTCAATCTTCTGCTCTCTATTTTACACTCGTCGGGTAGGGATATTGGCAACCTCAATTCTAAATTGAGATTCCTCAATTGGATAAATGCAGATCCTGTCCTTTCAATTCGTCTTTAGATCTGTATGCTTTGCTTATGATTAAATTTTTTGTTTCTAGATATTGATAATTATTTACTGGTTATATGATAGAATCATTAATTAATTGGCAGAATATTATTGTCATACACAACGATTTTATTAATAATACAGTTAGTTTTTTTATTCATGTTCAGTTCTCTAAGTTAAGATCTATTCGTTCTTTCTACGAAGTCCTCCAGGTTGCTAGCTATTAGCGCTGTGTTATTGGCGTACGAATATTATTAATTAATCCCCTATTTACAGAAATTCCAGCATCACAGTAATTAAGGCTTCGATGAAAATATACTGGTAGTACAGGTTAAATAGTAGTGAAGATATATGCATCCTTGGCAACTCCTCGTTGGGTTTTATTTCTTAAGGGGTCCAGGTACCCCTGTCCTGCTCCCATTAGACCACATGTTATTTTGTTTTTTACTTAGGAACACATATTTTATAAATCGCATCCCCTGCGGCTGCCAGACCACCATGTACCGCACAACTTTATTAATTAATTAATTATTTGCCTTTTTACGAATATTTTTATTTCTTATATATAATCAACATATTTTTCAGTCTAATTCTGGGTCAGAATATTGTGTATAATTGCAGGATGTTATAAAAAAATCAAGTCGTAATATTTAACAGTTTTTTATTTACATGTTCCTAATGTTAAAAAAATGCAACTTTTCAGGAGAGCTCAAAAGCTAAAACAGTCCGATTTAGAAACCCCACAGCCTCTTATTCTTCCCTATATTTTTTTGTAAACTTAAGCTTTTTTCGTATATTTTTGTTTTTGCTACTTACACATTTTTCTAGTAGTTGTTGCTTTTTTTACAGTCATTTATTCTCATGATATCAATAGCTTTTAGTCCATTCACAGTATTAAGTAAAAAGATCATATTTAGTTTGTAAAGCACTTTTTTTCTTATAAAGACTTCTCTGTTTATCAAGTTTAATATAGCTACCATTCGATTCAGAAAAGTATTTAGAGAAATAAAATAGAATAAAAAAAAATAAAAAAAATTTTTTTTCAAGTGTGCCTAGTCATATTAAAAGAATTGACCACCTGGGACATATAAACATCGACGTTCACGTCCATACATCTTTGTACTAGGACATTAATGCCAGGTAGTACTTCAAGTCATGTCTGAAACCAAATTGAGTTTCACTAATGTTAGCACATAGCTTTTTAATATATCCGTTGGTGGATTATTCTTAGGCAAACTTTCAAGGTGCGTCTCATGAGACTTCTTGTTCTATATTCAGAGCAGTTTCTGCCATTATTTTTTTTTAGAGTAAAAAGAATAAGTAATGTTGTTCGTCAGATTTAAATTTTTTTGAGTCATCTATTGTTTCTTAGCAACTGGAATGTGGTTGTTCAAGATGTTGGTGATATCTGAGATAAGAACTTCTTTGAGATTTTTCCACATTAAACCAACTTCTTTCATTTTTCTTTCTTGTATTAAGATACCAACATATAAAGAATGTATATCATATTGTAGATACCAATAGATATAGAATCTATAGAATTTTAAAATATATACATATGGGAAAAAGAAGAAAACTACAATATCTAAGTCATTTCAAACGATAAAATTACTTTTCATTAAATTTTTAAAATAATTAAAAGAAATTTTAATATTTCATCATTTGAGACCATTATATTTTGTAGTTATATTAGATTTAACCACATTGCAAGTCCAATACAATTCAATTTTCACCTTATCAAGGTTAATATCACAAATATATTGTACAATAATAATTAAACTGGTTATTCCCTACGTAAAGAAATCTAGAAATACTCAAAATCTTCCAGCTCAGGAACTAAACACATCTTGTGTTTAAAACTGGCTAGCGAGAACTTCCCAATAAATATTTAAGTCATGTAACAAGTGCTACAAAATGAAATTCATCTGGCCACGGTATATTCTTTTCTCTGCTGGCAATGCCGGTCCAAAAGTAATTGGAGAGCGTGTAAATATTTGGTTTTCGGTTTTGTTACGCGCCGATGAATTTTTCAAAAGAATTTTTTGGTGTTATGAAATGTGATTAATTGCTCTACAAATTTTTGATATTCCTCAGGAATGCTGGATACCTTTGAAGAAAAAATAGGCGATAGATAATGTTTATTAAACGACCGCCGAGAATTTGATGCGGCAAGGACATCCGTCCAACATAACAACTGTTAAATTATTAATAAAGTTTATAAGAATCAGTTTCATCGTTTAGTTTAGAAATCTAATAATATTAGACGCATTATTTATACATATTTTTTAAAAGTTAATTGTTTTTAAACTGTTACATATTGTGTTATTCATTAATGGGAAGTTAATTAAAAAAAATTGTATAAAATAACTAAGGCTACAATTTCATCTTTATTTCTTTTAGCTTAAAAGGCGTGAAACATTGTTTAATTTATCATTTTTGATCTAATTCAGACAAAGGGTCCGTTTTCCGATTCTGGAACAAATAGCGAATTTTTATGTTTACTTAGAAATTCAATTATGTAGTGATCTACATTTTGTTTTGTTTGTGATACCTATTTTTTTTACTACGAAGATACACGAATGTCAAAGCTATTTCCCCTTATCCTAAAGACATTCCGCAACACTGAGATTATTATCTAACTCCGTTGTTTTGATAAAAAAGTACCTAAAAAATATATATAGTAGAAAAAATTTTATTTCAAATCCTTATAAAAGATCTATATCTGTCGCCGTAAGCTGGAGTACTTGGGACACATAATGAGAAATCAAGGCAGATACGAGCTACTCCAATGCATTTTGCAGGGTAAAATTGAAGGAAAAAGGGCTTAGGATGAAAAAGAATATCCTGGCTTGCTAACCTGAGAGCATGGTATAGAAAGACCTTAACACAGCTATTTCGTTTAGCAACCAACAAAACCATCACAGCCAGAATGATCGCCAACGTTGTGAACGGACAGGCACCCTAAGAAGAAGATATACATTTTTGGTCTGTATGAAAAATAGTACATGATATGGTCACGAAAATTTGCGACATTTTTTTCTTGTATATTTGGCTGCAAATTGCCTTTGAATGAATAATTAAATTAGGTCTAGATGAATTCAGTCTTGCTTTTGTTAGAACACACTGATTACAAACGCGTACGACATAATATATGGCGTTTCAGACTGCTAATGATATTATGTAATTAACCAAATGTTGGATCCGCCACCCGTCCAAGTATTACCCGCACCCGACACTGCTTGACTCCGGTGATCAGACAAGAACCGGTATCTTCAGTGGGGTATGACCATAACTGGACATGCCAGTCATGAGTTTCTCATATATTGTTAAGTGTTTACTTGTATACTATAATTATTGATATATTAATAGTGACTTATAACGAGATTAGCCATAAATTTAGTTTCATCGAAATTTATCTTAAATCAAGCTTTTTCTAATTTTTGTTTCGTTGTTTTTGAAACATATCACAGAATTTGTCTTAGGTTGTCTGCATGGTATATAATGCCATCAGTAAACTTTAGACCCCTATGATTTAATATTTTTTCATCGATAGTGATGGTCACTTCCTGCTATGGAGTGTTCTATGTCATAAAAATTTAGGTGATATAATCTTATCGTAAATTATCTTGCCATTAAACAGATTCGTCAGTTAATTTGAAGAATAATTTTGTTGAAATTAAACACACTTCAAATGTCAGTGTCTTCTCTATAAAATAAATTTTCGTCAAGTATAGATCGATCTCATTAATTCCTTACAGCTATCATATTGCATGTTAAATCTGATGGCTGACTACAGTTCCTGATTTTGCAGCCAGCGGCCGTCGACATGATATTAAATTCGTCTCATAAGCATAGTACAAAGTATTTTCAATCCGAGATGCAGTCTCACTTTAAAAAGATCAGTTATAATTTTGTTTCAAGTGTTGTTCACAGTTTTTTTCGATAATTTTATAGCTTAATTTATTACTTTATCGTTAAGCGTTATCGCTATAAGAAATCTATTTCTCCGACCTCGGATCTATGGGTGTAGAAACTCGCCACACGAGAAATGCAGGTGCTTGTCTATACCTAGTTCTCGGAAATCTTTTTTCAAAATACTACGTGTTTCTCGTAAATAAATTATTTCGATTTATTACATTAATAAAACATTAACCTTTATTTGTAAAGACCGTACGTGCACTTATCAGATGATCGGTGGTATTTCTCGGTCGCCTTAAGCTATTTTCACACGAATAACGATTTTGTCCAAAAGGAATAGATATAAGTACGTGTAATTAATTGCATACGTATACCTAAGACAATTTTTTTAAATATAAAAAGAAGTTAAATCTTTGTAAATGGGTATATTTAAATAAAAACCTTAAAAGGGCTACATCAAATTAACACAAACGTTTTCGGAATAATAATTCCATCATCAGGTTAAAACTGCAGGTTAACGTGCCTGAGCCACCAAAATATTAGAGTAAAAACCCTTTCAAATAAAACATACACACCACAACCGCTCAAGAAACGATCCCCCCGACTCTTCAAAGCAAAATCTGAAAAGACAAATAACAAACGTAAATTCTGAAGTAATGTCCGAAATAAGCGAAGTAGAAATAGAAAATGCAATTAAAGAAATGAAAAGAAATAAAGTGATGGAATTCTGGCAGAAATGTTGAAAGAAGGCTGAGAAGAAGTCATCATGTACCTAAAAATACTTTTCAATAAATGCCTATTTGAAGGAAACATACCAAAGGAATGGAATACTGCTAACACAATATTAATACACAAAAAAAGGGACAATACAAAAATTATCGTCCAATATCACTACTATCACAACTTTATAAAACATTCACAAAAATAATTACAAATAGATTGACAACAAAGTTCGATGTATATCAACCAGTAGAGCAAGCCGGATTTAGAAAAGGGTTCAGTACATGTGACCATCTTCACACACTAAAGGTCCTAATAAAAAAACATACACACATGCCTTACGTGAGTTCTAGCGTCCGGAGAGTAAACCTCTTCAAACGGACTTCAGCTGGTAACCAGAGGTTCAGTTGGTAAGATTTGTTCATTTCTTGTTTTATATCTGGTGCTTATTAATTTGGTAGCAGTCCCCCAATCGAAGAACAAATACAAACCATCTTATGTGTGTGAGATTAGAATAAGCTTTGAGCACCATCAGATTAACTTATTTTTAACACTTCGCAGTAGCGCACCTAGAATTTTCCTCTGGGGGGTTTTGGTTGGGCACCGAAATTTTTTTATGCTACCTCCACCATTTTAAGTGCTTAAAATTTGTAAATGAGAGTGTCGGAATAGAGTCCTGGGAGGGGGGGGGGTTTAACCCCTAAAACGTCCCCTAGGTGCGCCACTGACCCTTCGAAGAAAACGAAGAGAAATACAAATCTTATTTTTAACAATTTTACTCATTGAAAATTCTTTCTAGAATCTAATAATGCCTTTTCATACCTGTCATAGCACGGCGATACATTAAAGCTCCGTGGAAAAGAATTGACCAACAGCAAAGAATGAATTAGTAGCCGCTTTGGCTAAGTAGATCATTAAACATTTCTTTATAGTTATTAATAACTCACACCTGTCTATTTGTAGAGTAATATTTTATTGGTGTTACGTATAAGTTCGAAATGTTACATACATTTGATACTATCGGAAGGTGTTTCTAGCTACAAGTTATAAATAAAAATATATATTCCAGTCACTCAACTCTGATCAGTTTTTTAAATCAACTATTCAGATCAACGAACTTGTATACAGGATGTTCATCAACGTTTAATTGATAATTCTGTACTGATCTTAAATATTAATAAAGTTTTTATTCAAAAAGTACTCTAACCGGATAAAATTCTTCATTAAGGAAATATGGAAACTGTACTCATTATCCGGGAGTAATTTTCAAGTTGTATTGATTTAACTATTTTTGAGCATAGGAAATTTAGTATCCTTATTTTTAAACCATTATTTAATTTCCAAACCAATTGATTAAGTGATTATATATAGTTCTAAGGAAAATATATCCGTTTGATATGAGTACATTAACAATAATATAGGAATACTAAGTATATTCCAAGATGTTAGTACCTCCCACAGCCGTTGAGATAAAAAGATTATACAGCATCGCTAAAGCAACCGACAAGTCATCAAAGGATTTAAGTCATGTGCGGCAGATTAAGATTGCGGATGGAAAAGTATTAAGAACCGATGTTGAAATAAGGCAAAGATAATTGTGAGTACTTTAGAAAGTTGCTAAACGAAGAACACCAAAGAAGAGACAGAGGATGCGGGATCCCAAATGAGAATGTAACATCAGGGATAGTGAGATATGGAGTTGTCAAGGTGTTAAATAGAATGAAAAATGGCTAGGCAGTAGGATCTGATGGAATACCTGTGTATGTTTAAAAGGCTCTAAGAGACGACGGGGTTGTAATTTTATGGCTAACGATGAGTAGGATAGGTAGAGGAAAAAAGGATGCCCAATGCATATATATATATATATATATATATATATATATATATATATATATACAGATTGAACGAAATAAATTCGGAACATAGGAATATAATGTATTTCGGCTCAATTCTGCTGTAGGTGGTTGGCCAACAAAATATTGTCAAATATTTATATTATAAAAATCCAATACTTCAGTGGGCTGCTGGATTCTGAACTCATAAAAATTGAAAGCTACACATAAATCTACGATTTATGCTGTCAAACCAGTTATAGTCCAGGAAATGAAGCATTTCACCTCGCAATTATTTCGTGCTCCTTGGATTGACTTGAAATTTAACAGAGGGTAGGTAATAGCCTAAGGATCAAAATCTATATCGAACCAAAGTGCGCCAAAGCCTAGGGGGTGGTTGCCACCCCATCTCCGGGGTGAAATTTTTTTTTACGTTTTAACTACAGGTTTCGATTAAAAAAGTGATTCTAAACAAAAAATGTGCTATACATTTTTTTTATAAAATGATATTTTTCAAGTTATTCGCGATTGAAAGTAATAATTTTTGGACGAAAAAATCCACGTTTTTAATCGATTTTTCGCGAATAATTCGAAAATGGTGCATTTTATCAAAAAAATTGTAGAGAACAAATTTGTAGCTTTTAAAAAGACAAATACAATTCATTTTTTAAAATGTTTTTGGGATATAACAGAAACCGAAATACGGCCTATTAATGTTCAGCGGTTTTCTTCAAATGCCAAATTTGAAAGATTCAAAATCAAATATCGGGAAAATGATGCATTTTTGGAAGAAAACTCACAAAACCTTTTTTAAAGAGCATAAATAGACCTATCATAAAAAAGACTCTAGCTGAAAAATTGAGTCAGTTATGATGGAAATAAGGTCAATACCTCATTTTTTACGAAAAAATCGATGAAAACAACCCCCTAACCACCCCCATAATTAAAATCGATCTTTACCCTTCTGAAATTCCCTTTGTACATGTATTGTTAATATGTCCAAGAAGTTTGACCCATTTAAAATGCTTTGTGTTATAAAAAGTACAGCTTAAAGCGAGAAACGATTTACAATTTCATATTTTTTACCCTTCTTTTTTTAAATATGCCCGAAAATACTGAATATATAAAAAAAATACAAATTACCAAATTGTAGCTTTTTTAATGACTAAAATTATCCTTCATTTAGATTTGTTGTACAATGAATATTTGGCAAGATATAGCCGTTTAAAGCATCGATTTACGATCAAGCACCATCTTTTTCGATCCCTTTAAACTCACCCCATTTAAAAACCAAGGGTTCCAAAAAGATTTAATTCACAGATTCTTGTAGCTCTTAAAAACCTCTACAAATCGTTTTTGAAGAAACACTCTATCGTTAAAAATTAAAGGAAATACGTTAAAAAAAACCAGTGAATTTTTTTCCGGAAAATTTTATTAGTATAGTACAGTACATTTCGGAGCATAGTAATCTACAAAACCGGTATATTAGCTAGTGGGGCGTTATACATTCGAAATTTTAAGCGTTCTTATTTTGAAATCCCATACAACAGAATAAAACATCTGCTCATATGTCTATGGCTTGGCAATGAAAATATTAGAGCAACAGATTGGGGATGGTATTCCAAAGATGGTTTGTTATTACCCGTACCCATGAACAAACAACCTGCACTCGATGAACTTTTGAAAATTATTTTTTGGCAATGCAAAAAAGGATGCGGTGTTTCATGTGGGTGCAGAAAAGTTGGTTTATACTGTAACTCTACTTGTTCTGGGTGCTCAGGTGAAGGGTGCAATAATAGTCCACCAATAATTGAAGATGAGGATGACATAGATCACGATGAAGATGTAATTGATGACGAATAAAATTAATATTACAATTGTTTTACCTATAAATGTAAATATTTTCAACTATTTATGTAAATGTATAAGAATATATGGTGCCTTTTTATGTTGATAAATTTTTTTGTATTTAATTCTACTTTTTTCAATTTATATCTTATAAATTAGTTTATAAAAACTGCAATGTTGTAAAGGGTGATTTTCAAAAGTTGAAAAGTTGCAAAATTTTGGCAAAAAATTGTTTTCACCTATAGCACTCATAACAATTGATTTTTAAGGGTTGAAAATGTATGAATTTGTATTTTAAAGTATAAAAAAATCACTATTTAACTAATCCAAACCAAATTTCACTCATCTTAAGATTTATATTATTTTACAATTTTTGAAAATTAGAAGTAGTTTTCACCCCTAAGAACAATCAGGGTTCATCGGCATGACATAAACTATAAAGCAGAGGGTGAGTTGAGCTTAATTCCAAATTTTTATGCAAATCGTTCCAAGGTGAAATCATTTTCTCGCATTACTAATTTTTTTATATTAATCTCTAATAAGGGTCGCTTTTTAAGGGTTGAAATATGATGGAACTTTATTCAAAAGCACGAAACTATCATTATTTAATTAATTCAAACCAAATTTTACCCATATTCAGGTTTAATATGTTATTTTATAATTTTTGACAATTACGGGTAGTTTTCACCCCTTAGAACAATCAGGGTTCGTCGACATGACATAAACTATAAAGCAGCGGGTGAATTGAGCTTAAATCCAAATTTTTATCCAAATCGATCCAAGGCGAAATCATTTTTTTATAATTGGTAATTTTTTTACATTAATCTCTCACAAGGGTTGCTTTTTAAGGGTTGAAATATGATGGAACTCTATTCAAAAGTATAAAATAATCATTATTTAACTAATTCAAACCAAATCTTACCCATATTCAGGTTTAATATGTTATTTTATAATTTTTGACAATTAGGGGTAGTTTTCACCCCTAAAACCCTTCAGCGCACTTCGGTTCGATATAGATTTTGATCCTTGGGCTATCACCTACCTTTTGTTAAAATTTCAAATGGATACATGCAGGACGAAAAAATTGCGAGGTTTTAACTATTTTCGAGCTTTATTTCCTGAACTATAATCGTTTCCTTAGACAAACCCGTCTTATGCAAACAACATTGTTGTGAGACAGATAGTTGAACGATATTTTATACAATGTCTATACCTAGGTATGGATTTATTTTTGTCCGAGTTTTATATTGGTCCACTATTTCAAATGCAGTTCAAACTCACATGTATTAAATTGTATGTTCCGTTTTAATTTGGTTCAATCTGTATATATATATATATATATATATATATATATATATATATATATATATATATATATATATATATAAATATATATATATATATATATATATATATATATATATATATATAAAGTATGCTAAAGATGTATAAAGTTAATGTGGCACAGAATGAAAATTTGGGAGACAACTGTAGAGCCAAGGATAAGGAGAGAGACATCGATAGGAGAAGAACAATCTGGGTTTTTGCCAGGAAGGAGAACAACGGATGCCTTGAGACAGTTGATAGAGAAATACAGCGAGAAAAAAAAAAGAGAGCTAATTTCGATAATGACAGATCTTGAGAAGGTATACGATACAGTTTCTAGACAAGAGCTATGGAGATGTATGGGAAAGAAATGGGTTCCTGAGAAGTACGTCAGGGTAGTGAAGGATATGTATGGGAGAACGTACATCAAAGTAAGGACTGCTTTCGGATTGGCTGAAAGTTTTCCAGTGACGGTTGGTTTGCATTAAGGATCTTCACTGTGCCCTTACCTGTTTAATCTTGTTATGGATGTACTGACAGAGAAAGTAAGAGAGGGAGCTCCTTAGTCAATGTTCTTTGCTGATGAAATCTTTTTGTCGCCAATAGCTCAATTCCGGCTTTACGATTGGTCAAATTGCAACCATAATTGCAGCCAATGGTATTGCCAGAAATTAAGCATTGGCTGTCGTGCAAGCTTCAATGGCAGAGCGGCATGGAATACTTGACCTACTTAATTTCATATAAATATAAGTGCACGACGGCCAAAAATTCGTTCTGGTCTGGACAGGAATCCGCGGAACCAGCCTTCTTAGCACTAGAGACCTTCTGAAACTCTCCGCTCCCAGAAACTCTGCTTTTTATTGCACCTAACCGTTCTCCTTTCTTTCAGGATTCTGCTAAGTTCTCTAGCGAGTATAATTTGTATTTAAACTGCATTTATTTCAGCATTTTCGACTTAGAATAAATAGTACGATTTTATATTTTTCTTCTATTTTCATTGTATTTTCCTGATTTAATAACTTGCATTATCTGGTTCTTTCTTTCAGGATTTTTTAAGTCCTTAAACGAACTTAAAATAGTTTTCTTATCTGATTTATTTGGTATTTTCAGGGAATTTTAACTTTAACAAAGTAGGTGTTGTAAATTACAATAATTATGCCAATATTACATGTCTGTGGTTATAAACCACAGACATGTAATATTTGTAACATGTACTATTGGCATAATTATTGTAATTTACAACACCTACTTTGTTTATCGTTATTAGACAACACCCTAATATGGGTTTTTATTATTTCAGCATTTGTTTAACTTTGTATCGAGACCTGAGGATGCTTTGCATATTGTAGAAAGCGAAACCGGTCGTCTGATAGTTAAATTAAATTGATTGTAAGTCTTATTTATTATTTCTTTAACTATTTGAAATGGACTCACACAAGCAACACATTCATGATTTCCATGAGTATTTCTTTCTTTCGATGCCTCGTTTTGCTTCTATCTTCCCTTCCATAATAAGCTTTAAGAACTGGTACTTGGAATTTCGAAATATATGACCTAGATAAGCAGTTTTTCTTCTTTTTATTATTGGCAGCAATTCTCGTTCTCTGTCCATTCGATTTAATACTTAAGTATTAAGGAAAGTGTTAGAGAAGGGCTATTGAAGAGGGAGGTATTAAGGTTAGCAGGTCGAAACGAAGTGTATGTGGTTTGGAGGAAGAGGAATGGTTAGAGGCATATAATTGCTTGGAGAAAAACTAGGACGAGTAGGAGAATTTAAATACCTGGGCTCCTACATAACGGAAAAAGGTCGAGAAAATACTAGATCAAGAAATTGCCCACAGGATACAGGCTGGTTGATTTAATTGGAAGCGAATGAGCGGCGAACTTTGTGATCGAAAAATCGGGGAACGCCTGAAAGGTAAGATATACAAGAGTGGGGTGAGATCTGCGTTGGTGTACTGTGGTGAAAAACGGTCTGTAAAGAAGATTCAGAAAAATGAAATGGAGGTAGCTAAAATGAAAATATTACGATGTATGTTGAGTAAGACTAGAAGGGATAGAATCAGAAACGACTTGATTAGGGAAAGAACCGGAGTGACTACAGTTTCAAAAAAATATCTAAGAAAAAAGACTGTAATGGTTTAGTCATGTCAGACGTCGAGATGAAAACTATATGGGATGAGGAAAAGAGATGTTAAAAGTTGATGGAAGGAGAGGTAGAGGAAAACCGAGGAGACGATAGAAGGACAGTATGGCAGAGGACTCGAGAGAAAGAGATTTAGGCGAAGAAGACTCGATGGACAGAAATGAGTGGTGATGAAGAGTAAGGAACAGCGAATTCTGAAAAGGGCAAAGCTAAGGAAGTAGAAGAAATTACATATCCCCTCACGTATTGACGTTTCACTTAACATGTTGCTTGTATTGCAGAAGTAGAGTAGGTACCTGGACAGTGATCTTCTTGGCGATAAGTCAATTCCAAAGTTTTTAACCCATATCAACATTTGTTTGGTGACTGCCCCGTACACTTTGTAAAAGAAAAACTTATCGTCTCTTGCAGATATAGTTTTTGGGCGATGTTACCATGTATCGTTCAGAGTATTTATAAAATGTCTTTTGAAAAGTGGTTACTGGGTTATTGAGTGTATAGATCGCACATTTCACGTTACGACCATTTTCAACTAAAAAGTATCACATTTGGCATTTTTTGAGTTGAATATTAACTTTTCGATTCCTACGTTTCTAGGCAACTGTTACTATATGGAAAAAATTTAATAATAGAACGATGTAAAAATTATTGAATATATAATACTTCAACCAAAAAACACTTAAAACGTAAAAAATATCTGAATGTAGTCATTACTCGATGTTTAGGGTTTATCACACCAAAACATAAAAAAAGTTCAAACAAAAAGTACTAAACACATTTTGTACGAAATTTAAAATAAATCGACTGCGTCATTTTTTTGGAATTGTGTTTAGTTTCTTCATCTTATGGTGCCTATCCGTTACGGATGTTCGACACTAACAAGGCTATTCTGACTTTGTTGACTGCTGCCCTGAAAAGTCCGGTAGTGGTTAAGTTAAACCACTTTCGCAGGTTATGCAGCCAGGATATCCTTCTCCGTAATGGACCTCTTTTCCCATGCACTTTACCTTGAAGTATGGTCTGAAGTAGGTATATCGTTGTTCATTGCGCATTGTATGGCCTAGGTATTCTAGTTTGCGACGTTTTATGGTTACGACTATGGTTACGACTAGTTCGCGCTCTTTACCCATTCTATGTAGTACTTCTTCGTTGGTAACTCTGTCTATCCAGGAAATCATCAAGATGCGTCTGTCTATCCACATCTTAAGTGCTTCGAGTCGCTTCAGTGATGTTTTAGTTATTGTCCATGACTCCACGCCATATAAAAGAACGGAAAATACGTAGCATTTTAGTAAACGAACTTTTATTTCCAATTTTATGTCGTGGCTGTTAAAGAATTTTTCATTTTGACGAAAGTTGATCTTGCCTTCTCGATCCTTATCTTAATTTCCGTCGATTGGTCCCACTGTTCATTTAAGTTTGCACCCAGATAACAAAAGTTGGTGATTTGTATTATAGGTTGTTGGTTAACTAGTAACTAACCAGGTGGTCTCCTATTTTTGCTTATAACCATGTATTTGGTTTTTTTGATGTTAAAATCAAGCCCAAACCTGCTACTTACTTCTACCACCTTGGAGACAAGTGTCTGCAGACCGTCAAGCCTGTCTGCAAAAATGACAGTATCATCAGCGTATCTTATGTTGTTCAATCGTTCTCCGTTTAAAGTATTCCCTTGTCTATGTCCGTTAGCGCTAGGTCCATAATGTGCTCTGAATATGTATTGAACAACAATGAAGACAGTATACATCCCTGTCTTACACCTCTTTTTATCTTTATATCGTCTGTTAACTGATCCCCAACTCTAACAGCTGCAGTTTGTTCGTAATATATATTGTTTATTATACTCGATCTCTGCTGTCTAGACCAAATTGAATTTAATATTTTCATTAGTTCGTCATGTTTTATTCTATCGAACGCTTTTTGGTAATCAACAAAACACACAAACACACACACACACACACACACACACACACACACACACACACACACACACATATATATATATATATATATATATATATATATATATATATATATATATATGTATATATATACATATATACAGATATATATCACAGTTCACGTCTCTACATCTTTGAAAGAGAACTTGTATTGCAAAAAGTGCCTCTCGAGTACCCAATGCATCCCTGAAGCCGAATTGTGTGTTTGTCATGTGTTCTTCACACTTTTTATATATTCTTTTATGTATAATTTTTAAAAAAGTTTTCAGGAGATGGCTCATAAGGCTTATTATTCGATAATCTTCACATTTTTTGGCATTGGGTTTTTTAGGGATTGTTATAAAAGTTGATCTTAGCCACTGTTGGGGTATTTTTCCACTTTGGTATATATTGGTACATATACAAAGTCGTTTTGTTCTTTATTTTTTTATAGTAGTGAATCATGGTAATTAGCGGTATGGTAAGTTCACCTATTTTTACCTAAACCTTTGTATTGTTTTTTTGATTGTTTATTGCAACCATTTAAATTTTGATATTATTTGTTATTTGCACCTATGAGTGAAAGTTCATTTATCTTGCCAGAGCTATCGAAGGAATAGTTTCTATTAATTTAATTACTATTAATTCGTAATAGTACATTATTTGTTAACCCCCCACAACTGCAGCAGTTCTTGGCACTAATCGAACGGTTGGAGGGCAACAATACGCTGATTTATAAATACAAATTCCTGCGATCAGGCAATAATTGCAGATTAATGTTTAATTAAATTGTCGCTACTATTTATTGGTAAATTATTCGTGCCATGGCCGCATTCACAACTTTGTAATGGTATTATTCTAATTGCCGTTAATTTTTCTGAGCTTTTGTGCGCATTTACTGTCAAAGAAAATTTTTTGTATAAATGCGCATTGCATTTTTATCTCGTAGGTATTTAAAAGTGAGTTATTTATTTAGTTGTAGTGTGCATTCAACTATTTCCAAAGAATATATAACGTTTACAATCTCCTTTCAGATTCGAAGTCTATACAGTATCACTGAAAAATAACATTAAATTTTAATTTAAATTAATAATGCTTAATTTATGTCTTGTTTAAACTTTCTATTCTTTCGCGTGCCATATCAGAATTATCCGACGTTGCTTCTCGATAATTGTCTTGCATTTGGTATCTGAGTCCATTCACGAATGGTTTTTAACCAAGAAACTTGTTTTCTTCCTACACCTCAACGGCTCTCTATTTTGCCTTTAAGGATCAGTTGTAATATTTTATATCAAATTCCTCTTATTATATGTCCCAGATAAGACATTTTTCGATGTTTAACAGTCTTTAGCAGTTAGTTCTCTGTCTTTGTTGACGCTCCTTAGTACTTCTTCATTGGTTTTTCTTGGTGCAAAAGGTATATTCAGCATTCGTCTATGAACCCACATTTCCAATGCTTTAATTCTAATTCTGATGGGAATGGTTATTGCAAAGAAATGACTTCATTTTCATAAAAGTAGTTTTACTCATTGCTCTTCTACGTTTTATTTCTATGTCTGGATCTAGTTGGTCCGTTATCACAGTTCCCAAATATGTCATTTTGTGAACTTTCTCAACTTGGACTCCGTTTAAGTGAAGCTTTGCATCGGGATGTGGATCACGACTAAAAGTTAAATAGACTAAAAGTTAATAGCTCGGGTTCGTTCGAAAAAATATCCTCATGCGACATATTTGCATAATCACTTTGGTTCACTCAGAATAAGGTTCAAGAAGTCTTTTATAGAAGAAGTTTTTTATATTTTTTGGATAATTTTAAATAAAAACGTCTCTTTTATTTTTTTTGTTATATATATATATATATATATATATATATATATATATATATATATATATATATATATATATATATATATATATATATATATATAAATTATAATATATTATATATTATAATATATATATATATATATATATATATATATATAAATTATAATATATTATATATTATAAACGATTCACGTTTTATGTTTTTTATTTTACCCTTTGGACATGCTTTTCGACTTCATTGATCTCTACTTCTTCATAACCGCCATGGGCACAAAAAACGTAAAAACGTTGACTAGTTTTGTAAAATTCTGAATTTTCCACACACAGAAACTGGTAACATGTTAAGTTTTTTAGCGAAAAATCCACACAGATCGAATTCACTACAGAATCGGTAAGTATTTCCTGCCACTCACTAAGTAGCTGACTAAATGGTAACTATTCATTAATACCGATGAAAACTGGAGTTCGAGATTTCTGATAGCTTGTGAATTATTCAAGAAGTGAAAAATCCTACCAAAGCAAACAACCACAAATTAAACTAGAATCCTAAAAGATGAACAGGTTTCCTATTAACCATCAGAAGCCGAAAATTCTTGGATATATAATATTTTTAAATTTCCTGCATATCTCCTCCAACTCAGTTTTAATATTACTTCGAAGATGTAGATTTGTACGTGGAGCGCAGTTGAGGTTCATCATCATCATCATCATCATCACTGGCTCGACAACCCTTTCTGGGTCTTGGCCTGTTCAAGGATTCTTCTCCATTCTGACCTGTTTCGTTGAGGTTACAAGATCAAAATAGTAATATAGTTTATTAATATAATATTACAATACATGTCAAAACTCTTTGTTCTAAACTTCTACATCGTGAAAAAAATCCAAGAGCAAGTCCAATTTTCAAGTCGAGGGTGAGTAAAACCTAAATCCAAATTTCCATGCAAATCAGTGAACACAAGGTATTCAATGACATTGATTTAATCATAACTAATCTAGGGTTTGTATGGAGTTGAAGCTTGGACACTTAAAAAATCCAACAATAAAAGCCTAGAAGCATTCGAAATGTGGTGTTACCGACGTATTTTGAAAATATCATGGATGGATCGCAAAACAAACGAACAAGTTCTCGAACAACTAGGAAAACAATGCGAAGTTTTAAATTCCATAAAAATCAGGAAATTGGAATACTTGGGGCACATCATGAGAGGTTAAAAGTACGAACTACTAAGGAATATAACGCAGGGTAAAATCAAAGGTAGAAGAAGTGTAGGAAGACGTAAAATCTCGTGGCTACGCAATCTCCGTGAATGGTTTGGATGTAGTTCAATTGAACTATTCAGGCGAGTAACCAATAAAATTATAATTGCCAGAATGATTTCCAATCTCAGATAGGAGTGGAACTTGAAGAAGAAGAATCTAGGGGTGAGATTTTTGAGTTAAACTGTGATAAAATCTTAAATCATATTGTTTAATGTCAATCGACATTCATCCACTTCATTAAAATATGATTTGAATCAATTACCCGCTTTAATTTACAGTTATACGATTTTTTGTAATAGGGGTAGTTTTCACACCTAAAAAATAAAAAGCTACCAACGGCACAAGTTGAAAAGTGACGTGGAAGGTAAGTAGAACCTAAATCCAAATTTTCATGAAATTCGGTGGTGACACGGAAAATTACAGGGTATATTCTTTATATTTTTTTCTAACTACAATGTTTGTAGTTAACACACTACAATGTGTTTCATAATGGAATAATATTTATTGTTGGTATAATTGGTTGGTATACATGAATATAGTAGGTCATTCACAAGGATACTAGACGTACTTAAAAGATAGTTTTTAATTCACTTATGTTTGTTATCAAGAATCGATGAACATGAAAATATTCTTAGGTATGTTTTAAATAAGAGTTTCTCATATAATATTGCACAATTATTTTCAGATACAATCCCAAAATTAGGTCCCACAATGTCTGCTGGAATATAGATCATATTTTTCCTTTATAGCTGCATCAAAATCTCCATTCACTTAGTGTTTATATCGGTGTTTTAAATTTAAAAAACGGAAAACAATGAAAAAAAAATAAAAATAGAATATTTTTTTTTTCGTAACACACAAACGGTTTTTCTAGAAATTGCTTCCATAAAAGTCGCTACCTGGATGAAGAACTGGTTACATAAAAATTACCAAATTATCGTATACAATTTATTGTAACTGAAAATATCTTTTAAACGTCACTAATGTCCAAATTAAACCTAAAATGTCAGGAGACTAAACCTTATATACTTTTGTCTCATATATTTTTTATGATTATTCTTCCCTTTTCCATATATATTTCTTCATTGCGTTTATTCTAGAGCGCTATATTTTTATTATATTAGTGGCATTACATACTTCTAGTTTATTTTAGCAGCGGTGTCACACAGGCATACTCGTTAAAATAATTTTAGTCATTTGCTTTTTATTCGCTCAGTTCCAAATTGGGTTTTACTGCTTCTTCTGTGATTATAGTCAAAATATGATTCAATAGACTTTTATTGGTTCCACCAAATTGCACTCCGTCCGTTGATGGAAAGGCGTATAATGCAATAGTAATTGTAATATGAGAAATATTATTTATTTGCCATCGTTAAGTATTGGTGAACAAATTTACGGAAGTGGAAAATTAGAATCCTGACAACATTAGAATAAAACAATTAGGAAGGGTTAAGATAAAATAATTAGGTTATCATATACTGTACTCGTTTATTTGGTTCTCGGTAATCAAGAAAAATCTGGCTGTATCTACCGGGGTATATATGCACTCTTATTATTTTTCCTGATTTAATAATATTTATGTAATACTTGGCTAATACTCATGGCTGCGCAACCTTAGAGAGTGGTACGGATGTACATCAAATGAACTTTTCAGAGCAGCCGTCTCAAAAGTCCGAATAGCTATGATGATTGCCGACCTCCGCCGCGGAGATGGCACTTGAAGAAGATGTAATACTTGTGCTATAATATTGTAAAGATGGTGTCAAAGAGCGATGCACATTGGGTCATGGTGTTTACAATATTTACACAGATGTGTGCGTTACAACCCTGGAGAGTGGGAGTAATGGGCCACGGATGTAAAATTATAGTAAATTTGCAAAAATAGTCAAATTCAATTTTATCTCATTAAATACTGGTCAATGGTTATTAATTGGGAGTGTTCAGTAATTTGCAGATGTTTATATGCATCAATTGAAGTAAGCTATATTGAAATGTATTCTACTGTATCAACAGTCATCATTTCGGTGCTAAATGAAACACATTTGGAAATTAATTACGAAAATTTTTTCCCAGTCTAAAATATGGTTTACGAAAATGAGATAGTTTACATTGTTTAGATATAAGGATTATTGTACATGCAGGAACCTTGTTGTGGGTCTTCCTCTTCTTCTCTGGTCAATGAGTCTATCAAGGAGCGTTTTTCGAGCTGGGTCATTTTGTTCCAGTCACACGATATCTGGTATATTCTCTAAAGTTCCGAAGTTGTATCGTCTTCTCCACACTGTATTGTCATTCACCGCTCCATGTATTCGCCTGAGTAGTTTTCTTGTAAAACCTCCCAACATACTTTCATTACTTTTTGTTAACCAGCCAGGTCTCTGAACCTTTTGTTAGGACTGTGCGTATTATTGTTTTGTAGAGTTTTACTTTTGTATTTCTCGATATTATTAAGAATTTAAGGAGATTGCGGCCAAAAAAGCATCTGTTGGCAGTGCAAATTCTGCGGTTTATCTCTGCGGTTGTAGGATTAATGGTTGCGTGCTTATTTTCATGTGCTTCGTTTTGTTGGTGTTTATTTTTAAGCCCATTTTTGTATTTCTTCTTCTTTAATTTCTTTTAGTGCTACATACGCCTCTCGTACAGCGTTTTCCGTTCTCCTAACAATATTCATATCATCAGTATAGGCAAGGATTTGTGCTGATTTATTATATATTGAACGGATGGTTGTAATTTATGACATACGTATTACTTTCTTCAGGGCCAGATTGAACAGTATACAGGAGAGACGGTCCCTCCGGTACAGCCTGTTACTTATTTTAAAAGGTCCAGACAGTTCTTCCTGGAGTCGTACTCTACATTAAACTTTTTCAAGAGTTAGTTTTGTTAAATTTACTGATTTGGTATTCCTAGCTCTTTCATTGCTTTAAATATTTCTCTTCTATTTACAGAGTCGTAGGCTGTACGCCTACGCCTACATAATTTTAGAAAAACCACTATTTCAGTGTTTTTTCTAAAATTTGTCTCAGTGTTGCAATCTGATGAATTGTAGATTTACAATCTCTGAAAATATTTTATACGCTGCATTTAGAAGTGTAATTCCTTTGAGTTAAAGCATTCAAAAATATTTCCTTTTTTTATGTACGGTGCAATGTATTCCAATATTCCGATCACTAGGGAGGGATTTCTGTCTCCATATTTCTCTTACGAGCTACTGTAATACCATTATGGTATCGTGGCCACCTACCTTTTTTTATATAGGTCAGCTGGGAGATTTATTTCGGCTGATTTGTTTCTGGCTAGTTTTGTAACTGCATTTTTAACTTCAAGAATCGTTGTTTGTTCCTCTTCTTTCTCATCTATTCCGCTTATCATCTTTCGTCTTCCTTCTTCCTTCTATATTAAGTACCTAGTTAAAGTATTCCACCCATCCATTTATTACACCTTACCTTGTTGTTAATAGGTCACCATTCTGACTGCAGCATTAGCTTGTGGTTTCCTTGAATTCTTTTGTGTTGATGTTAACTTGCTTATAGAATGCTCTGAATTCTTTCTCCCTGTTAAGGTTTATATATTTAAGTGCGTTATTTAAGTGGTTTTGTTTTTTCTTTTGTGTGTACTCTTTTCTTCTCTTCTCATTGACTTTGAAGCATCTTTCGGTAGGCGTCATTTGTTGCTTTTGTTGTATTTTTGCATTCACCTTCAAACCAATGATTTTTACGGGCACAATTTTCTGCGCCCATTTCATCTTTTGATGCTGCTTTAGTGAGAGTATATATTTCTGGTCTTTTTCATTTAAATTTTGATTCCTGTTGGTGATGTTTTCCGAGTACACAATTGTCGCATCTCTTATCTTTTGCACAATCCATTTGTAGCAATATGTCTACTATAATTATAGTATGGTTCCTGCTTCCTAACACTGATGTGCATGAACATGAAGAATAGGAGGATTAATAGTTTTTACCTAATGTCCACTAGAAATGTAGTAAATATAGTTTTGAGTTTAATTTTTAACAGCTAATCTGCAATCATCAACAATGTAATGAATATATAGAGAATCTCCTTTTTAGACACAGTCCTCTTTTAAATTTGTTGGACAGTTCGTAAGGTTAATAGTAGTGATGATATACTAAATGTTTGCTAACAGGTAGGTACTGCATCATTAGTCTTTGGTTTACCAAAGGTACGAATATTGATCTGAAGCTATTTTCTTATAGGCTATTGATTACGCTCTAAAAAAAGGCTAAAAGGAACTACACCGTTATAGGAGTTTTATGGTTTCATATGGTCAATGGACTCCCAAATATAAAAAACCGAGGAGTGCTACCATTTAAATGAGTGCGTTCTCGAGGAAGGACTAAATTTGTCATATTTATACACTGGGTATATTTGGATGAATTTTATGCATTTTTTGTACTTATACATCTACAGAAAATATGTTTAAAATTTTAAATGACGTATCGGAATGTCATCTTTTGAATTCAAAAATATTTTTTTTGACAAAAATATATTCAAAAAACTAAGTAAAAAACAGGAACACATTTGATTTTTAATTTTTGCCCCATAATTCCCTCACAGGGGTATACGTATAGGCAAAAATTACGTTTGATAGACGTCTGATGCTTGCAACGAATTGTATATACCTAAAATGTACAAGAAATAAATACTCGGTCCTCAAGAGATGCAAATGCTACTGAACCTCTAAAAGTTGTACAAAGAAGCTGAATTTTGCTGAGAATGTAAATTTGTTTGCGAATGCAAAAAAGTTTGCCGCTTCTACCCCGGGGCTTCCCCTTAAAGTAAGTGGTGGGAAACGGAAAACATCGATTTACCAAGAATCTGTAAGCCGTAGAAAAAAATGTTTCAGACAAGAAATGTAGCTGGGATAATTTTGAACAAAAATTTTTATTAGCACTTTAGCACACAATTTTTTAAATAAAACTTGTATCAACACCACGGTAAAAAGTCGATAGTTTTTAAGCAAACTGGCCTATCGACAAAAATTAAAATTGGTTTAAGGGTGAAGATTTTAAAATACAAAAGTTGCTCTTCTACGCAATTTTTGCATTTTGCCGTAAATATCAAAAATTGTTAATAGTAGAAAACTTTGAAGAACCTCTTATTTACATTAGTGAAGAACGTATCTTGCTTAAATTTAGTACCCGAGCCATCTACTGTAGATCATTTTAAACGTTATTATTTTTTAGTATTACCAACGTTACTTACCGATTAAGATTTTACCTTCTGCTATCTTTCTGTTGTCAAAAATACAGCTTTGGGTAATGATGAAAAATTTGATTCCAATCGCAAAAATATACTTAATATGTACAATAA
The DNA here is from genome assembly GCA_918026665.1 of Diabrotica balteata. Classification (NCBI taxonomy): domain Eukaryota; kingdom Metazoa; phylum Arthropoda; class Insecta; order Coleoptera; family Chrysomelidae; genus Diabrotica; species Diabrotica balteata. The sequence continues at coordinate 63,934,905 of OU898278.1, forward strand.
TAAAACTGTACTACATTTTAATTTTTCAAACTTTACAAAACGCAATCACGTTTTGCGTGCACGTAAGTTGGCAGCGAATCAAACAATTTTAGTCATTTGCTTTTTATTGGTCACTCAGCTCCAAACTGACGTTTTACTGCTTCTCCTGTGACGATCGTCAAAATGTGATTGGAACGAATTTTATTAGTTCGACAGGAATTGCATTCTTTTTGTTGATGGAAAAACATCTAATGTTATAGTGATGGAAATAGAGAAATAATCTTTATTCCAAATTTTGAGTATTGTTAAATATATTTCTAGAATAGTAAAATTAGGACATTGAAAACATTATAATAAAACGAAGTTGAAGATCAAAATTAAAAACAGGAATACTATATAGCAAAAGAAGATCCGTTAGATAAAACCATTTATAATTATGACATCAGAAAACTAAATATAGGTGTATGTAGCTGTATTTGATATTAACATCAGTAATGAATTAATATAAAGAAAAATTAAGATTCATCTTTCATAAGGAAAGAAAGATTCATGTGTAAGTAAAAAACGAATAAGGTTAAAAATTATAAAAATAGAAAAAAAAACTCCTTTTTACATGTTACTGTTTTTATATATTTATTAATTTTTTACGTGTACGTGGTTCCTTCTTTTCTTATGACAAGATTTGATTAGAAACTGATGATGTGCATATTCATATACGAAACATTTCGGCGTTAACGGTGGAAGTGACAGCCGTGCTTTTAGGCATGATAGAGAAGCAATGTGGGACTTTGCGTAGAGCAAATACTTACATACTTAGTGTACCTTCTATTAAAATGGCTATACAGTATATACCGTTCTTTCTAAAGGTACTTATTCACTCAAGCAAAATATTCCGAATGAACAGACAAGCGAAACATATCCCGGATACCAATGTGCGGGCTACCCAAAAACGAGCAGTTTTTGTGTAAACTGCTAATTCGGTTGATTTGAAGTATTCAAGTATTCTGTTCGACTGAGTAGACACTATACACAGAATACAGCAAGCAGTCCAATTTATTTAGGGGTATCTGTCTTACGTTCCGTCGTGGTTACATGTTTTTTTACAATTTGGGTATAACAAAAACTGTTCTATTTTAGAAGAAAAATGGGGAGGATTAATCTTAATACAATTAGTGAATGAGTTTGATAAAATCTGATATAGTTACATTTAACCTGGACATAGTGATCACAACTTTTGAATAACCGATGAGAATTCTATTTCACTTTATAGTTCGTCGGTGACCTGGCAAGTTCCCTTATCTGCATTTTTTATGAAAATGAGTTATCGATTAATTCGGAATCTGCTTACACCAACGATTCGTCCGTACAAGTCCTATGAACGAGAAAAATGTCTATTTATTTATGTACTGATATTATGTATGTATGATATTATGTACATATTAATGGTAATATTATGTGATTATAAAATTTAAAGTATTAAGATTCTAAACTAAAACGATAAACATAGACAAAAATCTAGTTTTTATAATTGCTTTCAGATATACAATTGAACAAAATAAAAGTGTCGTACCTCTTGTGCCATATGAATATTTTAGTGACGAAGACGAGATCAATGAAATTACAAATACCAGTACCTAATGTTCAAGAAAGTTTTAATACTAGGATAAACAATAATATTGAAAGAAATCTGATGAAAACAACCAGTGATATTGAAGTTACCAGGAAAAAAAAAGGAAGCTTGATCAGAATAAAAATCAATGGAAAAGATACAGAAACAAAAAACTTCGAATGGAAGGTAAAGTATACATGGGGTTTAGTAAAAAATTCGGGAAGATTAAGCAAGATATACAAAGAAAAGCAAAACTTTTAAAAGAGGCATGTACGTCAGTAAAATGTCGAAATTCCAAATTAAGATATTGCAAGAAATTTGCAGAGCAGTGCAGAAGTCATATATTTAAGAACTTTTAAGATATGACTAGGGATCAACGTAAGGTCTTTGTAACATCTCATGTAACATTCCAACAATTTAAATCAAACAAGGAAAATTTAAGAAGACAAGGTACGTATACTTACTACATACATGACGGGAATGAAAACTTATAAGTATGTCGTTGCATGTTCACAAATACATCAGATATAGATTATAAAACCATTCATTGTTGGGTGCATAATAGTTTTTGCGGTATGACTGACGACGGATCACGTGTTTGTACCAAGAAAATGGTAAAGACTAGGTATACAGAAAGTCATAAATACTTGGAACAATTTTTTGAGAGTTTACCTAAACTTCCTTCACATTATTGTCGTAGCGAAACACAAAAATTGTATTTAGAATATTCTTTTAATAGTATGTCAGATTTGTAAGGTGTTTATGTAAACAGTTTTTTCCAAGAATAGAATATAACTCCTTTAGGTCGCAATGTATTCTCAAAACGATTTAAGGAGAATAATTTCGCTTTATATACACAGAAAAGGACCAATGCAATATTTATTTTGCATTTAAACATAAGAATACGACTGAAGAAGAATATAGAGCTCATATAAAGAGAATGGAAGACGCCAAAGAAGCTAAATCTTTGGATAAAGCCATAAGTAAAAAAGATGAAATAATAGCAGTAACAATGGACCTTCAAGCCTTAAAATTGTGCCCATATGTACCACCGAACAAAATGTACTTTAAAACCAAATTTTCCTGCCATAACTTTACAGTTTACAACCTAAAAACTCGCGATGATATGTGCTATTGGTTTTCAGAAAACGGAAATAACCAGCTCAAAGCATCCACATTTGTTTCCTGTATCATACATTATTTAGAGGAGAACTGTGTTACCGATTCCAAAACGTTATTGGTTATTTATTTTGATGGATGCGGTTATCAAAATCGTAATAATATTCTGTCCAACGCTTTACTAAACCTTGCTATCAAACATGTCACTCTCAAATGGAATGTGACTCGGTACATAGTATAATATAAAAGAATCTTACAAATAAGGAAATCCATTTACCCAGTGACTATGCTTCCAATAACAGCTCAAGCTAGAAAGGGAGCTAAGCCATATAAAGTCAAAATATTAGAATATACGTTTTTAAAGACTATTCATCCTCCAACCACATGCGATATTCCTCAATCCGACCAGGAAGAAAAACGTATGACCCAACCATTACTGATGTAAAATGTATCAAATACGATCCAGTTGGGATCGTAGAAATAAAAACTGACCATAAAGGAGAATACTTACAAGTCCCTATCAGACCAAAGACTACGCCAACAATTCTGGACTATCCACCTTTATTTCTATCGCCTCCTAAAATAAACATGAAGAAATGGCAACATTTACAAGATCTAAAATTGACCAAACCGAAAGATTCGCATTTCTTTTTAAGATGGTCTTTTACACGGATAGATCCTTTTATTTTGTTCATTTAGACATATTATACCTACTTATGAAATAATTTTTGTTCGTTGTTTTAATATTGTGTTTTATGATAATAAGTGTTTTATATTGCATTGAATAAAACTGTTTAATTTAATGAATGTTTAATTTTAAAGAATTATTTATTTTTTTGGATAAAAGAGCATTTATGACTAATTTTAATAAACAACAACTCCTAAGTTCACATTAAATTAAAATCAGTATCTCCTATCAGTAACATTACTTAAAGCAATACCTTCTTTCTAGCTTTACAAAACTAAATTCAATTATTATTGTTCTGAAGCTATTTTCTGAAGTGGAAATTGAAACGGCAATAAACGTATTTTTATCTTTAATTGTGGCTTATTCCCAGTTTAATAGTAATTAAATTCAATTAAATATTAACTTTTTTCATAAGAAGTAAAAATGTCGTTTTCAGACAGATCATAAAACACAATCAAACAATTGAAATATGTTAAAATTTTATAATTATAAAGTTTTTTGTCTCTCCTGAAAAGTATAGGTGAAGTCATATAGGAGATATTGCCAGGTCACCGACGAGTTGTTGTAGGGTTTTTGAAGTATTGTAACGTAAATCTATGTAGTACTTACTTATTAACTTATATCTCTCAGCATCCCATGGAGGGGGCTCTCTAGTTACTGCATCAAACTCGTAATACAGCAAACTGAATGTTTCTTTGCAGGACAGCGCGTTTCCTGAAAACAAGGACAGTTATTAGTATATAAAATAATTTTACTTACAAAAAGTAAATACAAGATCATCAATATATATATATATATATATATATATATATATATATATATATATATATATATATATATATATAAAACTTTAAAAATATAAAAACATAAGAAGTAAATGTTTAAAAATATTTTATTCTAAGATTTATTTTAATAAATATTATATTCTATGCAAATTCTTAGCCATAAGTTTTAATTTGCTAGACGGTAACCTTTTAAGCTCTGGGCAAAGCCGGGTTCAATTTTATAATGCAGCATTTTTGTATTACCCCGTATATATTAAAACGCCGAAAAATATTCTTAATCTTTTTGCGTCTCTAGGTTAGTAATGTAAACATTTAAGAGTATGTTTGTATGAATTAAAATTGCTGTTTCAATTGATCTTTGTTCCGCCTAGATATTTATGCTGGAAATAAATATAAATCTTTCCACTTAGGTGGAATTCACACCAAGGCAATGGGCAACAGGCAATACTCTACATGCGATATACAATCTCTTATCGTGCATTTGTTCTAATCGAAGCAATATATTCATTCGATATACAAAATGTCCGTCGTGAACAACGTCGTAATTTCTTATTACCTGTTACAACGAATACGATTAAAACCAAACAAAAAGAAACGTCGATGTTGGGTACGACCTTTTCATGTGAGAAGTTTAGTTCATTCAGTGAGTGTGGTTGCTACAGAACTGAGTTTGGACCATGAAACATTTTAAAGTTTCTACAGGATGAATAAAGAGAATTTCTCAGTTTTGCTGAGACTCCGATTATCTTTAAGAAAGATACGAATTACAGATTAGCAGTAAGCCCCGAGGAACGTCTGCTAATTACTTTGAGGTAAGTGTAGTTTGGCAAACAATATATTCTAATGACTGGATAAGAAAACTTTTATATTTAACTAAGACCAAAAGTATTCTAGTACAAAAATACGATTACAACATAATTTAAAAAGAAAGAAGAATTAGTTTATTATTGCATGTTCCAAGTAGCAAGATATTCAGCTGCCGATACATTAGAAGAGTAGTCGCGTCTTGACTCTACTGGGAAGATGCCGACGAAGAAGTGGGGCCTGCAAATTGCAGATTTTGTTCTCCTTCCTGCTCCGCCAATATGTTGTCGATTAACTCTGATCACTTAAACCTCCGTTTTCTCCTGGAATCCATTTGCATAACATCTGGCAGCAGGCTCTGTAGGAATTCCACTTCTGCACTGATGGGTTTTTCTGCGTTAGTTTGCCGTTTCATATATTCTATAAAAGATTTATCCGCCTCATCTGACAAAGTAGAAGTCACAGATGCTGCGCGATTCTTTTTCTTTAGTGTATGAACAAAATGTTTAGGACGCAGAGGTAATTTTTGTCTTTCTGCGTGTCAACAGCACTACCTTCACAATCTTGAGTATCAGGGGGTCTTTATTGTCTTCTTCTATGACGGTTGAATCTGTATTATTGGTACTCGTATTAGTTTCTGTCACTTCTATGGGAGGTTCTGCTAAGTCGTTATCATTGTCTCTACTCGGTGAGGGTAGATTACCAGACTGTGGCATCGACATTAAAAAAGAAATGACATTACATCGTTTAAATAATATTTTTTCTTTTTGGCATGAGATTCTGACGGTAGCTTGTTTTGAGCTCGTTTCAGTGCAGTCCGCAAATTCTTCCATTTTTCTTTGCATTCAGTAACTAAAAATAAATACTATGTATTACAAATACTTATTTATATTTGTACTGTGAGATATATGATACAATAAAAAAAATATTGTTTCAAGTATTTGGCAACAGGCAGCAGCTTTGCAGCATTATCACTTGCATTTTTAGAGGATGCAGAACCATTAGCAACATCATCCACGAAACAAGAAACAACAGCTCCTATTTTCAACTCTTTACAACCTCACTACATGCCAGCTCCAGATGAAACAAAATGGACATCTATAGCAAATAGATACAATGAACTTTGGAATATACCAAACTGTATAGGCGTCATCGACGGAAAGCATATCCGAATAAAGAAATTCCGTAACACAGGATCGCAAAATTACAACTACAAAGATTTTTTTCTGTGGTATTAATGGCAACTGCAGATGATGATGGAATGTTTGTGACTATTGATGTTGGCGATTACAGCCGAAATAGCGACGGTGCTGTTGTTAAAGCAGTAAACTTGGACGATTATTGGATAGAAATGAATTAAAATTTCCACCACCAAGATCTTTGCCTCATAATGAAAGCGGTAATACATTTCCATTTTACTTCTGTGCCGACGAGGCTTTCCAATTACGTAAAAACATCATGTGCCCTTTTCCAAAAAAGCTATTAAACGATGAAAAGCGCATATTCAACTATCGATTATCTCGCGGTCGTAAAAGCGTTGAATGCGCATTTGGCATGTTAGTTAGTAAATTCCGAATTTTTGAAACCTATTGCATGTGGACAAGAAACTGTAGATAATATAATAAAAGCTGGTTGTGTCCTACACAATTTTATACCAAACACTGAAGGTTGTTTTTCAGCACCTCTGTTAGAAGACGATGTTAATGTTTTAAACGAATCTGGACCTATACTTCTTCCTGAAATTAATTTACATACTACTAAACACAATATTGCAACAGCACTACGAAATTATTTATCTCAATATTTTATCTCTTCTCAAGCAGCAATTCCACGGCAGTGGAAGTACTGTGTAGAGCATGAATATAATTTCGAGTAGGCCAAGATACTGTGAAATGCTGTGTATTTGCCAAAATACCACAAAATAAATAAAAATAAATTAATAAAAATAAATAAAAAATAAATAAATAAAAAATTAAAATCAAAACGGTGGTTTCCTTTTGTACTCACCTGATATACCTGTTTCCATAGAAACTGCACACCAAGCTTTCTCCGTTGCACTACGTTTAGAATAATCGTCCCTGGTAAAATTGTATAAGCAAGGATATTTTTCGATGATTTGTACAAATATAATATTTTGCTTTTCTTCCGACCTTTTTGACACAACAAGCAATTAGCAACACAACCTATATAATATAAATCGTCCGATTCCAGACCCTATTATTCGATACGATATCGCTGTCGCCTCGGTTTGAAATGTCTCAACCTACACAATGCATTTGTATACAGCATGATATGAGCAACTCAGATCGCGCATCGCTTATTGCTTGTTGCCTACTGCTTTGGTGTGAATTCCGCCTTAGGTTAGTGGGAAAATGTATGCTGACAAGAGAATGATTTTGGGGGATGATAACAGATACAACTACTCGGTGAACCGGCTGCCAGAGCAGTCGATTTCGTTGTTTGAGTCCGCATTTTTTTTTTGTCAATATTAATATTGACCAAATCCGCGGTTGTGTTCATCCTCCGCAGTACTTCTTCATTGGTGACTTTGTCTGTCCATGGTATCTTCAGGATTCTTCTGTATAACCATAATTCAAACGCCTGAAGTTTTGATAGAGTTTCCGCCTTCAATGTCCACGTTTCTACTCCATACAGAAGCACTGAGTACACGTAACATTTAAGGAGCCTTATTTTTGTTTTCAGGGTGAGGTCATGGCTTTTGAACACAGAGCTCATAGCCAAGAATGCACTTTTGGCCTTTCCGATGCGACATTTAATCTCTTGGGTATTGTCACTCGACTCATTGATTATAGTTCCCAAGTAATTGTATTGTGAGACACGTTCAATTCTCATTTGGTTCACATACAGATTTGCTCTAGTTATGTTTTGCTTGCTGATGATCATTAGCTTGGTTTTGCTGGTGTTTATATCCAGTCCATAAGTTCTACTTGTTTCTGTTATTTTGTTCATTAAGTTTTGCAGCCCTTAATATCAGTGGTGAAATTATACACCCCTGTCTCACTCCTCTTAAGATTTTGAATTGTTCTGTATATTCTCCATCTATTCGGAGTGCCGCTGATTGATTCCAATACAGATTAGCTATAATTTTTAAGTCTCTTCCATCAATCCCTGTCCTCTTCAACACTTCCATCATTTGTTCATGCCTGACTTTATCGAAAGCCTTCTTGTAGTCAATCAGGCATGCAAAAACATTACAGCTGACATTTTTACATTTCTGAAACAAGATCTGCACGCTAAATAAAGCTTTCCTCGTACCAACGACGTTCACAAATCCAAACTGATTGGGTGCAATTTGTTCCTCGCATTTCCGGTAAATTCTTTTGTGGATGACCTTTAAAAACAGCTTCAGCAGATGGCTCATTAGGCTTATTGTCCTATAATCTTCACAAACTTTTGCTCCTGGTTTTTTGGGCAATGGTACGAACTCCGATTTGAGCCACTCTACTGGTATTTTTTCTGCCTTGTATATTTCATTAAATATATCAGTTATTATTTTTATTTATTCTGTATCTAATAGCTTTAGCAGTTCTGCAGGAATTTCATCAAGTCCCTGTGTCTTGCCATCCTTCATTTGTCTGACGGGCTGCCGTTATTTCTTCTGGTAGGATTTCGGGACCTGAATTTTCTTCAACGATGGGCTCTTGTACTGTTCTAAGGTCATGGAAAAGTTTTCCCAAGTATTCTTCCCATACTTTTTTTTATCTTCTTTGGTTATCGCAAGATTGCCTTCATTATGTTATTTTTACGCTGTTGCGTTTTCGAAACTTTCCAGCTATTTCCTTCACCTTTCGATGAACATTGAAGTTATCATATCGACTCTGATATTCTTCTATTTCTTGGCATTGTTCTGTTTTTTGTTTCTCTTTGGCTTCTCTTATTTTTCTTCTGACGATGGTATGTATTCTCTTATATTCTTGGAGATTTTCTTAGATTTTTTTCTCTGATCCATAAGCTCAAGTATTTCATCGGTCATCCACGATTTGCGTTTCTCTGTGTCTTTCTTCAGGTGTTGTTCTTTTATTTCTCTCACTGTTTCTTGTATGATGGTCAGACTTTCCTCTATAGTTTCTGCATTGTTGCATGTTAGCACCCTTGTATTGAGGTTTCCACTCACCTTCAGTCGAACATTGGGATCTTTCAGTTTTCTAAAATCATACTTCTAAATAAGCAAACCGTTTAAAAAGTAGAAAATAACGTCGCCCAAAAGGAAACACACACACACACACATATATATATATATATATATATATATATATATATATATATATATATATATAATATTCCAATATATACTATACAGGACCGTTAATCCAATATAAATTAAGGATCCCTCGAATAGTGGTGGGTTTTTTGGTCAAAAGGTGGAGAGAAACAAGACAAAGAAGGTGGCTAATTCATCTATTTATTGAAGACATTTCGCTTTATAATCAGAAAGCATCATCAGTTCATCTAAAAGGAACAATATGAAAAAATAAACATCCATAGAAAAAAGTGTTACCTCAAAAAGACATGTAGCAGTCAATGATATTAAATATGTAAAGAAGCTTACGACATTGGCCACTAAATGATTATGTTGTATAAACAATTTATTGAATCTAAATACAGTTTACAAATTAACTCAAACTTAGCACAGCAAAAAACCATGTGGTAATTGTACATGTATATAAAAAGTATGTAAAAAAGCTTATGTAAAAAACACTAATTTGCAGAGAACTAACAAGATCATGAGATCACACTTCCAACAGTATATTTAGTTAAATTTAATTTTAACTTTACTTAACATAATTGAAATGATTATGATTGAAATATAGTAATATTAAAAAGTATAATGAGGTTACCACTTTTGGCTTTCTCAGCTGCTGCGGGCAAAATGGAAGCAAAGAAACCCAAGCCATCACGTGAAAAGACAGTGGCCTTGAGGTCAAAATATGATAGAACAGCAAGGCGAGTTGCCAACCGCTAGTGCAATAGAGCGGTAAATTTAAAAAATGAGATAAATTGGGTCATAACCTTATCAGTACAAACCAAAAAATGAAAGAAAAAGGTGCTTTTAAGATCACCATTTTTCCCTCAATGATCGGTTAAAAGACGCAATAAATAAACAAGTGAGATCAATCTAAAATATCACATATTAAAAAAGTCTACCTTGTAGCTGGTTAGCCAGCCACAGGTGAAGATTAAATTCAACTTCCAACAGTCCAAGGTTCATAATATTTTGGAACTAAGACCTAACCTATCTTATTAATATTTCGAGACAGCTTTATTTTTGTCAACAATTTCTTAAAAAAATTACCGATATCTTTATTATCAAAAAAGAAAAGTGCATTTAAAGCATAACGTGATTTTATTGAATTTTACTATCATTAATGGAAGCAGTTAGTTGGCTATGAAAAATTAAACAATTTAACACAACAGTTTTAGACTGTCAATATTATTTACAATGCAATATTTGCTGTTTTCTATTTTGCGTATGTTATTTAGTTGACATAGACCGTATTTCAAGAAATCTGAGCCGAAATGAATGTGTGCAGGCAATTACTTTAGCTGATATATGGTTAAGTTGAAATAGGCTTGAGATTAGGAGTATACTACAATATCTCAAGTCATTAAACGTTTTAGAGAAACAAACAACCAGTAAGATCAGTTTATCAGGCTTCGTGCTATAAAGAGATCGTTTTGTCACAATGAGACATTTATAAATACTTAAATAAGTTGTAGATCTTCATAATATTCAAATTAGTAAAAACAATATACAAAGGCGTCCCGTTGAACAAGATCTGCATGTAAGTATACCAGTCAGAGCACTAGCTTTAAACGTAAATCATCGTAGAAGTAGATTAAAATTTGCTAGAAAGCACCTTGACTGGAATGTTGATGACTGGGAGTACGTGTTGTTTACTTATCAAACGAGCTATTGTTTATATAGCTTGGATAGACATATAAAAGTTATTCGACTGCCAAGAGAATGCTATGTACAAAGCAACATATTATCTATTACTTTATTCAATGGAGGATCTTTGGGAAATATCTCCTACAGTGAGAGACCTTGTTGCTTTACAAAGAGGTTTCTTAACAGGTGAAAGCTATATTACAGACATTTTGTCTAACCATGTAGTTCCATTTGCTCCTTACACAGGAAATCATTTTTTTAATGCATTATAATTCTCGACCACATGTCGCACGTGTGGTCCGTGATCATTTGGACGCGATTGGAATACAAACCATGAACTGGCCACCCTGCAGCCCTGATTTAAAGACCATAGAGAAATTGTGGGATACTATTGAATATTTGAGAGAAGTTGTATTTAATTATGTTCTTGCTGCCCTCTATCTATAATGTGGTGGTGTACATATTTTGCCTTAAGTTTGATGACAATTCCTCCAATAAATCATTTTATTTTAGAAAAAATGTAAATAAATATAACCGTTCAAATTACAAGGTAATACGCATGTCCGTAAAAAATAATTACAAATGGTACCTAACCATACGATATGCATTTTAAACATGAATTTTAAATCAGCGTATGGTTTGGAACCATTGATAATTATTTTTTACGGACATGCGAATTACCTTGTAATTTAAATGGTGAGATTTATTTACATTTTTTATAAAATCATTTTATTGATTTATTGGAAGAATTTTCATCAAACTTAAGCCGAAATATGTGGTTTATGCAAGATAGTACACCACCACATTATAGGGAGAGGCCAGTGGGAACATACATAAATACAACTATCCTGAACGTTGGATTTTTCGTGGTAGTCATATTCCTTGATCATTTGGTGAAACATTAATATAATTACTTAATGCATAAAAATCCCAAAAGAATACTTATCATAAATACTGCAACAGTTTCGTTAGAACCAATGATGCTATTTAAAATGAGACGTTCTTTTATGGAATGTATTGGCAAATGTATTAAAGAACTTACTTTGACAAAAAGTTTAATGTTATTTAGTTTAACTAATTCTTAATTTGGCTTGTAAATAAGATATTTTGATTATGACTTTAATTTAATACAAAACGTAAAATGTTTGATGTGAAATCCAATTATTCTGTTATTTTATCAAATCCTACTATTAACTATCCTGCTGATATATTTATTTTATTTAATATTTCGTTAACTATAACTTTATTAAAGGCATTTTATAAAAAAATTTAGAAGTATTTATGTTTTTGTCTAATTATTTTTCGTTGCCTGTAGTAATTGCATTAACTCAAAATTATGTAGTTGATGTGTAAAATGCGATTATCTTTAAAACTTTTGAGTTTTGAGGTTATTAACAAGTATACCTTTTTTTGTTAAAATAATATATCTTTAATATTTTTTATCACAAACACCGGTAGCTTAAAGCACAAAAGAGTTAAGTTCAAATGTATGCTACATATGTGGCATATATTTGAACGCTCTCTATCAGCTACATTAAAGTATGCATCAAATTATAATTCCTGATGTTCAATAGTACCCAGTTATGCGTTTTGATACATAAATATTCACAACGTGAAAGTTATAGCGAAAATTAATTTATAACCCTGCATCTTTCTTAATATCAATATTTTATTAAAACAAATTGGCGTTAATCGTAATATTTTAAAGTGTAGAATCTACGATTTCTTTTTGTTCAATTACTTAAGGACCACCCTGTATATATACATATATACATTATAAGAAACACTTTGTAAATATTATTAATAAAAATAAGGGAAAGCACTAAAAAAGTTATAAATAAAATAAATTTTATGAAATAGAAAACAGACTTAATGAAGACTAAATCGTAAGAGCATTATTTAAAACACAAAATTAAATTGAAATAATTAAAAGGACAAAAAATTAGAATGCTTTAAATGAAACATGCAGCCATTATTTTGAGAGTTATAGTTAAACGGTTTCGTTTAATAAATATCAATTTGTACTCTATTAGCTCATATGTCCCTCTTTGATTTTATCTTAATTAAAGGAATTTTTTAAAGACATTTACACCACTTAGGTTTGTAACAAACTACCCATATCCGTCTTAATATAGAAACTATTTCCAACATAATAAAATCTCAGAACGTCCTTTAGCCCTTTTTCATCCCATTAGGTACAATTAAGACATATGGGCAGCTGCCTGTGGACAGTTCCAGTATTTGTGTCATATTGGGGCTGTTTCGGGAACCTCCTACGATCAATATATGGGAAAACAGGAACGGTTTCTGAAAATTTTGGGCATATTTTTATATCAAAGTGTTGTGTATAAATTATATTTAAATATTAACCTAAAAATACTCAAAAGATTCCTCTGCAAAGACTAGTCAAGAATAAAAACTCTACTTGAAATAAAATATACGAAAGCAAACAAAAATCTCCAGAATAAAAAGAATGTTTTAAAAGTATAGAACAACTGTAATAATAGAATCAATGAGATGATTAAATTTTTGATGGCCCTAGTTGATTTTGGTAAAAAAAAGTTGCTCCCGATAAGAGGTACTATCTTCTCTGTATCAGGGATTTTGTTCTTGTACTCTATAATTCAGTAATAGACCAAGCTGTGCAGAAACAAACGCGGATTCATTAGTGAATTTTTGAAACCAGCACAGCATTATGAAGGGCAAATACATAGAGTAACCTCCAAACGTTTTTTTTTAATTTTTATTATATCAAATCAATATTTTAGAGTAAAATAAGTACAATATTATGAAAGTACAAAAAAGCTTTAATTTAAGTTATGCTACATTAAATTTGACTCAATAATTTATGCAAAATTACCGACTGAAAGTCCAAAAATGTAAATTTTTCGGGATTTTTTCTTTTTGAAATAACTTTTGTAAAAATTCTTTTATATATATATATATATATATATATATATATATATATATATATATATACAATAGCTATTTTAATATTTACTACAATATTACAATACACTATTGTAGCTATTTTAATTAATAACGAATGCCTTCGTGAGATCCGATCGGTCAATTCCTTTTCGAGATACGTTTAACTGTTTCTCTATACATTACACACATTTTTACCTTATTGATTCTTATACCTGAACTCAAGACAAAGTTTAAAAATAAAATTCTATGACCAATAGAAGTGGAGTTAGCTTAATTTGTTTAAATTGTAGTAAAAGTTGCGGCGGTTGGGCTACCCGGCTACCCCCTTCACTTCCACTCTGACGTCGCCATTAATCTCGAGAACGGTTAATTAGATTGTGACGTATGAGGAGCCGTTAGAAAGAACGTCTCTCAAGAAGTAAATAATAAAGGCTGTTTTCTTCTTTTCAATAAGGGCATGTAATGTATCACACTCCATGTGCGTGTGGCCCGGTACCAAAAAATTATGGTTAATCTCTTCTAAGCATTTTGCAGGACTACCATACACATAGCAGCTACATGAGTATTCTTGTTTTGACCACAGCATGTATCTGAGTGCATGGTCAAACTTTTTACAACAGGCTTTATAGCTTCACAAATAAATTTTTATACACATGAGCCAACTTCATTAGCACCTCTGCCAGCTATGCCTTCATGCCAAAGGTAACAGTAAGTTGTGCCATCACTGCAGTCGTAAACTGTTAAAATACAAGTCCAAAGTTGGTGTTTATAGAAGGTTACAGAACTGTGCACGAGTGGAGTGGGAAGGCATTACTGCATGTCAAATGTCACAGTTTTGGTTGAATCATTAACTTTTGAATTTTCTTTGTCTAACTTTTTACACTCGTACGCATACTCAGCGTTATTAAGGTGGTATTTTTTTTTCTTTTAAAAACTCTTAATTTTCATTCTCAGAACACATTTTCAGTTGCATACATTTTGAACAGGTATCTGTTTTAGGCTTTTTAATTTTTAAATTTAAGTTGTGGAACTCCTCAAAAAACTTAGTATAGCTTACCGGTTTTGAACTGCTTTCAGATAGGGTACGCTTTTATTCTTCATATAGTACCACTATCGTCAAATGTGGAGAAACAAATTTTTCCCCACATCAATTTCAATGTGATACTTGACACTAGTCTGTCTAAATTTGTCAGGTATTGTCCGAAATCTTTTCAGCATACTTGTTCCTACAAAAATCTAATTTTTTGACTTTCTAGCTTTTACTGGTTTTCCTTTGCTTGTTTTGTATTCCATGCCTTGATTCCTCAATTCTTTCTTTTTTCTCTGACTCTCCTGCTTTCGCCTTTTAATCATCTCTTTCTTATAGTTCTAGCTTTTGTAAGAGGAACTTGTACAAGTATTGTTGTAATACAAGTAATGGATGTCTCAACAGAGTTTTATTTTTCATAAGTATCTTGAATAATTTCATTTACAAAATTATCCATGTCTTCAGCTTCTAATGGTAAAACAGTTGGTTCTGTTTGTATATCTGCTCCAAAATAATTAGCACTTACTGTTACCAAATATGTGTAGGTCTTACTGTTCATCGACTATCTTTTTTTATGTATAGCTTCGTATTCATCACCTGATGACGCACAAGCAAGCAGGTCTTAGGATTGTTTTCCATTGGTGCAAAAATGAATATCTCAGTTTAGGAATGGAATTATACACACATGTAGATATCATAATATTCTAACATGCAGCTATTGCATTGACTAATTTCGACTATTGTTAGACTTAACTTGCTTTACGCGCAGAACACAGATACATAATTACAATATTTTTATTTTATTTTATTTTATTTTGTAGGAATCATGATTGACAATAATTATTATTTTGATTTATGCCAGAAAGACACTCGTTTCTGTTTATTATATTTTTTGTTGTTGATATCTACTTGGCGACATTGTGTACGCAACCATATAACAATCGAAAACTAGTTATCAACAACAAAAAATATAATAAACAGAAATGAGTGTCTTTCTGACATAAATCAAACATCAAAACAATAATTATTGTCAATTATATATATATATATATATATATATAAACTTTAAATAAGTTAAGTGTAATGTTGTGAATTTCAAAATTTAATGAATTAACCTCATGTTGTAAGTTTTTGTGCTAGTTTTATACAATACTTTATTAATTCATTTAAAGTAAAAGACTTTAAAATGGCATTGTAAATATTGCCGAGTTGCGTTCCTGGGACGACTTTATTTTAAGATAGTTCAACATACAGAATTTGGTGTTTATTGAGAGTAAACTAAATGTAAGATCAAATACTTACCATGCCAGGATAGTATTATGAGGTTTTTTTTCCTCATGATTTACTATGCAATCACTAATAGGAGAATTTTACTGTCATCATGGCATTTGGCTATCTTTTTAAAGACAAATCACAGCTACGATTTTTTCTGACGGAGATTATCAAGTTAAAGTCGATTTCATGTAATCGAATGAACTATCTCACAATAAAGTCGTCCCAGGAACGTAACTCAGGAATATTGGCAATATTAAAGTCGTGTACTTTAAAATGTATAATATATGTCTGAATTGTCAATATAAGTGGAGTCAGATAAAATTAAATTATTAGTTGAACTTTTCACCAAGTAACAAAAAACAAAAATTGAGTTTGAAAATTTGTTTAATTTATTAATGTTTGTATTTTGAGAACGATTTCCCAAGTGGAGATTGAAAGTCAATAAACTTATTTTAACCTTCAAATGTGGCTTATTCCCTTTAAAATAGTAATTACTTTAAAATGCCACAATAAATATTGACTATAGAATATCGGGTCTCACAAAATTAAAACGATTATATTAGGAGAATTTATTCCCTGCGAACCTTCTGAACAGAATTATTTTTGGTACCATGGTATTCCATGTTTAACAAATACACTTTTAAATACGTTTAGAGAAGTGACGAACTTAAAAATTGGAACAATATAAAAACAGTATCTAAGTAACACATTAAACTAAAAACACCCTTAAACGTTAAAGAAAGCTCCAATGTTGTGTACTCTCTACCCTGTAATAATTGAAGCAAATATTATATTGGAGAAACATCAAGGAACATGGCGAGAAGATTAATGTCACACAAAAGGGACATTAATCTAAACAAAGTACAAGCCTGCACATTAAGTGAACATTCAGTCATGATGGGTTACACTCCAAACTATGACCAATTAAAAATATTGGCAAGGGAATGAAATCATAACAAACGATTATTTTTAGAAATGTGTCTAATAAAACCACACAGAACACCTTGACTAAAAGAGCTGACATTGAGAATCTAAGTGCTATATAGTAATCTACCAATAAAAGTAACACTACATATAGAAAGCCACATAAAAAGTACACAAAAGATAGGAGAAGTTTTTCCAAGTTCAAAGGAAATCAATATTGTTTTTTGTTGTGTTTAGTGTTTGCCTTTTTCATTAGTAAGAAAAACTCTGTTGCTTGTTTAATACATACTAATAGAGAGAGAGTAAACAAAACATCTCTCTCGCTTTTATGCCATAGCTTGAGATGAAGGTTGCTAAACATAAACATACAAGTTGATAAAGTGATGAAGAAAAAAAGAAAATTATAAATAAATTAAATTCGTTATGTTATGTTATGTTATATCATATATATATATATATATATATATATATATATATATATATATATATATATATATATGTATATATATATATATATATGTATATATATATATGTATATATATATATATATATATATATATATATATATATATATATATATATATATATATATATATATGTATGACCACAACAAACGATTAATTCCCAAAAAATGTATACAAACCCGTCCCTGACCGCTAATGTAAACAAAAGGAAGGGTCAAAATTTAGGGCTATCTGATCGTATGGTTTCACAGTTTCGATGTTTTTAGTATCCTACCAAATGACCATTTTTGGTGTAAGAAAGACCATAAATATTGTCGTTTCTAGATATGTTGAAATGTGGCAAATATTGGACTTCCCCTTTATGTTGTTATTTGGGGTTACCAAGGTTAATCACGTGCAACAAAAGACTTTTTATATACAGATACCTTTAATATATATATATATATATATATATATATATATATATATATATATATATATATATATATATATATATATATATATATATATATTATATTAATAAAGTATTCAACTAGTGAATTCAGAGGTTTAATCGGTCATTCAGGTTGGTAAAATCAAAAAAAGGAGTCAACTACTTCATAAGTTTATAGAAGACGTTTAACTTTATAGACTAGGCGAGATCTGTAAAAATTCAGACCATAATGGACATTTTCGAATTTTTTTTTTGTAAAAATCAAACTTTTTAAAATAATTAATTTCTGCAGTTTGATCATAATAATGACATTATTTGATTTGAGAATATATTTTGATTCGAAAATGATATGTTTAAAGCTCGTAAAGTTATTCAATTTGTTTATAAGCCTAAAAAATGTTTAAAACTTTCTAGGCTCTCTTAGTGAACCGATTTGAATTTTACAAAAAGCGTTTGAAAGCTTGAGCCTTCCTTTATACGTAAAAAAATTTGCAACTATTTGAGGGCCTTATTTAGGGCCTACTATAAATTGAAAATTTTCGATTTTTTTCCAGTAGGCTGGATTGCACAATTATTATGCAAAACCTATCTTAACGACCGATCTTAACAAAATTTAGCACACATTTAAACATATTAAAAAGTTTTTATAGGCGGAATATGGAGCTTTTAAGTCAAGTTTAGAAAGTCAAAAACATTTAAAGGATTAACTTCATTTTTTTGTGCTTTTTTTCCAATTATTGCTATTTTTTCAATAATAAACATTAAATTTTCAATTTCTACTTAACGAAATATTGTGTAAAATTGAATTCGTAACTTTTAACTTCTTATAATTTTTTCTCTAGGATCAATATTTTCCGAATTATAAACGAAAATATGAGCAAAAAAATGAGAAATTTTCAATTGTTTTCAGACTTTGTTAAATAAAAAATTTAGCACAGGGTTTGCGACTGGCGCATATCGTGATTATTGATATTGGGCACATCCTGAAGGGATTCCAGAAAAAAAATAGCTTCCTATGGAAAATGTCCAATCCAAAACAGATCCCGCCTAGCCTATTATATTTCTAAAGCTTCATCCGTTCTCTAAAATACAAAGATAGAGTTTATAATAAAGGGTATATAATAAATCTAATAATTTGTAACTTACAACTCAATATGTAGTATATTTTATTAAAGATGTTATTATATATGTACTGAAGTTTACTCATTATTTAGAACTAACTTAAAAAAACACAAACAAAGAACACAAAGACTTTGCAAAAAATAATATTCTTTCGTAGATACGAAGATTTAAAAAAATTTTAAACAAATAATGAAGACAAACAAAACACTGACTTATTGCAATCCATGGAAATCTATGCAAATGACGTGACGCGATACCGAAAATTTTTAAGGGCCATATGTTCAACAAATTACAAGGTTTGAGACAATTATGAACTTCTACGGGGGTCATTGAAAGATTAGTTAGACGGGTGGATTTGTATGACGGAAAAATTTGATCAAAATTTTATATTTGAAAGCTAGAAACAATTAATTACATGTTATAGAATAACTCTTGAGTTTAGGTAGAATTTAGAATTAGAATTAAGAAATACCTAATTATAAATACAAAAAATCAACCAAGCTAAATATAAAACAAAATAATGAATTTGTTAAATTGTTTATTCGGGCTGTTAGGCCGCTCTCTTCTGAGATTAGTTCTCGACGTTTCGCAAATAGTAGGCGTTGGCATCTTCTGCAGATGTTACTGCTTCGCTTGTAAGCTGAAACTGACGCCGCGTTGTATTACTGAGGCGATATTTATATTTTCTACTCGCCTCTACATCTCCAGAAGATGCCAACCCCTAGTCTTTTCGAAACGTCGAGAACTAATCTCAGAAGACAACGGCCTAACAGCCCGAATAAACTGTTTAACAAGTTAGACGATAGCCGTGAAAGCCTAACGCATTTTAAAATAATGAATATTTTTTTTTGTATTTTAGGTGCATATTTCTTATTATGAGGTCGCCTACTAAGAATATTCTATGAAAATTCAATACGACCTCTCGGATACGTTAAAAACATGTTTATAATAAGCAAATATAACGAGCATGCAGCGTGTTATTCTATAATAGTCCAACACTTGTTTTATTAAATAAAATATTTGAATAAGTTTACGGCGCTTAATGTGTTTACACAGATAAAACCCATTTTTATTTAAGTGGACGTCAAATGTCAGCATAATATTACTGCCAGTTTGTATAATTGAACCCTCTTTACTGAACGATTGAAAACTCACTGGTAAAAATTAAAACCATAAAATAATAAGATTTAATTTTGTTACAGTCTAGCTGCTTTTAACACATCCCTTATAAAACTGAACTACTTAAGTGATTTTCATTTTTTAGCTTCTATGGTCTCCAATTATAGACCAGAGAAATTAGCAAATAAAAAGCCTTTTTCGCGACATTCATTGATACATTTCTCTAACAAATGACTTTGATAAATTTGGTGATAACAATATATAATACACGAAATATGTAGAAGATTAAACGTCATTTTTACTCACAAACATTATATAAACAATGTAAGATCGTTATTTAATTTTAAATACTAAAGGTGAAGACCGGCAAATTATATGGAAAACTGACACAATTTTTCTGAAAAAGCATAAAAAAAGAGTTTGTAAAGTTATTTTTGTTAATTTGTTACTTATTGAAAAAATAGCTGCAAAAGTCGATTTTTTGAAAATTATAAATAGCTTTTCTAAAAATGCACAAATAGAAACAAGTACAAACTATAGAGTGGTAATAGAAGAAAGTATGTCAAATCTGTTTTCGGTTACAAGAGGATTCACTTTCTACTGATCTGTTTAACTTTGTCTTGGAGGTAGTAATGAGAGAAAGTAAGATACAAACTACGTGTACTGTTTTCCACTATAAACAGCAATGTATAACGTACATAGATGATGTAGTTCTCTTAATAAGAAAAAAAAATAACTTGAATACATGTTTGAGAACTTTGAAGATGAAGCTATTGCCATTGTTCTTAAAATATTTATTTTATTCCAACTTTTGTTGATTTTATTCATTTGTTAACTTTCTGGTTTGTTCTGCGCTCAACTCTTCTATCAACTGAGTATCCTATTTAAATTTTATTATTCAATTTTAATTTTCACCTTATTTCGATTATATACACTGTATCTATGCCATATATATTTATCAGTTCGCAATTCCATTCTGCCTTTCTTATGAATATTCTTTTTGAGTTTTATATTCACTTTTATATTATAACCTCTTAGTCTTTGCCAATGTAAAGCTAGAATCTTTAATGTCATTTAACTAATATATATATATATATATATATATATATATATATATATATATATATATATATATATATATATATATATATACACATTACATAAATATATGTAAGGGAAAGGATGCGGTAGCTGATTCGATGATTTAAAAGTAACCTGCATTTGGTAGATAAAAAATAAATAAAACCTCGAAGGACCAGCGACCAATAGGTCGCAAAATTGCAAAGTAATAATGTAGTGAGTAGTAAAATTAAAAATAAAATAAGAATTAAGCTAGAAATATTTTTATTATATTATTTACAGAAATAAATAGAAGTAGCAGAATCGCCAACAAATCATCCTTTTATAATAATAAAACAGAAAAATGTTTATATAAAATGTTCTTAAAAGCACAACTGTTACACATGCAACACATTAGTTGTTCTTAAAGTTAAATATATGCGATTTATAGAACAGGAAAGTGTGTTGTTTGTTATGTATTTAACTATTTAATAAAATAAGTTATTTAAAAAAACTGCTTCTATTTGAGAAGCCTGAGAACTATATATATATATATATATATATATATATATATATATATATATATATATATATATATATATATATATATATATATATATAGAAAAGAAAAGAAATTTAATCTTTGCAGATAAGTTAAATATTAAACTCTTAAATATTGGGGAAATCTGCAAAAAAAAACTCTAATGTGTATCAATTATTTCACCTAACGTTTTCGCCAAAGAGAATTTGGCTTCTTCAGGGATGAAAGAGAATAAATTATAATTAGCTACCATATATATATATATATATATATATATATATATATATATATATATGTATATGTATAAGTTATATAATATAACCTTGAAACAAATTTGGCACTAAATCACTTCCGAGTTTTCAGCAAAACAAAATGTTTTAAACACGTTTAGTCCAGTAATTAATACCAAAGCTATTGAGAGTATGCAGTCCAGTAATTAGACAGAGCGTACTTTATCCTTTCACTAAAATACACCACAAAGTTCGAATTGAATTCCTTAAACACTTTTTTGTTTCTTCTTTTTAGTAAACGATTTGTAATATTCACTGTCTGATATTTCACTAGCAGAGTCGTCACTATCTGAATTGTCTATCCAAATAATTAGAGGCCGGACCTCATCTATAACTCGCTCGGTTTGAAAAGACTGAACGATTATGTCTTTCATATGTCTAATACAATTTTGCCATTGTTCTGCGTTTATTTGTTTTAGCGATTCTTTCCATAAACCAAGAACGCTAGCGTCATCTTTTGTTTTGGATGCATATTTATCATAAAATTTTTTGGCTATACCCCAAACTAACTCAATTGCATTATAGTGGCAATGGTAAGGCGAAAGTCCAAGAACTTCATGGCCATAATAAAGAGCCATTTGGTCAGTAACAAAGTTCTTTTGAATTTTGTACTCTCTACACCTTTGAAGTAAATCGACTTTTAAAAATATGTCACTGTGATAAATTTTCTTTTCTGTCAACCACAACTTTATTTCAACTTTTGTCCAGCTGCTTGAAGGAAATCTCTCTTCCACTCTTTAGTGGTAGGATGGTCTAAGATTATTATGGATGATCGCTCCAATTTTTTTAACAAATTTTCTTCAAACCATTCTTCAAAAATATTTGCATCCATATTTCCATGGTAATCACCTGTATTCTTTGTGGACGAAAAAATTAAACTAGCGTCAGCAATAAAACCCTCCTCATTTCCAACATGAAGTATAATGTAGCGTTTACCATTACCGGAACGACTAGAAGAAAAACATTTCGTGGTGCCATCTTGCCAAGATGATTTTGACATATTTCCTTTAGCGAAAATCCAAGCTTCATCTAAAAATACAACTTATCTCGGACTATCAGACATTGTATTGTTCATGTATTTTCTTAAAAAATGCCATCGTTTTGAAACAACATTAGAGAGTTCACACAATACTTGTCTATTATTTATCTTTTTATATCGAAAACCTAAATGTTTCAACACTCTCCACAAACTTGTTAAACTAATATCACACAGTTCCTTGTCTTTTATTTTTTGCAACACATCACTAACTGTTTCATGTTCTTTGGCTTTATACATATTATATATAATATTTTTAATTACAAGTTTCATTGACTGGTACAAATCTAAAGTTTTTGGATGTAGACGATTTCTCTTGCTTTCTTTATTTATTTCATCCTCACTCATGTTATTAATTCTTCGGAATGTCTTCTCTGAGATACCGCAAGCTTCGCATAGGCATGTTTCTGAACTGTCATAACAGATGTCAATGGACCCATATCATTTATTTTCAAATTGAAATAACTTTCGACTTTTAGAACCAAACGCTGTTCTTCTGGAGATAACACTCTACGTTTCGACTGTACAACAGACGAAACAATTGAACACAAATTATATAACAGTCAATGCTAAACAAGCATAAACACTGTATTGATTGTGATTGCAAAAACCGTTCGCATGTTTTAAATAAGGTGTTACTCCTATGATTATGTATTATGTTTGATTATGTATTTTGTTAAATTATTAAATAACAAAAATACAACCCACGACCATCAATTAATTTTTAACGATAAACAGAAGAGAAATATGATGACGTTTGAATTTGATCTACTTTGTCGCTGATAGTGTCGTTAACAGAAAGATATTTTAAACAACATGAATCATTTTTCAATGATTGTGTGGATTTAAGAAATACATTACTAAACAAATTTTTTAAGTGTGTATATAAGTGTGTATAAAATCCTAACTGTCGTTTTTCCTGAGATTACAATTATTATGACACATGGTATTTACTCCTTATTTTTCAAATAATATGATTAGTTTCCCAGTTTAGTTTTTGTTAAACATATAATTCTAGCAAAAGTATTTTTAACTTACCAGGAAAAAGACTGCAGTCTCGTATAGTGAACTTAATCTCGATATACATCCTGTTGGAAACATTCCTATCTATAAACGGTGTCCATAACCAGTTGTTGACATTGTTGTATGCCACATCACAGACAACGTAAGATCTCCAATTAATGCCTTTTTGGAAATTCGTAAAAGACTCCTCCACCCACTGAAACAAAAAACGAATAATTATTAGCTATAAAAACTTCTTTTGATTTTGATGGTGTTGTTTATGGCAGGTTATAAAACTTGATGTTTGTTACTAAAGTAAATACGTTGTATTTAAGGATCTATAAAAAGAAGATATTCTCAAAGAATTCGTTGTCTTACACCATAAAAATACATAAGCATGTGGTTATTCTGAAAATCATTAGCTGTCCATAATTTACGAATAGACAAGATCCACTGTTTTCAATGTACTAAACAAGTCATTAATACAGTTAGTCTCAATTTTTTTACACACTTTAGCAGTTCGATGGAATTTTGTGCGTTTCTTCTATTTTTCACACTCATACAATATTATACAACCATTCTATGTTTCTACTTTTTATGTAGATACTGATTATTTAAGCGATCGGTAACACTAAAAATAAAGTAAAAATGGTCCTATATATGAAATCCAAGGAAATAAACACTTAAAAATAGGCTGGAGTTTATTATTTAAAACAAATCTTCAGCATGATTTACCGAAATGAAAATAGGATAACAATAAGTAAATAAAATGGGTATTTCATTTATGTTAGTAGTACTCGAATACTAACTTACACTAGAAAATACTAAAAATAGGATAAAATGGGAAAATTCTCAGGCTTATAAAGAAAAATAAGTGAGAAATAATAACATTAAGATACTATTATTGTTAATATTGTTTTGAAACATGCCAAGTTATATAAAATAGTCAAACATAGAACAAATTAATAGAAAGTAATAAAAAATAAAATTATAAAAAAACGAGACGAATATATCAAAACACTTTTTTTTAAATTGCCCTATTGCCAGATTCCAGTAAGAGCCTAAGAAGGTATCCATTGAATTCTGACAGGCAACGGTGGGTGAAATCTTTTTTAAACATCTACGCCACGGAACAAGACACCCTGGCATCTTTCGGCCGAGTAAGATACTAGGCCAGAAGACCCCAGGGTAGTGTCGGATTAACCGTATTCCGGCTAAAACCTTAACCACCGTTACAGAGAGGTGGTCTTGCCACTCAATAAACAACAAATAAAAAACTAAAAATTTATAAATAACCATACCTATTACCGTAAATCAGAAAATGTTTAGACGTGAGGCCAAAATATTAACTATAAATTTCAGATCCCTGGCTCAATTTCCTCCTCTGTCCTCTTGCTCCTTTGTCTTCATCACTCCAGAAATCAGACAATGTACTTCTCTCTATTCTTTCTCTCCTCTCAACATTATGTTCTCTCCACATTACTAGAACGTCTCAGCAAGACTACTGAGATCAGAAAAAGCATCAAGCAGAGAAAGCTGGAGTATTTCGGACATGTAATGAGAGGTCCCAAATATAGGTTGAGACAAAATATAATGTAAGGAAAAATAGCAGGCAAACGCAGTCCAGGACGAAGAAGAACCTCGTGGTTGAAATACTTGCGAAATTGGTATGGTGTTGATACAAGCATGCTATTTAGAGTGGCAGTGAATAATATTAAGATAGCTATGATGGTATTGGGACAGGTGTCGGAAAAGACGATATCGTTCATGTGAAAGTTGGATTGTATCAGTACTCACTACTTAGTCCTTATTTATTTTCATTAGTGCTTGATCAGCTAAGAATGTAACTACAGGATAGCATTCCCTGGTTTTTAATGTATGTTGATGATGTAGTACGAAATAATGAAATGGATTAAGAATAAAAACTGGACAAGCTCTTGAAGAAAAAGTTATAAAATTAAGTAGAACAAAAAGAGAGTATTTGGAATAGTTTTAAGTACCTACCTAAAATTGGTATTACGAAGTAATGGTAAATTATATGGAGATACGTACACTAAAGTTAAAGAGGGATTGATGAAGTGGAAGGAAGTGAGTGGTGTGTGAGTTGACAGAAAGATTCCAGTGAACCTGAAAGGAAAATTCTATAAAACTGCCATAAGACCAGCTATAATGTAAATAGTTGGGCAGTTATAAGAAACAACTAATGCTTAGATAGTTAAATGGAGCGACAAAGTAATGTAAAATTAAGTATAAGTATATGAAGGAAAATCTAGTGGTGCCATCAATTGATGCCAAAATAGAAGAGCATCGGTTAAGATAATTCAGCTATATTAAAAGTTTATGAAGTTTATTTTACGCAATATGAAGAATTGCTGATTTGCAAGTCCCTGAAAAGAAGTGGAGAGAAAGACCAAAGAAAACCTGGCGAGGTGACGCATATGCAGGACATGTTGGTAAAGAAGCTTGATATTGGTATGACAAGATAGAAACTTACGAAGAAATGTATTGTTAGCACAGGCAAGGAAGAGACACAGAAATTTCAGTGAAAGTACGAAAGTAGCAGGGCTCAATGTTTAGTGTTTTTTACTCCTATTAGTGTGGGAAATTTCAAAGTAAGATTTTTTGATGTTTCAATGTATTCTTTGGTGTTAGTATGAAATACTAAAAGTTAGTTACAACCAAGACTGAAACAATGAATACAAGCTCTTGAAAAAGTGCGGTAAAGCTTAGATGAACCAAAAATGATGGTGAAATTATTGTAAAAAGAAAAACAAAAAGATTCCATTGAATCTGAAAGGAAATAGGAAAGAAAGACAAAAGAAAACCTAAAGTGAGATGCTTACTTAATATACGTGTGTGAAGGAAATTAATATTGGTATGATTAAGATAGAAATTTACAGAAAAATCTAATAAAGAAAGCCTACCACGTATAGGGTAAAGAAAAAAATGGATAATCAATCTTATCAATAACTTTAAGCAGTTATATGGTTTTGCAGTTCCACGGTATGCACGATTCTAAAATATTTTTTGTTTTTATTTGTAGTCCTCTTACGGAGATTATCCTATGTAGTCCAGTTATGTCCTCTTAGCGAATATGGTAAAATCTGGGTTTCGATTGGCCACTAGGATATTTTTCGCTTCGTTCTGTTGGCAATCTGCTTAGTGCATCTAATTTAGCAATTGTCATATTTTTACTTAAAAAAAGAAATTATTTAGTATAATTTAATTGACTCATTAATCAAGCAATCCATTGCCTAAACTTCTCATACATAAACAATTTATATTCATCTACAGTTTAAAAAACGAATATTATTAGTGAGAGAAAATCAACATGGAAGGGCTAGAACAATAATATAAACATCTATCAAATCTAAAATTACTAATAGGCTCAATTTGAGGTAAATAATCCGATCCATCAACATGAAACAAACACCAAAGACATATAAATTTCATCCTTTATCAGCACCTTAATATAAGGGAAAGCCATTTGTATCATGCCTCTTCCACCGAAAGTGGCGATAGGATGTTGTCACACAGTCTTAACGTTATAATTACTAATAAAGCTTTACGATATGACACACAGGAGAAACTCCAAATGCTGCTTTACATGAACGTACGCCAAGGGCAAAATTGGATGATTTTAGAAAGTTTGTTTTATCACCTATTTTAAACCTTTTTTCTTCTATATTCAGCAAGTAGTAATAATAAGTTTTTGGCAAAAAAAAAAGATTAAAACACTACAGATTAATATACACTTAAGATTAATACACTATAAAAGATTAAAACAGATTATAACAATATATCATCATCATCATCATCATCGTGCAGCGCTACAACCCTGGGTGGGTCTTGGCTGACTATATGACTTTTTCCACAACAAGTTGATTGTTCATGTTTTGGAGATCTGTTTGTATGTTGTTTTATCAATGCATTCTGGCACGCCCAAGTAGCCATTTTTATGTGGGAACCTCATTCCAAACCAGTTTTACAAGTTTCTCGTTATGTAGTCTATAAACGTGCCCTGTTTACATTAGTCGTTGGGACTTAATCTCCTGGACAACATCATTATCATCATAACGTTCTTTTATTTCTGTATTTGTTCTTATTTTTTACTATTTTCTGTTCATATTGTGGTCCGAAAGTTTTTCTTTTATATCGTTTTTCGTCATTTGCTTTGGTCACTGTCCACATTTCGCATCTATATGTTAGTAAAAGTCTCACAATGGATTTAGAGATCTTAACAGTTTATGTCTATTGATGGTGTTAAATATCTGCTATTTTTAATATTCGTAGTTGTTTTCAATTAATAAATAAACAAATTTATTAAACTACCGGAAAATCAGTTGTTACTAAGTGCTCCAAATACACAAGTGAACGGCAAAAACACAACATACCCGACATCCTAAAAAATGCTCTAGAAAAAACAGCTATAAACAAAGACTACTTCCATATCTTAAAGACTGTAATTTGTTTAAAAAAATCTAACTACATTATTATGTATCTTAGCATCATTATAGGATAGCAGAATTATTTATACTGTATATCTCGCTGCTAGTAACCCATAGTGGTTGGTGCGGGTTTTCTTTTTAAATAAAACAAGAGTTCTTAAATTTACACAGGTTTCTGAGGCAGAAAGCAGATTTACTTGAAATTTGTATCTTTCTTATACTGCAAAATTTAAGTATTCATACGTAAGTAGCTATAACCGTATATAAACCACAAACCTCATCCATCCATGAATTTGATTTTTTCCAATATTAAACAATATTCAAAGCAGCCCGGATCATAAAAATTAATTTAAATGCCATCACAGCATAGGGTACGATACGAATAAAAGAATTACTGTTCTTATGTGTTATGTGTTGTATCCGCTAATGCCCACTAATTGAGCTGTCCACTGATTTTCAAATTGTTCTTAATAATGTATCTTATAATGTATTGCTTTAAATCTTTTATTTTACAGAGTTTTAGCAATACAAACTATTTTTTTGGTTCGTCAGCTTACTCGAATGATTTACATCATTTTCCAAACTATTTAGTTTATATATTTCATTATTAATAAATCTTAAGCATATCTTTAAAATGTCATTGAAACACAAAATTCTTTTAGGTTATTAAATATGATTCGATTCCCCTCGGGGTACGTCTTTGATTTTCCGTATAACCGAGATGTCACTGTGAATGGGAAAACGGCCAGGTGGTGCAGAAATCACGATCTCTCTCCTAAGTTTCTAAATTGTAACACTTGTGTGTTTGTCACAAATTACCCTCGAATTGGTAAGCACAAAACGCGTTAATATTATGCTGCTAAGGGACAGGAAATGAGAATGAATATGCAGTCAGGTGCACGATAGGCCGTCATTTCATGGTTTTTGGTTGTTTTTAAGCGGTATATAGACGTGGAGATGTCTTAGAATTGAATTTTAGTAAATGTTGCTATTCCTATTTATTATCTAATATAATACACTGCGCGTCACAAAAAAGAGGCCACCGAAAATTTTTGTCATTTTTTAATTTTTACGAATCATACCAAAAAGTGATTGTCATTAGATGTTTATGTAATGTTTAAGAATATTTTCTAAAGCAGTATGCAATCGATTTTTAAATAACAAATGCCAAAAAATAACTTCTTCCAAAATAATGATTTTATTGAAAAAAAAAATTAACATTGTACATTTTTTCTGTTTTCTTTATAAAATTACAATTAAGTCCTGATTATTAATACTGTGTAGTACCACTCTATTGTGAATTACACTCCTCATTCGATTTGGCATTGAATTGATCAAATTCTGGATGTCGTTTTGAGGAAAAGTTTCCCACTCTTCCATGAGCGTCAACCGAAGCTGCTCACGATTTATTGCAATAGGTTTTCTGTTTCTTACCCTTCGTTTAAGATTGTCCCAAACATTCAATCGTGTTCAAATCTGGACTTTGAGCCGGCCAGTTCATTTTTGGCACACTGACAGTTTCCAGATATTGCGTTACCATCCTGGATACGTGTAACCGCGCGTTGCCTTGCATAAAAATGAAGTTTTCGCCGACAATCCCAGAAAAAAGTAATACATGCTCGTCTAGAATTTTGGTAATGTATTCAACGCTCCTCTATCGATAAATACGAGATCAGTACGTCCCTCGAATGAAATGCCTGCTCAAACCATTACTGAACCTCCCCCAAAAGCAACACGTACTCGTCGAACACAAGCAGCATATCGTTCCCAACGTCTTCTGTATGTTTTGAAGCGACGATCTGAGCCATAAAGAACCATCCTGAACTCATCACTAAATAAAACATTTTTCCAATCTTCTATTATCCAATGCTTGTGGTCTCTAGCATTGGCGGTGTCGATGTGCTGCTGTTAACATAGGTCCTGTTGCTGGACAGCGAGCCCTTAGACCAAATTCCCTAAACATTAATAAATAGGTAAAAGAAATAATAAATAAGACTTACTCACAATCAGTTTAATTTAACTATCTAGACAACCGGTTTCGCTTTCTACAATATGCAAAGCATCTTCAGGTCTGTCGATACAAAGTTAATTAAATGATGCCGGTAGATGAAGGCAGAGGTAGATCTCCCACACGATACACGGACCATATTGTTGCTACCATTGGCGCTCCATTGTCAGAATATGCTAGAATGGCAGAAGATAGAAAAACGTGGAGGAACATTGGAAAAATTAGCTAATAACTTGATGATATCATGATACCTGCATCAGGTTAACGACTAAGAAGAAGAAGATGAAGGCAGACCTAAAGATGCTTTGTATATTGTAGAACCGGTCGTCTAAATAGTTAAATTAAACTGATTGTGAGTATGTCTTATTTATTATTTCTTTTACCTATTTGAAATGGACTCACACAAGCAACACATTCATGATTTCCCTCAATATTCTTCTCACGGTAGAAGTGTTTTAAAGTCCACCTTTAACTTAGACTTTAAAATACTTGTGGTAAATCGTTGGTAAATATTTTGGACCATACAACGACTGACTCCAAGCTATCTGGCCACTTTTCTTTGACCCATTCCATTACTAATCAAAGTAACAATTTGAACAAAGTTAAAAATTATGTTTAAAAATAAAAAGTAATGGCAGTTACCAAAGAAATAATTTAAGGATTTAAGCTATCTCTAACTGTAGTGAAACTTTAATGGCGTCATCGATTAGATATACAGTCCACAGGCAAATATATTTATTAAAGCTAATCCAAATATTCCTCGATGTTCGTAATGTCCATAATTATACTCCTATATATGAATTCTCTCTAGTATATAAAAGGATAAAACCTCAATGGGTTCAAAAAACTCAACAAAATTTCATTTCAAATAATGTTAAATTAACATACCAATTCGGTTACAGCTTTTACACGTTTAGTGTCAATAAATCGCTAATTTTAATTTGTATGTATACACAATCATCCACTGAAAAGGAGATATATAGACGTTATTTTTTAACGAGGTATGTTCATACAAACCGTTGACAAAGAATAGTGCAGTTAATTTGGAAACCAACAGTTTTTTTTAAAGCTATTCGTTTTTTCTAGTATTTATTATAAATTAACGATAAAATAGTTTTGTGGCAAAAGAGTTTATTAACATATATTTTTAATAGTAAAATTTTACTGTTGTATTAAACCTATAGAAAAATTTGACGCACAAACTCAGGCACATACACGGACACATACATACACAGGCACATACGAATATACCTACCTACACATATTTTCACACGCACATACACACACGCGGGTGCGCGCGATTCCTTACTCATTATTACGCACATTACAAGATCCTACAATACTCATTAGCATCATGCATAACCCAAGAGCAATAAGGAATTATAAATATGATTAAAATGCAAGATACCAGATTATGAGGACCAGTAGAGACAATGGTTTCATCTCACTTGAATATATGAGCTCTAGAGGGACTCTTTCCATGTTATCGAGCAGTAGGTGACTTGGTATCTCCCAAAAATTTTCATACGCATCTGAACCTCAGAGCAGTAGAGCTTTCTGTATGGTCTTATAGAGATGGTCACTAAGACACCAGTGATAGAGAGAATAACAGGTATCGCCTGAGTACTTTCCATTCTCCATTTTCTCCTGTTTTTTATCTCAAAATATTTATACTTAACGATTTTCGCGTTGTATTTAACACTCAGATATTGTTGTATTGCCACATAAATTACTGTCAAAGGCTAGTATGAGAACCAGTCTATTATGTGCCAAACAGAATATGTAATGATCTCTAAGAAGGAACAGCAAAATGAAAGAATCAGTGTTAACGGTCAACCAATAGAAAGAGTAAAAAACATACACGTACCTTGGTACGAACGTCCATGAAAATTGGGATCATTCCCTAGAAATCAATGTTAGGATAGAGAAAACAGGATCTGCATTTCAAAAGATGGGTAAGCTATTCAAATGCCATGATTTATCAGTACTCATAAAAATCAGGTTACTACGATGTTATAATAATATCTTTCCTATACTGCTGTATAGAGTTGGGTCGTGGACTCTCACAGACGCTACCTGCAAGAAAATTGACGCTTTCGAAATGTTGCATTATCGTAGAATCTTGAATATATCCTATATCGACCACGCTACTAACCAGGACGTTTTATTAAGAATGCAAAAAGGAAAAGAGTTGTTAACCACAATAAAAACAGCCAAAATCATGGAGAACAGCGAAAGATATGGGTTGCTGCAATTAATTCTACAGGGAAAAGTATAAGAAAAACGAGGACCAGGAAGGCGAAAGATTTCCTGGCCTAAAAAATCTACGTACGTGGTTCAACACAACAACCACAAATATTTTCAGAGCAGCAGTGTGCAAAATAAAGATTGCCATGATGGGCGCCAACATCCGAAACAGATAGGCACTACAAGAAGAAGAAAAAATGATAAGTATTATCAATTTCCCCTAAAGACTTTCTATATCCATTTAAGACCACCAAAACACTACCAAATGAGTAGCTAAGAGCGGAACAATTTCTTTTGAGTACGACTCATTGACACTTTCTACAGCGGAATTAAGTTTCCTATAGAATGCCTTATCTGAATGCTCAAAAAGTGAATTAGAGCATTTGCGGTTGTTTGTAACTTTACAGGCGGCATAAATAAACTGGGATTTTTTGTCAAAGAAGTTTAGTGTTAAAACAAGTGTCTTGCGATCTTCTGAGTATCTTGTGATCATATTGTATATCTTGTTATTATCAAACAGATATCTAGGGTATAAAATAATTTCTGGAATGACATTTTCCGTGTTATCGATCTCTACGTGACCTGTTATGCTGGAGTATCTCTCAAACAGCTTTCTGCATGCTCTGCAGATAGAGATGATCACTTAGAGCCAGCTTTTTTACGGTCACAAAAAATCACAAACCATATATAACAGCTAACTTTGATCAGCACAGTGGACTAAGTCCGCTTATTCTACTTTGCGTCTCCAAACTTCTATGAAAAATGTAATTCCAAAACTAATCGAGTGATTCCCTCTTGTAATGAGTAGAAAAAGGTCGATTGATCACTTTTTAATTGATAGAGTTTAAGAATTTGGCGGTAAATATTGTACAATAAAACAATACTACATTTTATGGGTTGGTCCGTTAAAAGATTAATATAAAGTTATTACAACTTTTGTTTTGTCTTATTCATAAAGTAAATTTGTCAAGATTTGTGACGTTTCCAAAAGCATCTAAAATGCCAAATGTGATTTTGACGAAACGTCTGCAAAAATCCAGCAGTGTTCTTTCATGTTCTTTGTATAATTGAACGTAGAGTACATTTACAAAAGTCATAAAACATAAAAAATTATTGCTTTAAAAAATGCAATCATATACAGAATGCACTGCACTATGTTAAAGTATGTTACAGTCGGCATTTGTCACGTTGTTCAAAGAATTTATTGCTGCTTTTTGTGACATATTTAATATGCCACATAATTCCTAAGCTAATAAATTTTATGCTGATGAGTGATTTATTTTATAATACTTGCTTTTCGTAATTTCTGGGGAAAACTGGCTGTTTATTATTAATTTGTTAATACGGTTGATGAATCGATAGTCTTGTTTAATCTGTTAAGTAGTGTTAAGGATAACTATTTTATGTATTATTATAAACGTAAAACGTGAAAAAGCAGACAAGGATAATTATTGTAAAATAAAATCGTTTACTTAATACTATTATGAATTTTCCTAAAAAGAAATGAGTAAACCGAAATATTGTATTTGCTCTGAACTTCGTCATTATTTCTATTTGTGTGAACATATCGCACCTTGAGAACTATAGGGCATTAACTGCTAAAAAATTATAAATTGAGTTGACTATGAGGAATTATTAAAAAAAAATTCTCTTTTTGGGGCTATAAAGCATTAGTTAATACTTGCACTCTATACCCCTAAATGCTGTATGTCATTGGTTAAATAAAAAAAATAATTGGGAACTGTAAAGGATTATTTGCAAATAATTCTTTATTTTACTTAAACTATTTTCACGTAGTCAAAACTATAAGGCATTATTTACACATAATTCACTACAGTTTGTAAAGTTGGCAACACTGTTACACATGCATCAATCAAGAGCTGCCAATAAAGGCGTGTTTTGCCTTTAAGTAAAGTACCTTAGTACCGACTAATCTGTTGTTGTGTCTTCGATATTCATTTACATCTTGATTTCGTTTGGTGTAGCTTTTATTTTTGAGTAATCTGTAGCAAAAGTTTGATATTGATGAAAAATGTGTGCTAGAAGACTGCAATTTTTAGAAGATCTCCGAAATAAGTGTACTGAACGTGTAAGTATGATTCTTCTTCTTAGAGTGCCATATCCCTACGGAACGTCGGCGACTACCATGCTTATAATATTATTATACTGATCTCGGTCTTGCGCTACGTGTAGCAATTGGTCCGCTGTCAAACCTGTCCAGTGCCGCAAATTTCTCAACCAAGAGAGTTTCTTCCGTCCTATCCATTTCTTTCCTTCGATTTTACCGTTGAGAATTAGCCGAAGGAACTCATATCTTGGTCCTCTGATTATATGTAAAAGATATTCTAGTTTACGCCTCTTAATAATATTTAATAGAGTTCGTTGATGTCCCATTCTTCGAAGAACTTCTTCGTTTCTGGTTCTGCTAGTCCATGGAATTTTTAGTATCCTTCGATACAACCACATCTCAAACGCCTCGATGTATGATTATTATTACCAATATTATAACCTATAATTACTTACTGTTCCTCTGATGGGTGGCCTTCCTAGGAACGACTAATACTGAGTGTTTTTTATTTATTTATTTATTATTTGGGTATTTAGCAACACGAATTTAAATAATTAAGTATGTCAAGTTTCAATGAATGCGCAGTTATATAGGTAGTTTAAATTGATAATTAATTAGTTTAAATTTTAATTCAGTTACAACCCTTGCTAGAAGAAGGGACTTTATTCTCAAGAGAAAATGAAATTCAAACAGAAATTTCAGAGTTTGAAAGAGCTGGCCGAGAAGATACAGAAATAATCTCAGAGAGAGATACGTGGAAGAATGGAAATTCATCAACAATGTTAACCGACAAAGCTGCAAGTCGTGGAGAAGAGCTGTTCCAAGCAAAAATAGCCTCTGAGGTATGTTCGTAGCGCATTCTTTTTTATTAGAATTCAATATTTGTTCCTACTTAAATAACTGGATTGATGGCCTCTCTATAGTTATTATATATGAGTTTTTTTACTTATATTAGTTTTTTTACTCCAGTTGATTATAGTTGTAGAAGCATAATTTCATAATCGATCATCTGCCCCAATGATTACGAGAAGCCTGTGCTACTAAATGGGAATAATATTTATTAAAATTAAATTAATAAAACTAGTGCCATGATGTGATGTTTACAATTAATTTTATTTGTAGTTACGGGATATTAAACTTTTTGTTTTATTTCATATCACCAGTAGTTTTGCTAGCTGTAGTGGTGTGAACCTAGATCAAGACCATCGAACTGGCAGTGATCATCAAACAATTGTAAATACCTAAATCATTCATCATCATTCTTAGTACCTATGTTGCCAGTAATAACCACAGTAATATTCGCTTTTACAATTATTTTATTTTACAGGAGGATGAATCTTCGCTATTATCAGCATTCAGCGATGACAGCATTGATAATCCAACATGGTGGCCGATAATGCCACATGAATTAAGCGGTGAAAATATTACCGAAGAAGATGCCATCATCGAAAAAAATGTTGATAAAAACTTACAAGTTGGAGCAAGCGTAGTGAATGAAGATTTAAATGCAGAAAATAATATGTCAGTCAATGCAATGGATGAAGAGGAGAAAAAAAAAATACAAGAAAAAGGAAGCGCCAGCCAGAAAAATGGAAGAAAAATTTGAGGAAGACACAAAGAAATTTAGGAGACAGAGAAATTTACAAAATATTGGAGCTTTGGAGACCTCATGTTGCAAAGAAATTTTGTTTTAAAATGCATGAAAAAAACTAACATTAAATACCGTAGAGTGAATGTAGGAAATCGTCCAAGAGCACCAAACTATGAATATGAGTTTGAGATTAAAGATAACAAGTAGGTATGCAAAACATTTTTTATGTCAACTCTCAGCATAAGTGATAAATTTATCAGAAACATTCAGTTAAAAACACAGGATAATTTCATACAGAAAGACCAAAGAGGCTTTCACCAAAATCATAAGCAAGTAGGGCACGAAATCACGCAAAGGATCCGAATTTATTTCACTGAAATTCCAAAAGTTGAATCGCATTACTTAAGAAATCAGACAAGCAGAATATTTATAAGTGGCGAAAAAACGTTAGCAGACCTTCACAGAGATTATGTTTCTCAATCAATCGCACAAGAACGTGAGTATGGAAATTACCACATCTTTAGAGATATATTTAATACAGAGTTTAATATAGGATTCTTCACACCGAAAAAGGATCAGTGTTCACTTTGTGAAAAGTGAACATGTAAAAGTGAAAAACGAAGTTATCAGATCTGAATTTGAGAAACATCGTCACGAAGTTGAATTAAGTAGAAAGGAAAAGACCAAAGACGCCGCATTAGCAAAATCTAAAGAATGCATAACAGCATGCTTCAATTTACAAGCTGTGTTGCCTACTCCGTGTGGGAAATATCAAACTTTTATTATAAGCGACGACTTTCTACACTCAATTTCACAATTTTCGATATCGGAAAAGGACTGGGATATTGTTTTATTTGGTATGAGGGCATTGCTCATCGTGGTTCCAATAAAATTGGAACATGCCTTTTTCAATACCTGCAGGACATAGGAAACGGCACCAACGTGGTGCTCTATTCAGATAATTGTTCCGCACGGAGCAAAAATAAGTTTATACTCGCCTTATACGTATACGCAGTGCATACATTTAATATACCTAAAATAACACATAAATTTCTTATTACTGGACATTCCCAGAACGAGGGAGATAACATACATTCCCTCATTGAAAAACAACGAAAGCGAGTTCTTAAAGGAGGTCCTATTTATATACCAGCCCAATGGGTGACCGTTATCCAGTCAGCTAAAAAAAATGGACCACCATTCAAAATAAATGAAATGTGCACTGATGGATTTTATGACCTTAAACACTTATGTTCAATGATTGGCAACAATTTCAACATTGATGAAGACGGAAAGAAAATCACATGGAATGATATTAAAGTTTTGGAGGTAGAAAAGAACAGGCCATTTTCCTTCAAAGTGAAGACTAGTTTTGAAGGACCCTTCAAAACAATAAACCTGCGTCGCCGATTAAGGGTTCAGTTTACTGAACTAGAAAACTTACAACTAAAGACAGCATATGATACTGCACCAGGTATCACTGCAGTTAAAAAGAGAGATCTCTTATCTTTAAGCGAAACAAATGCAATTAAACCCCAATACCATGATTTTTTTAATAATTTAGTAGTTGGAAATGATTTACCATAATATTAATGATACTTGCTATATAAGTATGTATAATATATTATTGTATTGTTTGATGATACGTTTTCATTTTCTGTGTAGCTTGTAATTTTTATTACATACTGTTTTTTGTCTGTAATAAAGTTACCATTGATTTGATTATGTGTAATTTTATTATGTCAGTTCAGAGCTATAAGGAATTATTTGTAAAATCTACCAAAAATCAAACATTTTTTTAATAGGTATTATTTGGTTTATTATTTCCAAAAAATTTGGTTTAACATTTAATATCTTAAGAGTAAAAAATTTTTTAGTGTTAAAATATTTTTAAATTCCCATTATCTCAGAAAGATATTATTTGCAGTTAATGCTCTATAGTTCGGAAGGTGCGATATGGTGTGTGTGTGCATGTTCACACGTTGTGCCTATCCATGAGTATGTGTGTGCATGCGTGTGTGTCCGTGGGTGTGTAGAGGAGGGAGGACATTAACCACAGATCGTAGTATTAAGCCATTAAATACAGGATACTTTTCACTAGAGTGGAAAGTTGCCTAAATTATTCTTATAGCGAAAACAAATATGGAACACGCGGAAATGTCCTCTTTTCGCCCAGTTAGTTTGTTTAGCTACTATATCCAAAGTCTTTGAGTTTTTTTATGAGATAGACGATCTTGAAATTATTTTCTTTCTGTGTGGCACTTTTATATTAAGTAGTATATTGAATGGCAATAAGTATGAGTTGTTATAGACACTTTATTAAATAAGTATTTAATAAGTAATGCCCGACCCGGTTTACGGTGGGTAGGAGAGAAATAAAATACCTCCCGTGGGCCAACAGGTAATTCACCGAATGGTTGTCGGTATAAGCGTTCCCACCATTTACTGGCCAACCAGGAGGCGGATGAACAAAGGATGGTCAACGGCGGAAGGATGGATGCAGAAGGCAACGGGGAACCACTGCATTAAATACTCATAGAATACCCGTAGTTACGTCATTATGGTGTACACCAAAAATACTGGAAACCCTACTGATCATGGGAATAGGATACCAAGATCCGGCAGAGTGAGAAAAACACAAGACTACAAGGCTCACTTGGTGGTAAACATGCGAAATCCTTGTACAAGAGCGCAGAAACCAACAACTTTAAGAGTTGCAACGTGGAATGTTAAAAGTTTGTTCTCTGCAGGAAAACTGGATAATGTTGAACAAGCAATAAATAGACTAAACATCGATGGCCAGAATCTGGGAAATGGACATCTCCACAACATACCAAAGAAAAAATAGTGAAACATTAAATAGACTACATTATGATAGCAAGGAGGTATCGTAATGCTGTTAAATGTACTAAGACGTACCCAGGAGCTGATATAGGCTCAGATCATAACCCGGTAGTAACTGTGATAGAGGCGAGACCAAAAAAGATTAGACACAGAAAGGCACTAGATTTAAATAAACTTAAAAACAAAAATATACGACAAGAAACAGGAGAAGAAATAAATGAA
Organism: Diabrotica balteata; assembly: GCA_918026665.1. NCBI lineage: Eukaryota > Metazoa > Arthropoda > Insecta > Coleoptera > Chrysomelidae > Diabrotica > Diabrotica balteata. The sequence goes on from OU898278.1 coordinate 63,974,452, forward strand.
AACTTCCGTTCAGTGCAGCAACAAATTAACGATACAAATAACGTTAACCAAAAATTAAAGTACATAAATACAGCTATACAAACATCAAGAAAGAAACATCTTACAAAAACAACAACAAAGAATAAGGGGTGGATGACACAAGATATACTAGACTTGATGGAACAAAGCACAAAGATGACGAATTACCTAGACAAATACAAAGAAATAAATAAACACACAAAAAAGAAAATAAAAGAAGTCAAAGAGGCGTGGATTAAAGAACAATGTGAAGAAATGGAAACTTATGAGAAAAAGTACGATGCGTTCAATATGCACAAAAAAGTAAAAGAGATAACAGGAAGCATAAAGAAATGCCAAATAGGTAAACTTAAAGACAAAGATGGAAATCTTATTCTAGATCTAGAGAATAAAATAAAAGATGGACAGAATACCTGAATGAATTATTTCAAGACGATAGAAACAACTTAACTCAGATGATCAATGCAACTGGGCCAGACATATTGAAAGAAGAAGTAAAATACGCAATAAGAAACGCTAAAAGTGGAAAAGCAAATGGACCTGATGAAATTCCTGCAGAACTGTTGAAGCTTTTGAATGATAAATCCGTAACCATAATATTTCATCTATTCGATACAAAAGACATCGAACAATCTCCATGATGAGTCATCTGCTTAAAATATTTCTTCATCATAAAAGTCATCCACAACTGAATCTATCAAAAGTTAAATATCGATATTAACGATACACAGATGGGATTCAGAAAAGGATTAGGTACAAGAGAAGCTCTCTTTGCCTTAAACGTCCTAACACAGAGATGTATAGGTGTTAACCAAGAGGTACACGCCTCCTTTATAGACCTTAAAAAGGCATTTGACAATGTACGCCACTATAAACTCAAAGAAATCCTGGAGGGTAAGAACATCGACACCAGAGACATACAAATAATATTAAATCTGTACTGCAATCAGCGAGCTAATATAAAAATAGAAGACCAAACTTCGGACGAAATAGAAATACGTAGAGGAGTACCACAGGGTGGTATATTGTCACCCCTCTTGTTTAATATCTACACCGAACAAATATGCCAAGAAGCTCTCTCACATGGAAACGAAGGGATAATAGTCAATGGAGAAGTTATCAATAACATTCGATATGCTGACGATACTGTGATAATGGCAAGAACAGCGGAAGATCTATAACATCTAGTTGAAAGTATGAATGAGATATGTAATAACTACGGTATAAGGATGAACGTAAAAAAAATAAATATATGACCTTCGGTAAGAATCCAATACTAGTACTGCAATAAACGGTACCCAACTCGAAAAAGTAAACGAATACAAATACTTGGGAACTCTCATCAATGAAACAGGTGACCAAAATCACGAGATAAAAAGACGTATTGAAATTGCCAGGTCTACCTTTATAAAAATGAAAAAATTATGTTGTAATTGTGGTATTAGTATTCATCTACGACCTAGAATGTTAAAATGCTATGTATTCAGTACTTTGCTTTACGGTGTTGAGGCATGGACTCTTAAACAGAGGAATATTAAAAATCTTGAAAGCTTAGAGATGTGGTGCTACCGCCGTATACTAAAAATAAGTTGGGTGGATAAAATTACAAATGAAGAGGTAATACGCAGAATAGATAACGATCCAGAAGTTATCCTGAATATAAAAAAAAGAAAACTTAAACACTTAGGCCACCTGATGAGAGGACAAAAGTACACATTCCTACAAAATATAATGCAAGGAAAAATTCAAGGACGCAGAAATCCAGGCCGTAGAAGAATGTCCTGGATGAGAAATTGAAGAGAGTGGTTTGGCTGTACCACTAACGAATTATTCAAAACAGACGTAAATAATATTAGAATCGCCATAATGTCCATATGTTCTTTAAAACTACTGTTTGCTATTTAAGTGTTTACTGTAGAGATCGATTCTTTTCAAGTTAAAAGAGACTACAGAAACCGATAACAGAATTCTGTAAAAACAGAATAGTCTCAGAGGTTACAAAATGACCTACTTAAACTAGAGAGCCGGCTTAAACTGTGGTGAGTTTAAGTTAAAAAAAGTAACACCATCAATATCTGCAAATAACACTACCATACCAATTAATTGAATATGATACTTAACTGGTGTAGCCACATGTGGAAGAAACGAGTTCGACATCAATATACTCTTATATTGATTTTAAACAGGCATTTGATGATGATGAGTAGATGGACAACAAATGTTAAAACAACTATCGATTTTAGGAATACCGAAAAAGTTAGTTAAACTTATACAAATGACTTTGGGAGGATTTCAAAGCCATGGTGAGAATAGATGGAGATAAGACGGAGGCATTTGATATTGAAAATGGAGTTAGGCAAGATGATGCCTTATGAACAACACTTTTTAATCTAACTCTGAAAGCTATTATATTAATACAATATCCATTCAAATATGCGCATATCCTGATGATGTTGCCATAATAAGCCGTAATAGAAGCTGCTGCATTTGGTCTAAATATAAATTAAAGGAAATATATGGAAAGCACAAAGTCAAATCGACATAAGAATCTGCAGGTAGAAAACCATACCAACGTATATGCCTCCACCTTTCCCTACCTAGGCTCAATAATAAATGACGGCAACATCAGTCAAGAAATACAAGCACGGATTCTTAGCGGTAATACGTACTTCTATGAATTCAAAGACTTAAAGAAAACTAAATTACTGAATCGAGAGTCTAAGCTTAGAATCTACAAAACAGTAATTAGACCAGTGGCCACATATGGATGTGAAACGTGGACTTTCAACCACTGATAAAAATCAATTGAGAACATTTGGACCAACCCACTGTAGCGATATTTCGTGGAAAATAAAAATAAACTATGAGCTGGATGAATTAAAGCAGAGCTCAGATGTCGTTAGAATTGTAAAGTCACAAAGACTAAACTGACTTATTTGATAAGAGACAACTTAGTTGATAAGAGACAACTCAAACTATTGAGAGAGACTGCGTTTCCCAGAGACTTGACCATCAAACCTCATTATGCTTCTTTGCATTCTTCTTAAGTATGAAGGACCCCTATTATCTCTAATTGTTGATTAACTCCTTTTCTCCTTTAACCGCCCCCCTCCTTTTCTTCAGTCATTTCCTTTACTTTTATTCTCGTTAAGTCTCTGAGGAACCCAGCCTCTTCAATTTTAAATTCAATCACATAGGTTATTACTTTAATTTCTTCAGCCTGTCTTCTTCTTTAAGTTCCATCTTCTATCGAAGGTTGGAAATCATCATGGCTATGCGGATTCTGTTGACTGCCGCTCTAAAAAGTTCTGCACTACTGCATTCAAACCATTCCCTTAAGTTCTTAAGCCAGGATATTCTTCAGCCTGTAGATTTCCATTTTACTAAACTTAATTTTATTAATTTTTTCACCATAGGAGCAGTCTTAAATAAAGTCATTTAAATATGAGGTCTGATATTAGCTTCAAATATTTGTTATTTAATTTTTACCTTGTCCTAGATGTGATAAACATAAAATGATAATTTTCATATATATACAAGCTAATCCAACATAAAATACACTTCTAGACCACATTCCATACGACAAAAAGCAACATAAGTTGCCTAAGACACAGGTCATTCTATTAATCATGACTATAAAACCATCATTGATTTCACATCTTTTATACCCTAAATTAATAAATAAAAAAGTTTTTTTAAATCCCAACACCTAGATTGCTATTATTTTGTAAAAATCATCAAAACTTGTTGAATCTTTTGGCTGTAGTAATACTATGTACAACTAATATAGTTTTTTGTTACATTGACATTTTGTTTTCGACATCGTTCATAAGTATCTTGTCAATCAGTTCCCAGCTGTTCTCCGCGTGTAGAGGTTCTCTCACCGGCTCTGGAACTCGCTTTAGCCATGTGTTACCTCTAGCCAAATTTAATTTAATACTGAACATCATAGTTATTTTACAACACAATGTATAATCTTTTATAACTAAATGTAATTTAAAGGGTTTTTACCTTAGTATTTTGGTGGCTCAGGCATTGTGACCTAGTAAGTATAACCATATTTTGCTTTTCAACCATAGTCAAAATTTCATAATCACGTTTGTTTTAACTAAATGGTTTATACTTATTTTTAGGCATTTTTTCGATTTTAAAACCTGATGATGGACTGTATGGTCCGAAAACGTTTGTTTTATTGATGTAGCCCTTTTAAGGTTTTTTTTTTATTTAGAAATAATGCTACATAATCGAGCTGTAAAAGTAATCCAGAAATGGAAACTCCAAAAAAATAGGACAAGAAGAAGGCTCCGTAGTATGTGGATAGATGATGTAGAGGAAGATCTTAAAACAATAAATATCAGACGGTGGTGAAGGAAATTACCTGACAGGGTAGAATGAAAAAACGTTGTTAAATAGGCCGTAGGGAAGAATCATGTTAAGTAGGCCAAGAACCACAAAGGGTTGTAGCGCCATTAAAAGAAGAAGAAGAAGAAGTAGCATATCAAATCTTAGCCTTCAGAAAAAACTACTGATTTATAAAGGTATTTAACATCAACAATGCGCCTTGGTATATTCCCGTGTCTTAAAAATACCGACTGGTAGCAGGCAATCTACTGTAAATTCATATGATGGATCTACTGAACATTTCACATGAAACAATATTTTAAAAACCCAACTCTCTGTTTTTGTGTTTACATGTGTTTACATTTATAGTGCTCTTATTTGTTGCCAGTATTGTTTTTTTGTACTAAATGTCTGTTGTAACTAAACTAAGTGTAAACTAATTGTTGTAATAATAATATAATAGATTTTGGTGTATTGATTGCAATACATTGCAAGACATATTAATCTTCTTCTTACGGTGCCTTATCCTTAAGGACGTTCGCCATTACATTTGCCCATTTAATCTTATTTGTAGCAGCCCTGAATAGTTCTATGGAGGTCATGTTCGTCCACTGCCGTAGGTTTTTAAGCCAAGAGTTGCGTCTTCTTCCTGGTCCTCTTTTGCTATTGACTTTGCCTTCGATTATAAGTTGGAGCAGTTCATACTTTTGATTGCTTATGATGTGACCAAAATATTGTGTTTTCCGTTCTTTTTTAAATTAACATATTGATGTTTGTTTAAAAAAAATCTACCGGATGGTGAATCGCAAAACGGGCCATAGGAAATTCAATGGGAAAATCTAAATTATCGAATTTCTGCTTCCCTAATTATTTTACATCAAAAGTCATAAGAAACTATTTGTAGAGGACTGAAATATGTTTTAAAAACAAATGTTAAAATTGTTCTACGAATTAAATGTATTCCAAAATTTTATAAAAATATAATACATTTTTCAAGCCATCCCTTAAAGTCAGGCCACACGAGGCACAAGAATGTGTATGACATGTTGCATTTGGTCATATTTATGATTCTGATATTTGACAATATTTGAATTGTCAATATTTTTATTTTGTGATTAAATTATACACAAATACTAAAATACGCAAATTTTTACAGTGTTGTTTACAAAGCAATAAAATTGATGAAATGTATTCAGTTCATTTGAACGGAATTTAATCCTTGCCAAAAATTTTAAGGCCGTAGAATTATGAGTATTAAACTGTCTTGCAATAGTCCGAGAACGTATTCTAGGATTTTCTACAACTGCTGTTAATAATTTATTTCATTTTGTTTTTCTAAATTTTTTGGTACCTTAGCAATATTGTTTGTACAGGTACAATTAGAAATCACGGTCCCATTATTTTAAAAATTTTGTAAAATCCTTTGAATTGTTGAATGATTTTGAATTGGTCTATTGAAATATCTTACGCTAAATAAAGAACTGACAATTCGTGCACTATTGCCTGAATAAAACAATTTTATTATTCCTTTTTAATCAACCATATTGTTTTTTAAACATCAAATCACAGAATTAAAATTTTGGAAATTCAAATAAGTATTGTCAAATATTAGAAACATAAATATGACCAAACGCAACATGTCATACACATTATTGTACCTCGCGTGGCCTGAATGTAAGGGGTGGCCTGAAAAATGTATTATGTTTTTACAGAATTTTGGAATACATTTAATTCGTAGAACAATTTTAACATTTGTTTTGAATACATATTTCAGTCCTCTCCAAATAGTTTCTTATGACTCTTGATGTAAAATAATTAGGGAAGCAGGAATTCAACAATTCAGAATTTCCCATTGAATTTCCTATGGCCCGTATATTTTGACGATTCACCACCCTGTATATTCATGATCTTATAAACAAATAATATTATATATTTTTAAATAAAATCATTTGAAATAATTGTTTCATAAATTGCATATAATTAGCTAAATGCTTTTTTGTCACAAAACAATTATATTATTCTAAGATTGTTCCCATTTTTCTTAATATATACTTAACCTAGTTTTAAATTAGTTCCAATGACAGTTTACACTATAAATCATTCATCATTTTGTAAATATTAATATTGGGAAAGGATTTTCAAAAAGCTCTGATTCACTTTTTCGACAAAAAGGATATTGTAAGTCAATGTGAGATGATAAGTATGTATAAACATTAGACAAATAATTTATTGCCTTTGAGAAGTTGCATCACGTCATGATTACAAGGATTAATAGGATGTTATTTATTTTGAAAATGCATTTTTTCGACATCCGAGTACGCCAATATAATTTTCGATTTCTTAAATTTTCATGAATCTGATTTACAATGGAATTAATTTTGTTGTGTTATTACTACTTGTTGGCTTCTATAGTAGGCTAAGAAAGTTTAATACATTCCCGCATTTTGAAATAATTATAAACCAAAGCACTGATATTTATTAGGTATAGATTTTTATACAAACATGAACAATATATTCTAACATAAAATTTCTAAGCAGAAAAAATGTAAGCAGACGCAAGGTAATACTTTATTTTGGATAAAAAAGGCATTTAATCAGAAATCTTTGCACGCAATAATACCAAAAAGGAAATCCCAACATCTACAAAACTATATTGAAATGATGGCTTTCCCTGAGGTAGACTATTAAGAAAATAAACATAATCCGTGTAAGGAGTAACTTAGAAGGAACACCATTACAAGTTAAAAGGTTACCTTTTAACTTGTAGATTAGGCTCAGAATAAGGTACCTTGAGGGTAATAACATTATGAAGAAAATATTAGTTGGAGCATAAAAGGAGCACGATACAATTCGCAGAAATATCTTAACAATAAGGAAACCTGGTGGTAATCAAACGAAACCCAGCAAATAAAAAAGAGAAAAAAGTCTAAGTTTAGGAAAAACCGATAAAATATTTAAAGTCAAATTCAAGGAGGTCTTAGAGTCTAGTCTTTATTAATCTCATTAGTTTGGGATCAGATAATCGCGAAATATCGAAGTGACATTTTTTTGTATCTTTTTAGTGTATGCTACTGATCTAGTGTTAGTGATAAATATTAAAAAAAATTAGCATCAAGGGTGAAGATAAGCTCCTCATGAAAAAGTTCAATCTTAGTACAACAAAGACAGACTATATCTGGAATAAGATACAGAAATCAGATAACTTATTATGAGTAAATAGGATGGTACGGTAAAATGGTTGTGAAAAGGAATACATAATTCTAAGTATCTAGGATCGGTATTCGGAAGGAATGGAAGCAAATGCAGCAGATTCGTTAAAGAGATGTAAATAAGCTATAATGTGGAATAATTTTTACATATCCTTAACCATGTTGTCCTTAAATTATCTCCCCATTGTTCTCGATTTAACATTCTTGTACATTCTGGATTGAAACTCAGATAAATACAGTAATGTGATATCTAATGGAAAATCTATCTCAAATACTTTCAGCTTTCACAATTCCTCGTGTTGTAAGTTTTTAAGACCTTTTCTTAGAATGAAGTATCCTCGACAGAAGCAACAAAATATCTCGAAACCAAACATGTCCAGACATTAAACTTTTTCCAGTTTCTGAAACTATTCCAACCCTCTGAAGCATAGAGAAAAATACGGAACAAATATAACCAGAATGATTCTGATATCTACCTATTTAAATAACCAAGTATTACGTTACAAAATATTAATTCGTAGAAGAGAATATGCCGTAATGTTGCAAAAACGTGTAAGCTAGGGATTCACGAGGGGCGTCCCATTCCGCACTTTGTCCCGTTTGCAAAATAAAAATATTTATAGAAATTAAAAGGTTTTCTGTTTTATTAAGCATAATGGAAAATTTTACAATGTCTTCTATAATTCTTTTTGATTTATTACGATGCACACCAGTCAGGTAAAAAATTGTTTTGGTTTAGGTCCTTTTAATAAACCGTCACCCGAGATTAGGTACATGACACCACCAGATGATGATATCTTTGAATCTAACCATGCACATTTTTTTTGCCTAAGAATACTGTTGCTAATTTTAATACAATAATTGGGCTGACTAGTACTTTTATAAATATTTGTAGTGTTTAGTTAGCAAATAAAAAATGTTCGACATAGTTGTTCAGGATTAATGTTTTCTGTACTAACTATAATGATTGATTCACTGATTCAGTCAGGTAGACCGGTAAATATAGATTTATGTAATTATTTTGTATCATAGGTTCATCCTACTTTTTTCTATTTTTATCCTTTGTTTTGTTGTTCTTTTTTCTTTTCTTTCATTTTTTCTGGTTTTAAGATTTTTTTGTGCTATATAGCTCGTCATAAAATCCTAATATTTCCTAAACCATAGTGATTTTCCAACTAGTCGGTCTTACTGCAGTACTGAAAGGCTCCTACTTGGTAAAAAGCCCCTCCTCCACGCAAGCTGAGACTGGATAAATGGGGTAGCATTGGGATAGCAGAATTGAGATTATTTATTTTTATTAAATCAACATATTTGTATTTTTTATAAATTTTAGTATAGACTCAGTACACTTTTTCTATTATCGTAGAGGAGGTAAATGATTTATATTTGTTGGGAATTTAGATAAATAAAACGAACTTTCCTTCCCTTACTTTCTTCTGTGTCAGTAGGGGAGAGGTGGGATAGTTGATCTCAGTGGGACACTTGATCCCCATTTAAATTTGGCGCCCAATGATATCCTATTACCGTTCTGTTGACCCACTTTGGTAGAGGCCATACTGTTTACGTTGTTTTGACAAATGGCTAATACTTCAGAACACGCTTGACATTTTAATCAAGATTATTCTATTTTGTGATATTGAAAGTTTATTTTACGCGTGCGAGGTAAGTTATAACAAATTTAATTCGTTTCTTCTTCAGCCTTAAGTAATCCAACTTTGGCCATAGGCCTCCCCCAAATCAATCCAGTGTCTTCTATTTTGCGCCACTTGATTCCAGTTGTGTCCTCCGATCTTCTTAATATCATCCGCCCATCGCATTTGTGGTCTTCCTCTGCTTCTCTTTCCTAACCATGGTCTCCATTGTTGTATTTCATGGTTCCATCTCTTAACCTTCAGTGGGGCATTGTATACTGAGAAGCTCCATTTTAATTTGGCAGCATGTTTTCCTGCGTCTTTTATTTTCGTTTTGCTTCTAATCCATTTGTTGGTTTTTTTGTCTATAAGTCTCACCCCGAGCATTGATCTTTCCATCGCTCTTTGTGCTTTTACTATTTTATCCATGTTAGACTTGGTGAGTGTTCACGTCTGTGAGCCATACGTGAGAATAGAGAGGATACACTGATCGTAAATTTTGTTAATTCGTTAAGTTTATAATTATACTGCCCAAATAGGTTAAACATTTGTACTTTTATTCACTAAATACTAAAACATTGAGATTTAAATTGTAACTGTTTTAACCTAAAACTTACACTTGTTAGAAAAATATCATTGTAGGGATAGTTGATCCTATTAAATGGGGGATACTTGATCCCTGGATCAAGTATCCCACTTTGTGCTTCTTTTAATCTCGTGCTTAATGTTATTAATTTTATCCATGTTTTTTTTTCAGATGCCACGTAAGTACTCAACTAAAATAGGAGCAACGAAAAAAGTTCCACCTGATGCAGAAAATGTTAAAGCGGCTGTAAATTCGGTAAACAATAGAGGAAGCTACAAAGCATCCGCTAAGCAGTTCGGAATAAATGTCATGACATTTAAGAGGTTCAGAAAAAACATGATATCTCTCCCAGGCTAAAAGGTGCGCCAGGTTTTTTCAATTGACCAGGAAAAAGAACTTGGTATGTTTTGGAAAGATAAGTCCAAGATGTATTACGGTCTTACTGTGGTGCAATTGCGCAAATTGGCATACTCCTATGCGGCAACAAATAGGATATCATATCCCCCTGCCTGGGATAAAACAAAGCAAGCTGCCCGCGACTGGTAACGAGGTTTTTTTAATAGAAACCTTAGGCTGTCATTAAGGACACCAGAAGCCAAAAGCTTGGCACGAAGCTTAGCTTTTAATCGTCATGACATTTAAGAGGTTCAGAAAAAACATGATATCTCTCCCAGGCTAAAAGGTGCGCCAGGTTTTTTCAATTGACCAGGAAAAAGAACTTGGTATGTTTTGGAAAGATAAGTCCAAGATGTATTACGGTCTTACTGTGGTGCAATTGCGCAAATTGGCATACTCCTATGCTGCAACAAATAGGATATCATATCCCCCTGCCTGGGATAAAACAAAGCAAGCTGCCCGCGACTGGTACTGAGGTTTTCTTAATAGAAACCTTAGGCTGTCATTAAGGACACCAGAAGCCAAAAGCTTGGCACGAAGCTTACCTTTTAATCGTCACACAGTTGGTACATTCTTTAATCAATTAACAAATGTTTATACACGGTACCAGTTTCTTAGCTTTTAATCGTCACACAGTTGGTACATTCTTTAATCAATTAACAAATGTTTATACACGGTACCAGTTTCCTCCTGAACGTATATGGAATATTGACGAAACTGGCCTCACTACAGTACACAAACCTGCTAAAATAGTTGCTGTGAAAGGGTTGAAGCAAGTGAGCAGAATTACATCTGCAGAACGAGGCGAACTGGTTACGGTGTGTGCTGGCATCAATTCTGCAGGGAGTCACATGCCTCCTTACATAATATTTTCCAGAAAAAAATGGCAGGACAGGTTTCTAAGCTATGCACTTCCTGACAGCAATGCAACAACATATCCCAGTGGATGGATGACTTGCTCTGGTTTTCTGAAGTTTTTGGAACACTTCGTTCGTTTCGCTCAGCCAAGCCTAGATCGGAAACATTTAATTGTTATGGACAACCATGAGAGCCACTGCTCATTGGTGGCTGTAAATTATGCGAGAGACAACGGCATCGTATTTCTTACAATTCCGCCGCACAACTCTCATAAGTTGCAGCCATTGGACCGCGCGGTTTTTGGTCCACTAACTATTCCCAAGCAGCTTCCAATTGTATGCTCAAATTTCCTGGGAGAACTATTACCATTTACGACATTGCAGAACTACTTGGAGATGCGTTCCTCCGAGCCACGGCTCCTTTAAATATCATACGAGGGTTCAAAGTGAAGACTGGAATATGGCCGATAAATCCAAACGACGAATTTATGACCAGCGCTGTCACGGACCGTCCAGACCCAACTTTGATTCAGAAATCAGTTCTGGATCCAATACAGCCAACGCCTAGTGCTAGTACATCAATTAAAACCTTACAGTCCAACATCGGATATAATGTATGTGAAACATTTTTCTTCACAAGACATCATGCCCTGTCCCAAGGGAGCACCTCGTGCCCAATCTTCTCGAGGTAGAAAACGGGGGTGCTCTCGCATCCTAACTGATATCCCTGAAAAAGCGAAAATTGAAGAACTTGCTCTTAAGAAATCCGCAATCGATCAAGAAAAGAGCAGAAAAGCTTCCAAAACTTAGAAACGCTGAACTTTTCGATTCGACTGATGTAGAGGAGCCTTCATCAGTCCTACACTGTTCACTGATCAGTAGTGCAGTGATCAGTGAACAGTGTAGTAGTGACTGGGGGCTCGGGAGACTGAGACCTCGGAAGCCCTAAGGAAGACATCAGAGAGGACGTCGATTAAGTGTTCACCAAATAGGAGTTTTTATTTTTATAAGCAGTTTACAAAAATATAAATTTTATGAAGAGTATAGTAGGTACCTTTATATTTTAATAATATCGACAAGCGTTATTAAGAAAATTTGATTGCAATTAAAAACTACATTTTTATATTACCTATAAAAACCGCAGTCTGTACACATATTACAGAAATAAGATTATGATAAACGGTCTGAATAATAATTGTGTGTTAATATTTTTTTAGAGGTGTTATTTCTTTTATTTTATAAATTCTAATTAGCCGTTAGACATTTGCTGTAATAATTAATGGGATAGTCAGTGCATACTAGATTAAATATCGATGTATAGACAAATTGTAAATTAATAGGAAATAAAAAAAAAATAAAAATAATAAACATGTTAATAATAATATAATTTAATAATATTACTCCAAAATTACTCACAAAATTCCAATATTTCATTAAAAATAAAAAAGCTTCAAGCGATTTTCAGTCTAACTAAAAGTAATAATTAATGAAAAACATATTAAATTAGAAGGTGGAACATCTTTTACCTCCCCCTTCTGGACTAAATTTTCAGAGATATATGACAATAAAACATTAAGAATTTTTAATTCAACTGTTGCATGAGTGATTCTATATAGTATACTATCTGAAATAATAATTTAAAAAGGAGAAACCCAAAATCACTACATATTTTTATATAATACATTGTGCAATGGTGCCACTTGTAGAAACTGAAGTAATTATTAAATTATTCTAATTATATAAATTACTACAATTTGTATATGCAAAATATGCTTAGAAAAAAATAAAAATATTAAATTTGTCTTTATACCATTATTATAAAAAAATATTTACTTATTTAGAAAATATAATAAGTTAACTATGCGAGACACCGAAAATAGCTGGGTTACGGAACAGGACAAATAGAAAAGTGCGGGAAGTGGGACATACAAGAGCATGTCCCCCGTAAAACCCTTCTGAAAACTACATAGGTAGATACCTATGTAATTTATGTATTTTATACGTATACTGTAATAAGAATTTTAACGAATTTTGATATTACATATTCTAAATCACTTTTATTAACTTAATATATTAAATTTTAAAAGTTTCCACTAATAATATGTAAATAACAGAAGCAATATAGACAATGAAAGATCGCTTCCCACAAGAAATGAGAAAGAAGTCGAAACAAATGTTTTTGTGACCATTTTCATAAGATAACAAACTGCAGAAAGGTTTCGCGAACCCAACTTTTTGTCGAAACGCATTCATTAGTTTCAGGAGTATTGGTGCTCCTTTCAACTGCCTGCCGAAATGAGAGTAAAAAACCGGTGAAACATGTATATGAGTTGAATTAGCACATTTTTTAGTTGGTTTTAATGGCGTTTTTTAGGAGTCGAGGGAACGAAACAAATGAGATATGTCCGTTAATTTAGACGTGAATGTGGATTCACGCACATAATCATTTTTGTAAATGCTACAAAGAGCGTAAGCGATATAGTCATGCGATGCACTTACAAATAATTCAGTTGAATCTCGCCAATGTAATTACAATGAGGAATAAATAATTACAAATTATTAAATATTATTTTTAGATACATTTTTATATACATTGGAAATAAATACCAAAATTATTTTTGTTATATTCCTTTATGTTCCTTTATTTTTGTTATATTCCTTGATAAAGTTTTTTTGTTCCAGAATGCACAAACTGATTAAGTTCAAATATTTGATATATTAAAAAAATGTAAATGTAAGCCAAATGTCATTTTTTTAACTTAAAATATTCTATATTTATCATTTAGTAAAAGTAGATTCGTTTATACGGAAATACATATTTTTATTAGAGACCTGAAAAGGAATCGCTTCAGCGAAAAGTTTTTCGCTTAGCATCAATACACCGTCGTCAAACCAGACACAAAGTTTTCCTTTAGATAAAATTTTCCCAAATAATAATGTTCAAGGATAAAATAAAACCAATGTAATCGGTCCTTTCGAGTTTCTTTTCGACCTTTTTGAAGTTTTTTTTTAAATTGCCAAGTTAGGTTTAGATTACTCAGAAAGGATTTCAAGGGATGAACGTACACATTGGCGCATCCAGAATATTTCTGTAGTTAAAAACTGACTGGGACTTTTTTTCGTTTCCTTGGTAGATAATTATAACTAGAGTAATATCTAGGTATTACTCTACTACCGATACACATCGTACTAAATAATTTCGAAATGAAAGACGTACGTCAAGAAAACACTTCCCTAAATTATTTGCCATTCACCCCAGTACTCGAATATATATAATCAAACAATGACTTAGATATAAATATTAATGGCGAAATGATAACTAATTTGAGATTTGCCGATAACATAGACTTAACCCTTAACTGGTATGGTGATTTAAAATTACACTTAAAGTATGGCGGGGTCAGATTTGACCCTGTGCCTTTTTTTGCATGCAGCAAATAGAAAACAGAAAAATTTTCATTCAGATCGAATATAAATCCTTTTTATTATAAATAATAATGTTTACATATACTTTTTAATAATATCTGGCCTACTTCTGGCTAAACTTATAAAAATTAACATGGCTTTTCTTATCTGTAAAAAAAAATAGAGAAAAAATTAAAAATAATTTTAAACGGAATTGTTTTAATCAAAACAAACCTAAACCTAGGGAAAAATACTTAAAAACATGAAAAAACATAATAAACAAAAATTCTGACAACTACATTTTGCGCAGTATTTTATTGTTCGGAGCAATTTGTACACATGTTGGACGTTTTGCAATGGTCTTTGCAAATATGCCTGCTACACTCGTCACATACAATTGGATGTTTGTTGTCACTGTAAGGGCATAAGAAGCATCTGGCACGCTTAGGTTGTCGACGTTGAGGGTTATCTATGCTTCGTGGGGCCTCATCTGGGATATTGCTGATTCGCCTTATGGTTACCTTCAATTCCCGAGGAATGTTTTTCATTTGACTTCTTCGAACTAAGTGTTCGTTGATCATTTCTCTCCCTAAATCAATAAGGAAACGGTTACGAACCATCTCATTATTTGGATTAGCAGCATTATAAATTATGCCTGCATTTGCGGCGGAGATGTCCATCATTCGGTACCACAAAGTTAGAGGCCAACGCCGAGTACGTCTTCCTACTTTGTAATTGGCACAAATTTGGTCCAGTACATCAACGCCAACTTTCGTTAGGTTATAAAAGGAGATGATGTCTGGTAATTTCTTTGCTCCTTCTTCGACCATGTTATTATGGTGCATTGTAGACATCATGCAAACTGAGCGATTTCTTTTTGGAACGTATGACGCAATTGTTATATCCTTAGTAAATCCAAAAAGCGAGGAAAGTGGTTCACGTTGCTTACTAGCTAGGAACTCTTTAGGTAACTCCCTTTTATTCCGTCTAATAGTACCTACGTATGTCAAGTTTTGGCGTTGCAATTCTTCAACCAGCTCTAGTGACGTGAACCAATTGTCCCCTGTAATATTACGGTTCGAATTTGCTATTGGTTCAATCAAAGTTAGCACAGTTTGGGTTGGAATAGATAGCTTCTTTG
Organism: Diabrotica balteata; assembly: GCA_918026665.1. Taxonomy (NCBI): domain Eukaryota; kingdom Metazoa; phylum Arthropoda; class Insecta; order Coleoptera; family Chrysomelidae; genus Diabrotica; species Diabrotica balteata. The sequence continues at coordinate 63,990,036 of OU898278.1, forward strand.
GATTTGCCCTATTTTCATCTTTGCCCGTATATACAAAAGCATTGATCAAATAATGTGTACGAGCGTCACACAAACACAATATTTTTAGTCCGTATTTCACAGGCTTGCTTTTTATAAACATACGGAACCTACACTTTCCCCGAAATCCAACCAACATTTCGTCCACGGTTACGTATTCCCCACAAGAATAGTTTATCTTACAGTTTCCAATAAATCTGTAAAACAAATTTGAAATTGCAGCAAGTTTATCTCCGTCTTCAATACGTTGTCGTCTAGTGGCTGGATTGTCAAATCTTAAGGCTGTTAGCAGGAAACTGAATCTCTTTAGAGTCATTGTTGCACGAAAAATGTCACGACCTGTTCCATCTGTTGCAAAAAGCGAATTTATGTCCTCGTGACTCGACTTGAACACTCCAGCTAGATAGAGAAGACCGAGAAATGCTCGCATTTCTACTTCATCGACATGATTAATAAACTGACATGACAAGGCCTGATCGCCATAGGTTGCCTGCAGTTCAGTTATTTTCTCATTCGTTCTTGCGATAACTTCATTTATAATGTATCCATCGAGAAAAAAACTGAGCGCCTGCAAGGGTGTAGTTGGCTTATTGGTCCGACATGGTCCCGAAAGGCCAGGAATATGCGACACTATGTTGGTGACGCGAGTACGGCTAGACGCAGGTGGCGTTTTCGCCCACTTTTTTCTATTTTTTCCGTAGAAATAGCCACTTTCATCCCCAACAATTTCACTTTCAACAGATAAGCTAACTTCTTCGACAGAGTGCCTATCACTGCCATCAACAGCTTCATCTTCACTCTCACTATCAGCATTGTAGTCACTATCCGTATCGTGATCACTAACAATCGTCTCTGCATCGGAAAGGTCGTTGTCGGTATCCCATAAAGTTTCAGCAATATGTTCAATTTCCTTTTGTGTCAAAGGCGCCCTTTTGTCACGCACGTTCGACATATTATACTTCGATCACAACTCTAAATTGAAAGAACAAACAAAATTGTATTTTTTTCTGGAAAAATAACAGTATTGTGCTTCTTACCCGAAAACGAGAAATTATCCTTTAACGGTATGGCAGGGTCAAATCTGACCCAATTCACAATATTCACGTGGAGCCACTAATTGCTTGCGGGCGACTGATAGCGGAACTGAAGCAGTTGCACGCCTTGAAAGAATACCTCAAATGGTATGTTGCCATATCGCCTAGTTTTTCCGAAAATTACAAAAGAATTTCCAATAGGGTCAAATTTGACCCTGCCATACCAGTTAAGGGTTAATAGCAGACCGTATCGGTTGTTCAATGTTTCACATTCGAAAAAAAATACTATATTTTTAGCTGTATCAAATCGTAAATTACCACACGGAATTTAAAATCATTACCTAAGCCAACCATAAGTAATAATTCCTAATACCTATTTTTACTCCTATCCAAGTACATAATATATTAGTGGACAATTTTCAGTTCAACAAAAATCACAAAAATTGATATACTTGATCATATTAATAGTATCCCTAGGATAGAGTCTCACTATTAGATGGCCCAAACGGCGCGGGAATATATCGATGGAGGGCTAAACCTTGCATTCATGTATAAATTGTACAGAGAGAGATGTGAAAAGGAGGGTAGAGAGGTAGCAAATATACATTTATATACGAAAATTTTTAATACAGAATTTAATATCTCTTTTTTCATGCCAAAAAAGATCAGTGCTCGGTCTGCACAGTCTACAAAAACGCAGAATGTAAAGATGACTTGAAAGAAAATTATAAGCAGCATATAAAATTAAAAAATGATTCTCGAAAAGAAAAGGAAAAAGATGCTTTCGAAGCTAAACAGGGTAAAATCGTTATGGCTTGTTATGACCTTCAAGCTGTTTTGCCATCTCCTGTTGGGGAAATTTCAATTTTTATTATAAACGTCGATTATCTTCTTATAATTTTACAATATATAATGTAGGAAAAATGAACGGTTAATGCTATTTAGTTGGAAGTTATGTGATGAAGTTTCTATCAGAACACAGTCGTGGTCAAGATGTTGTGTTCTATTCGGATAACTGTATCAGTCAGAATAAGAACAGACTGATATTAGCTTTGTATATTTTGTGTAGGAAAGTATGATACACCATCTATTACCCACAAATATTTTGCTGTAAGACATGAATAGAATGAAGGACACAGCATGCACTCCGTTGTAGAAAAACAAAAGAAAAGAACCCTAAAATCTGGACCCATATACCTTCCTGCACAGTGGGTAACTGTAATTCAAACGGCAAAAAAACTGAGCAACCATATTCTGTTACGGAGATGGAAACAGCAGATATTGTAGACTTAAAAGATGTATCCCAACAATATGGAACTAATTATAATGTCGATGTCTGTGGTAATAAAGTTAGATGAAACGATATAAAAATATTGCGTGTTACAATTACAATTATTTCTAATAATTCTATAATACTAATTTTTATCAATCAATTTTTATACTTTCATACTTTTATAATTAATATTACGTTTACAATTATTTCACTTTTTGTGAAAAAATTAGTAATAGTAATAGACTAAAACATACTCCATTCCGTGATGCAAGACTGCCACATCTCATATTTAATTATTAAAATATTCAAAATTATAATAATTTAATAAGTTACTGCTTGTTTTGTATTTCTACAAATTATAAGGAATGCAATGTATGAACAAAAATAAAACAATATACGTTTTTTAGTTTCTATACTAGAAACAGGAATAAAGAAAGCTGAGCAACTATTTAGAATAGCTCGAGACAGAGACAGTTTCGCCATGTTAATCGCCAACGTCAAGGGGACTTGATAGGGCACGTTAAGAAGAAGAAGTTTCTATACAAGTTGTTTTATTGAACAGTAAAACTTTAAACCGCTCTCCTGTAAAATTTACTAATTTTTACTTATGGCGGTATTACAACAGAGGTGCGATATATAATATTATTATTTATGTGATATGTTTTGTATTATGACCGACAACTGCCAACTTTGAAATCCGTTAGTGTCATGTCTAATTGGCAAATCTTTTACGTGTTTGGTTAATACGCTGGTGTACGTGAGTTCGAATCCCAATATGATTTTCCTTTTTTATTTTTGAAATATTTAAAAACCTCACGTTAATGTTATTAAATATATGTAATATACACAAAAACTTTAAAATAACATTTATAACATAATCCGAGTTGTTGGTTTCCAATCCAAGTTATGTATATTGGCAGTTTTAAATACTTATGAATATTGCATTTTAATTTGTATGGTATTATTATATTTAGTTATGTTGCAGTGTATTTTATTGAAATTTTTATATTAATAACAAAATAAACAATGAATTTTACTGAAGAGTATGTGTAAATTTTTTTTGCATTCAACTCCTTTTATACATATATGAAAATAAAATATATATATTTTCATTGAAATATTGATACATTCCTTCATTTACTATACTCCTATTACAGGTCAAATGTTTATATACAGCAAACGATGCACCATATACATAAAAATACCTAAATCTTTTTTCTTTCTGCTCTCTCTCTCTCTTACCTATAGCATTAAATATGTAATAATTGTGCAGATTGACTCCCATATAAATTTGTAACGGCGAACGAGTGTATAGGAGTGTAACTTCTACCGGCAGTGCCACTGGACTGCCACACCTGTTTTTTTAAAGAAAATTTTTATGATTCACGGTATACAGCCAACTATTTCATTTTCCTTGTGGAATTTAATTAACTCTCCTAATTATTTTTAACTATATCTATGATACAGTCCTAAATTTCTGAAATTATTTTTATAACTTCCCATATGTACATGCCTTGTGTAATTGGTAAGACTACCTGAAGCCTTGAGAAGATAAATTTTTCAAAAACACAATTAATGACAAACTTAATTCTCAGCGAAAGTATCGGCATTGATGGAATTTAAATAAAGTAAACTGCTTCATATAAATATCTAAGCCACGGAATACATATTGGTAGAGATAATAAAAAAATCGATCTTACGAACAAGATAGACAGACACCAACGATTTATGACGTATACATACAAACTGGATATAAAATGTACATAATAGAGAAAGACATGTGGAAGCAAACGTGGTACGCTTACGTCCAGCATTGGACAATTTGAAAGAGATGTTGTTATCTTTGGTCACATTTAATCGCCGAATACATAGGTTTAAAACGTACATAGTTCTAACTTGTCCACTGTGCTAAGGATAACACGAAATAAATAGAAAGTATGTTAGATATATATATATATATATATATATATATATATATATATATATATATATATATATATATATATATATATATATAAAGTAACAGTTTTAGAAACACAAACACGTAAACGAAAGCAGTTCGAAATTATAAAATTATCGAATTATCCTTCTCTCCGAAAGGGGAAGCTTATCACTGACATTAAAGATAGATAGTTTATTGGTAATAAATGAATACAAAAGTTTTTTACAAGTCAAAGAAAATAAAATATATGTCAATATAGTTAATATAGGTACACATAAATATAAACACAAAACATAGATACAGTGTTTTAAATTATACTGTTGACAATTACAAAAAATTTAAATCAGAAGTAAAGTACTTCTCATATGTAAAAAAGGCATTCACTATAAGGTAACTCTTAATTTTTGCCTTAAACTGATGAAAATTAAGAGCTTTTATTCTAGCTGGCACTAAATTGTAGAATTTTATGGCTAAATACCTTGAACCATTTCTGGATCTCTCAAGACGGCTAAATTCTGTTATAAGATTATTGTTAAATCTGGTGGGATCATTGTGAAAATCTACATGCGCTTTGTATTGGCTAAGATTTTGTTTAATGTGCAACAGACACTGCATAATGTATACACAAGGTAAAGTCCAAATCTTTAAAGCTCTAAAGGAGTTTCTACTGTCTGCTCTATAACAGAGCCCAGAGATAATACGAACACACTTTCTTTGTTGTGCAAACACTTTATCAATATCACAAGAGTGACCCCAGGAGAGAATAGCATATGTCAGATGAGAATGAAAATTGCTATGATAAGCTGTTAAAATAGTTTCCTCGAAGTCACTTGTACAAGGTTCCTGAAGAGGAAAAGTTGTCGGGAAAGCTTTTTCGATAGATTAACTATATGTTGTTCCCAGGTTAATCCTGCATCCAAATATATCCCCAGAAATTTCGCTCCGGTTACACGTTGCGGTAGAGCGATATTTTCACCACAAGTGTTATTTCTTAGAGTAAAATTAACATTTTGAGATTTAGAGTTGTTAAAAGAAAGACGGTTAGTTAAAAACCAATTAAATAAGTTTTTTTCAGATGTTTGGTAATCAATGGTGTCGAATTCAGAAGGGTGATAGCTAGCATAGAAAGTAGTATCATCAGCAAATAAAACAGTATTAACTGTTTCATTTTTAGAGTACACTAGATCATTAATATAAATAAGAAATAATACTGGACCCAAAACCGAGCCTTGAGGGACACCAAACAACAGAGATTGTTTTTGAGAATCACACTGGTTGAAGTGAACATATTGATCACGATTTGATAGATATGAATCAAGTGGTTGAATAGCATCACTATGAAAATTATAATAAGGAAGTTTTCTAAGCAGAATACTATGTGTGACACAATTGAAAGCCTTAGTAAGATCTAAAAACGAAGTTGTTGTTTTATTTTTTCGGAATCCGTACTGGTTTATAAACAGTTTATTAGATCCAAAATGTAGATTAATTTGATTTTTTTAAATTCGTTCATAAACTTTTGATAAGATGGGCAACAAAGAAATGGGTCGATAATTGTTATAATCATCAATAGAGCCTTTATTCTTAAACAGAGGTACTACCTTTGCAGTTTTGAAAGCTTGAGGATAAGTATTACAAGATATTGATTGATTTATTAAAGTTGTTAGAGGTTGAACAATTATATCTTTAATTATTTTAATAATTTTTGTGTTAAACCCATCAGGATCTTTGCTGTTACTATTTTTTATTTCTGTAATAGCTAAGTCAACTTCACGAAAGTTCACTGGCTGAAAACTAAAACACGGGATATTTTTCTGTGGTATACACTTTAAATAGTCATCAAGAGTTAGCTGAGGAACCTCAAGTTCATTTATTACTCTCTCAGCAGTTGAGCAGAAGTGGCTATTAAAACTATCTGCATTGAGTTTAGAATTATCAGTGAAGAAAACATTTTTATGTTTGTTACCAATAATAAGTTTCCACATAGCTGTTTGAGAGTTTCCAGAATTTTTTATAAACCTATCATTTGCATTAATTTTTGCAAGCTTGATGGCTTCCCTGTACTCTTTTCTAAGTTTGATAATGGTACTTCTAGTTGCATCGTTTCTATTTATTGCTATAATAAATTGAAGTCTCTCACGCATTTTTCTCAAAGTGTCATTGAACCAGTTTATTTTACCTGGATTATTTTTATTTAGCAATTTCGATTTTTCTGGAAAAGAGATATTTATGGAATTTAATAACACATCAATTAGCATTTTAAATTTTAAATTAATATCCAAATTATCACAGTATACAAAATTAAAGTTGCAATTGAGCAAAATCTGGTTCAGATTGAGGAGTCCTTCATCTGTGATAGGTCTATAACAAATTCTGATTGCACAATTTGTGGATGAGTAAGTTATCTGAAAGGAAATATCTCTGTGGTCAGATGTGTGAGCGAGATCCACAGGTTTTGTGGTACCATCAATATTTGCGAAAACATTATCAAGACATCTATTACCTCGAGTATTAAATTTAACTTTTTTTTGTAATATTGTAAGATCTAAAAAAATTACAGAGTTTTAAAGCTCTGATATCTGTTTCATTAAAATGGACATTAAAGTCACCCGTAATTATAATAGGTTTATGAACACGCATTTTTTAAAGAGCTTTAGCCATAATGGTAAAATATTTGTCTAAATCACCATCTGGAGTACGATAGACAATAATAAGCTGCACATTAGATTTATTTAATAAAATACCTGTAATCTCACAATGCTGTTCAGAAGAGAGATTTTCAAGATTCAAATGATTAAAACTTACGGTATTCCTAGTACATATACCTACACCTCCATGAGACGACCTTCCTGCAAAATCCAGAAACCATACGATAGCCTTTAATATTGACAGTATGTAGCTCATCAGGTAAAAGCCAGTGCTCATTAATACACAAACAATCAGCTGAAATATCATTAAGCAGAACTTCAAAATCTAGAAAAGGGTTACGTAACAATTGAGCATTATAGTGAATGACATTTAAACAATTTTTAAATTTAACAATACTTTTTAAAGAGGATCCAGTTACATTGGCATCGTCCTCTTCACAAAAAACTTGGATACCACTGCACCCTTTGGCCAAACAACTTTGTTCCACGCTTTTTTTAGGATTTCTTGATTAATGGTGACCTTCATGGAACTATATGCTTCAGGCATTTTTGATTTGTGTACCATACATTGGACTTCAGGAAATGATACAGCTAACATTTTATGTAAATCATCATGGGTTGTTTGCGGTTTAAGACGTGTGAGATGCACAGACACAAATTTTGGAACGGACTCCACCGACTTTTCCATCTCATTCCCACCAATTAAATATTGACGTCTACGGTTACGTCGATTCTGAGTCAACCACTCATCTCTATTACTTTCACCATCAGTTTCTTCTAAATTTTGTATATCTAAATTTTTTTGTTGATTTACGGCATCGTCAATAGCGCGGCTAATATCTTTCTTGTTAAATATATGATTTTTATTATTGTTTACAATTTGGTTGTTATCAGCTGTTTTAAATTGACTATTAACCTCGCCGGTATTATCACTAATGACAGTTAGGCCAGGTGAAAGGGACTTTGAATGACTGGGTTTTGCATCCACATCTGACACTTTCGTATTATTTTCAGCTACTTTAACATTAATTGACCTTAAGCTTGGTTCGAGGTTGCTTACATTGCCATCAGAGGGTTCGCTCGGCAAATGGTATAGAGGAAGCTGGTTGTTTACGTTTTTTACTCCATTATTTTTGATTAATTTAATTTTTTCTTGGAGTTCACGAATTATAAATTTTTTGTGATTAAGTATAATTTTTAGATATTCTACTTCCCTTTTTAAGGCATCTTCTTCAATAATATTGATATCTTCAGTAATTACGAGTTCAGCACTAGTCTCACTGATAACTTTTAAATTTGAATCACAACAGATCATGCCTTGATCGACAATTTTTACATTTTTCATTCTTTTTGCACAGCTGGGGTGAGCTAATAAGGAAAAATTTACACATTTTAACCCATTACTCACTTTTTTAACACAGTGAATGCACAACCAACTTAACACGTCCTTCTCAGTCGAGTTAAACTGCGCCATCTTGGATTTAAAACGTATTACCCCGTATTTTAGCTATTTTGGTTTTCAAGTACTGTCTAGTTGGTAGTCGTAGATTGACTATGAAAGTGATAATCAATCATATAATCAATGAAACATTTTCTAATTGTTGTTTTATTTTAAATAGAAAAATTTACCTTTTTATCTTTCTCTGACTGCGTCTTTGGATATCCTGTTAAAAAGTTTTCTTATAAATAAAACATTCCGCAACCGAAATGTATCCCGAGTCCGTTTTTTACTGAAAAATTTATAAAATGGACATGGGATGCCAGAAGGGAACCACAGCCAAAAAGGACGTAATAAGTTTTCTGGGTCAAGTGATTTCAATTGAACGGATTTCTTTAATAACGGGAAATGAAAACTACTCACGAGACGATATTTTTTGAACTGTTGTAATTTTACAGAAGTAAGCAAATATTTAAGGGTTAGTGATATTAAAGCGATCTAGATGTACAGTATGGTCGCAAAGTCATGGCTTCTTTTAAAGAGATCAATTTTATTCTGTCATAAAAACAAATATAGGAAATAATCTCAGTAGTTATCACATGTTCACAAACGAAAATTCAGCAACAAAAACACTTATTAACATCTTCCGAATCAAAGACGCTACAAAAATACTTTTAAATAAAGACAATTGAGACTAAAAATTTCATGAGACAAGGATGATTATGTTTTAAAATTGTAGGTTCCCGAAATACGGTTAGTTTTTTAAGGTGTTGGCCGTTTTGACATCAATTCCTCAAAGACAGATGTAGAACTTAATTATAAATCGACAAACCATCGAAGTTGTTAAAAAATTTGTATATCTTGGTTCTCTCGTTGATAGAAAAAATGATATGAACAATTAAATCAAGGTACGAATTATCTTACTCAAATTTAAAAATCTTTAATTATACCAGTTTTACCATTTAGCTCACAGACTTGCGACACTTAATTAAAAAGATGGGAATTTACAGATTTATAGAACAATATTATGAAGCCATTTAACGTAAGCAAAACTATTTACTTATAGTACACAAATATTCTAGGCCCTTTTGCTCGTGTAGGAAGAGTTTCGGTGTGGGTCTTTTAAAAATCATATACGTTGTTTGTATTATCATTAAAATTTAAATGAATTGGGCACTATTCTTTAAGAGTTCAGCCTTGTAAGGAAACGTGCTCAGACAAAGAAATAAGATGAAAAATTTAAAACAAAAGATAACCTTTATTATTTTGTAACGAACAAAAAGTTATTAAAAGATTCTAGGAGAATTACGCCATCCAGGAAAAGAAATAAACAATCCCTGTTTAGGTATTAAGTTACAAATGAGAAGTGCTTATACGAAACCAAAATTAAAATCGTAGCGTAAGAAAACAAACATTTTATATATTGGCGTTAGATTATGAATGAGAAATACTTGTACTGAAAATAAACTTACACTTTATCCTAACTTTCGAAATTCGTTCGCAAACATTGATTCGAATATTTACTAGGAATTATAATAATAAATTCTTAAAACTTTGAAAATAATTTGAAACTTTTGAAACGGTTTATGATTATGAAGGAAACCAAATATCATAAAAACAATAACCAGATTGAGATTGGTGGGTTATATTTAAGGGTAATGAGCTTGGTATTGAATGTTCTAAGGGTGAAAGATGAAAACTTGTTCCAAAAATCGACGTTTGAAAAACCTGTGAGACAGAAGTAACAAGACAAATAATCGGGAATAGGGAGCGCTGAAAAGATCTACCAAAAAAGTCAAGGCTCAATAACAACTGTATATGTTGTTGGGGGTAAACCAGAGATTATAAAATAAATTCATCACTTGAAATTTTGACAACAGTTCATCAATGCAATATTATAATAATAAAAGCGAAACTATGACGTTTGAACGACAAAAGGGCCTAGATCAACAAAACTAAAATTGTAGAAGATGCACAAGAAAATGGATCGAATAAAAAGCATTTACAAAGATATCCAAGAAAAGGGGAACGAAACATATACGAGAAGAAAGGAGAGGAGAAAAGACTATTGTAAATATTTTATATAATTATTATACGAGGTTTGGATGTTAAGTTCCGAGACGGTTGATATAACATCTTTAGTTAGCATTTTTTCCCTTAAATACACTCTCCTTCTGCATGACTACACCACTCCGTGTGAACTTTCTGCTATGCGAAGCAGTGCTGCAGATCATCTTCCCACACACTGTTCAGTAGCTGTACCAATTTTTGGTTTAAGGTGAGTTTCTACAGGCATAGATTTGGTGGCACCAGTAGTCACCTAAGATCTGTTTGCACGCCAGTAAAGGTTTACACTAGATTATAAAAAACAGGATATGTTGGCATACCAGTTTCATTTTCCACAAAAAAATACAAAAAATTTTCAAGATCTGGTATGAAACTATTTATTTATAAATATCAAATTATGTAATAACCTTCCCTTGTTTTATACTGCAGTATTTTATTTACATAATTGCGCCTAGTCAGAGTTGTTTTTCGCTTTCCAATTTCCCAAAATAGATTCACATTCACGGTTTTTATCTCGCTATAGTTGCTATTACAGTTTCTGACAAAAATAACAAATAACCAGTCCACAAAGGGAGACAACCGCTCTCGTGGGGTTAAAATAAGCCGTATATTCCAAACGTTAAAAACAGAATATTAAATATAATCTTCTTAACCAAACTTCCGGTACACGCAAAGAGAAGGGATAAAGAGTGAGAGACGAGGAACTAGAAGGGCCCCTCCGCTCACCACCAGTCATCTCTACCTCTAAAGTGATTATTATAAGCTTAAAAATTAAAAGCCTCTTTTCCTGGCAATTTGAAATGGAATTCCATTATTCAGGACCGTCTTTTTATGAATATGCATATGCCTCATTTAAAAATTTTCGGGCTATTCTATAAAAAAAAACGCATGAAACGTAAAAATTAGAAAACGCAACAAAACACTTCATAAAAATACAGAGTCAATGCAGCTTAAAATAAATTTTCAAAGAATTGCAAAAACCAATATGAATTTACTGTATGGTCTCTTTAAAAGTTTTTTTTTTATTTAAGAACACAGTCGCATCCACATGAAGGTTATTAGCATCATTCCTGTGACATTTTACTTAAATTAACTTAAATTTTATGTAACATGTCTATAAATTTTGAGTAATCTAATAAATTGTGCGGAACAAAGAAAATTTTTATTAAGTAATGCTTTCAGGTTATTTGGAAAATTGTAATGCCTTTGAATTATATATTTAGTACTATAAGGAAGTGCTGTATACTGTCTACTGCATTGCAAGGAGGTTCGCTATTTGAGAAGAAAATAACTTATCTTCTATTTCTGGCAGTGGACTTCCACGGAAATATGTCACTTTTGATGTTTCTGAGTTTAGAACTCTAATCCTTCCACTTCCTTCTGATGCATCATTGGTAATAGCGTTATGCGCACTAGTATCTGCTTGTTCATTCCTTTCGATGTATATATGAGATGGTATCCACAGGAAGTGGATTCATCTGAAATTTTCTTAAGCTTGCATTAATTCGGCATTGATCATTTTTTCAATGGGGTATTTTGCGTACATGTTTTGTATAGCTTTGACTGCATATAGGTTATATATAGCTTAAAAGAAGAATGTTTCAAACATTATTGGGAGTACCGTTAATAGTACAACCCCATTGGCTTCCGAGAATGTCGGTAGTACTAATTTAAACAGCATTTCCTCTGATTTAAAAAACGGAAGTAAAAATATTTCAAACAATACCAACTGTACTTTTCAGATTCATTTAAAAGATTAATAAGACAAATAAAAGAAAAGTCGCTGGAATACAACAAACCAGCATATATGTGTCTGATAAGATTTAAAGAAAGCGTTTGATAGAGTGATAATTCGGGACGCGATACATTTATTATATGGAAAGGAAATATCACTGGATTTAGTAAAAACCGTTGATAATATATATATATATATATATATATATATATATATATATATATATATATATATATATATATATATATATATATATATATATATATATATATATATAAAGATAACATAGCTATGGTAAGATGTAAAGGAAAACTATCGCAATCTATCAAATACGAAACTGGCATTAGACAAGGAGATTCGCTGAGCCCATTAATATTTAATCTGATAATAGATGAAATCATAAAGAAGAGGATATAGAATGTTAGTTAAAGAAGTTAATAGAATAAAGTTAAAAAAGAAGAGGATATAGAATGGGAGAAAAGGAAATAAGGATAATATGTTACACCGACGACGTAATAATAATAGCCGAAATTAAGATGACCTTCTTCTTAAGGTGCCTTCTCCATTACTGAAGGTTGGCTATAACTACAGCAAATTGCTCTCTATCTTGAGCTGTTCTTAGTATCGCATGTGTGTCCATGCCTGTCCAGTCTCTTATGTTCTTCAACCAGGAGCATTTTCTTCTTCCTGGACCTCTTCTTCCTTCCACTTTCCCTTCCATTATAAGTCGTAGGAAGTTGTATTTTTCTCCTCTGTAGATATGTCCTAAATAACTCGTTTTTCGGTTTTTTACAATATTTAGGAGTTCTCTGTCAGTACCCATTCTTCTTAGCACCTCGTTGTTGGTCACGTGCTCTGTCCAAGAGATCTTCAGCATTCTTCGAAAAACCCACATCTCAAAGGCTTCTATACGCCTCATACTTGTAATTCCGAGAGTCCATGTTTCCACTCCGTATAGCAATATGGAATAAATAAACGTTTTTACAAATTGGTATAAGATGACCTACAAAGATTAATTAAAGACTTCAAAGATACGGTGCTCATATAAAACATGGTGATCTCAATAATAGAACAAGTGATGGAAACTAAATACTTGGTAATAAAACTGTCAAGCTACGGAAAAGTGGAAGAAGTACAAAAATAAGTGAACATGGCAAACAGAGCAGCAGGATGTCTCAACAACACAATCTGGAAAAACAAATACCTCACAACGAAAACGAAAATCAGGATATATAAATCAACAATAGACCGAGCAGATACTTCGAAAACACAAAGACTGCTGGAAACAACAGAAATGAAAGTCCTACGAAAAATAACAAACCAAACTCTAAAAGGCAGATTAAGAAATGGGGAAATACGAGCGAGATGTGGTATAGAGGAAATAAAAGCGTGGACCAAAAAAAAAAAAGTGGAATGGAATCAACACATCGAAAGAATGACAGAAAGTACGAATAGCAAGAGACAAATCGCCAAATGGAAGAAGAACATTGGGACGACCGAGGAAAAGATGGTCAGACAACGTCAATTGAGGCTAAAAACCGACTAAAAATGATGACAGAAAGTACGAATAGCAAGAGACAAATCGCCAAATGAAAGAAAATCATTGGGACGACCGAGGAAAAGATGGTCAGACAACGTCAATTGAGGCTAAAAACCGAAGTAAAACAGGCATTAAGCCTATTCATAAAAAAGGAAGAAGAAGAAGAATTTAAAAGATTAAGGTTTCCCAATATTTGAATAAAGCTTTTGAAAAATTGTTATTTATATTTTATTTATTTGACGTTACAAGTTATGTACTCCTGCCAGGACAGATAAATCTTTAAAACTGTTGATGTTGCCATGGTAACTTTAAAACACGCGCGATTTTGAAAGTTGAATTTAAACACGCTACGGCGTACTTTAACTAAGCAATAAGCAAAATGGGAAGCCAACAAAAAAATGTTTATTATAAATAGATACATTTTTGTTGTTAGGCGCAAATTCGAAAAGATCGGTTTTTTCCTAGTATTAAATTGTTGAGATGTTCTAAAAAAACTTATTACCCTGGACTAATCACCAAGCCCAAACACAGATACACATGAACATAATTACACATTTCTACATATACATAGTTATAAATTGAACTATTGTATAGAAAAAGTTATTAATTTTTCAATAAGTATGACAATTTGCTAGTTTGGTAGGATATTTATGTGGTGTATATAACAGAAGCGGACACACAACTAGACGATAAAAATGTAAATCCGAAATAGAAATGCGTGCTTAAAAATAAATAGACGATGCTCAAAATTTGTTTTCCATTTTACAGTTCCGTTATTGCCAATTTTCGCAAATGCTATACAAGAAAGTGCTTTTTTATTGAAAGACTAACTACATCCCCTAACACGGCCCTGATAGTCAGATTGGATGAGAGTGACAGTTTATCGAAATATTGGTTTGGGGATTAGCTTTTCGTACTTTATTTTTTATCGCGTCGAAAAATAGGGTCGTGCCCATCGCAAAAAAGTCTCAGTAACGAGTAAAATTGTTGGGAATTTTTAAAATAACTAAAAAATCCACTAAAACATTTTTCACTTTATATCAACTTGATGTAAAGTAAATGTTGACTTATATCCACGATCAGTTTTCAACTTATCACAATTCACAACGTATCACATAAAAGTTATGAACAGGAACTACTTACTATATATATATATATATATATATATATATATATTATATATATATATATATATATATATATATATATATATATATATATATATATATATATACTGTTCATTTTTATTGAACATCGAGGAAAACCACAACATACATAGGACATATAACGCGCCACAAGGGATACGAAACTATACCTAATTATTGAAGCAAAACGTGCTGTGAAAAAAAGAATAAATTATGGCTTATAAATATAAGAGACAGGACCAGAAATCAAGAAATGGCTATCAGACACCAAGCTCACAATAGACGAGATTTCGCATACTGGTCGCCAATCTCAATAGAGATGGTAAATAGGAGAAGGAGGATGTACAGGTCGACCATTACATCTATGCAGCTGAGTTTCTTCGGAATTTCTAGATCCAAAGATGCAGTATATGTAGAGGCGCGGCAAAGGCTTCTTATGGTTTCAGGGCAGCTCTCAGTATCTTCTTCTTCTTCTTCAGATGCAAATCCACTAATGGATGTTAGCGATCACATTTTCCATTAATTCTCTATTTCTTGGAATATGTTTCAGAGATTGTATGTCGTTAATCCCTGTCCATTGCCTTATGTTTCGGAGCCAGGACATTTTCTTGCGTCCCATTTCTCTCTTGCCTTCAATTTTACCCTCGATTATAAGATGGAGGAACTGGTATTTTTCATTTCGCATGATATGATCTAGATACGCCGTTTTCCTTTTCTTGATGGTTTCAAAAAGTTGGCGTTCTTGGTTTATTCTTTTAAGGGCATCTATATTTGTGAGTTTCGCTGTCCATGGTATTTTTAGGATACGGCGATAAAGCCACATTTCGAAAGCTTCTAATCTGTTTATATCCCTCGTTTTGAGTGTCCAGCCCTCTACGCCATATAGCAGGACTGACCATACGTAGCACTTAGTAAACCTTAGTCTCAGTTGAAGATCGAACTCTGAACAAGTCAGTACCTTCTTGAATTTTACGAAAGCTTGTCGAGCTTGCTCAATGCGATATTTTACTTCCCTGTCCGATGCCCAGTCTTCAAAAAGCCACGATCCCAGGTATTTAAATTTACTCACTCTTTCAATGGACTTAGTATTCAGTCTTATGGTGGAGTTTTTAAGTGCATCCAAGTTTCTGGAGATGATCATGAATTTGGTCTTTTTGGTATTAATCTCTAATCCCATTCGCTTAATGTATTCTCCGATTATAGTGACAAGTTGTTGAAGATCGACTATGTTGTCACAAATTAAGACACCATCATCAGCATATCGTATCTTGTTGATCAATACTTCATTCACTTTGATTCCCATCTCTGCATCCTCCAAAGACTCTTGAAATATGGCTTGCGAATAAATGTTAAATAAAAGAGGGGAAAGCACACATCCCTGTCGAACGCCCCTTCTTATATGATACTATTTCAGTATCAGAATGTAACAAAACTTTAAAGTTGCTAATTATAATTCTTAACAAGTGCAACAGATGTCTTATTTGGGAAGCATTATAAACACCAAGAACATGACTCGAAAGGGATAAACCAAAGAATAAAGCTTGCAAACAAAAGTTATTATGTATTTATCAAACACCTTAGTCACTTCAATAAAAATTGACGCCTACAGTGGGCAGGACATTTGGCCAGAGCAAATCAAAGCAGACATGCAAGACGTAATTTATTGGCCAAACTCGAGGGAACTTGTCGACGAGGTGGACCAAGGTTGAGATGGAGTGAATAAGGATGCTATGAAATCCGTTATGGCAAACTGACCCCAAGCATGAGGGTAAAATCTGAATTTTAAAAAATTTAAGTATGATGATCTAAATTTGAACATGTCTTTCTAATTTTGCTAAATAAAGCCGAAGAAAAGAAAAAATTTCATAAAAGTCGTAGGGTTAAGCGATTACGGTATTAAATTACGTTAGATCATTAGCGAAAAAATAGTAGACACAGGCTTTTATAAGAAATAAATAGGTCACACACGTATTCTAATCAAGTCACAGTCTCAAATCAATAGATATAATCAAATAAGAAAGAAAATTTAATGAAAATTAAAAAAAACCAAAAGAGAGTGAAAAAGATTCTGACAGTTAAAGGAAATAATAACCCAAAACGAAACCAATATAATCTTGACAAAAATCAAATCTAAAAATATAACTTATTTTATTAGTTAGTCTATAAAATCAAAACCGAAACCACTCTCTTCACTTACAAATGCCAAATGGTTTCAGGTAATTTATTGCAAAAAATAAAACCAAATTTTATCACTAAAACATAAAACAAACGAAGCGAGCACTCCATTTCCGCATTTTCGATAATAAACTTTGATCGTATCCAATAAAATATATCTCCCCCTTTTACTATTAGATATTTATCAGAAAACAAGTTATGCATAATAATGGATCGTTTATTTTATTGACGAAAAACAATTTTCCGGCAGCCATTTCAGTTCTATTTCATTGGTAAAACGAGGAACTGCACGAAATATCATTATATCCACCGTACTTGGTAATGATTCTGGTAAAAGGAGGTTTTATTGTTTGAAAAACATATAAAGGGATAAATCAAATAAGGCAAATATGAAAATCGATTTTACTTTAAGAGTCAGAAAAGTGTCTGAAAAGTGTTTGAAAAACTAAATAACTAAAACAATAATATATAACGGTATAAATCAATTGATAGTTAAGGCCATTCCTCGCGATTCTGGGCATAACTAAATTCCAATGTAAAAGTTTATATCAAATAACGCAAAAACTATGGCAGATATTGAGATGATTCTTTTTTTATATGAAAGGTCTTAAAAAGTTCTAGTGCACTATTTGATTGTAAATTAATAAATTGTTTAAACAATATTTTTGTTTTTAATATTTTTGGTTAAAATAAAAGTAAAAATTTTTTTTTTGAAATAGGGCACTACAGAATTTTACCCACTTTCCGAATCTGTTTTTATTTTTAACATAAAGTGTAAGACAAAGCAGCTATTTCATATAAACTATTTAAAAAATGTTAAATTGTGCTAAATGTACTCTCTCTCTCTCGGTCAGTACAAGCTGTCCTTGTTGATAGTTTGTAGACTCTCGCCGACGAGTAGGTAAGAAAGTTGGAGGGTCATAAATAATGTTGAATAACATTATTAGGGCTTATTTCGACTTTTGACTAGTTTTGACAAACCAGTGTGTTTTGTTGTTTTTAAAATGGGTAGTTCGCGAAGACGTTTATGCTCCGGACGAAAAAGTCGACGACGATTGAGGAAATTTTATATAAATAAGCAGTAAGTACCTATAATTTGATTAAATTTTTATATGAATATTTTCTGTTGAGTTGTGACATTTTCCTTCTAAATGCTTATACTGTTTTTATAATAATACTATTGTTTCAATATTTACTTATATAATTATAATTTATTATGTAGAAACAGAGTAGAATTTTGGTCAATCGGTCAGTACATTTTTTTGTATTTCAATCAGAATTATTATTTTCTTTTCTTCTTTACATGAGCTCAGAGTAATACCCAAATAGTTTGCAGTATTTGAATATGGAATTTGATTAATTATATTTATTGGACTATTTATTTTGAACGTTTTTGTTAGTAAAGTTTACATAATATATTTCGTCACTTGCTTGTCCAGTCATATTAGTCCAGAGTAATAAGGATTTTCTCGTGACAATCAATAATCCAGGTAGCTGACAACTATTTTAGTTATTGTAGACATATAAGAACAAAACCTACCTGTTTCCTGTCTAAAGTTCGGAGCCGTTTTTTAATGATTTAATGTAATGCAAGAAACGCGATTTTTTCCACTCATTAGAAAGCTAAATACTTGACATAAAATTACAAAATTTTATCTTTTAGAATATTGACAAAGCTTCAAAATGCTGATTTTTGTAAGTTGAAAAGTCAATTTGTTGCTTTACAAACTGCAAAATAAGTGACAATTGATATTCGTTAAAAACTTTGAATACAACAACTTTACTTTAGAGTTCCAGCGAAGGTTGGGTATTGGGATACTTAACAAACCCTCAAAATTTGGAACCGATATATTAATCAGTTTAAAAGTTTTTGTATTTGTTTATCTCAGAGGTCTTTTTTTACAATAAAATAAGACAGAAAATATTAAAGATAGGGTAATGCTGTGGGCGACAAATGAAAGCAAAAGATACTATCAATATGTATTAAAAAATGATAAAAAAATGATTTATCATAATCAAAAATCCTGATGCCAAATTTTTGAAATTATCTAGTTTATAAACATTTAGAACTTTAAAAACATTGCCCTTAGAAGAAATCTTTTTTTACATTCGAAAAGCTAGTATTTTCCCCGAATTTTCAAATAAAAAAATTTGACCTAGGTTAATTTGGGTCAAAGTTAGCCATGTTTTTATGTTTATTCACAGCTAATTTGATTATAATAATTAAGGAACCTCTTTGACGCCATGATAAAGAATGGGATTTGTATTTTTTGATAAAAAATTTGCACAAATGTTGTACCTTTACAGGACCTTCTACGAATTTTAAAAATGTAGTTTAAATGGTGATTAGGAATAACCTACAAATTCATGGAGTACAAATCTATACCGAACAAACAATTTAAAACTAATAAAATTTTCTATATCTCCGGTTCTACTCAATGGATTTTGATCATTCTTTTTTAATTTGTATGTAATTTCTACGAACATTACAAATATGTAATTTGTTTATACATTAATTAATTAATTCATAATCTAGTTTGTTTAAACAATTAAATGTGAATAGTGAAAAAATAATTTTCTTCCAAAAATCTATTTTTTTAACACTATTATCATTAATAATCATAGTAAAGATTGCGTTTTTTGCCTTAAATTGTTAATAATTAAAAAATGGCTCCAAATTCAAGGCAGGAAACAAGTAGGTTTTCTTCCTATAGGTCTACAATAACTAAAAAGTTGTCAGTGACCTGGATTATTGAGTGTCACGAACATGGTCTATTTTTTGCTTATTTCCCTGGAGTAGGTATATATTTGATAAAGGTCTGTGTAATTTCTCTGTCGCTTCCTGGCTGGTTTTGCATATTGCTATGATAGAAGTGTCATCGATAAATGTTTCAATTGTATTATTTTCTAGGACAATAATATAACACGTATACAAAAGGTATACAAAAGACACTTCTTTGTGGCAGCCCTGCTGTAATTTCTTTCAGTTCCGTTTATGTATATTCCTGTTTAATTCTGAAATATCTTTCCAAGATGCAGGATTCGATAATTTGAGAGTATCGTTTTGGTAAATATAGTCTTAATTTACAGTTATGGCATCTTTGCCATACTTTATCATATATCTGAGTCACAACCTACATTGTCCATCATACTATCCTTCATGATCCATGTTTCACATCCTTATAATAATACAGTATATTTACATAAAACAAATTAAATCCTTAGTTGTAAATTTTTGAAATAAGTACTCAGTATACATCTAAGTTTCATAAATGCTTCTCATAAATCTCATAAATCTAAACTTTTGTAATCCGTTGTTTGTTGACAATTTTAGTTGCATGGGGCCGTCTTGTTTACTAACCACAAGTATTTATGATTTAAAAAATTTTAATAATCACAGTGTTTTCATGTAGATCATTACTTCAAAATTAACTAATCTTTTAAATTTTTGTTAAATGTTGTTTTGTGAAGAACTGTTATTGTTGTTTTATGTTAGTCAAGATGTACAACAGCCTTTTACTATTTTTAATTTTATGTAAATTAACCAACATTTTTTTATAATTTAAATGTTGGTAAGCCTTTCATTATTTTTTGTTATACCTACGCATTTAAATTTTTTTCTACTTTTAATATTTTCTTCTCTGCATTCAATCTTCTTTCGCATTGTAGAATTTCTTGAAAGAGGAAATAAACTTTTCAATATGAAGTTGATTTTCAATATATCGTGTGTTAAATACCGAAATGTCAAAAGTCAAAATCTACAACTTTTCAGGAGAGCGAAAAAACTTCGCCGCTTGGTACATATTTTTTTTCTCAATACTTACTTAATTATTACAACAGAAATAAATTTATTGAATTATTACATCAGAAAAGAAAGTAGAAAAAGAAAACACGTGTACTAAGCAGTGACGTTTTTTTCGCTCTACTGAAAAGTTGTAGATTTTGACTTACGAGGTTTCGGTATTTAACCGTGTATATATCATCATCAACCATCATCATAAATGCCTAGACAATCCGTCTTGGCCTGCTCGCACAGAAATCGCCACTCCTGTTGATTCCTGGCAACTTCCCTTCATCTTCTGACCCTTAGAATCCGCTTCTGACACATTATCAATCCATCTTCTTCGTGGTCATTTTTAACTTCTTCTGCCCTCTGGTTTTGAAAATGTTAATCTCTTCATGTATTCGTGATCTGACATCCTAGTAATGTGTCCAGCCCATCTAAGTCTCTGAGACGCTATACTCCATTTTCATTTACGACCTCAAAAATCTTTCTAAGAATTTTTCTCTCAAAAATACCAAGAAGTCTTTCATCATTTTGGGATAAGATCCGCGTTTTAGCCCCATATATCAAAATCGGTCTTATCAAAAAGTTCTTGTATATATCGAGCTTTACTGCACGTTTTATATTTTTATTTTTTAAATGTTTCTGGAGACCGTGAACAGTTCTGTTTTCTATTGCTATGCGTCGTTTTATTTCGTTGCTTGTCGTGTTTGTTGCGTTTACTAGCGATCCAAGATAAGTGAATTCTTTGACTTGCTCAAAGGTATGGTTGTTAATTTGAATTATCTGTTGGAAAACCAACCTATATTTGGTTTTTCCTCATTTACCATTTCTAATTAGGACCACAAGTCCTAATTCACTTGCCGCGTCCGCAAGCCTTGTAAAACACTGCACCATGTCTCTTATGGTTCTATTAAAAATAGTTACATTCATTATAATATTGTATTTTCTGGTTGCCTTTTCCAAGGCAACATTAAAGAAGAGACAAGCCAGCGCCTCCCCCTGTCTTATACCATCATTAAAGTCAAAGCACATGGAGTTTTCTCCTTCAATTCTAACGCACGAACTCACGTTTTACATTGTTAGTTGGGTCAACTTAACTAACTTCGGTGGGATCCCAACCAAAGTCTATCATTGCTTAACACTGTCATAGGCTGTCATAACGTGTATCTATGTTATATTCTAGTGACTTTTCTAGAATCTGCCCATGTGTTTGAATTTGATGTATAGTTGATTATGCAGCAGTAAATCAACAATATCCTTTGTAAAATGTTTGTCTTTCAAACAATACATTGCCGAAGATTTTATACGCAGATGCTAACAGAGTAATGCCTCTATAGTTCTTACAATCCAGCTGATAGCCCTTTGCTAATATAATATAAATGCAATTTATAATATAATATAAATTGCTAATATATATAATATAAAATAATATGCGTTTATGCAACGCATATTATTTCATTTAGCCACTCTTCTGGTACCAATTCATTCTGCCATATAAGTACTATTAGTTTATGGATTACTGCAAAAAGTTGATCATCGCCTTTTCATACATTTCCCAGCAGATTTAATCGATTCCTGTGGCTTTATTTACTTTATGTTTTAAGACGGCATTTGACACTTCTATTATTGTTGGGTCTTCACTATGTAGTTGACAATGTAGATTTTGTTGATTGTCTATGTTGTAACCTCCTTCAATATCGTGTATATAATGTATTATATAAATAGATATAATATGATATAATAACAATGTACCTATACTCGTAATATGATATAATCCGTATAAAACGTCTTCCGACGTCCATTTTTCATTGAATTCGGTTGTTCCATTGTTCTTTAAGTACTTTCGAGCGCATTGAGTTTTTTATTCGTTCCATCCGTGTTTTCTACGGTAGTTCTTTCTTCTGGATTCCTGTAGTTGTTCATAGATGTACTTGTTTCGGGAGTCTACTGTCTTTCATTCATTGGACATGTCCGTACCATTTGAGATGCCTTCATTGTATGCCATCCATGACTGTACCTTCTATTCTCATACTTTATTGCATGCATTTCAGCGACATATCTTTCTTCGATGTCTCTGTTAATCGTCTCGTTTCACAACCGTGTAAATAAAAGCATGCTTTTTACCATAGTTTCATGGGTTCTAGTTCTAGAGAGAGCATGTCAGCTGAGCCAAAACGAAAAACAATCCTCCTGATTGCTTCCACTGGAATAAACTTGATTGTTTAACTGGGCCCGGGCTACCTTCTTCTAATTCTTTAAACTCCCGTTTTGAAATTAATAATAATCGTTATTTTGTCTAATTACCTATTTAGTTGTCAAGACAGATACATTGTTACCTAAAGAAGTGAAAGTGGTTCAATTTAGAAATTATATCGTAAATAATAAATATTTGAAAACTAATGCATATATTCCTCCCGCGATTTGAGCTACTAATTTTATAAATCGCACCACTAATAGACGTAAATCCCTTCATTTTAATTTCATGAATGATTTTATTCGCCACATCTCAACATTTTCCATTTCAGAATATTTATCATCAAACTGTAATATACGTTAAAAGCCAATTTGTCAGCAAAAAAAACAATAACAAAAGAAAATATAAGACATAAAAAAAACCAATACACTTATATCTTGTTATACATTATTTTGTTATAAAATTTTATAAAAGTTTGTGATTTAATTTATGAATTATTTACAGGACGATTATTTGTTACCTGTATGTACCCTTGCTAAGTTGTAAATTAATTATTCAATAAATAATATTACTCTGGTTTACTCGTATTATTCTAATTACCCCATAATCGCAATGAATAGAAGACCTCCCGCTCGCTTTATTGTATACACCCAAGACTTCACAATAGGGGATTGTAAGTAGGTAAAAATATAAAATTTAGTACCAGATGACTTTTAGAATATTCTTCGTGAATGGATTTTGTTTTCGCAAAGAAAGATATTTTTGAAATAGATAGCTCACTGAATTTTACCGTTAGGATTATCGAGGATAGGGCTTAATATACTTATACTACGAGGCTTATTTAATTAAAACTTAATACGATTTAAGCTATTACGCATTTATGCTTGAAGTATATCAAAAAAATTCATCTATCAAATACTCTTCATTTTTCGCTATCTTTGATTGTTAGAAAGGTTTATAGAAAAACATGAGTAATTGATTTTTTCGTGTAATCCACCCAACTAGTTACCTGCTGTAACGTGTAATATAAAGCACATATCTCTTTAGATTTTTTCATTTTTTATATTCGTTAATTACCAAAACATTAGTTTAGTACCATATTCATAATATTCTTTTCTATACCCATATCAACACCATCTATTTTTTGAGGATTATGTTATGATTCAAGAAGGTCAAGAAGGTTAGTTACTACTACCATCGGTTTACAGCATTCTCCGACGCCTTCCAACTCCTAACCGCCATTCTTCTCTATTTAACCATAGACCTGGAGGGATTTCTCTTTCCTCTAGTTCTTTTTCAATTCCCTCTCTCCAGCTTCTTCTCGCCCTTCCTCTTTTCCTTCTCCCTTGTGGTGTCCACGTCTGGCATTCTCTGTACATGGCCGTACCATATTATAGTTTATTTTTATGAACGAGAGAGTAATTAGCATAATTTTAACTGGTATCTCCGACCACTCCATGGGCGTACTCAAGATTAATTGAAAAATTACTTTGAATAATTGTAAAAAATAAATGAATTATTTCAGTGTTATAAAATGTTATGTGTATGTAAACAAAAGTGACCTCTTTTATCACACACTATATTAGAACTGACTGGCCTACATTAAAAAGGGTTTTAAAAAATTTACATTTTTTTTAATTTTTAAAAATTACAAAAGAGAAAAAGAGTTTTTAAAACCGTCTAAGGTATGTTAAATAGATGAATAAAAATATTAATATAAAACTTACAGCTACTTGTTACAAATCCAAATCAGATTCAGAAGATGAACTTTCAGAACCAAGATTTATAATAACTGGCTCGATCATTTTATCAGTAATATTGTCCAGCTTCCACATTTTTTCCTCTTCTTTAATAGTGTGATTTACTGCCTTTTCCCAGTTTTCAGGTTTTACATTATTTACGGCCTCCAAAAACAACTGTTTAACATCATGAATTTTAAAAGTGGTATTTTTTCTTGAAACTTCACTCTTTATCTGTGCCCATACTAGTTCAATCGGGTTTAATTCACAATGATATGGTGGGGATCTAAGTACTGTCATTCCACGATTTTTGGCAATTTCATCAATTTCGTATTTTTTAAATTTTTCTTTATGAAGGGCACACAACGAATAAAGTTCCTTTCTTATAGATCCGGGATGGTACGTAATATTTTTTGAACTCAGCCAATTCTGCAAGTCTTTGTTTAACCACTTGGTTGTGGGGCAGTCCTTCTATAAGTCTGGAGTGATAACTTGCATTATCCATTACTATTACACAGTTCTTAGGAAGAAGATCTATCATTTGTTCGAACCATTCTTGAAAGACATCAGCGTTCATGTCTTCATGGTAGTCACCGGTACGAGTTGATTCAAAAGTTAATAAACCACCTTCAACAAAATCGTCTGAACTGCCAATATGTACTATTATCAGCCTGTGTCCCTTTCCTGATGATGGGTTTAAACCAGTAGATAAGTTATTTACAAAAGCGTGCCTTTGACTTGTAACAGTTTCATCCTGCCAAAATTTATTTGGTGTATGACCCTCGTTGATCCATGTTTCATCAAGATAAAATATTTTTCTTTTTTGGTTTCTCATTTCCTTTATGGTTCTTAGAAAATGTCTTCTCCATATGATAATGTCGCTTCTTTCTAATAAAATAGACTTTCTGGGATTCTTTTTCCAGCGGAAGCCTATTTCTTTAAAAGTTTCCATAACGTACTTCGACTCATTTCTGGGTAATCCTTATCATCTCGAACTAAGACAAGAACTTTATCTAATGTTGGAAATTCTTATTTAAAGAAGATTTCATGCACCTTCCGTCGAAGTCCTTCTTTAAAATGATATTCTATTTGAAATTTTGGTTTCCCTGGAGCATTACGTGGCATTTGAAAACTACCACATTTCTCTTCTTTAATAACTCTGTAAATCGTAGATTTCCCAACACCAAGTGTACTGCTAACTAACTCAACGGTCTCATCAACACTTTCACACAAACGTTTGTCTGTAAATGATTTAAAACAATTAAATATTAATGTTTTTTCATTAACTGTTAAAGGACCAATTTTTCGGCGTTTACACGGCACTTCCAAATTTTCCATAACACTAGTATACACAATAAACCGCACCTTGCAACTGAAGTACCTACTTTTAGTGAACTGCTAAGAATTTTGAATACGCCACTTGGACCTTCCTACAAAATGGAAAAACCCACTATCACATTTTCTGTGGAATAAGTTTAGAAGGTAATTATCTAGTCAATTACTGTCGTAGATTCCTGGAATTAAAGAATTAAATGTTTGATTGTTGAAACCCTTACTTCGTGGAATGCACTCATTTCAGATAAAATAAAACGTTTTATTTTATCTAAAGAATTAAACTTTATTTTGCAAATAGGTAGGTACTTATTAAACTTTTATTGGTTATATATAACCAATAAAATAAACATCTTACATTTCTTGCAAATTCATTAGTACCTGTTAACCTCCATCACTCCGACACTGGCAACCTTATTTAGGGATTAGTAACCCTCACAACTATTGTATTCTATTCTGCTCCAACCTTTATACCTGGTGGTCATACTCAATTTAAAATTGTTTTCCTATATACTTCTGTAAACTTGTTGACAAATATCTGTTTTTCATTGAGTCACCCGTATCAACAGTTTAGGGATTTGCATACATAATTTATGTTTTATTACTCTCTCATACATAAAAATACACTATAACTGTTTTGTTTTTATGTCATCAACTATTGTATGCTTGACTTCCATCATTTCTCGTATTCTCTCATTTGGTATCCGATCTCTTCTTGATTTGCCTGCTGCTCTTCTCCAGAAGTCCATTTCTGTTGCTGGTAACAGTTTTCTCCGTTCTTTGTTTCATTGGCCAAACTTCACTGCCATATGTGATTACACTTTTAAGTATGGTGTTGTATATGAGTTGTTTGTTCGCTTTAGATATTGTTTGGTCCCACAAAATGCCGTTCATCATGGATATAGCGTTTCTACCCTGTATGTTTCTGTCTTTTATAGCAGCACCGAGTGTTTCATCTTGAGTTATCTTCATACCCAGGTACTTGTATTCATCGCAGTTTCTAATTTCTACCCCATCGTCTAACATAATGGACTGTTTTGTCCCTCCAATACACATGGCTTCAGTTTTCTTAATGTTAACTTCGAGTCCCATTTGTAATATTCTTCTATTAGCTTCCGAGTCATGTAACTCAAGTCGTCATAATCCTGAGCAATCAGTATTTGTTCATCAGCGAAACATAAGGTGTATAATGTAGTCTCGTCATTGAGAGGGATTCCCATGCCATTACATTTTCTTTTCCACAGCTTGAGTGCTTGTTCCAAATAAATTTTAAAAAGGGTAGGCGAAATACAGCAACCCTGCTTTAGTCCTTTCGTTACCTTAAATCCTTCAGATATCCTTGATCCTTGTTTTAATTTTTGCAGTCATTCCATTATACAGACTTTGGGCTGCTTTGATAAGACCATGTTTAATGTTGGTTTGCTGTAGGGTTGACCATAGTTTACTTAGGGGTACACTGTCATGTGCTTTTTGTAAGTCTACATACACCAGGTGAACTTCTTTATTGACGGCTGTTTTTTCTCAATAACTTGCGTAATAGAGTACAGGTGGTCTACTGTTAATCGCCCAGCTCAAAAACCAGCTTGCTCCTCTGCTTCGTAATCCCTATAGTCATTTTCTATTTTGTTCTTAATAATGTTCCCATACATCCTACTAAGAAGGTTAGCTCCAAATGTTAAACTGCCTAGATGTGATATTTAGCATGGATTTCTGTCCGTGAATGATGGTCGTCGTGAATATAGGGAAATGAATGATTTGTATATGAGGATTGAATGACAGAAAAAAGACAGCCAGATTGGTTTAAAGTAGAGAAAATTTGTATTTTGAGAACGATTTCGGAAGTAGAAATCGAAAACGTATTTTAAACTAAAATTGTGGTTTAATTCCATTTGACGATAATATTAAACCCCTCTTCTCCATCCTATCCACGTATGGATATTTTTAGGTACCGTCGTGTACACTACTGTATCCACATTATGGATATGAACAGTGAAATATTGAGCGATACTGGTAAATCACTATAATACTTATGGATATGGTGGTAAATGGTTTTTTTACACATTGCAGTGGTTGGGGAAGGAATTTGAAGAAATGTTCAAGGTCAATGTTTCTTCTTCAAGCTTCGCGTAAAATGGAATTCGATTTCCGTACCAATAGTGATTTTAGTTATCAAGAATCAGATGAGTACAGTGAAAGAGATCGATTATACGTTCACAGGCGAGGAGGATGTTATTCCAGTTGTTGAAATGGACGGAGGTTGAAGAGCAGTGGAGCCGTTCAATGATTAAACCCTCCGACGTGTAAATGAGTATCTCTTTCTCTCTTTGTCAACCATTTTCCATCCACTCCTGAATGTAGGTCTCTTAAAATTGCTTCCATCTTTCTCTATCTTGCGCCAATCTAATCCACTGTATGCCTGCCACTGCTCTTATGTCATCTACCCATCTTTTTTGAGGTCTTCCAATGCTTCTTGTTGTCGTCCTTGGTCTCCCTTCTAGAATTCTCCGTGTCCACCTGTTGTCATTATATCGGGCTACGTGACCTGCCCAGCGCCATTTCATTTTTGTAATTTCTTCCACAATATCCCTAATCTTCGTTCTACGTCTTATCTCGGTGTTTCTAAACTGTGAGAAACACCGAGTAAATGAGTATCAATTTAAATACTATTTTTACGCAACCACTGTTTCGAAGAATTTATGGATCCTGTAACCTGTTTTTAAGCTTTCGTAAGTCCAACTATTGTAAACAAACTTTGTAAATGGACCAGTGACAGGACGGAGAAGCAAGAAGATTTTGACAGCAATTTGACAGTTTTTGGTTTAGAATACAAGACAGTCGAAACAGATGAAATGTATACATTTCTAGCCCTCTATTTTCTAACCGGATTGGTTAAATATCCACAGTTTTCAAAGTATTGGAGTTCAGATATTTTATGCAGTGGCCCACCAATGTTTCATAAGTCAATTATGACTCGAAATCGATTTTTGCAAATTGTAAAGTTTATTAGATTTTATCTTGTTAAATTAGCAAAACGGGAAGCTCCTCTTAACAGATTAGCAGGGAAGGAGTTAAAGTGCAGGGCAAAACGTTACCGTTAACGTATAATTTGACAGCTAATCGTGCGCAGTAGAGGAATCCACATGTTTACGTTAACGGGTCTCTGTAACCTTGTGTGCGTTTACGAATTCCCTTAACGTTATCCAAATTGTTCCGAGCATTACCGAATATCTGTCAAATATAAGAATATTAAAAACTTTTTGTTGTTTTGTGATTTTAACCAAAGATTTATCTTTTTTTTGTGTTATTGTAACCTAGAAATAG
Organism: Diabrotica balteata; assembly: GCA_918026665.1. Lineage (NCBI taxonomy): Eukaryota > Metazoa > Arthropoda > Insecta > Coleoptera > Chrysomelidae > Diabrotica > Diabrotica balteata. Next base: position 64,019,424 of record OU898278.1, read on the forward strand.
TGAAAAAAAATGTAGAAGTACAGCATTGTCCATGTCATCATCCTCGAAATCAGTCCATTCTGCAGTAAAAGCAATCAGAATATTTCATAAAAAATCTACCTAAACCAGGGAAAAAATATAAAAGGACACTGTCTAGTCATTCAAATTTGTAAATAGTCCACAACAAATCTGAGTAAAAGTAAGGTTAGAAAAACACGTTAGACGTTAACATTTTACAGTTTACAGCTAAAACGTATAGTGGCCGTAAACGCAATTTCTTTACGTTTACGTTAATGTTAACGTTTACGTGTTACCTGCACTTTAACTCTCTACTGTGTCTTAGCGCTCGCGCCCCGAACTTCGCGGTTATACATGTAACTTTTGTGTGTATATCGGTAAAAACATTTACGACCTTTCTCATATACCCGGAACAGACAGGCTTAGTTTTTTTGAAAAAATGGTAGTGCATCTTGTACAAAACCTTCTAAATAAGAACTTAAAATTATTGTGGACAAATTTTATACCTCAGTTCGTTTTTTGAATTCTTATTATCCAAAAACACATATCTCACTGCAACTATTAGGGCCAATAGAGGTGTACCTAAACAGTTACAGAGGTTCACTTGGATATGCACTAGTCTTGTTTTGCTCGAAAAGACATGCTATTTTAGTTCGTTTCAAAGAAAAAAGGATGTTTATTTATTGACCAGCAAACATTTGGCGGCTTTTTGTAACAAACAGCGATATTTAAATGGGGGAACCAACTATAATAGGCCAAGGCACGTGGAATTGTATAACCAAAACATGGGTTCAGTTGATGCAGTGGATCAAGACACAGAACCACACAGCATTCTGGGAAAATCTTATACGTGGTCCACTAAGGTTGGTTTACACTTAATTCATCAAATGCTGTTAAATTCGAAGGTTTTATATAACAGGGCACATAGTAAAACCAATTTGCATGTATAAATATACAAAAGCTTGCTGTAGAGACATTCTTATGAAGTATGGCGTCGGCTATAGAAAAATTGCAGAAAATAATCAGCCGTGAATTTCCAAAACTTTGCATATGGTTGATTTCCTAAAAGGAACTGAAAAGAGAGAATTCCGAAAGGTTTGCCCTATTTGTAACAGGCAAGGTGTGCGAAAATTGACAAGGAAAGGTTGCATGAATTGGCCCGATCAGCCCGGACTGTGTTAGGCGGCCACTTTCAAGCGTTCGTTATTTCTATGTAGTTACTCAGGCATTGCCTTATATCCATATGGGGATATTGTGGTATATATATATATATATATATATATATATCCAAATATGGATATTTTGGTAAACTAATCCAAACAAATATGAAAAAAGAGCACGTATTTTTTTCTTACAACAAAAAAGAAATCAAGTAAATATTAGTTTTAGTATATATTTTGTATATAAAAAAAAGATCTTCAAAAAAACAAAGTTGGAACAGGAGGAGTTAAATAATAGATCTTGGAAGTGATACATACATTGACTCCATCTGACTCCATTTGAAATTGTTACATAGCGCTTGTCTGTTTTTTTCAATGAATATGTCACTGAAACGTAATAAAAAATGAAGGAACTAAAAATACCAAGAAATAAAAAGAAAGAAAAGACTAAATTTGCCAATCTGTAAGTCAGTTTTTCAAAACAAAGTATTTTCTCAAGACATTGTAGCTGCTTTAATGTAAGACTTTTGGTTTTTGGTAGAACAAAACGAAAGAGCAGAAGATATGTGTATTACATGTTTAAACATTATTATAGGTTACCATGATATCACTCGAAACAAGCATATACTTTAAACAACTTATGACTAAAACTGCTAATTAATTACTTTAAATGAAATAAAATGAAAATAAAATAAAAGGCAAAAAAGAAAGTAAATATATCCCTCCATATTTCGGACTATTTCACTTAAAAATCTGTCGTCACCGGAAACAAGAGAAACAATCGAAATACCGTGGAAAAATAACTTGTCTAGATAAACCACATCGAGACGATTTGTCCAAGTCACAACTAGGCACATTAATATTTCGTACAACAAAACAAAATTTATCCGATTGTCGACTTCCTCAAAGTGGATTTAATGTTTCGAATACGAAACCATTAGTGTGGGAACTCTATCAAAAAACTGCCATAAAGCCTAAAATAATTTCTTGAAATTAATCACCACAGAGTTTAGACCCTCGCTGGGAGAGAAAAGTTGAAATAGGAGTATTACCTTTATCTTTGCACGACAATAAAGAACGTCCGTGTTCAGGGTGACAATGTTCCTTAATGTTTTATCCCTTTGTAGTAAAAACAGAAACGTATTTTTAAAGTTTGAATTGTAAAATAATATCCATCTCGTTACAAATGAATTTGTTAGTTTAATGAAATGTATGTATTTTTATCTGAAAAGTTCAAATTAACTCTTCTTAGAAACGGTGCTTTTTATAGGCTTCACATAAAAGTGTACCATCTTATTATAATTTAGTTCATTTTATTTGTCGATTTAACTTTATTATATTTGATTGATATCGATAATTCTTATAGTTTGGGTAAATTAGCTTTTAGAAATCTATTAAAAGATTAAAATGTTTATCAGTTTTACATATTTCTGGGGAAAATTTGTCCATTATAAATCCTCCTTTTAGTAAGTATGTACCCGGCAAATCCGTCGGCTATTGTTGTCGCAGCCGCTGCGTCGGTAGATGGTTCTGATAAGGATAATATAAATAAATTTATAATTTACGTTACTTCCAAAAGGTAAAATTATATAGTTCTTAGTAACTCCCTCCCCTCTACTAGTGATTTCTGTTGCATTTTGTAATGTATTTTTAATAGTAGCATTCGAAACTCAGTTCTTTAAACATGTATAGTAAGCAATAAATAATTCTATGAACATTGTCGTCGTATATTATTTTAATTGAATAAAATAATATCTTGTAGTAAATTATATCTCACGATAGACTAATCGTGTATTAAGACAAAAAGTATAGGCTTTTTTTAATTTGTCGAAATCTACCAAATGTATGTGAAAGTAATAAAAAATTGAAAGAAAAAATGGTGGCCATTATAAGTACCTCTTTCATATAAATGACGGTATGACTACAATTAAAAAATTATCTGCTCCTAAAAAGTTTATCATGTAAAGTGAAAATTATTTCGTTTAATGTGGAAGCACTATCTCCAGCAGAACAAATATGTATTGCATCTTTGCGCGAAGAAGATAAATGCGGGATTGTGTGCCTTCAAGAGATACATAAGGGGCCTTATGAGGAAAATAAAACAAACAAAATGGTAGTGTCATATTTGGTACACCAAGCTCAGATATAAATAAACAAAAACATTAAAATCCTTTTTGACAGGTTGGATAACATCGATATACTCGATACCTCCATATTTACAAGCCAACAAACCAAGAATTTTTCATCATCCAACATCCCATTAGATGATAAAGAAATACAACTATTATTTATGACTTCAATAGCCACAGCACATCCTGGGGTTACAGAGAAACCAATAAAGATAGAGAAAGGGTGGAAATATAAGTTGAAAATACCGAATTGACCCTCATCCACGATCCCAAGCAACCGTCATATTTCAATAGTGGAAGATGGAAAAGAGGATACAATCTTCCTTAACTCAATCCCAAATTTAAGTCGTCAACCCATCAAGATTCAAATTAAAGCAGCTTTTTAACCAAAAACAATCCAACAGGAGACGTAGCCATTTTAGGTAAAACCAATTGGCAGAAATTTTCAGCTTTTCATTTTCAGAACTAGATAATGTTCACAAAGTTTAAAAAGTTTATTTTGACGTTACGATTTCCACTTCGGAAACTGTTCTCAAAATACGTTAAACGTCAAAAACATATTTTAAACCAACATTGTGATAATTGACAGGAAAAATAGTAAAGAGAAACTAGATAAATGCTTAACATCTACAAACTATGATGCATTTGTGAAGACAATCAAACTGTATAAAAACTAGAGCCAGCTATATGATGAGAACCTGCTATCTCCAATGGGGATTGAAGCAGAATATTCGAAAGTAGTCGCATGGATATGTGTTAGACAGTTGTTGAAAACACTAATATGACACACAGTAGTAGGAAAGTCTAAAAATTAATAAAGAATCTGTCCGGGATCAAGATAGTGCAATCTACCCACGTCAATGTAACTCCAAATCAGAGAGCTCTACAGATTCTTCAGAAATGTAACCCAATAAAGTACAAAAGGTTCCCAAGCAGTTTATAAAAAGACGCCAGTTCTTGAAACCAGATAATTCTACCGGGATTTGACAGTAAACAAAGAGCTTAAGATAGCTATAGCAGCAGGCCTAGATGACAGAAATAAAATCTTTAAAATATGAGCAGTTTTGCGAAAACATGGGTATTAAAGTTACTTAATCTATATTGGACGCAGTCTAAGATCCCAAAACTATATGGCGCCAACCTAAAGTGGTAGCTATATTAACACTAGGACTTGATCTTAGTGTACGAAATATTGATATTAAATACGATTAATCCACACATAGAAGAAAACCCTATAGAGAAACACGCAGGCTTTAGAGCAGGAATGTCACGTACTAGCCAAATACTTAATCTTATGTTGAGTTCCAGTAAAAAAACAAGTGGATGGCGTGCCCAAAAAAACGGAGTACCACAAGGAGAAGTACTCTCGCCAGTACTCTTCAATATATATATATATATATATATATATATATATATATATATATATATATATATAATAACGACCAACCGATCATCGTATATCAATCTAGCAGACTTTTGTACGTTGAAGAAAATCAATGTCAACAGGAAAGACACAAAAAATCTTACAACTGTCATATTGTCCATTCATCACGTATCTCTGAGTTACGCTAGAGAGAACATTAGCTACAAGCAGAACATTATGGCCAGAACAGCGAAACATCTACACAATCTAGTTGAAAGTATGAATGAGATATGTAATAACTACGTCATAATAATGAACGTCAAAAAAACCAAATATATGACCTTCAGTGAGAATCCAATACATGACACTAGTATCGCAATAAACGGTACCCAACTCGAAAAAATAAGCTATTACAAATACTTAGGAACCCTCATCAATGAAAAAGGTGAACAAAATCACGAGATAAAAAAAGGTAAGTATTGAACTTGCCAGGTCTACCTTTATAAAAATAAAAAAATTATTTTGTAATCGTGATATTAGTATTCATCTACGAATTACAATGTTAAAATGCTATGTATTCAGTACTTTGCTTTACGGTGTTAAGGTATGGACTCTTAAACAGAGGAATGTTAAAAATCTTGAAAACTTTGAGATGTGGTGCTACCGCCGTATACTAAAAATAAGTTGGGTGGATAAAATTACAAATGAAGAGGTAATACGCAGAATAAATAAAGATCCAGAAGTTATACTGAATATAAAACAGAGAAAACTTGAATACTTAGGCCACCTGATGAGAGGACAAAAGTATACATTTCTACAAAATATAATCCAAGGACGCAGAAATCCAGGCCGTAGAAGAATGTCCTGGATGTGAAATTTAAGAGAGTGGTTTGGCTGTACCACTAACATATTATTCAAAACAGCAGTAAATCAAATTAGAATCGCCCTAACGATATCCAATCTCCGATAAGAGAGGCACTCAAAGAAGAAGAAGAAGATTGAAAATACTAAAGCCGTGATCTTCTACAAAAATAATGTGCTACAAATACTAATATATATGCCCGCCCCGTTTGAAATTGATCAAGACACAATTATAAAATTAGGAGTGTAATAACAACACATGCGGACTGATTACTGGCTATCTGAAGCCACCTGAATACCTCTAATCACTTTCAGGAATCGCTTCTCGAGTTATAAAAAGGAAAACGCCCAGCATGGCAGAATAAACTGAACAGATAAACGACCATAGCCATCTCTTATTCGGCCATTTTCTTGTACATAAACTACTTAAAATAATCTGCTGAGCAGACGGCGTAGTACTAATCTCTCAAAGGGAAGATGATTTAAAACGTACGCTGAACCAATATAAGCACCAGTATAACCACTAGAAAATTTAACATGTTAATTTCCCAAAAAAAATACAAAACGCAAGATTATAGCAGTTCATTTGTTAGATGTAAATTGAAGCTGGAATGTAAATCTTACGTGCGATAAATCTTAAAGTGCGATATTGCCAGATAAAGCCAGATATTGCGAAAAATAATTAGGTATTATGCGTTCCATCGACAGGAGCATATACGTCCAAAATAACAGATACTGGCAAATGTGTAAAAGTTCGTAACTCTATTAAAGTAGATATTTACAGCACTGTGTAAACCCACTAAACTGATTTTTATTTTATGACATCCCTAAACCAAAACAAAAAAAACTTAAAGAACCGTTTCAGTCACCAAAACATTAAAAAATCCTAACAAAATGCGAATGCCTTCAAAAAAATTAACAAAATCCCAAAACCCGGGCACAAAGGGCCCAAATACTCGAGCACCAAGTCGCCAAACTAGGTGTAGCCCTGAGAGGAGACTTGAGGCCCGAGCAAGCAATTTAGATTGGTGGAAAAGTCAGCAGAGAAAGTAGAAAAAAGCGCCTCACACTAGCACGGATTGATCGGTTAGGATATCGCGTTGGAGTTCTTGTACCCAGGACTCCCACAGGAACAGCATTTGGCTGATAAGGGTGCCTTCGTATCAGAGTGCAATAGCAGGGAAGGTCTGGAGCATTGGAGCGGAATAGAGTGATTCCTGTTTACATGAATTAATACACCTCGCTCGAATGAATTATAACACCCAAATGATATATTAAGAGGTGTGAAAGTCTCTCAGGATGGGTTAAATTAAATCGCTTGCTTGCTAAATAGATCACTTGAAAAAGACACTCTGTGTCGAAACAGCTGTAGTGATTCTAAATTATAATATATTTTGTGGAAGTGTTGAAAACTAAAAATTTCAGTGTTTTATTGTTAGATAAAATGAACTTCCATCAAGTAATAGTGGACTCCATCACTTAATTGTTTATTTTTAAGTTAATGTATATTGGCTATAAGCACATATCCTTCATTGTATAGTAAGTTCCAGTCACTTTCAGTCCAATACAAAATTTGTCCAACTTTACTAAAATTGATTGCAAAAAATGATTTACTAAAATTCCTAGACAGTTGGGACTGGGATCAGTGAACTGAGTATAAAAATTTACCCAACACTTGCTTGGCAAAAAAAACTTAAAATAAGTTTTGGTGATTGATTACATAATAGTTGGTATAAAGCGAATTTACTTTACTATGGACTTGTTACATTACATATATTTTGTTATAAACGACAGTTATAGAAAAGAGGAAAAGTATCGTCATATTTTTAGGAATTTTTTAGGTGTTCTTCTCTCTCCCCCCAGCGACTTATTTATGTTTGTATAGTTTCTACGATGTCAGTTGGACAAGTCATAAAAACAAAATTCAACACTCAAGTGTCGGCGTCTTTGTAAAACATAGGCGGCGCAATAGCAATTAAATAATAAACTTTTATTTTTAAATTAAGGTCTAATATTTTGTTAAACAGTAATAATATTGTTAATTATTCATATTTCTTTAGGAACTTGACACTAAAGATGATTAAAAGTTAATACACAATATAGTCCATTCACTAACGGTAAAATATTGTAAAAACCTCTAAATTTTAAAGAACCACTGGGATTGATATGAAATTTGTCATACACATATAGCTAACGTGTCAAGGAAAAAAAGTGATATTGTGCCGATGTGTATTTTTGCCCTGGGGGTGAGTACCGCACCTTCTTGGGGGGTGAAAAGATATACATCCAAAATAAGTCCGGAAGTGGATAAACTGACTAATTCTAGGTAACTTTTGTTCTATAGAGGTTTTTACTAAATTAATACTTTTCGAGTTATTTGCGAGTGAATATATTCATTTTTCATCAAAAACACCACGTTTTTGGACGATTTCTCGCAAATAACTCAAAAGGTAAGTATTTTATGGAAAAAATGTTGGTAGCAAAAATACAGTTTATAAAAAAGTGAAAACAATAGTATATGTATGAAGTCTGTATACCCAGCAGAAGCAGAGTTATAGCTAATGAAAAATAGATTCTTACCTATTCGTCAAATTCCATATCGAATAATTCAACGTGAAATAATAAAAAAAATATATTTTTTTACTTTTTTTTTAATTGTTTAGAGAAATCTTTATTTTTGATTTTTAAAAAAGTTTCTAGCATCAAACGTAAGCAAGTTACGCTCAAAACAAAGTTGATCCCTTTTTTTGGTAAAAAATAATCATGAATATGATCCGTAAGTTTCATCGGTTTAAAGAGCTTATTTTTGAAAGATACTTACATGAAATCGGCCAATTCGTCTTACAGTCGAATTGTCTCTTAGGTTATAGATTAATCGAGAGATCACATTTACTTCGATATACAGAACATATTTTTGACAAGTTGTGGAAGTCTTTGTAGAAATATTCAAACAATTAAACACTATCACTATCCCTGTGTCCAGAACTTGAGTCGTCGTTTGTGTTTATAACTACCGGTTTAATTGGTGGTAAAGTAGGATATTCTTTTTCTTTTACTTGAACATGCGCTACACAATTTTTCCAAATGTCAGTTTTGTTAAGTTCTTCGATCACTGTTCTTATATTTTGGACAACAACGTCACTTAATTGGGGAGATTGATTCATTTTCCGCAATTTCTTTTTTACATTGGCCCATATCATTTCAATTGGGTTGAAAACACAATGATATGGAGGGAGCCGTAAAACCGTATGCCCGTGGCGTTCAAAGAGTTTATCTATTACATATTCTTTTTGAAAATTTTGTTGCTTAATTAATTGCAACAATTCCTTTTTTGTACATTTACTAGGTGTTGCCATGCATTTGTTCTCCATAAATTCTATGATATCTTCCTTCTTGGAGCTAGTATTTGGAATTTTGGTGTAGAGTCTAGAATGGTATGACGCATTATCCATTACTATCACGGAATTTGTTTTAATATTCGGTAACAGCTGTTCCGTTGCCAATTTTTCGAAAAGTTCAGCCGTCATATCCTCATGATAATCAGCTGATGACACTGTTTAATGTTTTTGGCCGATAATAACAAGGTATTAGGTACAAACCCGCTCTTAGTTCCAGCATGTAGAATTATAATTCTTTTTCCTATCGAACAAGAAGTATTCAAGCAGCACTTTTTGCTATCATCCATCCAGCCATATTGAACTACATCATGGGTGTCAAACCACGTTTCATCAAGATACACAATGTCTCTATTATCATCTCGATATTCTTTAATGTGTTTACAACTTATTTTCTACTGTCTTAACTCAAACTTAACTAAAACACAACACTACTGTTTGCACAAAAATATTAAAAATATACGTGAACTTGCTGTCGTACATGACGATACTGAATATATCGTTTAGTATGAGAAACCTGAGAAGGCATTTTTGACCAGATAACGATCAAGTTTGAGCGTAATAACTTCCGAAGAATTTGACTAATTACACTTCAGTAGTGCCCGATAAGATACGTAGAAAGTTATTAACCACAGCTGCAATATGGACAATACCGTTAGTGATCAATTACAAAGAATGTTTAATTTCTGAATTATTGGGGACTGGACCCTAAAAATTCCTTAACTTTTATTGAAATTTAAAATTGATGATTAAAAGTATATACATACATAACGCAAATGAAATCTAATGTGCTTATTAATTTGAGAATTAAAAACTGAGTTTACAATTTTGCTATAAAAATAAAATAATTTATATAATAAGTTTAAAATAAAATTAATTTATCACGACGACACTGTTATTGTGTTTATTTAAATGCTTGCCGTCTTTGAAACATGAGAAACAATTTTTACCTGCTAACGGCAAAGCCAGATTTGGTTATAGTGTATGCACTGTCGAAAAATTTGACCAATTACATTTCAGTATTACCCAATAAGATACGTTCAAATTAATAAGCCACACCACTATCCATGTGGACTAATACCAGGAGTAATCAATAATTAGAATTACAAAGATTTATCTTTATTTCTATGTTCGGCGTAGAATTACTGACCGGACCCCAAAAATTGTTCTTTCCCAATTCATATCGTAACAACTTTACTTGTGTCGTAACCTGTGCTTAGGTATTGGCGACGTGCAAGTACTTGGAGGGGATACGAGAAACGATCGTGCGCGAGTAGTGGAGAAATCTTGAATTTTTTACTGCACATTTCATAGATTATAGATTTCATAAATTCATATTGTCAATTGTCATATTTCATATTCGTTTTGTTTATTTACACCTTCTGTCACTGAAGAAAATGGGATTTAGGAAATGCTGTGTTATAAATTGTAAAAATACAACAAAAAATTGTTAATTTAAGTTTTATTCGTTTCCAACTTCGAAGCACAAAGCTACTACAAAGAGAAAAGTGGATTTATATCATAAAAAAGCATAAGTAACATAACCTAAATTATGCATTATTCTTGCGCCCGATTTTAAAGTCAGTTTGAAATAAATAATAAATAAAAGTTCACTTTTAAGTGTAAATTTTAGTTTCACAACACTCACTTAGAGTTCATTTTAACCCAAAAATCAAGTTTAATGTTTGAATTTTATTTTTTTGAAGTTTACAAAAATGCATCAAGTTCAAGTTTTTCTGAAGATGCATTAAGATATATTCGCTGTCCAAAAGTTTACAGGGAAAGAATTAATTGTTTAAACCAATATGATGAAATCATGGGCTTAACCTGCTAATTTATGCATTAGCATTATTTATGGTAATTTATTTTTCTTAATTCTTCCACTCCAAATAATTCTTCCATTCTTTTTTGACATTTGCCACTACTAAAGCTTTTCCCTTTGACTCGTGCTTGGTTGAAAAGTTATTTGGTGATTTACTTTCTCAAATCCAGTTTTTATTATTGCATCCATATTAACAGTAATGCTGTAATTCAATAATATATTTATTTGTATTTACGCTACATCAACGTTTACCTTTTAATAACATACCGACATAACCTCAATCTTACTTTTTCTTCTTATTCTTTTTTGGGGCCACGTCCTTGACAGTTATCCGGTAACCTCGATCTAACATGAAAGCGCAGTAAATTTGGCTGATTTACGACACCAGGTATCGCTGTTCCGAACTTGCACGGTCCCAATATGCTTGTATGAGGTTTGCATACTCAGTTATTTTATTTTTGTATTTAGAGGCTCCTACTTCTTTATAATATTTGGTTATTATGATTAGGTTTTAAATATTGATAAATTTCACAATATCTTGTTCTTGTTTACTTGCTCGAAGTGTTTAATATTTAACATTGAGTTAAGAAGAAAAGGCATTATTGTTTTAGCATGTTTTTTAGAGAATTTGAAATTTATACGTAAATGTAAGTACAGTAAAATTGTTCGTCGAAAATAGGTGCCTCTATCTTTGGAAATAATTACAACAAAAACCTTTAAGCGATTTTTAAACTCACTTGTTTTAAATACTCTGTTAACTGTGCTGTATAAAACACCGAAAAGCTTGCAAGTTTCCCGTATCAACAGTATTTTTTTCGCAAAGAAAATCTAATAAATTCTACAAAAAACTCTAATAAATCACCCCATTCGAACACTAGCTTCATCTTTGAATCCCTTCCTGTAGCGAAGTTATATATCCCCAGTAACATTAAGCACCCCCCGTTTTTATCCAATTTAGAACCTTATACTCCCTCTACAAACGGCTGTTAACAACTGCAATTCCGTAGGTAGACACGGAAAAGGAAAATTTGTAGAAAGAAAATTAACTGTGTAGGAACGTGTGCAAAATACGGTATACCTACGAGAACAAGACTTATATTTGAACAATAAAGGGCCAGAAAAATAAATTGACAGTTATTTATTTGTCGACTGACCCTTCGCGAATGGTCTCGTGCGGATTTATTAAATAAGTTATTTATACATGAGCAGGGCTGTACCGAAATAAATTAGTATCGATCACCAAAATAATATTTTTATACCAGGCATTCAATTAGTTACTAAAAACGAGAATGCACAATAAATAAAACAAAACAAAGTATAAGAATTATAAGAACAAGAACAAATCCATCATCATCATTATCACTGACCCGACAACTATTTTTGGACCTTGAAAAGTTTCAGGATTGTTTTCCATTCTAATCTGTTTCGTGTTTTTTCTCCAATTTTTTTATTTTTAAGGTTGTTATATCATTTTCTATACATAGAGCAAATGTATCTCACAGCATCGGTCATTATCTTGTTTTTTTTTTCTTTCTGGTACTTGTAGCTTATTACGTTTGGTATTTCGCCTCCTTCCATTCTTGTCACATGCCCCATTCAACGAAGCGGTCCTATTTTAATTAATGTTACAAAAACAGGATCCTGGTATATTTTGTATAGTTCAACTTGTATCTTTTTCTACAAATTCCATTTCCTTTTCTGCCTTTGTACATGTCTCGCCAGATTTTCTTTCAAAGGTTGCTAATAATCTTTCATCACTTTTAGGTAGTGTACAGATTTCTGAACTATGTATATGTGAGTACCGGTCGTATTAAGGTTTTGAATATTTGGCGTTTTGTTTTTCTTGCGACGTTATCCGATTTTACTTTATCCTATCTTTTTTCTTTTCCCAATGTTATATTCTCATATTGTTAAATTTTGTAGCTGCCTTATTTCTGCATTTTTACTTGGATGCATTCCTAAAAAAAGTAATTATGTACAATCATAAAATTAATGTAATGTCGAATTCAGCATAACGTTTTTCTTACTTTATTTGTTCTCTCTGATTAAAAGATCTAAAAAGATCTTTTGTGCGTATGCTTAATTTATTTGAACTCAATACTTCTTGAGATTTTAAACAGGTTTCTATACCTATTTCCTTAGTATAAGACTTGTTTATTGTAGAAGTATACAAGGGTAAAACACTATCTGCTGCAACAATTTAATTTTGCTCATTGCTCATTTACAATAACTTTAATTAATAATTAAATTTTATTGTAAATGAGCAAGAAATAAGAAAAAAATGGCAGCTGTATATATCAGAGTTGTTTGAAGATGACAGGAATAATATTGTCAAATTCTACCAAAACTGTACTGACGGCCCAGAAATTATGAAATGCGAAGTAGAACATGCTATAAATAATGCTAAAATTAGAAAACCGGACCAGCTATTTAAAAAGGCACTTGAGAGACAACCATATGAAATAAAAATCAACGGGGAACTACTTAATGTGATTAGATATGCAAACGATACAGTAATTCTATCAGATAATATTGAAGGTCTTCAAATTCTGCTTGATCGTATTCACGAGGTAGGAGAGAAAATGGGCATTAAAATAAACTCAAACAAAACCAAATTTTTAGTGTTTAGTCGTGACCCACATCCCGATGCAAAGCTTCAATTGAACGGAGTCCAAGTTGAGAAAGTTCACAAAATGACATATTTGGGAACTGTGATAACGGACCAACTAGATCCAGACATAGAAATAAAACGTAGAATAGCAATGACTAAAACTACTTTTATGAAACTGAAGTCATTTCTTTGCAATAATCATCTGAGTTTAGAACTAAGGCAGAGAATGGTTAAGCGTTATGTTTGGTCTGTACTTTTGTATAGTGCAGAAGTGTGGACGCTAAAAGTATCGATCATGAACAAAATTGAAGCATTGGAAATGTGGGTTTATAGACGAATGCTGAAGATACCTTGGACAGCAAGAAAAACTAATGAAGAAGTACTAAGGAGCGTCAACAAAGACAGAGAACTGCTAAAGACTGTTAAACATCGAAAAATGTCTTATCTGGGACATATAGTAAGGGGAAGTCGATATAAAATTTTACAACTGATCCTTAAAGGCAAAATAGAGGGCCGTAGAGGTGTAGTAAGAAAACAAGTTTCTTGGTTAAAAAACATTCGTGAATGGACTCAGATACCAAATGCAGGACAAATATTCCATATTGCAGAAGATCGCCAACGTCGGATAGTTCTGATATGGCACGCGAAGAAGAGAAGAAGAGCCATTTATTTTGATGATTTTTATTAAGACCGTTATTATTGTACTCGTATTGCTTCTCTGTATTTTGTTACGATAGATTTCATATTCACTTTTATCTGGAAATTTTATGCTATACTTTAATATTATTACTAATACACCGCAGCATATATCAAGTTAAATGATGATATTTTTCTAAAATTTTAAAAGTACGGCCCTGTATCCTATTTTCCGAAAACGAGGGAGGGCAAGGACGAAACGGGTGTTGGCTATTCATAGATTCCATGAATTAGAAGGCAAATATTTGAAAGTGGGATTATAGGAAATGTAGGGATCATGTTCCGATAGAGTAGTTGCAATAAAAAGAAAATGTACTACGTATAATGCTCTCTCCACTCCATCGGACTGGATTTAGTAACATAGTTGTGAATATTTTACATGAATGTGAAGAGAATAGGCAACCAGTAAATGTTTTATATCTAAAGTAAGGATGTTAGCATTGAATGAATAGCAGTGACCTAACTAATTCTTATTGTATAAAATATGTCTTCTTTGGGGGGAGATATATTAATACCTCTCTATATGGAAATGTTTATTTTAAACACAAACAGATATAAAAGATGTCGATACGTGATCTGAACCCGTGTCTATCACTAGTAACCATAATAATTTAGCAATAATAAATTATGGCTACTAGCCATAATCTTGAAATATTGAGTGTTCTTTTATACCATACATATTTGATTTCATTTCTTCTTTCTTAATTAGAATGTAGCTATTCTATTTCTATCGACCGTTTGTTTTATTAAGAAAATCAGCAAATGTTAAAGTGTGGAAAAATTGTTAACGGAATAAATGTTAATTCTTTATCTTTTGATTGTGACTTCATCTAAAGACAGTCAACAAGTATGACCAAATTATTTTGAAGAAACAAACTATTATTGACGTTCATACAGACAAAAACAAACACTTTTGCATATGCTTCTTACATATCAGCGGCATGTATATGCTCTTTGTCTTTTTATTTGACACTTCGTATCTTGCCAACTTTTTCAATCTCTTGTCCGAACAGATATGAGGATGGGAAAGAAGATAAAGAAACCGAACTGCCATAAATTCTGGTTAATCACTGGATTTGTTAGCAATGTCTCGTTTTTTTAGAAATTTAACATAATCATCTTACATTTTTAGAATAATGATGATTCTATGGATATAATCGTAGATATTGTTTTCTTTATGATTACCTTATTACACTTTATATCAACAGTATAAAATGAGGGTTTAAGCCAGGCTTATGGGTACTTAGCAACG
Source organism: Diabrotica balteata (assembly GCA_918026665.1). Classification (NCBI taxonomy): domain Eukaryota; kingdom Metazoa; phylum Arthropoda; class Insecta; order Coleoptera; family Chrysomelidae; genus Diabrotica; species Diabrotica balteata. The sequence continues at coordinate 64,034,710 of OU898278.1, forward strand.
ACAATAGCTTCAATATACAGGACAGGTATGGCCAAGCTTTATTATATTAGTATATTGCATTGCATACTAATATACTCTGTGTACTCAATTTTGTCTTTTTAGACTGTCTCTAAACAGTTCCCCACTATTAGTTTTATTTTATCCGGTAATCTAATCCCTTTTTGCTTCTTCTTCTTCTTCGTACTCTTTATAAGCAATTTTGCTTGTTCATTGGCGGATTAATACCTCTGTGGAAGGCTGTCACTCCATATTTTGCGGGGTCGTCCGATACTTCTTCTGTCGATTGGTGACTTATCTCTTGATATTTTGACGACACGTGTCTTCTCCATTCTGCTTATGTGGTTATTCCATTCTTTTTTCTATTTTCTGTCCATTCATTTATACGCTGTACATTACATTTACTTCTCTTGATATTTGGTCTTGACAATGGAAAGAAATAGCGAGTGTAGTAAGTATAGATATACCAATAATTATTTTTAATAATTGAGAATTCATTTAAGGAGCGGTTGGTTTTTTAATATAAAAACTAACATTGTGTAATTTATTTTTCACTAGTCACGTATATCAAAAGCAACTTTTAAGTCAGTTACCCAAGCTGCCGTCCTATTTCGGACTATAAATCACAGTTAAGTCAGAGGATTGAATTGAATATTTTATCAATGTTTTGAAGTTTTGCTCTCGAGTCCTATACTCCAATTATGTTGACAAATTTATGTCTCTTCCAGATTAAACTACGACCTCGCGGTGATTTATGTCTGGTGGATAACTGATTTAAGAAAAATTATTTTATTGCTTCCGATTGTCTTCAATGATATTGGTTCATATTTTATATATATATATACTGTTTTTATCTGCAATTAATAAAATATGTATGTCTAAAGCTATAAACTCTACCAGAGTTTATTAACAGTTAAATAAAAATAAATTTAATCCTTCTTTGTGTGACTCCCGTCATTTTGATATTGATATAAAATCAATACATTCAAACAATATTTTTGAAAAATATTCACTATTTATTTACTTCAAATGTTTCACTAAACTGTGACTTCTCAAAATGTTACGACAAAAACTCGTTGCATTGAGATTTGAATAAGCCACAATGTGTATAAGCCACATGTATAAGTAAATATGTAATTTAAAAAAAAATAGAATATAATATAGAATAAAAAAAAAAAAAAATTAATCAAATTATTTTAATTATTTCAAAAATGGGTAATAGATTATGAAATCTGTTTTGTTGTGGTTGTGTAATATAGGCACATCGCCATATTTTACGAGTTTTAAATTGCCTTAGTAAATACTAGCATAAATGTAAAAACCTAAATAATCAATATTATAAGATTTTACTGATACTAAAAATAACGATGACTATGATTACAGCAATACTTGTGTCAATTTTGACTGTTCCAGTATTTTGTTTCACTGTTATCGAAATATTGATGGTCTTCAGATATGATAATAAACAAAAAACATGTAATATTTTTAATGATTTACATCTATATTCCGGTTTTTTTAATCCTTCACGCTTTTCCGGTAGCGATCGAGAGTTAAACCTAGCCGCAAGTTCCCATCTCTTGCTATACTACTCATCCATAGGTCTTCGATATACTAGCCTATTCTAGTCTAGGGAGCAGGTTTAATTAGCTTTTAAACTACTTGTTAGCCTTTTCTTTTGTGATCAGGGTTTGAACCGTCGATCCACTAGATCATTGACAGTGAAGTGAATACGATTCGTTGGCCTGGTCGGCTTTAAATAGTTATAATCTAACAGAAATCCCGTACTATCTAGTGTAGTTAAATTGATAAAAAAGGTAAATCATCAGGTGTATAAAAAGATTTTCTTTAATTATTACGTACAAAAAATACAACAACTCGATATAAGTCAAATTTTTGGGTCATGCTAGAAGAATATCTACTTTTAAATAGTAGAAAAAATCTTCCTCTCTTGTTCTTTTCTTCTTCTTCTGTTATTATTTTCATCTTCTTCTCTTCTTCTTCTTCTCTACTTCTTCTTCTTCTCTACTTCTTCTTCTTCTCTACTTCTTCTTCTTCTCTACTTCTTCTTCTCTTCTGCTCCTTCCCTTCTTCTATTTATGTAGACATGACTCTGTTTTTCAATGTGCCTCTAATAAGCTGCCATTCCATCGCTTTTCAATGTGCCTCTAGTAAGTTGTCGTTCCATCGTTTTCGTGGTCTTTCTACTAATCTTCTTCCTACTGGGTACCGTCTCTCGCCGTCTTTACTACTTATTTGTTATCGTTTGCCTCATATGATCGGTGCATTCTCTCATTCTACTATTTAGATAGGCGATTAACTAGACATGATGACTATAAAGGCTACCGGAGATAATTAATAAAGCCGATAATTAGCATTGTAATTTATAAGAATCATTGATCTTTTAAAATGTAATTTCCAAAGTTGTCAATTGGCTGAAGATAATTAAAATAAATTTTGATTTTGACATTGATACGAGTTATTGACGGCAGAAATGAATAGTGCAACTAGTAAATTGATAAGCGCCTTAACTTCTGCAGTTGCTAGCTAAATAGTAAAGCTAAACGACCTCTAAACTTCCACACTAATCTTCATGCAAAAAAGAAAAGAGACATAACCTCTTTTCTTTTTTGCAAGTGCCGAAAGCTGGAGTAAATGTAAGAAATCAAAACAAAATGTCAATCAAAACAAAAGAAAACTGAACAACACAACCACAGCAAAAAAATGCACAATTATTGAATCAGTACAGCAAATAACAATAATTGATGTGATGATTGATGTATCAATCTGCAGTTTATTATACCATGGTATCAATCGAACCTTCACTTGAAACTGACAATTGTAATTTTAAACGTTTACTAATCCTCTTCAGTGCTTTTCAACCCTAGAAAATTGGATTTTCTACAAAATATAAGTGCACAGAACATACAACATACAAATGATGGAAACCGCTAATAATAATACATTAGTAAAACCTGCTAACAGCATATTTAATAAGTATTAATTACCGTAATTAATTTGTAGTAATACTTTTAATTTCTAAATGTAATAAAGTTGTCTATAATGCATGTTTATCTACGTAAGAGACACATTATATTGTGTTTATTAATTTGTATCTACATAGTAATGGTAATACATGTAAGAAACTTGAAAATCAACGACCTTGGCAATGAAATTGACGTTTTTTTTTGTTTATGGTCTTGGTGCCGTATATTTTGATTATTATTATTAATTCAAACGCAGATAGATAATTGATTATACTTACGCAACTACAAACACTGCACATCGACATGTACTTACCTAAAACAAAATAAGAACATATTAGTAATGAATGTTATTATAGTTTTAACGATTACATATAATTATAGCAGATGTAACTCAGAAATTTATAAAAAGTTTCATTTGTTATAATTATTAATTCAAAATATGGAAAAACAACAAATTTGTTGGGTATATGTCAGGTTCTATCGGTCTGGAATTAAAACGATTCTGTTTTTTAGGCACTTAATATTTCGCCAATTGATTATTGGCTTCATCAGAAGTGCTCTACAAATTTATTAAAACAAAGAGATAAGCAACATTAGGATAAAATTACATAAATATGTACTTATAGAGGTAGAATTGTGCACAAAAAAAGAGATATGATTAACATTAGTTTGACACTTTGACAATTAGACTGACAATTTTCAAAATAAGTTAATATAGGTACACATAAAAACTACATTAAGTGTATAGTGGATTAGACTATTTTTCGGAAATGTTTATATATAATAGTACATTGTTTACCGGGTAGGAAAAGCTTAACATTCCTGGACGACTGTGAAGATTGCTAAGTCGAGGCGCAAGCCGAGACTTAGCAACACAGAGTCCAGGAATGTGGCTTTTCCTACGAGGTAAACATACTATTTTTCCGCAAATCGTTTAAAATTCGACAGATATTGATTGATTTAAAAAAAAACGCGATAATTTTATTCCCAAATAAATGGTGCTTTGAAATTCCTAATAAAATTACTTGGGTTACTATGGAAACGTATTGAGGTTGAATTGTCAAACTTAATTATCATTTATGTAGAACACTAACAACTGTACGGAAATATCATTTCCTTACAGTAACTAAATGACATTTCCTTACAGTAAGGAAGTCCTGACTTTTTCTTCAAGAAATTTTGACAGGAATGTCAAAACTTCCTGGCGATTTGCGGAAATAGTACATTGTTTACCGGGTAGGAAAAGCTTAACATTCCTGGACGACTGTGAAAATTGCTAAGTTGAGGCGCAAGCCGAGACTTGGCAACACAGAGTCCAGGAATGTGGCTTTTCCTACGAGGTAAACATACTATTTTTCCGCAAATCGTTTAAAATTCGACAGATATTGATTAATTTAAAAAAAATGCGATAATTTTATTCCCAAATAAATGGTGCTTTGAAATTCCTAATAAAATTACTTGGGTTACTATGGAAACGTATTGAGGTTGAATTGTCAAACTTGATTTATATTTATGTAGAACACTAACAACTGTACGGAAATATCATTTCCTTACAGTAAGGAAATGACATTTCCTTACAGTAAGGAAGTCCTGACTTTTTCTTCAAGAAATTTTGACAGGAATGTCAAAATTTCCTGGCGATTTGCGGAAAAAAATATTGTCGAACACTCCATCAATACAGGTCACAAATTTGACTATACGAATGTTAAAATCCTACAAACATCAACTAATTATAAATACAGGCTGTTTCTGGAAATGTGTTATATTACTAAAACACAAAATGTAATAAATTACAAAACAGATACGACTCAGCTAAGCAGCATACACAGAAATATTCTGCAATTTATTTATTTATTTTTTTTTTTGAGTTTGATGCGTTGACAACTAATGGTCATTGGCATGGTAAAGTGAATTTTTACAGTAAGGTACCTAGTGTAGAGTGTAGTGTGTGTGTAGAGTAATTGTCTTGATACTTAGCAAAGTCGACGTCATTGTCTTTGCTAAGAGACGCTAATTGTATCCGAACGTCTGCGGTCCCTCCGGTGAGTACCGATCGCACAAGGGTAGACATTATTTTCATTTATTAATTTTTAATAAACGAAAATTTCTCCACCCAGGTGAGATTCGAACTCCCGACCTTTAGGTTCAAAGGTAGGCGCTCTTACCACTGAGCCACAGAAGGGGTTAAATTTATTTAAATCAATATTAATTTACGATATACCTGCTACCTTATTTTTTATATATAAACATTTCCGAAAAATGGTCTAATCCACTATACACTTAATGTTGTTTTTATGTTTATATATGTTTTTATATTTATATTAACTTATTTTGAAAATTGTCAGTCTAATTGTCAAAGTGTTAAACTAATGTTAATCATGTCTCTTTTTTCGTGAACAATTCTACCTCTGTAAGTACATATTTATGAATTTTATCGTAATGTTGCTTATATCTTTGTTTTAATAAATTTGTAGAGCACTTCTGATCAATAGTCAATTGGCGAAATATTAAGTGACTAAAAAACAGAATTGTTTTAATTCCAGACCGATAGAACCTGACATATACCCAACAAAAACTATATATATATATATATATATATATATATATATATATATATATATATATATATATATATATATATATATATATATATATTATATATATATATATATATATATATATATATATATATATATATATATATATATATATGTATATATATTTATCAAATTATTCTCGACCGTACTGTGTTAAATATTATTTGTAGTCTCAGCAATTGGTCTGTATGAAATAAAACTCTATTTGTTATTTCTCAATATTTCGTCACGATTTTGTGACTTCTTCAGGAGAAAACTGTAAATTTATTATAATTATTATATGTAAATAAAATGAATATTTCAATACTTACAACTTAAGATTAAAAATTTAAATTTTGAGAACATATCCAATTTAAATAAATGTAATAAAATGTAAGGTATTTATGTAAGGTATTTTTATTACAAAAAATTTAACAGACCAAATTGTCCCACTTTTCAAAACATTTTCGAGCATTAAATTAATTAAATATAATCCACTTTTAAATTCAAGGTTGTTCTCAAAAATAAAAGTTAAATCTCCAAATTCACTAATGAGTAATATAATTTATAGAATAAATTGCAGTCAATGTCAAAGTTGTTATATTGGACAAAGTCAACAGTGGCTTAAACAACGTGTCACTCAACACAAAAGTGACTGTAACTTACGAAAAAACTCTTGTGCCTTAGTGGACCACCACTTAAAGACAGGACATAACTTTGACTTTAATAATGTAAAAATCTTGGAACAAGTTGATAATTATAAAAATCGACTTTTCCTTGAAATGGTACACATTAATAAAACTCCAGAATCTATCAATTATAAAACAGACACCAACCATCTAAGTAATATCTACTGTAATATACTAAACAATATATAATATGATAGATCTTAATATCAGTATCTAATAACATCAGACCAATAACTGACTACGTACCATCAATTACATTTTATAGATCAATTTACCATGTTCCTGATTCTTTCTCAATCTTCTACTTTTGCACCTTATTATATGGATAACTGTCACAATATGTAATTGTTTACTAAAACTTATTCGCTAAAAATTGTACAATGGGAATTCACTCTATAAAATATTGCGGCTACCATAACTCCCAAATAAATTTAAATCAAAGAAATGTCATTTATTTAAATTGGATATGTTGTCAAAATTTAAATTTTTAATCTTAAGTTGTAAGTATTGAAATATTCATTTTGTTTACATATAATAATTATAATAAATTTACAGTTTTCTCCTGAAGAAGTCACAAAATCGTGACGAAATATTGAGAAATAACAAATAGAGTTTTATTTCATACAGACCAATTGCTGAGACTACAAATAATATGTATATATATATATATATATATACATATATATATATATATATATATATATATATATATATATATAATATATAATATATAATTTTTGAATGTAATCTACTTAGACACCTAAACGTGAGGAGCGGAAGAAGAATATAATAATCTGCTTGTAATAAATATTATAAATAAGACAAACCAATATTTTTAAAACTAAGATTTTCAAAATATCTTGCTTCTTAATTTTTGGATTTGTCAGATTTTAAAATAACCAATTTATACATTCTTACCTCTCTTTCCTCCACCCTCTCTCTCTCTCTCTCTCTCTTTCTCTCTTTCTCTCTCTCTTCCCTGTCCCCTCTTTAAAATAGTTTTTTAAAAGAAATGAAACAATCATACATTATTTAACAAAAGTTAAATCCTCCTTCCTCCTTCCTCCTCAAAAGAAGGAAGCCATCTTCCATTGCCTATCTTAACTAAAATATTAGTAAAAAAGTTCGATTTGGTTTTTTCCAAAAAAAAAAACAACTTTTAACCATTTACAGTCACCCCCTCTAACATATTTTCTGAACCACAAAACAATAAATTTTTGGATAACTAAACAACAATAGGACAGTTACATAATTTCTATGACATTTTGATGACTTTATTATTACAGTATTGATTAGTCAGAAAATGTGAAGCCGTGTAGGTAAAAAGAACTAGTTTTCAAATAATGTATTTATTACATGGACCTGATTAATTATTAAAGCTTTCATTTTACCATTCAAAATTAGGAGGTGTCTATATTCTTTCTTTCAATGAAACACTATAAAATTGTTCATATTAAGGAAAGTCTCATGGAAACCATTACGTGCCTTTTATAAAGCAATGAAGTACCTATTGACTCAAACATATTTTTATTTTAAAAATAGGAGTTGTTCGGTGTTATTATTTATGGACCATAAAACACAAAATATTACAGGAAAAGAGAAACGAATAAGGAAACTGTAATACGGGACCAAATATCTCTTTATAACTGTTCTAATGAATTCAAAGCGACAGTTACGCTTTTCAATCGCGAATATTTTCTGCAGATATTGCTCTTAAATTCAATTCGAGAACGTTTTGATTGCCTATTTTCCGTCTATTGATGCTTCAAACACTGTTTGTCGTGATACAAGAATTTTCTGAATTTCATTTTTGGTGTATTTTCCATGTAAAACTTCGATTGAGTTTTTCAAAGAACAGTGTTGTATCGTTTTCATTTTTTATTTTACCATATTCTATGAAAACATACAAACAAAGAATATTGAGAAAGGCAATAGTTTAATAATGACATAATAAAGTGCCTATCACAATTGATTCAAATGTGCAATCTAACACAGAAAAGAAAGTTTAATTTAAATAAAAATATATTTAAATAAATAACAATTTGTACAATAAAAATAAGAACGAATCCTTATAAAACACATCGACGGACTATGGTCCGACGTCAATGCTGGTTAACCGAGTTTATATGGGTAAGACAAAGGACGATCTTCAGTCAATATATCCCATAGATCGTGGGAACGGTTGATCAATATTCAGCCTCAAAAAGAGATGTGACACGGAAGCGATCGATTAATACTCGATTAATAATCGCAGGTATGGGGAAATGGACTGTGGCCTCTGGTCCGTTCAGAACCATGCAAGAACGAAGAATTAGGGTAACAATAGTTGACAGATTAGGGATGGTTGAAACAGGGATTTTTCAACAACTGTTACAACCTGTTTCAGTTCCAAAAATGATCTGTTTCAAAAAAACTGCTTCAGTTCCAAACTGTTCCAAGTCTAACACTGTGTTATGGGTTGTTTCAGTACCGGTTCGGTTTGTTCCAGAAAGGTTGTTGCATTAACAATAGACCATTGTATTTGTGGTTGTATATTTTGAAAGTTTGAAGTTTTGTCGCGAGTCGACAATTCACAGTTTACAATCATGGTTTATGCGCATGCACATACTTTCCACTCCACTGGAACTGCAACAATCATATAAAAGCACAGCAATGCAACACCGGTCTCTGAAGTAATTGTAAATACACTGGTCTGTTGTGTGATAAAAAACTGTTATATTGGAACAGGAAAACGTATTGATCAGGAATAGATTTATTTTATTTAGGAACAATTTAGGATTTATTTTGGAACAGATTGGAACCTGTTGAACAGGTTCCAACCTGTTCCAAATGAAAACCTGTTTCGAAAAGAACAGATCCTGTTCCAGAGTGGCATCTCTATGACAGATATACATGAGAAGAAATTAGAAACGCGCATACAAAAAAGATAAAATTATCATAAAACAATATTTTAGAACAACTTTAATACCACATTTCTCAAAGGAAAGTATAAAATTTCTACCACCAGATAATATAAAGAAATTTAAACCAAGGTGCAAAGTAAAGAAGATATTCTGAGAAGATGAATTGAATAGTTCTTAAGTTGGTAAGGAATGCACCTGCTAACAACACTAAACGAGAGATTCGAAATAAGGGGCTTATGGATCGAAAAAGTAAAAATGGCCATAAAAATCCTAAGAAAGCACAAATCTCCAAAAATTAATCAAATTTCAATAGAGATATTTAATCATGTAGGAGAACAGATTACGAACGCCAAGTAGAATAAATTATGTAAAATCTGGCAGGAGGAATAACGTCAGTGGAATAAAGCCCAATTCTAATATAATATCCATTGCCCAAACAGAAAAACTAAGTCTAGGGTATGAAGCTCTATATCAAAGTCTGCCAAAAAAATATTAGGTGGGTTTCAGACAAGCAAGATTTTATCCACAAGATTTCAAAACTATACGTCATCGATTTCTTAAACATTATAATACAAAAAAAAAGCAAACAGCACAGAAACCGTAACAGTGACGGGAAACAGAAAGAATAGGACTACATGAATATAAAGGTACCAAATTTGTCACGTAAATCCAGTAAATCGTCATGTTTTTGAGGCAATGACACTTGAATATTCTTTGGAACGGCTTATGAAAACAGAACAAGAACTCACAAATACAGTACAAAATGTCGCTACAAAACATGATATTACTGTTATCAATCAAAAACTGTTTAAAAAACATTTATAATTATGATGTATTTGAAAGAACAGGCTGAAGTGGATAGACGGTGTGACAGATGACGAAGAAATGGTGCTTCTTCGCTGTAAACTGTAAGATCTAAGAATAAAATAGAACATAAATAGGTCAAGAAATCTTTGCTGTAAAACTAGGATGATGGTAACATACGTTTTTTGTTTTCTAGCATCTCAACACCTTCTGGTAGTAATCAATGAAATGAGTAACAGTCAGCAGTAAGCTCGCGTCTCTTACCGTACTGCTCATTCATTGACTGACACAATCAACTTCAGAATTCTAATTAAAGTCGCAGATCTATACTGGAGTATAAACTACTTTCTTAAACTTTATGTTTTTTTTTGGATTGCTCCCAGATTTGAACCAAGGAAACTGTAGCCTATCCACAGATAAGTGAGTGCAGTGTCTCACCAGTCACTGTTTACTGAAATAAAATCATTTTGGTCTAATATGACGTTTTAGTTAGAATCAAGGTATGCGAAATAGGTTCTTACAACCGATTTTGTTTAACATTCTCTTCCTTTTCTTGCCTAAAAAAGACAGAACTTACGACCCGTTATCCACCACTGGTGCTAGAATAAAACGAGGCAAGAAACAGAATTTAAAAAATTTATAGATTTTACGCACCTCATATATGACGACAGTGGTGCTCGAACGCTCGCCTGTTATTGAATTTAAAATTCAGATGTGAAGATAAGATTGAATACTTACTTGGGCAAGAAATGATATTTTCTACGTAAGGGATTCCGATTTTTAAAGGGTAATGTGATTTAATAAAGCATATTAATATTATCATCATGCCTACATTATAATAAAGAGTATGAATATATATATATATATATATATATATATATATATATATATATATATATATATATATTGATATGATGTATTGTTTCTGTATGAGCTATGAGTAAATTTGAATGATATATGTAAGTATAGGGTTTTTATCGCGGTTCTCAAAGAATTAGTTTGTAAGTACTTTTTTAAATTATCTTTATTATAACTATTATGAAACAAACATATCTATCTAATATAAGCAATTTTTAAATTATTAACAAAATTTGGTACCTTTCTATCATTGAGACATTTTGAGACTTTACTTGTTCAAATATATTTAAAAATAAAATCTATAAGTATATATATATATATATATATATATATATATATATATATATATATATATATGTATATATACATATATATATATATATATGTATATATATGTATATATATATGTATATATATATATATATATATATATATATTTATGAAAATTAATTTAGTTATATGAGAGCACTTATCTTCCCAAACTAATTCTTTTAACTAGAGAGAGCCCCGCGTTGGGCGCCAAAATTGTTATGATGTGTTGTTTCTGTATGAGCTATGAGTAAATTTGAATGATATATGTAAGTATAGGGTTTTTTATCGCGGTTCTCAAAGAATTAGTTTGTAAGTACTTTTTTAAATTATCTTTATTATATCTATTATGAAACAAACATATCTATCTAATATAAGCAATATCAATTTAAAACAATCTATCTAAAATGTGAAATTCTTACAATTATTAAATTATCAACAAAATTTGGTACCTTTCTATCACTGAATGCCTAAAGTTTTTCCAAAATTAAAGTTATTATCACCACTCGATATCTTCTTACTAAGCCTTGGTTATCCAACAATTTTAATATGTTTCTTCTTAATTATCTCCACTCACCATATAAATATATAAATTTAAATCCTTGTAATTTCCATATAATGTACTTTCAAATATACTGGATCTTGTGGTTGTACTATTGAATGCTTACTTCAATGAATTAACTTCATACTGTCACTATATTACTGTGGTAATAATTAATCTCCAACTGTATTTGACTTAATTAATTCATTTAACTTAATCAATGCCTTCTTCTAGCTAATAATCTCTTCATAACCTCATAAATTCTTCTTAATTCTTCTTTGTAACTGACATAATAATAATAATGAATAATCTGACTTCTTCTAATAATCTTCTAACTTAATTCCATCATAACTAACTTAATAATGAATTATCAATAATCAATAATCTTCATGACTTCCTGTAACTTAATGCCTTCTTCTAACTTTACTAACTTCACGAATCAACTGTAACTTACTTAATAATCTAATGACTTAATAATCCCCTCTTGCTTCAATTACATCCTTTTATATATCTTTTCATGGTTCCAGAAAAATCTAGCAATAAATACGGTTCGAATCGTTCTATTTTTTCTATCTGAACATTCTGGAATAAATGGAATGGTTTTTGTCTATGTAATGGACTATGCAAATAGTCCTATTGGACTATGCAAATAGTCCTATTGACGTTTCTAGAACTTTCTCTGGTCTACATGTACAATTTAACTGACATTTAGGCTCTTGAGATCAGAATTACACTATTATATGTAACTTAAACATTTATATTAAATATATTATCACTATTTTACATCCGTAATTATATTTTAAATTAACATTACAAATGAATAAACCCCTTTTGACTTTTGACACTACAGTGTATATCTGGTTGCATATACATATGGCTGACATATATATTTATAATTATCAAAAAAAAAACTTTTAACATCTATTATATGCTTCTATGCTAATTTATTGTATTTCTGTTCACATTACAATATATATATATATATATATATATATATATATATATATATATATATATATATATATATATATATATATCATCATCATCATCATCATTGGCTTTTACAACTCTTCGTGAGTTTTTGCCGCGTTTACTATTGCCTTCCATTGATTCCGATCCTGTGCTATTATTTCCCATGGCCTTACTTCCATCTTCTCCAGGTCTTCCCTGACAGCGTCTTTCCACCTTTTTCTAGGCCTTCCTGTCGATCTTTTACCATCTGGTCTTTCCCAAAATACATTGCTAATCAGTCTGTCGTCATCACTCCGTACCACGTGGCCTGCCCATCTTAATCTATTGGCTTTTATGTATATATATATATATATATATATATATATATATATATATATATATATATATATTGTTATGCTATTTAAATTGTATTCTATTGCTTATTTAGAAAAGATCCTGTCTATATTTATTAAATGATCTAATCTCCAATTAATCACAATAAATCAGCATTAATTAATTACAATCTCAGGCTATTTAACTTGTACTATTTACATTTGATCGTGGATTCAAAATATTTTCCAATTGGCTTCCTAATTGGGATAGGTAATATGACCTGAATAAAATACACAGAATTTCAACTGAACTATATGTGAGATGTCCTTTATTTTATTGAAATTTTATATAACAATCAATCCTGTAATATTTGCAATATACTACTTTAAATATATGAGAAGTTGTTTTCTATCATGGACCCAAATGTTATTTTACATTGATTTTTAATATGTGTTATAACTAAGCTCTCTTTATAATTTTTTTCTTTAAATGATCGCAAAATTAACTGTCTCTATTATTTATTCCATTTATTTAATTAATAAATGAAAACCACACTCCTGCTCTAATGAAAATTGACTGACCTTTCGTTATCTGCCGTTGCAATTCTATGGCCAGGCCATGGAAAAAAAAAACCTTTCTCTGCTTCTGCTCCTATTGTGGTCCAGAAGACGTACACCTTTCTCCTATCTGTCCTTGTATCTGCAACCCAACAACTCGTGTAATTCTATGCAGCCTCCTTTTGAACCAATCTCCGCGCCTGTTTATAACTTCAAATGTTTCCGGCTTCGTCTGATATTAATATTCTTATACCCTTTGGTTTTTCTATCTCTCTGTACCCCGTTCCTCACACTGATCAGCTTTTACACAGCAAATAAACACACCCGGTAAATTACGTCTTCGGGACTTCAAACAAACACAAACCACCAAGCTCCTTCCTTCTTGGGCGACGAAAACTGACTAACTCCTTTCCTCTCTCCTATCTCATAGCCAAAACCACTCCCTCCTTGCATTCAAAAATTGACCAATAAAAATCTTCTACCTCTGTGACGTATATCGTTACCAACCAACTCTCTCTATAAAACGTCATTCGGGTAATTCCAGAAAACAACATTCTTAAATTATTCTAACTAAATCTATCTGCTTTACAAATATTTCTTACTAATAGCTACAAACGATACCTGTTTCTCAATTCAATGTCTTTTGTTAATAAACTTTTACCGATATAATCTTTCGGGGGGAAAAACCACCGCACATCCCGGTCTATTGTTTACACACTTTCTATATACACTTTTATTACGGGTAAATCCATTCCACAATAACCGACTTATTTAAATTTCTTATCGATAATATTTGAAAGTCTTGTCTCTGAGGCCTAATGAACAATTCTTCGAACAACTTAAAATACATATTTTGTCTTATACAGGATGTTTGAAAATTTATATGCCCGTGTCTTTATGAAATATCAATAATTTTAATTTTTAAATAAGTAATAAAATTTGTATATCGGTTTTTTATTGCTTATGGACATTCAAAAGTACAACAAATCCCCGCCTTTGTAATCGATAAAATTTATCAATCTATGCAACTAAATTTTCTCGAGGCAAACTAAAACGCACTTCCTGTATGCTAGCTGTACTTATGCTACGTATTATCCTATCCTACTATCTACTTTATACAAATTTAAATCTTCATTCGTGATATTTATATACATCATGAATATTATAAATACCTCTGATCTTTTCAGAATCCATATGTTTCAACTCATAGCTGTTTACTCCATCTTCGTTGTTTACTATGTATGGCCCTTCGAAAACAGGCATCAATTTTGCGCAAATACCGCTCTGAAGATTTGACACTCTTAATGCTCTTACCATTACTTTATCACCCTTTTGGAAAGTTACTGGTCTTCGTTTCCTATTATGACCCTGTCTCTGGATGTATTTCTCATTGCTTCTTCTTAATCTCCTCTGAACCGTTTCTATAACCTGTCGATACTCTCTTTGTTCTGGATCTTCCCACGGTCTTATCGGCATGACGCCTTTCATGATGTATTCTGGTGTTTCTTTCGTTACTGTACTTGGCATGGAATTTAGGTACATCTCTATTTCTCCCAATTTTCTGTCCCATCGCCGATGTTGACCATCCGTTGCAATGCGAAGAAATTTCGTTACCTCTTGTATAAATCGCTCAGAAGGATTACTTTGGGGATGCCTGATGCTTACAAAGTTCGTCTCGATTCCCCGTTCTCTAAGCTGTCCCTTGAAACGATCATTTCGGAAGTACGTTGCATTGTCTAGTAAAATTTTTCTTGGGGTTCCTACCGTAGCGATGAAATTGTCTATTTTTCTCAATATTTCTTCCCCTTTTGTGGTGCGGCAACTATATAATTTCACGTATTTTGAGAACACATCCACCATCACCAGAATATGCTTGTTCCTTTGGGTGGTCACAATTAGATCGCTTAACATGTCGATGGCTATAATGTCCAGGTTGTTCCGGGATACAATGCTCTTTGCAATATTTTCGTTTTTAAAATTCCTGCTCTTGTATTTCTGGCATACTTCGCATTTCTGTGTGATCTCTTTTGCAATGCGGTAATCTTGTCGACTGATGTAGTTTTCCCTAAACACAAGCCATACCTTTCTACTGCCAATATGTCCATTTTCCTCGTGTAGCTTCTTTATGATTTTTTCTGCCAATGTCGGTGTCACTAAATATAATTCCTTTCCGTCTATTCTCTTAAAAAATATCTCGTTTTCTAGCTCCGCTCTTCTCTTTTCTCTTTCTTCTAGGCCTTCCTGGTCGGTCCTTATCTCATTTAATGAAAATATCCCTTCGGCTTGTGTCAATATATTCAATCCCACATGTAATGTAATTGTCTCTTTTTTTCCTGTATCTTCGTCCCGTGTTAAAGCGTCAGCTATTATGTTGTCTTTCCCTTTGATGTATCGGAATTCGAAATCATACTCTTGTAAGAGCAGAATGCCTCTGTGTATTCTGTTATTTACCAATCGATTCTTCATGATGTGTATCAATGCTGCATGATCCGTTTCGATGGTGAATTTAGCTCCCAATAAGTAAAACCTTAATTTGTTTACGCAAAATAGTACACTGGCGAATTCCAACTCGGTGACACTGTATTTTCTCTCATATGTTTTAGTCACTCGAGATATAAAACATATCGGAACCTCTTGGCCGTTTTGTATTTGCGACAACACTCCTGCAAATTTCTGTATCGACGCATCCGTACGGAGTATAAACGGCAAATTGTAAATAGGGTGATATATTTTCGTTCCTTTAGCAAATTCTTGTTTCAATATTTTGAAAGCTTCCTCCTGTTCTTCTTTCCAATTCCATTTTGTCCCTTTCTTTAACAATTTTATTAAAGGAATTTCTTTTTGGCTTAAATCGGGAATTAATTTCTTGAAATAATTTATCGTACCGAGAAACCCTCGTAATGTTTTTAGATTTGTTGGTCTTGGGTATTCGTCGATGAGCTTTACTCTGTCCTCGGCTAGACTTACAGTTTTGGTGTCAAGTTTGAAACCCAAATAAATCACTTCCTTTTGAAAAAATTGACATTTTTCAATGTTTAGTTTTAATCCCGCTGTGTCCAATTCTTTCAAAATTATTTTGATATGTTCCACATGACTCTGCATATCTTGTGAAAAAATTAATAAATCGTCGATGTAATGGACGATGAACTCTTCATGGTGATTCAAAATGGTATGCAAAGCTCGTACAAGTGCTGCACAAGCGCTTTGTAATCCAAACGGAACTACCTTAAATCGGTATACTATACCATCAATTGAAAAGGCAGTGTAGTTCCTACACTTTTCAGCCAAAGGTATTAACCAAAAACTATGCTTTAGATCAATTTTTGAGAAAATATGTGATCCCGTGATTCTTCCAAAAATGGCCTCGATATTTAACGGTGATTCATATTGTGATACTGTGTGTTGGTTGATATTTCGGGCATCTAAACAGAGTCTTAACTCTCCACTGCTCTTCTTCACTATCACAATTGGGTTAATATAGGGTGAGTCACATCTCTCAATGATTTGATCTTCCAACATTTTTTTGATTTCTTGCTTTACTTCTTGGCGATACTTATAAGGAATTGGATAAGTCTTCGATCGAAAATTTCCCAAGTTTTTCACCTCAAATGAGTGCTCGTATTTTGTGGCCACTCGGTTTTCCTCATTTATCAGCGTTTCGTAGTCTCTTAAAATTAGACGCAAATCATTTTCTTTGCCTTCTCCACATATCAATTTTTTGTCTCTCCCATCAAAGTCTTCGCACATATTCACCGTGTACTCCGTGTCTTCTTCAAACACCACTGTCTCCATTGTGTCCTCTTCATTTTCCTTTGTTTTTTTTTCTGTTGGGCTCGTCTCTTCTTTTGAGGAATCCCATATGTTCTTTTCAACTGAATCCTTTTCCTTTTCTTTCATTTCCTTTGTTTCTTCTTCTGTTGGGCTCGTCTCTTCTTTTGAGGAATCCCAAGTTTTGCTTTCATTTCTTGTCAAAATCTTCCCATCTTCTTCTCCTGAGCTCGACTCATCTTTTGAGGAATCCCAGGTTTTTTTTTCTTTGATCTTTTTCTGACCTTTTCCCCTCTTTCTTCCTTTTCCTTTCTTCGTCACCAGGTTCATTTCCACCGTTTGTTCTTTCTCTGATTCGTCCGTAATTTGTTTCTCTTGTTCCTTATCCTGTTCTTCTTCTTTTTCCTTTGTTATTTTCATCGTATTGGTTTTGAAGTCGATCACTACATGTTTTTCCGTTAATTCGTCAACGCCTACAATCATGTCATGTGACATATTCGGCATTATTACACATTGAAGTGCATACATATTTTTTTTCAATCGTACCATTACTCGTATACCTTCATTTATTGTTGCCAATGTCCGTTTATTTGCGCCCACTAAATTCACCCTAGGTATTTTATAAATTAGACTTGTTAAATTTACTTCTTCGATTAATTTTCTGTTGACCAGTGTTATTTCAGAGCCTGTGTCTATCATAATTTTAATTGGTTTCTCATTTATAAATCCATCCACAAATTTTAAATTAACTCCATTTCTCTTTTCATTGTTTCCTGCCAGTTTAATAAATTCCTTGGGGTGACAAAAAATTCCTGTTTGTTTCTTCGTTTTTAGTGAGCGCCTTCTTGAAAAAACGCCTGTTGTTCTTCTGTGTTTTCTCGCCCGTCATCTTCTCTCTCATATTCATTTTCTTCTCTTTGCATATTATTTATTTCTCTTCTGTTCTCTTTTGGTCTATCATTCCCGTATCGGTTACCGCGAGATTCCTGTTCATTCCGTGGGTTATTGTATCTGTTTCCTTGGTATGGGCGGTTATTTCTACTCTGATTTTCCCGATCCCTGTTTTCATTCCATCTCTGGGTTCTGGGTTCATAATTCTCTCTTCCGTTCGGTCTATTTTCGTATCCCTGTCTAGGTATGAATTCTCGTCTTGTATAATCTCTTCTAAAATTTTGACCTCTATCTCTATATTCTTGGTTTTCTCTTTGTCTATAATTTTCTTGCGGTCTTCTTTCTCTTCTTTCATGCCTACGTGATTCTCTCATTTGCAAAAATTGACATAAGCTGTCAATGTCCTTGTAATTTTGGAGATTTATGTGGTCTTCCAAGGTATCTTCAAAGTGTCGCGATATCAACTCTACTAATTGTTCTGATGAATAATTATATTGCAAATGTTTTGCATTATTATAGAGTTGTAATGCGTACATCTTTTCTGATACGCCCATCCTCTCATGGTATTTTCCATTTTGTAACTCTTTATTTACTTGTAGTTGCTGGATTTTTCCCCAGAAATAATTTAAGAATCTTCTCTCAAAATCTTGCCAATTGTCAAATTCTTCTTCCTTGCTGACAAACCAAAGATTTGCCTCTTCTTTGAGATGGTTTCTGATGGTTTCCTTTGCTGTTGCAAACGGTCCTATGTATTTGACTTTTTCCTTTAGGATATTTATAAAAGGCACTGGGTGTAGTTTCCTTATATCCCCGCCAAATCGTACTTTTACGTCTTCTGTGCTATGTACGATAACTTCCTTTCTTTCTATTCCTCTTATCTCCATCTCTGCAATTTGTTTAAATCTCCTTTCCGTTTCTTTCCGGTCTTCTTGTAGCGCATTTTCAAATTTTATTTCTATCTGTTCTAATTCCCTTTCTTGCATACTCTGAATATCCTTCATTTTAGTTTCGATTTCTTCTCTCTGCAATTCTAGTTTCCTCTCTGTTTCTTCCCTACTTCTTTCTAAACAGACTTTTATTTCGTTTTCATATTTGTCCATACGCGTTTCCATTTTTTGTTCCATTTTTCTTTGGTTTTCTTCCAATTTGTCCAATTTTTGTTCCGTTCTTTGTTGTGATTCATCCATCTTCTGTGATTGGAGTTGCATCATTTGTTCCGTTCTTTGTTGTGATTCATCCATCTTCTGTGATTGGAGTTGCATCATCTGTATTAATTTTTCTATTCCCGATTCTTGTTTTTCTGTCTCCATTACTGTTGTGTCTAATACGTCTTCCTGGTCTGAATATTCTTCCTGTTCTGATTTATCTTCCTGTTTTTTGTTCTCTTTGCTCTTGTTTCTTGTGTTTGGCATTTATTCTGTTTTTATCCCCGCCAAATGTAAAATTCTACTGGTCTGTTGCAACAAACGGGACTTTTCTTGTTTAAATGTAATAACTCTTGAGTACGAGTATCAAATTTCAATATCCCACAAATAAATCAAATGGCAAAATATCAAATGTCAAAATCAATCAAATAAATCAAGTATGGTAAAATTATCAAATGTAAATATCACACAAAAAAATCAATTATGGTAACCTATAAATTGTCAATATCACGAATAAATCAATTATGGTAAATTGTATCTTAAAAAAAATATAAATCTTTATGTCCTCAAATTTTACATAATATTTCACTTTATCCACGGCATATAAACTTTCAAATATCTGCTCGTCTACTCCTATCCTTTCAAATTTGCCAACTAGAAATATTTTTCAAAGCTTTACACGTTGGGGGCCATTTTGTTATGCTATTTAAATTGTATTCTATTGCTTATTTAGAAAAGATCCTGTCTATATTTATTAAATGATCTAATCTCCAATTAATCACAATAAATCAGCATTAATTAATTACAATCTCAGGCTATTTAACTTGTACTATTTACATTTGATCGTGGATTCAAAATATTTTCCAATTGGCTTCCTAATTGGGATAGGTAATATGACCTGAATAAAATACACAGAATTTCAACTGAACTATATGTGAGATGTCCTTTATTTTATTGAAATTTTATATAACAATCAATCCTGTAATATTTGCAATATACTACTTTAAATATATGAGAAGTTGTTTTCTATCATGGACCCAAATGTTATTTTACATTGATTTTTAATATGTGTTATAACTAAGCTCTCTTTATAATTTTTTTCTTTAAATGATCGCAAAATTAACTGTCTCTATTATTTATTCCATTTATTTAATTAATAAATGAAAACCACACTCCTGCTCTAATGAAAATTGACTGACCTTTCGTTATCTGCCGTTGCAATTCTATGGCCAGGCCATGGAAAAAAAAAACCTTTCTCTGCTTCTGCTCCTATTGTGGTCCAGAAGACGTACACCTTTCTCCTATCTGTCCTTGTATCTGCAACCCAACAACTCGTGTAATTCTATGCAGCCTCCTTTTGAACCAATCTCCGCGCCTGTTTATAACTTCAAATGTTTCCGGCTTCGTCTGATATTAATATTCTTATACCCTTTGGTTTTTCTATCTCTCTGTACCCCGTTCCTCACACTGATCAGCTTTTACACAGCAAATAAACACACCCGGTAAATTACGTCTTCGGGACTTCAAACAAACACAAACCACCAAGCTCCTTCCTTCTTGGGCGACGAAAACTGACTAACTCCTTTCCTCTCTCCTATCTCATAGCCAAAACCACTCCCTCCTTGCATTCAAAAATTGACCAATAAAAATCTTCTACCTCTGTGACGTATATCGTTACCAACCAACTCTCTCTATAAAACGTCATTCGGGTAATTCCAGAAAACAACATTCTTAAATTATTCTAACTAAATCTATCTGCTTTACAAATATTTCTTACTAATAGCTACAAACGATACCTGTTTCTCAATTCAATGTCTTTTGTTAATAAACTTTTACCGATATAATCTTTCGGGGGGAAAAACCACCGCACATCCCGGTCTATTGTTTACACACTTTCTATATACACTTTTATTACGGGTAAATCCATTCCACAATAACCGACTTATTTAAATTTCTTATCGATAATATTTGAAAGTCTTGTCTCTGAGGCCTAATGAACAATTCTTCGAACAACTTAAAATACATATTTTGTCTTATACAGGATGTTTGAAAATTTATATGCCCGTGTCTTTATGAAATATCAATAATTTTAATTTTTAAATAAGTAATAAAATTTGTATATCGGTTTTTTATTGCTTATGGACATTCAAAAGTACAACAATATATATATATATATATATATATATATATATATATATTATATATATATATATATATATATATATATATATTAATAAAGTATTCAACTAGTGAATTCAGAGGTTTAATCGGTCATTCAGGTTGGCAACATAAAAAAAGAAGTCAACTACACCATAAGTTTATCGAAGACGTTTCGCTTTATATTTCCAACGCTTCATCAGTTCTCTAAAATACAATAGATGACATAGAGTTTATAAGAAACACAGATCTAATAGTTTATAACTTACAACTCAATATGTAGTATATTAAATATGTTATTTTATATGTATCTTTATCTAACATCTTTAATATACTACATATTGAGTTGTAAGTTATAAACTATTAGATCTGTATTTCTTATAAACTCTATGTCATCTATTGTATTTTAGAGAACTGATGAAGCTTTAGAAATATAGAAGCTTTTTTATTTTGCCAACCTGAATGGCCGATTAAACCTCTGAATTCAGGACGACTGTGAATAGCTGTTCTGACGAGCCCTATTAAGGCGAAATACGTATAAGCAGATACACAGACGCACTATACGTGAAATCAAATCTTGACTGTCTTTTTATCTTTTTCTTTTTAAAAAGAGGTTGATATACCCATCTAAATTTTCATATTCAGACACCAACAACGGCCAAATGAGTTTAACTGAATAATGATTGTCTTACAGCGATTCAGAAAAGTGTATGGAGTTTTACCATATTGTTGAACTCAAGATTTCATAAGGTGATTTCACTAAGGTGACTTTCATTGAAATAGTGCTAGGGCAAAATATATAATATCCGCTTCTTATACCACTGGCATCTTTCATTCACAGAGAGAATAGATACAAAAATGATAACAACCAATACAAATAAATACTTAAATAAAAAAAGAACATCAAATCTCTAGGGGACTAAAGAGAAATAAAGGAATAACCGGAACAATAAAAATACAAACAATAAAAAAACAGTGAACAGCAAGCAACGGATAAAAAAGATATGACTAGAAATACATGGAAAAAGATATTGTAAAAACAAAAAACATAAAGAGAAAGACCAAACTACTACAGAAAATGCATGTAACACATTTAAGCCTACGCAATGTGAAAGAGCCCAAAAGGTACCGCTAATAATTATGATAATGCGTGAAAGTTATAAAAAATAGCTTTTCATAAGTAAAACACATTCTAAAAAACAATCATACCAAAAGCATAATATTCAAATATACTACTGCCACAAGCAAATTAGTTTTGGCACGGTTCCACAACAATTTCCGTCCGCAAAATAACAATGTTTTTAATGCAAATTTAAAAATCTAAAAATAAACCTGCACTTTTTTTGCATTTATCGGTTCTTTCAGATACTTGTTAACGGTGAAAAATGCTATTTCCGCCCATTCGCTATATGTCTCCTGTCACATAGGCCATTATATCAAACGATGCGGAACTTTTTTCGACATTTTTTTTGTTGTGACACATCGCATTCGGTGGTGGAAAAAAATCGAATTTTGTATATTAATTGCGCCATAAAAGAGGATTGGAAAAATATCGAAAAGCACTTACTCGGAAAAAACATCATTTTTCATTATTATAAAAGCATTAATGAGGACTCAAACGATGGTTTATGATATAACAAAAATGATTGTAAATTCTTATCCAAACCTTGCTTGTTGCCCAAAATTTCTTTTGATAATGAGTTTGTATATTTGATAAGGATACAAGGTCATTCGAGCTGTCAACACAAAAAATATCAAATTAAAGTAGCTATTAATAAATTAAATTGACAAAACCACCTTTTAAAAAAATATAATAAATTGGAAATACGTAATTTGTAGTGTTTAAGGAAAGTAGTTTGATGCAATTTGATTTGTATTTTGAGTGAATCTTTTTTGAAAAAAATTGATTATTAATCTTGATATGGATAATTTTGGTTGCAAAATTATAAAAATTCTCAAAAAGAACTAATTAAAACGCCAGAAAACAAATTTTTATTATCAAATTGGAATACAAAAGTCAAAAGGAACCAAAAGAAACAAAAAATATTTATATGTGAAGAGCAGGTTCTTCATCCAAACAGGCACATTTTTTGATCTCATCTACTTCTTTATCAGTAGATTCCATGTCTGCATTAGCGGAAACAAGTAAATCCTTTTACCATTTTAGATCTGCTCGCAACATCCAATTCGCTCAGCTCTTTCAGAAGCTTTGTAAGACTAAAAGGAAAAGACGTAGGTCTTTTCCTTTTTTTAGCATCATCTGATGCGATTTATTTCCAGATGCAAACCGATAAGTAAGGTGTGTATTTACTTCATCTTCATCTTTTGTTGGTTTTGAATGTCTTTTGTGATAAAAATTCTTTTTGTTTCAGCAATGCTCTGTACCTTATTTTATACTTTATCTAGTTCCTTTATATTAAAAAGTTTCCAGTCGTTTCCTAAAAGTTTTACTTGACCACATTCTGAATAAAATTTGACGTACTCCTCTTTAGAAATTCTATCGGTATGTTGCCTAAGCAATTTCTCCTCCCTCCCAAAACAACGATCAGCAGCCATAAAACTATGCCCGCGGACTAGAAAAGTGATTTGAAATTTCTGACACATCTCTTGGAGACTTATTTTTAAGCCAAAATATAAGTGCATGAACGATGAAGGAATTTTTGTTTTGACCTATACACCCATCACAGAAAGGTCGAATTTTCTTAATTCCATCGTAGTCAAGAGAATCTAGATGGTGAAGAAGTGATGGAAGCAACTTCTGTTGAGCCACGTCCAGCATAATCTTCAGTCCACATGTAGAAAGTTGGATTATGCGAAGACAGCGCGACACAACAAAAAGCAAATAAGTATATTCTCTTTGACTTTTTCCTATTATAATGACTTTCGCGCCCAGTGTTGAATCGGGATCACCATACCTGTAAAATGCAAAGAAACTAGCGTAAAAAAGATTATATTTATATCAAACGACACTAGCCAGTGGGACCACCCCCCCCCCTTAAAAGCAAGCAATCGAAAAACTAATGTGTAAAAATAAAATTATTATTTATATAAAAGCAATGTAACTAGTAACTAAATCGTATAATATAATTTAAATTATTACATACCTTGATCACTGTTTAGCCTGGCGTTTTGTCACATTTTTTATGCGGCGCGGCGTCTAGAACCTTTATTTCCCTGCTCTACGGTGATCATTTCTTCATCCATATTTCAAGTGGATCGTCGTCAATCGTCAATATTTCCGGATAGGAAGCAAACCAGCACTACTTCTAAAAGAGTTGGCGAATAACTGATCGTCAGTCGTCACTCAAGAACGCCTTCCAACACCTATCACTCTTTAGTTAACGGTCAACGCGAGGAGGTCGAGAGTTCGCCAAGTGTATCGTTAGAGTATTGTCAGCTGCATCACTATTTTGCCGTATTTCTGAATATAACGAATTATTGGATATAGCCACTTTTGATCGCAAAAGTAGGATATAGCCACTCTTGATGCAAAATGCCGACTCTATATGCGATTTTAAAATATAAATAGCTCGTTTTAAACGCTAATGAACGTGCCAGTTGGTAGATCTTGTAAAATGTAGCCGAAAATTACAAAAAACGCATAATTTGGAAAAAATGGATATAGGCGCTTTTGAACGCAAGCTCCTCAGTTGTGTTTTGTAAATTTAACTAATTTTTTTACCGTTTTAATCGTTTATCCCCTTTTCAGTAATATATATATATATATATATATATATATATATATATATATATATATATATATATATATATAATGATGTCAGTTTTCACACGATTTATGGCCTCGAGAACTAAATCAAAAGATTTTTGTATTTTAACACCGGCATTCTAATTTATTTCTTCTTTACCTGCCTCCCGCCACATCCGCTTTTAAAATATGACCCGTTCATTAGGCGTATCAGCTAAATTATCTGTGTCATTACGGGAAAATAATTAGAGAATTTGTTCAATTTCAACGTGCACTCTCATTACCTTCTTTAATTGGTTTCTGGTGAAGAACTGTTTTTGTTAAACGAAAAACATCTGTAATGGAGGAGTTGACAACTTCACTTGACTGAGTATATGTCGGTCAGAAAAAGGAGTAAGAAAAATCTTTAAAATGAACGTTACCGCCAACAGAGTGTCACGGGATTGCTGAAATTGCTTCTAATAATATACTACAGACGAAGCAATACGACGTATCCAATTATTATAAATGTAAGTATACATGCAAGTGACATTAAACAGCATAGACATAAACAAGTATAGACAAATATGTAAAGTACTGTGTGTATTTAGAGACTCTGATCGACAAATAATCGATTAAGGTTATTTTCTAAAATCTATAATGGTTTAAGCTTTAAGTATAAAATTTACTGTGTAAAGATATCGAAAAATCGTTATTACAATGAAAACTCCCATAAAACGTAGGAGACACTCCAATTGTGAAAAAGGTTCACCTTCAAAGACTAGTCTAAATATATAAAAGTGATTTATGGGCACTTGTCTTTGTTAGTTCTGTAATACATCTCATAAACATTTGTCATCTCAAGTTTATATACTACGTTTGAAGATCACACAAGGTCTTTACTCAGTACAATCTACACTGTGGATATATTACTAATTTTAAAAGTTCTTTAATTTGAATTTTTTCTTTCAGATTATTTCACAAAAACATTTCTTTTTGTTTACATGTAGAAAGCAAAACATTTTACAAAGTGAAAGTTGTTGGTAGTTTTAGAAAGTCCTGATAAATATTAAAACAATACAAGGCATAAAACTCTTTCTACTTGATTTTTTAATTTTAGTTTAAAGAGGCATTGTAAGACCAACTAAGTGACAACAAAGTAAGCGGTAAAAATGTTAATAATAATGGACACTACTTCTTGTTACATTAAACACCTTTATATTCCATAAATTGTGATAATGACGCAAACTTCACATATTTTTGATACAACATCTCAGAGGACACTTAATACTTTAAACAGGTGATACTAATAGCCTTAACAACACAATTAACGAAATAGTCACCGATGCCCAAATTAAGCAATGTCTGAAGTACAAGAAAGAAAGAAAATTAAGTCCCGAAACGAGAGCGAAAATAGAACAGAGGATGAACTTATAGATAAGGAGTAAAAATGCGAACCAAAGAGAATCAACAGCATCAACACAGATATATCCAAAGCAATAAATAAGGACCTAAGAAAGTATAAAAATGAACAAACAATACGAGCCATAGAAAATAATGAAAGAACAAAAATACTAAGAAAAAATCTATCTACTGAGAAAAACAAATTTTTAAGTTAAAGGATAAAAACGAAAAAATTACACATAATAGAGATGAACTACTATATATAGTTGAACAATTCTATGAAGAGCTATAGCAAAGCAACACCAAATGACAGAAAACCAGGACAAAACTTGTCTGTGTAGACACAGCATGTGTCTATATAGGCAAGAAATCCCTGAAAAATTGAATAGCGCCATTATGATCCTACTCCGTAAAAAGGGTAATCCAACTTACCAGCGAACTACAGACTTATTAGCCTGCTAAATCACCTATATAAA
Source organism: Diabrotica balteata (assembly GCA_918026665.1). Classification (NCBI taxonomy): domain Eukaryota; kingdom Metazoa; phylum Arthropoda; class Insecta; order Coleoptera; family Chrysomelidae; genus Diabrotica; species Diabrotica balteata. The sequence goes on from OU898278.1 coordinate 64,061,738, forward strand.
TTATGTACTCGTTTATCATTGCTACATACGCAGCTGAAACATGAACTCTCAAAAAAAGCGATAAAAGGAATATCAAAACCTTCCAAATATAGGTCTACAGAAGAATTATATGCGTGTCCTGGACAGAACACAGAACCAACCTATCAAATCTGAAAAAACTTCATATAAAAAAGAGGCTATTAAAAATATAAACGGAGCACATCTTAATTACTTCAGCCACATAGCCAGAAGAACGGGGACTATGAAACTAGTTGTAGTAGAAGAAACAATAGAAGATCGAAGAAAAAGAGGACATCCTCTTGATTAAAATCACTACATGAAGCTATCCATCTGGCACAAGATCGCAGCCAATGGAGACAGCAAGCTAACAATATTTAGAGTGTCACCTCGCCTTGATAAGAGCTAAAGAAATGAAGAAAGAGATAAAAACCAGCGAATATAACAGACCCTTGATGTTAATTTTTATAGATTTTCATATATATACATATATATATATATATATATATATATATATATATATATATATATATATATATATATATGTGATAACTACTATAAATTTTCTGATTGTGAGACTGAAAATTCTTCTTCTTCAAGTTCCACTCCTATCGGAGATTGGAAATCATTCTGGCAATTATAGATTTATTGGTTACTCGCCTGAATAGTTCAATTGAACTGCATCCAAACCACTCACGGAGATTGCGTAGCCACGAGATTTTACGTCTTCCTACGCTTCTTCTACCTTTGATTTTACCCTGCATTATATTCCTTAGTAGTTCGTACTTTTCACCTCTCATGATGTGCCCCAAGTATTCCAATTTCCTGATCTTTATGGAATTTAAAACTTCGCATTGTTTTCCTAGACTGAAAATTAATGAATCCAAAATCAAAATGATGACCATAGTACCTTGTGACAACATCAAGATCGGGTAAAAATAAAATGAGCTCACTTACAAATATCTAGGACGTGAATTGAAAATCAGCAGAGGAAACTAGACCAGTCTTATAACAATATTCTAACAGATATTCTAACTTATTGTTTCTTTAATTTCCCATCAGTCTATTACACGATGTTTCTTTCCCAAGTTTGTAAAGATGATTCAATTGAATATTTTGAGGTTTATGGATCTGAAAGTAACACCTTTGTAGATGTAGAGGTGTAAAGAACTTTAAACGAGCTTTCCAAATGACACATTACTTGTCATATGATCTCCTGAAATTGTATAAGAACGTAAGAAAATATATTTATTAAGTTTTATGGTTCAAGAAATATGTTCAGACCTGACGTGTTTTTTTCTTCCTATTTATATTTTTTCAGTTATATTTCCTTGTAATAAGGGTGACAGTAATTGTTTTTTTATTTTTAATCATATTAAAATATTTTAAAGATGACTACAAACATTTAGAGGGTAGGAAACATAAGAAGTTCAAAAACACGTCAGACATAAAATCTTCATTAAATATTATTGGGTCTCCATGTAAAATTTGATGCTTACACACATGAACAGGCGCTCACAATGCCATAAATACAGTGCACACCTAATTGTTCTAGAAGATTAGAGTAATTGTTATGTTCTTTTAACACATCATTAACATGCTTGACTTCAGTTATTTCGTTGCCTAAGTGCCCACTTCTGACTAATTGTTTACAGTAATGATAAATGGAAAACTAACAGTTAGCTTTGATTTCACTCATTATTATCGTTTGGCTTTATGGATTTTTGAACAGTTAAACATGTAATGTGTTTGATGAAGCTTAATGAAAGAGTTCTTTGTAGGTTGTTTCTCCTTAGTTTGTTTAGATGTCATTAATTTGGTGCGACATAATAAGTTAAATAAATAAAAGTTAAGAGAAACGATAATTATTTTGTTTAATGTTTATAATTGCTTACGAGTGAAGGTAGGTGATTAGAAAAAAATAAAAATAAATGTGATTGTTTTCTTTTAAAAAATATTCTAGGAAAAAATATAATATAAAACTAACATCATTATAAAATACACTATTAATAATAGTACATTGTTTACCGGGTAGGAAAAGCTTAACATTCCTGGACGACTGTGAAGATTGCTAAGTCGAGGCGCAAGCCGAGACTTAGCAACACTTAGCACACTTAGCACACTAGCCAGGAATGTGGCTTTTCCTACGAGGTAAACATACTATTTTTCCGCAAATCGTTTAAAATTCGACAGATATTGATTGATTAAAAAAAAACGCGATAATTTTATTCCCAAATAAATGGTGCTTTGAAATTCCTAATAAAATTACTTGGGTTACTATGGAAACGTATTGAGGTTGAATTGTCAAACTTGACAATTTATATTTAAACACTAACAACTGTACGGAAATATCATTTCTTTACAGTAAGGAAATGACATTTCCTTACAGTAAGGAAGTCCTGACTTTTTCTTCAAGAAATTTTGACATTCCTGTCAAAATTTCCTGGCGATTTGCGGAAAAAAATATAATTAAAATTCTTGTAGTTGGTTGTATACCATGCATCACAAAAGTTTTATTTAAAATCATTTATAAAAGGTATATAATTAAAAGGACCATTTCGGGCTATATTACAACAGAACGTTTTCGGACTTACTAGTCCATTATCAGTACTAGTCCCCTACATAATATGTAATAAATAAAAATAAAAAAAAATTAAATATTTTGTAGTTTTTTATACTTCCTTTCTCACAAGAAAACATAAAAACAAGTTTCCAACCTCACCAGCAAGTTTTAATAACACTCCATCCCATAAATCAGAATTTAAGAGCGGAAAATAGTAGACAGTCGGGAAAATCCCCATCAACCGTCCACGTATCGAAATTTTCCACAAAAGAGAGAGATATAAACTGCCACCCGACACCAACTTTTGCACACGTACTCGACGAACGCCATAGGGGTCGTCTGATAATATGATTAGGTACCTTGACGTTGATTTATATGGTAAATAATGGCAAATAGCGTTTTGCTAGATGTGCAGGGAAATTCGGTAATTCGTGAAAATTGCTCTCTCCCACTGAACACGCCTTATTCGCCGCTCACCGATCAGGGAACGGGAAACTCGGAAGGGAAATGTTAGCTCTAGAATTCGTGGAGACAAACGCGAAGGGTTTAAAGCAACTTTCGCTTCTTTAGCCCAAAAGCCTGCCACGACTAACGAATATATACAAGAAAATAAAATGTTAGACTGTCATTCGTTAAGTACATAAAAGTGTTTCAAAAATAAAATATAAATATTATACTAGTTCTAAAAATATTTTTGCGCAGCAAAGGGAAGGCTGCAAAAGTTCCTTATTCCATTTACTGACATCTTTCACTATGTGGCTTTTTGGTATAACACGGCAACATTTGGTATACATCAGTAACCTCCTTACCAGTAATTTCTTTATACACTATCAACCATAACAAAGTTACTCAGTTGTGCTTCGACAGTTGCCTAAGTGGCTGTTTGCAGTTCCAAGTGTCAATATATATTTTTGCCGAATTGAGACTTTCTCAGACACTCTTGAGGCCAAAAATCAATTGATATCAGTTCTGCCTGAAATATTGTAAAATAATTCCGAAAGCTTCTGATAGTCTATAATCTTTACTTTACTTTATAAAAATTTAAAAATCATTTCTAAAGAATATACAGAATAGCGAAGATTAAATATAATAAAGTTAGTTCATCATCATCCAGCCTTCTGCGTCCAAAGTTAAACATAGGCCTTCCCTAATTTCTTTCAGTTCTGTCGGTCTCGAGCTTCCTGCAGCCATTTCCTAGCGATTTTTTGACGTCGTTTGTCCATCGTGTATGTGGCATACCTCTGCTTTTTCTGTTAGCTCATGGTCTCCACTCTGTAATTTTTTGGGAGCATCACCCGTCATTAATTGTGACCACGTGGGGTCCGCCCAGCTACACTTTAGCCATGCTATACGCTCTATGACATCTGTCACGCCTGTCTTTCTTATTACAGAGCATTTTAGAAGTTAAATTTCGCGCAAAATAAAAAAAAACTATGTAGACAATAAAAATAAGTTGTTACAATAATTTTTATCGAAGATAAACTTTCGTCTGGATTTCCAGTATTTGTATATAAATGTTTATTTAAAGCAAACTTTAGGAGTATATGGAACTTACCATGAGGAACATAGGAAAAACCAAAAGTTTGTATTATAATTGTATAAACTGGGAATATGCCATGGAACTGTCAGCTCATGCTATCTTAGACATGGAAAGAGTGGGGACGCGTAATAGTAAGGAATTGACTGAAGCCAAACCGGCACCAAAAAGGTTGCCAGGTCATATTTTATTTCTTCAGTAGATTGAGAATAATGGATATATATCAATAAATAGATTTTTTTTCAAAATTTATAAATGACTGACATAATGATCACTTTTTGAACATTATTTTATCATTACATATTTTTTAGTAGATCGGTATAGTGTTTCAGTAAATCGGTAAATTGAAGTTGAATCAGTAGATAGATCTACTGAAAAATCAGTAACCTTGGGAGACGTAGTAATGGGCAACGAACAGGCACCAAAACATGGCGGTCACATCGAAACTGGCTCACTTTGCGAAGGTCTATTAAATAAGTGTTATGGGATGAAGGGTGATAGTTATCAAAAAGTCCATCACTAGGAAAATATTGTAAGGCCTTACCTAAGTATAACTATACCACGTAAATTATTTTAAAATATTATATAATTGGATTGAGCTTGATATGACTAAATAACCAGAAACAACCGAAGGAAAATAATAACGAAAGTAAATAGATAACTTTATTTTGCATAGAGGTAAAAAATCATAAATATTGAACGGTCTTAATTTCGACCATTTCAGGTTGTCTTTTAATATATCCTCCATATTTTTGAACCCAATAAACATAAAACCAGTAATCAATTGTAACCAAAAAAAAATTTATTATTAATCTTATTATCTACTTATTTGCTGCTTTACTTATCTACTTACACAACAACTTATTTTATATCCCTATTTTATTTACGTAACCAAAAAGAAAAATTTATAAGTGGACGTCAATGTTTAATGGATGTCAATATTTAAAATTCTGAAAAACATTTTAGAAATTAATATTTATTTTCCGAATGACCTTGTTTTTATATATATTAAAATTTCCTCTGTTTGATCAAACTAAGGAAGACGATAATAAAAATATACTGGCATATTAAAATTATAGTGGTGTTAACAGATGACGCTCTTACCACTTAGTGTTTTTAATAAAACATGTACATACTTCTAGGGTGTTTGAAATGTATTTTACTTTTATGACAATAAGCATAAAACAGTCGTATATTTCTTTGATGGGAACTAAAATAAAATGGTTTTTCTTTCCGAAATGTTTCGAATATAAATTGAAACTGGTTACTGGTATGTACTGGTTCTCATTTATAAAGCTAGATTTTGTTAGATCTTAGCTCAGTAACACACACTTAAACAATGTTTGTGACTATTTATTGTTATTATTATTTTTCTCGCCCATTTATTGGTGTATTTCCACAGAATATAAGCAACTAAAAATATTCCTAAAATAGTTGGTATTCGTAAATGAAAATTTTGTTACTACCCAACTAAAATCCTATTAGACACAGCAACAGTACTTTTTCAATTTTTTTAACGACGCAAGAAAGCTAGTTCAATTACTAAAAGTGGTCGAAGTAGTTTTGTCTGTTTATATTGAAAGTAGATATTGAGACAAAAATGTTTTGACTATACTGCTTTTTAAACTGCCTACCCTCTATGGATGTTAGCTTTGGACCGCATTAAGGTCGATTCATACACATCAGTCACGTCTCGTAACAGTCCTGGCGCCGAACCGAACAATCCGTCATACAAAATATTCCTTAATAGAAATATGGCGCCGGCATTCACATTCATCAGTTGACGAACAGTTTACCAGCTGTCAGATAGTTGATAGTTCTGTGACCAAACAGGACCGGTTCGGCGACGAGACTGTGACGGGACTGATGTGTCTGAATCGACCTTTTTACTCTATCTACTGCCGCTTTGAATAAACCCACTGACGTCATAACCGTCCATGTTCGTAGGTTCCGCAGGTACCATGTTCTTCTGCGTATTGCCGACCATCGACCTTCTATTTTACCTGCAGAATTCGCTACAGCAGGTGGTACTCATTTATCAAGATGATATCCATTAGACTCTAAGCTTGCGTCGATAACACAACATCTCAAACGCATTTATGTGTTTTTATAAGGCAACCGAGGGAGTCTACGCTTCTGCTCCGTAAAGCAAAGAAGAGAGTACATAGCATCTCAGAATCCTTATTCGGGTCTGGATATTGAAGGAGATATTACAGAGCACTTTACGCATCTTACTAAAACGGCCTACACACGGCTGGTGTATGTGCAGGCTTGTTAACCAACAAAAAAAGTTGTACCCGACGGTCGGGCCGATCGATTTGGTTGAAAAATCACGATATCCCGGCAGCCCCAAGTTTGTCTATCACGGCAGTTGAGTGATCTTCTCAGGACGTATGTAGGGGGTTTTAATGTGCCTTTAATGTGTTTGATTTTTCGATTCGACATCTTATTTCTATAGAGTGGTCCCAGTCTTTATTTAAGGAGCATCCTCAGTATATTGTCTGAGCTATTGGGAGAGCTATAAAGTTAACATTTAATTGTATGTTGTTGACATCGTTCTTACTGATAGTTACTGTTTGGGTTTGTTGTTTGTTACTGTTAATCTTCATACCATATTCACAGCTTACGGTTGCTAGACGGATTACTCGTGTAATTCTCTAAAGGAAACCTTTCAGGACGTTGTTCAACTGAATGATTATTCTATAATAGGAGCATTTACTTCCGTTTTTTGGGACATTAATATTTACGAGCACACATGGACTGCTCGAGAATGGACATGGAAAATAGAGTACATAATAGTAAACGAAAATCACATATTCTGACCATTATCTAGTCATTGGAATAATTCAAATACTGATCCGATAAAAAGCAGCCAAAGAATTAATTCAATATCACTTAATTAAGAAATATATAAAGTGTCTTTGCTAAAACCAGAACGTTCAAGAGATCTTTACCAAAGGATCTTAAATGAATAGCTGGAACAACAGACTACAGAAACAGATATAAATAATGAATGGAGCAATTTAAAAAGCAGCTTATGAGACCCTGAATAAAGGAAAAATAAAATAAGTAGCAGGAAAGTATTATGACAACAAAATGAGTAAGTGAAAAAAGCAGTAATTGAAAAAAAAAGAGAGAAAAAAAGGTTATCAAATACACCTGAATGAAAGAATTAAAGTATATACAAAAACACAAATACAGTTAAGCAAAAAAAAACCAATAAATACAAATTAGGACTTACACAAGGTCATATTATATTACCTATGCTTTTTTTATTTCAATTAACAGAAAATTATAAAATCAGACCAAAAAAAGATACAATAATAGAACTTTATGGGTCAATGGTCACTCCTCGAATATGGATACAGAAAGGAGTTTCGCGATAATCAAAAGCAATAATTAAATCTGGTAAAAGTATTTCTAGCCATTGCTATTCGTATCTTCACTTCGTTGCAGTCCCACTTACTGTTTAAGGTGGCTCCAAGACATTTAAATTTATCAATTCTGTCTATAAGTTGGTTGTCTATTTTCAATAAACTTGTGCTTGCACAACTTGTGTCTGCTGATTATTATTAATTTCGTTTTTGTGATGTTAATGTTGAGACCGTATTCCTCCCCACTGTCGGTTATGTAATATCTCTTGACATTCTTCTATTTTGTCTGCTATGATAGCAGTATCATCAGCATATCGCAAATTATTTAAGTGAATTCCATTTATTTTGATACTTTTTTTCATTCTGCTGTGAAAGTTAGAAGATCTTGTCTACATAAATTTTAAACAAGAGAGGGAAGAGGATGCGGTCCTCACGCTCTTATTTATTTCTACTTGCTCTGTACATAGACCGTTGGAGATCCTTAATTCTGTATTTTGATTCTAGTACAGCTGTTGGATCATCCATATATCTTTTCCATCAAGACCAATCTCTCCTAACGCTGGTATTAATACATTATGTCTTACATTGTCAAAAGCCTGTTGGTAATCTATAAAGCAAATAAAGACATCCCTCCCCCGGTCATTGCATTTCTGAACCAATAAATGTACCGCTAGTGTTCCTAAACAATTATCGAACCAAACTGAGTGTCTCATGTTCTCTCTTCACGTTTGATATAAATCCGCTTATGAATTACTTTTAAGAACGCTCTGTAAATGTTGAACATTAAGCTGATTAGGCGGCGATGATCTTTTACAGCGACTGGCGTTGCGCTAATTATGAATGTTCTTGGGAAAAACACTTTTTTAAAAACTGAACTTCACAAATAAAACTTTTATTTTCGACTTACAAAGATTTTATTAGCAACAACAATAATTTAAATCAGACTAAACTACAAATCAGACTAAACTACAAATCAGACTAAACTACAAATCAGACTAAACTACAAATCAGACTGAAAATATTGATTTTAACATGGTGTTTTTATAATTTTATAATTGCTGATCTTGCAGTCCAATACGTCGCAATTCAGTCCAGAATGATCGAGCGGTAGTCCCGTGTGGAATCCACGTGGTAGAATTTACTGGATGGTAGCGGTCATTGTACTGTAACTACTCCATCCCCTGAAGAAGTTTTGTGAGGGACGAACAGAACTGTTGGGTTGGCCTCTTCTGGAGCTTCGTGGCTGGAGTTGGGTTTTTGTTATTTGTTTTATACCTGTAACATATTTAGAGGCAGATTATTGTAATAAAGATATATATAAAGGAGTCATCCAAAAACGGTTATGGCTATGGTTCCATAATTTCGGGTTAATTGTCCTTGAATTTATGTGACTCTGGATTGGGGTTTTGAATTCGCATCTGGGCGGAAGATTGATGAGATATAGCATCAGGAGGAATGATTGTAGTAGAATTTGCGGTAGGTATAGAAAATAAATGATAATAAGTAAAGAAATTATCATGTAGGACAGAAAAATGAAGGATAAATATTGCTTCCTAGTCCATTAATTAGCCCTCTTCTTGGTCTGCCATAGTGGTAACTTGTTGAGAATTTTTCTTGAGCTGATTTTAATTGGTATATAAGAGCTTGGTCGAAATTTTGTAAACTGCTAAAATACGGATGGCTAAGTCCATTTTGAATTGCTGTGGTTACTGCATCGTACTGGGTTTCAATTATGTCCAATTCTTCCTTTATTGGTAGTAGTCTAAAAAATGCATAAAATCGTGTGTACTAGTATAAATCTTTGCTTGTCCCAGGTTGAGGGGAATTATTTCTGGATTGTCTTTCAGGTCCTTGATCTTCATTTCTTCTGCCATCGTCAAGGTGATCCTATGGGGAAGGTTCAGAATTTGTTTTTGACTTAGGTTGGTGTTTTATGTTTTTCTTGTGAACTGTAGCTTTTGATGTATTTACAGTCACTTTGTTATTCCTTTTTATATGTTTTGCGGAATATCGCGGAAGTAATTTATTTCTGGTAACTGTTTTTCGTGTATAGATTTTTGTGCTGGGTTTATACGTAATAGGGTCTTGTCTTGTTTTGTTTCTATTTTCTATGACTTTATTTTTATTCTCTTGTATATGTTGGTTTACTTCCTTGTATAATTCCTTTGTTATCTCTCTATGATTTTGAATATAATCGTTCAGTATTACTTTTTGTATGTCAACGTCAAAGGGATCTTTTGCGTCGATATGTCCGTTTAATATGTCAATGGGTCTTAACTTCGTTGCTGAATGTATGGAATTATTGTACCCAATTATAGCGTATAGCATTTGTTCTTTTATCGAGAGTTTTGCTTTGGTCTTCCTTAAGATTCGAAGATGTTCGATTAATGTAGAATGAAATCTCTCAATCATCCCGTTTGATTGCGGATTCTCTGGTGTTGTATAGTGGACTGAGATTTTGTGAGAGTCTACAAATTCTTGTATTACTCCATTTTTAAATTCGGTACCATTATCAGCTACTATCATTGTTGGGAGTCCATGATGTGTTATAAAAATTAATAGGGCGTTGAGTACATTGATTGCATTTCCTCCATTTATTGGGTAGGCTTGTCCATACTTTGAAAATGCGTCTATTATGGTTAAGAATTTCTGTCCATCAGCCTGGAATAAATCGATGTGAACTATTTCCAGTGGTTTAGTGGGAGTTGGTGTAACCATAAATTTCGGTTTGGGAGGAAGTCTGTCGTATTTATTTTCTTGACATATATCGCAAAAGTTTATGATATCTTCTATGTCCTTCTTCATATTAGGCCAGTAATATCGTTTTCTTATTTGACTTTCTGTTTCAGCTATTCCTCTATGGTTCGTTGTTCCTTCATGATAGTTTTTTATAATTTCTTTTTGCTGTTCTTCTAGGTTAACATCTTCCAATAAAAGATTACATTTTACTAAGTCGTATGCGTTGTTTTTAAAAGTTTTCCTAATAATTTCGCAAATCTCTGCAAAAATTTCTTCTTCTGTTTCAAATAAAATTGCATATTTCTTTTTCGGGTTGAGGTGTTCCTTAAAAATTTTTATGGTATCAGCTTTTAACTGATCTTTCGATAGCTGGATATGATAACGTCTTTTATTCGGAAAGGTTTGCATGATTGCTGGAGGTCGTGGATTGTAGTTGACAATTTTGACTATAATTTGGTTATTATAGAAGTTAAGTGGTTTTTCCGAAATAGGTATGCCAAGAACTGGGTTTTCTACTGCTGTATGTATTGTTTCATTTCCGTCTTCATCCATGTTTTGATCTTCGTTTTCAACAGTGTCGTCTGGGATGTTTTGATCTTCGTTTTCAACAGTATCTTCTATGATGTTTTCTGGAATTAATTCTGTTGCTTTTTCTTCTACAATCTCGTCGATTATTCGATCTGCATCTGGATTATTAGTCGTTGACCATCCATCGTCTTCCATGTCTACTAAATCATCAAAGACTTCCTTAATTTGTGAATCGATGTCCTTAGTTTCTTTTGTGTGTATTTCGATTCGAGACAGTGCGTCCGCATTTGTATTAGCTTTGCCTTTTTTGTAAATTACTTCGTAATCAAATTCTTCTAATTTTAATCTCCAACGTACTAGTTTGGAGTTGGGTTCCTTTAGGGAAAATAGATATTGCAAAGGACGGTGGTCTGAAAGTATTTTGAATTTTCTTCCAAATAGGTAGGGTCGGAAATATTTAGTTGCCCACACCATTGCTAACATTTCCTTTTCTATTGTGGAGTATTTGGTTTCGGTTTCATTTAGTGTTCTGGAAGCAAAGGCAATTGGTTTATCACTGCCAACTGGTCCTTGGGAAAGTACTGCACCAATAGCGAAGTTGCTGGCATCTGTTGTGAGGTTAAACGGTTTGGAAAAATCTGGATATTGCAATAACGGTTCATTCATTAATAATTTCCTGCACGTTTCAAAGCATTCTACGAATTCGGGTGTATGTTCGATTTTTGCATCCTTTTTCAAGCATCTTGTTAGAGGTTTTGTGATGCGAAGTCTCGAATAAACTTTCTGTAGTATCCTAGTAGTCCAAGAAATCCTCTTATTTCTTTTGCTGTTTTCGGTATTGGATATTTTTCTATTGCTTCAATTTTTGCTGGATTCGGTTTTATGCCTTCTTGTGTGACTACGTGTCCCAGAAAATTAACTTGCTTTTTTAAGAATTCGCATTTGTCGACTTGGATTTTTAGTCGGGCTTCTCTTAATCGTTGAAATACTTTTGAGAGATTTACTATGTGTTCCTGTAGTGATGTTGAATAAACTATTACGTCATCCATATAGACGAGGCATATTTCTCCTTGAAGTCCTTTCAATACGTTGTCCATCATACGTTGGAACGTGGACGGAGCGTTCTTAAGTCCAAATGGCATTCTTAAATATTCGTAGTGTCCATTTTCAACATTAAATGCTGTTTTGGGAATGTCTTCTTCAGCCATCTCGATTTGGTGAAATCCGCTCGCTAAGTCGAGGGTCGTAAAATACTGACATCTTCCCAATTTGTCCAAAATATCGCTAATGTGAGGAATTCTGTATCGGTCATCAATTGTCTTCTCGTTGACCTTTCTATAATCTACCACTATCCTCCACTTTATTTTACCGGATGAATCTGGTTTCTTTGCCACGACCCAAATGGGCGAAGACCATGGCGATTGACTTGGTCGAATTATCCCTTGCTCTAACATTGAAGAGATTTGTTTCTTTACTTCTTCTTTGTGTACATACGGATACCGGTACGATTTCGTATATACAGGCTCTTCATCCTTAGTTCTGATGTGATGTTTAACTTCGTTAGTAAAGCTGAGAGGAGTGTCTGGTTGGTGAAATATATCGGAGAATTTTCGGCATAGGTGACGAACTTGTTCCTCTTCTTCTTCATTAAGATGTTCGGTTTTAATTAAGTCGTCGATATCTTGTCTGTAGTCTGGTCCGGAGGTTGTTTCCATGGAATATATATGGAAATCTTGAATGTCTATTTTGTTGCTTTCGAGTGGTTCCATAAGAGAAAGATGAATGGGGTCTGACGTGAAGTTGGCAATTTCGGTCCAGGCGAGGTGGTTCTCGGCGATAGTAAGGGCTTCTCGTACTACGACGCCTTCCACTTTTTGGGTTGGAATAATGATGGTTCCGTGTTCTTCTTTGACAGGAATTTTGACTTGGCTAATAGAATTTGGTTCCAAATGAATGGAATAAAATTGTGTTTTATTTGTTTCGTAATATTTAATTGGGATTGTAGAATCTTTTGTAACTAGAAGCGACTTGGGAAAGTTTAATTGGGCTTCGAAGAGTTTTAGATTGTCGAGGCCAATAAGACCATCAAAAGTTTTGTGAAACTTAAAGAGATAAAATTTCATTTTGCTGTCAGAATTGAATTCTGAAAATGAAGGAATTTCGGCACAATATTTTTGGGAATAATTTTGGAAAATTGATGTGACGACAAAGGGTTCATGTTTTATGTAACTTGGAAAATATGAAGAAGCTATTTCTGGATTGAGAAATGATTTTGTGGATCCTGTATCGATTAAAAGCCGTAAGGAAGGTTTAGAAATTTCGATGTAAGGTAGTTCCTTCTTGTCGGGAAATGAATGGAGTTCAATTACGTTCCGATTGCTTCTGGTGGGTCCTCTCGAAAATTTACGTTTTCTTCATATTCGGTTGGTTGGTTTTCGTATGTATCTTGTAGGAAATTGTCATATTCAGGTTCGTAGTAATCATTGTAGTTGGAATTATCTTCTTGCTCATCTCCATGGCATTGTATATTGTAAAGTTCTTCTACGGTGAATTTTGGCTGTGCTCGATAATTGGGTGTGAAATTTTGACGGCCTCTGGTTGTGGTTTCTGATATTCCACTCATAGGTGTTGGTCTAGGCTGCTTTGACTGTCCATTTTTAGGTGCCCATACATTCGACTGGTTCTGGGTCCTGAACGTTGGAGGGTTCGAATTTTGTCTAAATTGGTTGAAGTTTTGTTGCCGGTGTGGTTGCTGGAACTGATTCTGCGGATAGAATTGTCTCGTTGGTTGCTGCCATTGCGGAGCTGCAAAATTTGGCTGTTGATACAATGGTTTCTGGATAGGTACAGGCATCTGTTGTCTTTGAGGTCGGCGTTCTTGATAATTTTCGCTTCTTCCTGATGTTGAAGGTTGACTTAATTGATTTTTTTGAAGGTAACGGACGTTATTTTCTTCCTGTACGTATTGTATTGCCGTGGCTAAACTTCCTGGTCTCATTGCTCTGATAACAGAGCCCATTGGTTCTCGTAGGCCTGCTAAGAATGTTGTAAGAGCTTGTTGACGGAAAAATTCTTGTTTGCTCCTCTTAATATCGGCATTTATGGTATGTAATTCTAGGTAATTATTAATACAGCTTAAAAGTCCCATGATCTTTTCGTAAAAATGCAAAATAGATTCTGTTGAGCCTTGCCTTAAATTTACTAGGTCCCTTGTAAGCGAATTTTCGTCTCTCTGGTCTCCAAAATTTTGAATTAATGCGTTTTTTATTTCGTCCCAGTTTTCACATCCATATACAGATATAACTTCTTTTGCTCTACCTGTTAATTTACTCATAATACCATGAAGCAAAAATTTGTTTTGGATGTTCGCTGCATTAAGTCTATCATAATAATGGTTTAGAAGTATTGTAGAAACTTTGATAAATTCATGTAATTCATTTGGATTTCCGTCAAAATTTGGAAGAATACATAAATTTTTAACGTCAAATTGTGGAACTGCCATATTTCTGCGAAATATTCAATATAATGTATAGTCAATAGTCAAATCAGTATAGTAATTTTCAATAGAGAATATATATAAATAAATATATCTTAATCTACTTATTTTCTATCTATTAAATCTCTGTGTTTATTAATATAGAATTTATTAAGCTATTCAAATTTGTCTTTAAATTTTAAAGTTTCTGAATCTGGCTCTAAAGTCAATCTAAGGACTTAGGAGATATTTTTAAATTATTTTAATCTTTCTGTTAATATATTCAAATCTTTGTTTAATTTATCTTCTAATCTAGCTCTGATTCAATCTAAGGACTCAGAGGAGTCTGATTTTATAAAAATTCTTTCAAAATTTAATCTTCTTAATTCTAATTAGTAATAAAAATCGCTTACAGGATAAAGACGATGCCGATGTGCATTTCTTTCCTCCTGATGGCTTCTAACTTCTAATTCCCTCGGGTGAACTCTGCAGACGGTTTCCCTGGGGCTGGTTCTTGGAACAGTGGACAAACACTTAAAAGTGACGAGGATCTATAAAGACTCTTCCACTTCCGTACTGACTCTGCGCCAATTATGAATGTTCTTGGGAAAAACACTTTTTTAAAAACTGAACTTCACAAATAAAACTTTTATTTTCGACTTACAAAGATTTTATTAGCAACAACAATAATTTAAATCAGACTAAACTACAAATCAGACTAAACTACAAATCAGACTGAAAATATTGATTTTAACATGGTGTTTTTATAATTTTATAATTGCTGATCTTGCAGTCCAATACGTCGCAATTCAGTCCAGAATGATCGAGCGGTAGTCCCGTGTGGAATCCACGTGGTAGAATTTACTGGATGGTAGCGGTCATTGTACTGTAACTCGCTTCTTTGGAATCGCTATGAAAGTTAATTTCAGCCAATCTGATGGCATTTTCCACTACTATATATAAGTTATTAAAGAGTTTAACCATTTCCGCATTTACGTTGTCGGTTCATACAGCATTATTATTTTTTACATCTGCGGTCGCGTATTGAACTTCTCATTCTAATATTGGTGGGCCAGTTCAGTTTGTATTTTCATTCATAGTATCTAAGTTACGATCGTCAGAGAAAAGGTCTAGTATATCTGTTTGCCAGAGTATGTATAGTTCGTTGTGATCTGTTACAATGTTATTGTCTTCTGGTAAAAAAAGTATTCTCTCTAAAACCGATTATTGCTGAATGTTAATGAAAATTGCAAAACAATAAATAAAGTAAATCATATTTATCTAACATGCTTACGAGCATTTACGCTTATTTGATTTGGGTAAGAATTTAAACAAATACGAATAAATAATCAATATACTATGATAACTTGTAAAATTTGCTATTTAAATTAGATACGCGAAGACGACTCTTTGGTAATCTAGTTCTAGATCAATTCAGAAGACTAATACAAGCAGTCTTGTATGACTTCCATAACAACTATCGGAAAACTAATTTTTTTACCAATTTGATATCGCAATATGTACAATTTTGTATAATTTTTCTGTCAACTACTTACTAGCATGGACGAGAAATCCCAAGTGGAAAGAGCCTACAACATGTGATTTTTTATATGTACCCGATAAAATATTGTAACCTTGTGATTGAGCTTCACGTAGGCTATATTTATGGAGCGATGACAATGTTGCATACAAGATAAACAATCATATTCTTGTGCCTGTTTTAACAGGATTTTCTGATATATAATTTAACTGAATATAAAAAAACGATGTTTTAAAACAAAATTAATACCCAACGTACTCTAAATTAGCTTAAGTTTAAACTCCCAGTAAGTAAAAACCAGAATTTGTCGTTTCATTATAAAAATAAAACGGTTATATTAATTTGTTGGTATTTAAAAATTAATTTATTGCCGCTAGATTGAAATCTGATGTTAACAGGAAAACAATTAAATGTTCTAGATAAATTTTACAATGTGAATGTAATGGCCGTTTTATTTTTTAAATTGCGATGAGAATTATATTACAAGTTAACGAGGTAACATATAATCAGTAGAGCATAGAATTATGCAAAGGGAAATATAAGAAAGTTAAAAAATCAATATAAAAATTAAAATTGAAGGTTCGCTAAGTTGAAACAAAAGTGGATTTCTAACCACAATATCGTAGAAAGTTTACAGAACTAAACGGTTTTTTTTTTAATTTAATTTTGTACTATTTATTCTATTGTCAAAGTACACGAGAAAATTTCGTGTATATAAAAAAGATCAAAGATCAAAATTGAAGAGGTCTCAACCTGTGGAAACCCAAACACCTGTCAATAATAACTGATGCAAACAATTACACAAAAAAAATCAAAGAAATGACAGGTTCTAGAAAGCGTACAAAAACGAATATCCTTAAAAATGATAAAGGGGATATTATTACTGATATGAAGGAGAGATTATGTCCCTGGACCAATTACATTCAACAACTATTTAATGATGAAAGAGAAGAACTGTCATTAGAAATCACCGAGGATACTGGACCACCAATATTAAGAGAAGAAGTCATCTATGCCATCAAAAACACAAAAGAGGGTAAAGCTACTGGACCAGATGAGGTGCCCATCGAATTATTAAAACTCATCGATGAAGATGTTATTGATGTAATGGTTGAACTCTTTAATCTAATATATCAGACTGTCACAATCCCAGACAATGGCTGCAATCAACCTTTGTAGCAATTCCCAAAAAACCAAGTTCAACAACTTGCTCAGACCACAGAACAATAGCTTTAATGAGTCACACACTTAAAACATTTTTGAAAATAATTCACAGCAGAATTGTTAAAACTCTTGAATATGAGATTAGTGACACACAATTTGGCTTTAGAAATGGTATGAGTACAAGAGATGCTTTGTTCGGCTTGAATGTGCTGGCTCAGAGATGCATGGACATGAATCAGGATATGTACTTATGTTTTGTAGACTTTGAAAAGGCATTTGATAAAGTTCAACATAAAAAGCTTGTAGATATATTAAAAAGCAAAAATATTGACAGTCGTGATCTGAAAATTATATCTAATTTATATTGGAATCAAACTGCCAAGGTAAGAGTTGACAGCCAGTACACCGAAAATATCAAAATACAGAGAGGAGTCTGCCAGGGTTGCGTGCTGTCCCCACTACTTTTCAATGTCTACAGTGAAGCGGTATTTCAAGAAGCGCTCTCAGACTCAATAGAAGGTATATCTATCAATGGAGAAGTATTGAATAACTTACGTTTTGCAGACGATACAGTAATAATTACGGATAACAACAATGATTTACAGAACGTACTGCAACGCCTTAATGAACGCTGTCATAAGTACGGACTGGAGATAAATTTAAAGAAAACTAAATGCATGATCATGACTAAATCTGCACATGCAAATATCCAATTGACTATTGAAGATACTGCAATTGAGAGTGTTAATAACTATAAATACTTAGGAACATGGATAACATCAGATGTAGACCAAACCAAAGAAATTAAGACACGTATTGAAATAGCACGTACATCATTTATTAAACTTAAAAAGTTTCTTTGTTGTCGGAATATAAGGTTAGAACTACGCCTGAGAATGCTTCGATGTTACGTGTTCTCTACTCTTCTTTATGGTCTGGAAGCTTGGACACTAAAACAAGTGCATCTGAATAAGTCTTTGGCCGCCTTTGAATTATGGTGTTACAGAAGAATCCTACGAATATCATGGATTCAAAGAATGTCAAACATGGAAGTAACTAGAAGGATAGGAAATGAGGCGGAAATAATATTAACTATTAAAAGACGAAAACTTGAGTACTTGCGACATGTGATGAGAGGGCAAAAATACGCATTATTACAACTTATTATGCAGGGCAAAATCCGAGGAAAGCGAAATGTGGGAAGACGAAGAATATCCTGGCTTAAGAACTTAAGGGAATGGTTTGAATGCAGTAGTGCAGAACTTTTTAGAGCGGCAGTCAACAGAGTCCGCATAGCCATGATGATTTTCAACCTTCGATAGAAGATGGAACTTAAAGAAGAAGAAGCAAACAATTAAATAGAGTTTAATGCTGATAAACACAAACATATTTGGGAAAGATAATATCTTATGAAATTATTTGGGGATGATGGAGCAGAACAAAGTCACCAAGTTGATATGTACCATGACCTCGCAATTCTTCCCTCGGAAGTAACACTGGCTATAACTGAAATAAGAGCACAGAAGGCACACGGTGAAGAAGCAACGGCCACTGAATACTTCAAAAAAATTGAGTCCTGCTGCAATCAAATACTGATATGCTTCTTTAAACGTGTATATGAAACTGGACACTACCTCAAGACTGGCTTATCACCACACATATATATCCCTACCCAAGAAGAATAATGCAAGAAAATGTGATGATCACAGAACAATACCTCTACTGAGTCACGCAGCAAAAATCTTCATGAGAATTATCTTTAAGCGTATATACAAGACATTCAATTCTGGAACTAACGTTAATCGCTAAGAGATATTTGGATGAGAAAAGCAGCCTCTACAACTGATTTGTTTATTAGAACAAAAAATGTTAATACTAAATTGTTAAAGATTGAACGAGAAGTACGTCAGTGGTGTGTTCTGTTTCCAATTCTTTTTAATGTGTGTGCTGAAATAATTTTGTAATCCGATCTTCACTAGAAGAACGCCCGGAGGGAGCAAGAATCAATGGCATTGTGATAAACAACATAAAGGAATCAATAAATCTGCAAATCGTTTGAAAATCGCTGGAGCAGAATTCAAGAACATGAGAAGTTATGTTACTTTGTAACATAAAATTTTAAAGAAGATCCTTGCTTGAACCACAATATCAACCAACGTAAAAATGTTATACTTCATATCTCAGCCATATAATGCGCCACAAAGAATACGAACCACTACAACTAATTATTGGGGGAAAATTGAAAGAATACGTGGTAAAAGCAGAAAGAAGAAATTATGGCTCGGGAATATGAAGCAGAACTGACGGAAACAACGCTTTCGTACACCAAGCCCGCAATAGACAAGACTTTGCCATACAGGTCGCCAGTCCCAATAGACATGGTACATACCAGCAGTAGGTGTCGCAGAAAAAGTTGACAGGTTTTTGGAGGTTTAGGTTTTTGGACTGAAGTGAGGAAAATATGTGACGGGGCGACTTTGGACGCGCACTTTATACGTGCTAATTTTGGTTATAAATATACAGTTATCTGGTTCTACTCGTGTGTGTAGTTAGTATACAGGCAGCTTTTGTTTTTTTCTCATGGGAAAACACATGGCATGCTAGAATATTTTAAATAATTTTGATACACTGTATAAACACTGACGTAAGCTTCATTTAGTTGATTTTTTCTTAAACTAAAATAAAATTGTGTTACTACCATACATATTACCCCTTAATTTTTTTCAAAAACTAGCACTATCTGTAGTTAAAAGAAGATGATACGACTGTGACTCAAAATAATTGCTCAAGTGTTAATGACATAAGTAAATAAGCAAATATCTGTGTTAACACATAAAACACTTCAGATATTCTATTAATGAAAAAGTATTAACAAGTTATTTCATCGCCACCAAAGAAATATTTGGATTTTTAAAGTGAAAAGATGCCATAATATTTTGATTTGCCTGTTTCAAAAGCTGAAATATTTATCTTAAGAAGAAAAGGAAGCTAATTTTATTGAATTGTAATAAGCGTTAAATAACAAAATAAACAAAACAATATAAATTCTTTGAACATTCATTCATTCATCCACGACACATATTTGAAAAAAGAAAATGAGCTAATATTGAGTTTTTTAAAGAAAAAATAATGTATATTATAATTAATTAAAATAATACTACATTATACTAGGCCGATAAAACACGATTTTAATTTCACTTATGTTTAAAATGAGTCTAGCTGATAGTCCACAATGTATTTGTGGTCAGATGGGTAACCTACAACATAAAATTTTAGACTGTTCTCTTATTTCCAATAAGGTTAATAATTTTTTTAATTCGCTGTATTCTTTGACCGATGTCCACCATCCCATTAATTTAAGTTATTTATTAACATTAGAAAACAATGAGTTTTTATATAGATTATTGTATAAACATATTTGAGATATTAAACTCAAATAAAATTGTAATTGTAAATATAGAGTAAGTATTTCTTTGTAATTTGTTAGAAAAAAAAGGACAAAAAAAAAGGAGAAAAATAAAAAAAAATAATAAAAAAAGAAAAGAAAAAAATTAAGAAGCAAACAAAAAAAAAATAAAAAATAAATAAAATAAAAAGAGAAAAAATGAGGAACTTGGACAGTCCACAATAAAGTAGCTATTGGATTAAGTAGATAGCTGCAGAAGAGTTTACTGTGGAACTCTGAGGACCTCATCACTTATTTTATATACAAATAACTAAAAAACAATGAATAGAAAAAAATACTATATATTAGGGATCAATACTATAATAGTAGGATTTTCACTACGCTACTGAAAATTAATAGAAACTAGTCACTTCTTGCCTGTACGAGTAGCTTTGTTATAGGGTGTTTAAATTTTAACCTTTATATTATATTATTGAGTGTTATTATCGCGTTAAAAATATCTAGTGACTCAAGTGATGAAGATATTATTCTTTATTATTATAATAGCAAACGTAAAATGCAGAAAAAACGAGGTATTGGGTTCATCTCTACATTGCAAACAATATAAATTGCAGAGCCTTTGTTGCTGCAAAATAATTTCAAGAAAGTGATGCTAAATTTCTTGCATTTTATAGAATGTTAAAAGAATCTTATTTATATTTAGTACAATTGCTTGTACCTGCTATTCAAAAGACAAATACTCCAATGCGAGAATGTGTTGGGGCGGAAGAAAGGATTTTAATAAGGCCGTCCGCACATGAAGTTACTAAAAAGAAACTAAAACTAGTTGGTAACTAGAATTACCAACTGTTTAGTGACTGTGACTCGCACACTACGCTACTGAAAATTAATAGAAACTAGTCACTTCTTGCCTGTATGAATAGCTTTGTTATAGGGTGTTTATATTTTAACCTTTATATTATATTATTGAGTGTTATTATCGCGTTAAAAATATCTAGTGACTCAAGTGATGAAGATATTATTCTTTATTATTATAATAGAAGACGTAAAATGCAGAAAAAAAGGAGGTATTGGGTTCATCCCTACATTGCAAACAATATAAATTGCAGAGCCTTTTTTGCTGCAAAAGAATTACAAGAAAGTGGTGCTAAATTTCTTGCATTTTATAGAATGTCAAAAGAATCTTATTTACATTTAGTACAATTGCTTGTACCTGCTATTCAAAAGACAAATACTCCAATGCAAGAATGTGTTGGGGCGGAAGAAAGGATTTTAATAACCCTCAGGTAAGGGTTATTAATTATTAACATTTATTTAATTTCTTTAAATGAAAACATTCTAAACCATTTCTAATTCAATTTAAACTACTAAATTAGTAATACTTAAGATATCGGTAGCTGAATTAAACATAAAAATATCACAACAAACTAGAAACTCACTAGAAACTAGTCACCAAGCGACCTGCACGTCCAGTCTGCTGTCGACTGATCACTGATGCATTAGAGACCGGTTACTAACTAGTAGCGCTGTGTGCGGATACTCATTAAAATACATGGACAGTGACTAATAAGCAACTGATTGGTAACTTAAGTTACCAACTGGTTTCTTTTTAGTAGCTTCGTGTGCGGACGGCCTTAGTAGGAATTTAGTATAAGATTGCATAGAAAACAATGACTAATAAAAAAATGAGTACAAATTGTAAGATTGGCGAATGAATTTAGTGTCCGCAGTCATTTAAACACAAACAAACAACAACAACAATTTCAGTTACACAGTTTCAATTATCCAATTCAAATTTAAAATTATTCAATGAGTATTAAAATAGTTTTCTTGTGGCATATGTAACTCAGATATTATTATAAATATTTACCAATTGAGATCATTCATAATTGTAATTTCAGAATTTTTTGACAACGATTTCCGGATTTAAAATCTAAACGTCAAAACAAAAATGTAACTTTTATTAAAATTAATTGTGGTTTCATCCCATACAAAATTTATAATATCTATCTTCAATCAGTGTTTAGAAGTCCAGAGTAGCTCAATCAATGTGTTTATTACGCGTATTCTCAATGTCTAAGTTACACTATACAACAATCCGTATCTTGTCTTTATAAATTCCTGAACCCAGATCTTTTGCTAAAGACTAAGTTCTAGTCGCTGTTGTTATCCTTATTCGGTAAATATTATTTTATCATCAACCACATAAAAGAAATTTCGCATTTATTTTTATGGTCTAGCATCCAAGTGTCCTGTGAACTGGTTCTATGCATGAATGCAGGTTGATCTGAATTATTCGAATAGATCCACTATCTGCTTTGATTTCTTAGCTTTAAAAATGTAATCATAATCATAAATAAATAAAATTGATGACATAAAAAATCTCATCTTATCAAGCATTAAAACAGTAGTGAGTTACTTCTTGAATTTTGAATACTCAAGAAATAGAGGCCTCCCTTAAAAACACAATACTTCAGCTAGTCTCTCCAATATCATTCCTACGAGCTGGCATCCCAGGAGATGAATACAACCATATCTTGTCCTTCCACAGGCAAGTATATTTTGTGCCATCCTATGATAATTCTGAGATTCAAACATCCCTGATTATTCCATTTGACAATAATGATCATATAATATTTTTATCCACATATAAAATTATTTGTTTCTACTGTAAAAAAACTGGTCATTTAGCATCAAATTTCCCAACCCCTGAATCCAATCAATCAGAAAATCCGAACAAAACATCTCCCCTTCCCTTTAATATTGGCCAAGCTACAAGTCTAAACACACTACCGGTAGTTCCACAAGATAATAATTCGGAAACACCTAATGACACGCGCAAAATTCATTAAACTTCAAAAGTCCAAAAGAGACCAAAGTCAACTGACTCATCAGAAATAAAACACCCAACTGATTCAAAGTTTATTATACCAGAGCAAGCCGCAAAAAAGTAAATCAAGCCAAAAAGAAACTAAAAAGGGACTCTTCTATTCAAGATGACAGCAGAATATTGCTGGAATCTAAGAATACAATCAGAGAACACTACCAAAAAGACTCCTTTACGTCACCGGTCGATAACTTCATAG
This sequence comes from Diabrotica balteata, assembly GCA_918026665.1. Taxonomy (NCBI): domain Eukaryota; kingdom Metazoa; phylum Arthropoda; class Insecta; order Coleoptera; family Chrysomelidae; genus Diabrotica; species Diabrotica balteata. The sequence continues at coordinate 64,085,147 of OU898278.1, forward strand.
CTTTCTTAGAAAATTGCTACGTTAAAACCAGCCCACTGAGCGAAGCACTCATGTTTTCAAAAAATATAAAAAATCTCCTCTCAGACATTTCCAAGATGTACAAATCACTAACTGAGAGATCTCTCAAAAATCGACTAACTAGAATTAGTAAAAAAATTAAAACGGAACTAGGCTCTAATAATTCTGATGCAAAAAGCATAATCTCGGTATCATCACAAGACAATTTCGAAGACCATCTCTCTGAAGGGGCAACCACTTCAGAAATATAAAACACTAATTTTTAATTTAAACGACAACTAATCATGGACACGAATGGTGACATCATTTACCTACAATAAACAAACTTCAAGCAAACGGACAGGAAATATCTCAATGTTTTTCAAGCACATCACTTTTTAAGAACAAATTATATCAGAGCCAGTGGAGGACTATCTATATATACTTCTAAATACTACTATTGCAAAGAAGTACACTTAACTATCAGACTAGAAGCTATTGCTGTTACTCTTTGGTGTCCAAATACAATTACTATCTGTAGCATTTACACACCACCTTCCCACAGCATTACTGAATTTGAGCTAATAAACTTAATTAATCTACTCCCAGTCCTCTTTATTTTAGTAGGCGATTTTAATGCCCATAATTCAGTTTGGGGATCGAAAAAAACATTTGGTGGAGGAAAGGTCGTTGAAAATATTTTAAACTCCTCTAACATTTGTATATTAAATACCGGATCCAAAACATACTTCAACATTTCTAATGGCACTTTCTCCTCAATTGATCCTAGCTTATGTGACTCAAGGTTAACACCACTTCTAACTTGGACTACAATGGATGACCTTTATGAGAGTAATCACTTTCCTATCTTGATTTCTAATTCTATCAGCAAACCCAGAGCAAAAATTTCAAAATAGAAATTATCTCAAGCTAACTGGAAGAACTTCTCTGACTTCATTGAAAACAAGATCAACCAGCTACAACTACCAGAAGATTCTAATATAGCACTAGACTCCCTAGTGAGTTTAATTACCCTGGCTGCGCAAACGCACATTGGAACATGCACAATATCATCTTCTCGTAAAACTGTACCCTGGTGGAATACTGAATGTAAGAAAGCCATCCAAGTGAGCAAAACAGCATTGAATAAATATCGTAGAACCAGAACTGAGTCAAACCTGATTAGATTCAAACAACTAAAAGCTATAGCGCGAAGAGTGATAAAACAAAGCAAAAAAGACTGTTGAAATAAGTACATATCTTCCATATCTATAGACGCTCCTTCCAGTCAAGTTTAGAAGAAAATTAAACAAATGCACACAGGAAAACAACACACTTGTCAATTTTAGCGCTCAGTTATCATAATTCAATACTAACTGAAGATGATTAAAACGACAACTACACAAATACTCCGACTCAACATAAAGTTCTTCCACGAGGAAACTAAGTTCCTGTAGCTGGCTGTATACCATATATCACAAAAAAAATTTTGTTTAAAATCCTTTATAAAAGGTATATAAAAATGCCTCAAACGGGCTATCACAAACACAGCAGAGGAACATCAATAACCATTATTTGGACTCCATCTCATGTGGGGATCAGTGGAAATAAGTCTGCAGATATAGCAGCAAGAAAAGCAAGTTGCTCTGACCTAAGCCTAGAAAAAAATCCAACTTCATCAAGATCTAGCAGTAACCATAAGACAAAACAGTCGTAAAACATGACAAAATCATTGGAATGGACAAAACGCAAAACTGCACATAATCAATCCCACTGTATACTCATTTCAGATAACTACAATGACTAGGAGGGACAAACTCATCATTCGAAGACTCCGAATAGGACACACTCGCATCACTCACGGTGATTGTGATTCTCACCGCCTTACAGTAGAACACTTACTCGTTGAGTGCAGTTATTACAGACTATATAGACTAGCGCATAATATAAACGGTAACCTGAAACAGATACTTAGTTCACCAAATGCGTACAGTGCTCCAATTGACTTTTTAAAAGATTGCAGATTATATTATCGTAAATAACAAATATTGTAACATTGTTCGTTCAAAAAAAAAAAAACAAAGTTTGTAACACTATATCTTTTCAAATCTAATGTAACTTATTATATTTATCTTATATAAGGTAATAATCTTGACCCGTGTCAATGGCCATAGATGTCGAGACACGTTAATTTCAATAACAAAAAATCTCCTGAACAATTATTAAGAGTCGAAAGAATAACCTTGTGAGACTTTTACTACCTATTTTTTTTTTGGTGTAAATCAAGCTTTTAAAAAAAAATTGTTGTTTTTGAATAGATAATAATATACAAAAACATAACAAAAACAAAAATGTAAACTTAACACGGGTTCTAAAAAACAGAAAGTAAATAACAATGTCATTTCTATTATGAAACTGTAGGCATATAGCTAAAAGTTTTGTCCATATCTGTCCATATCACAATTTCGATGGTTTGATTTGGTTTTATATTGTTATTGTAAATCCAGTTTATTATTAATTGTTCTATATGTTGTACAAACCCTTCATATTTTATTTAATAAAGGATGAGAACATATAAAAAAATTTGCCTAATTATCAAAAAGAACTGTGACTTTATAATTTTTATAATAGTCACGAATTTTACCTACCTAGCAGCTTTTCAAAGTAGATCCTATCAACCGTCTTTCGATAAAGTAAATGGGTGTGAAATTAATCAAGCACGCTATTTTCGCACGATTAGAATAACTTAAATACCCTAATAAAGCGCGTTTAGAGCACGTCACTGTTCGTCATGCAACAAATGCTATCAACGTCAAGCGTGTAAAATAGTGACATAAAATGAAGAAATGTTTTCTTTGAATAAAGAGATTAGGGATAATAGGAATGCAGTGCATGCTTGGAACTAATGCACGTCACTGGCAAGCATGCAACTATTAAAAAATTGTCGAAATACTAAGAGATAGGTTTATTTCAACATGATAAATTTTACTAATAATTCAGCTACTGTCATCATTGATTCCAAAACAAAGCACCAGAGAATATAAATACTCCTTAGTATATTTGTTATATTTGAGAAGTAGTGAAATTCAGGAAGATAGGAATTGACACTGTGAAACAGACTATCAGTAAACAAGTGAGAAACCATGAAGACAAGCTCAACAAGATAAAACATGTGGAGGTTCTCCAGCTCATTGAACCAAGCTCTATGAATAAGTAAAGTAAGTTCAAAAAACAGACATACGATACGATAGTGAGCTGCTAGAAACTAAAGAATACTTGAGTAAGATTTTGGGTATCATTTTAGATAACTTACGGTATGAACCCATTACTGACTGTTCTATTTTAAATAGACTGTAAAAAATTGTTTAAAAAATGGTTTTCTTAAATTATTTATATTTATAAAAATAACTAACATAGTGTTTATGTAAAAAATCAATATATTATTGTCTACTCGCATTTTTAGAATTACTCAAATTACATATTCAAATATAAGTATGGATAGATACAAAGTGAAAGAAGACTTGATATAATTCCTAAAATCACGACACCTGTATATTCTTGTAACACAAATATCACTAAAGGTCTGATCTATATATAAATAAAAATAAATAACGCCATAAAGCGAGCAAGAGTATGGTTTTTGTAATTTTAATAAGGAAATTCGAAAAAGTTTGTAACAAACAAACTGAACAAAAAAACGAATATGTTTCTGAAATTATTATCTTGGATGGGAATAAGCCATGATTTTAATTGAAAATGCGTTTATTTCATTACCGTTTCGATTTCCACTTCGGAAATTAAGATTTTAAGTTGCATTATTAGAAGAAGCAGAATCTACCAGTAATATTATTAGCTATTAAAACAAAAAACACTTTTGCCAACTTTATAATAGACTTAAAGATTTGATGTACAAAAAGTGTTTAAATTTCAATTTAAGCATACGAAATAATTTAAAATATTTCGTCAAGTTCTATTTTCTTAACGGGAAACTTGGCAGCACGTACACTTTGTAATTTCATAGGTAGTTTTAACTTTAAATATAAGGACAAAATGTGTTTTTACCAGGATTTTCGGCTGTGAATGTGAAATGTAAACCGCTAGCCCTAGTGACAAGCAGTGAGTCAAAGAAGCAACATATAAAATAGTTCTCTGTGGCAAGCAATAGTTTATTTCGCCCATTTTCTCTTAACTAACACAATATTTTGTGTAAAGTGCATAGTTTCACTCATGAGAGGTACTATCTTCAATAGTGCTCTATCAGAAGCAATAAGAGATAATAAGTTAAGTGCTCCGTGCGATAGCAATACTTGTTTCTCACACCTCTCATAACACAATACTTTGTGCTCCACTTAAATTCAATACTCCAGGATTGGCTGCCACCACGCTCGCATTGGACTTCACCAACTTCACCTTTTGTGCTAAAGACTGACTCTTTTTTGTGACACGAATTATAAGCTAGAACTGTAAGTTTTCAAGTTCAGGGATCTGTTCTTGCTCCAATTCTTTTTAATATTTACACCTCTAATACACACACTTCCTTATCTAAAGCAACTATTACAGAGTACTCTGATGATTTTGTTGGTTATGTACGTAGTTAACATCTCAACCGATGTATCAACCTTTTAAACTCAACTATGGGACTCATTCTAAGCGCCATAAGTGATTTAGGTCTACAAGTCTCCGTACAAATATCCAAAGTGGTAATCTTTACCAGACATAACATGGAACCAGTTAAGAAAATGACTATTAATGAAATATATTTTCCAGTAGCCACCAATGTCAAATACTTAGTGGGGTGCGGATCCCCAAACAGCACTACTTATACAGCCAATAAAACTAACCTACGTAGACTGGATATTATACAAAACAAAGCACTAAGAGCATGTATGGGAGCAATGAAATCCATACCCCTCGAACCCCTAAGAGCAGAAGCCAACAAACCTCAGTTAAGACTCAGGAGTTCAATAATTTTAGCAAAAAAAATCGATGGTTATTTTACAAAGGAAAGGATCACCTATCATTAGCAATACATTCAAGCTAAACGAATTGATTTAACTAACTCTTTCTGGAGAATAAAAACTCTCCTCCTATTTGCGAACAACTGTAGCTCCACAATAAACAACACAAATATAATTTGATTACTTCAGCTACTTTGCTCTATGTGATGTAAATACATATTCCTGATTACTCTGAATTAGAATTATATAATAATACAGATATACGGTTACTATAATATACAGTTTACAGCTATAGCGATACAAAAAGCATTAGAATATGTAAAACAGGAAGATTACTAAAATGCAATTACTTTTACAGATTCGCTTTCAGTCTTAAAAAAAATTGAATTCCAATATGTACATTAAATCACATTATACTTAAAATTAAAAATAGACTTACAAATTTACAAGATTTTAATAAAAATATTAAATTTTACTGGGTCAACTCACACGCAGATATAACAAACAATGAAGTTGCAGAACATTGCCAAAGAAAGGATACAAATGGGAGAAGATATAAATTGTGAATTATCAATAAAAGAACATATAAATTTATCAAAACAAGAAATGTTAAAGAAGTGGACATACTTATGACAAAAGTACTATTTTACAAATCCAATTCGATATAGAAAAATAAAAACCAAATTCAGAAGAAATCCTTGATACAGTAAATATTATTCCAATCGTAGAAGTATCAGTAGAATGAAAATTCATGTTATCCAGCACATTTCCATAAAATCAAAATACTCCAGAGCGATCTTTGCAACGTTTGTAACATAATTGGAAACCTGGACCACATTTTCTTTGGGTGCATAAAATATAGAGCGCAATCTACTGAATTCTTTAAGAAACTTCTACAGTTATCGAAAGCCCATATAATATCATGTATCTGCTGGCTTTAGATAGAAAAGAGATTTACGATTGCTTGTTATCTTTTGTCAAAACAGCGAAAATTCAACTATACGATCATCTTTATTTTACTCCTTTTTTTACTCCCTGTTTTTACTAAATGTTTATACCCACACTATCCGAGGTCTACGTTGTGTTATCAACAAATGAACCCTGATCGACGCCTGGACGAGAAGAGTGAAATTCCTGTTAAATCATTTTATTAAAATAATGCAATTAATGATTCTGGTGGCATTAGAATCCTCCCTAATGCCATTTTAAAAGAAAATTAAGTTAAGTTTATTGTTCTACCATTATTTCTAAATTTTAGCTAGAATAGGGATTTCAGGATTTATATTTAATTTCATATGTTATTTTGTCCTGTTAATTGCCATTTGTTCTCATTTACAATATACAATTTCTTCTAATTCTGCATTATTTTCTTATTTCTCTAGTTTACTGGAATTGTAGATCATTTTATTTTCTATCTTTAGTACCTTTGCTTTCCACAGTTTTTCTTTGACGCACAACATTGATATTGCAATATTGTCGCAAGAGTTTTGTATTTACGATCCTGCACCTGTGTTTTGTACTTCTCTGATCCGAGTTCTTTTCAATATCTTCGGCCACTACTTCAACTCATTTGTAAACAAAATATTTTCAAAGCATGAGCTTGGAAATGTTTGCAAGAGAGCTTGAGAATGAAAATGAAAAAGCATCGCTAAACAATTAACCCAAAACTAGATCATATCACAAGAAGAAACAAAACCTGTAGAAATCAGTTATTTATTTTTAATGTACCATAGCCAATTTTGAGCGTAAGCAGCTCCTCATAGCTGTATGTTATGTATCATTAAGTGTACATAGATATACGGGACCTACAGTGTAACGTCGACTCGAAACGACTAAATATAAAGGATCTATACTAAACAGATTGCGACTTATGTTTGGGCCTTCCAAGGGACGACTTAAGCATCATTTATTAACACAGGAAAAACGACATTTACAAAAACGGAATTACTTCGATCCGTATAAGCTTAAAACAGCATAAGTATGTAGGATATTTAAAGGGCGTAAGAGAATGGAAAGAAAGCACCATAATAGTGACTGAAATTCATTGCTAACAAAAATCAAGCCACAGTTAATTATAAGTCAACCTATAAATTATCAAATGGTTAAATAATAGAGGTTCAAAGATAAATTGTGTTTTATTCTCTACCTGGTTTTAATGCCTTAATTACTTGCATCTAGAGCGCCACTGTTCGTCATGCAACCACCATTAACCAAGAAAATAAATACGCAAAAGAAAAAGAGAGAAATCCCCAGAAGGCTCATATAAATTCATGACACCAGCATATCGGGGTAACAAAAAATTGATACTGCATCGCAACACCCTATGCCAAGACGAGAATCACGTACGACCGCGATTCCCTTTCAGAAGGCTAGAAAAATGTCTTTAGCAATCACAGATGATTAGTAACCATGGATACTAAATTGCTAACTTCCCCTATTTCTCGTTTTTTCTTGAGATTTGTCTCCTTGAGGCATCAATTCCGTGCAGGGTTGAATTGTTGGAAAAACTGCTGTTTTGCGACGCTCTAAAATGAGATTCGATCGGTTTTATAATAAATAATTATAACACAAGCAATATATATTATATATATATATATATATATATATATATATATATATATATATATTATATACACTATATATATATATATATATATATATATATATATATATATATATATATATATATACAGGGTGGTGAATCGTCAAACGGGCCATAGGAAATTCAATGGGAAATTCTAAATTGTTGAATTCCTGCTTCCCTAATTATTTTACATCACAAGTCATAGGAAACTATTTGTATAGGACTGAAATATCTATTAAAAATAAATGTTAAAATTGTTCTACGAATTAAATGTATTCCAAAATTTTGTAAAAATATAATACATTTTTCAGGCGATCCCTTAAAGTCAAGCCACACGAGGTACAAGAATGTGTATCACATGTTGCGTTTGGTCATATTTATGTTTCCTATATTTGATAATATTTTAATTGCAAAAATTTTTATTTAGTGATTTACTGTTTAAAAAACAATACAGTTGATTAAAAAATGTATTCAGTTGAGGAGAAAGTAGCAGTAATAAAAATGTTTTATTCAGGCATAATAAATTTACAGATATTGAAGCATTAAAAATGCGAATTATTGAAGAGTGTGGAAAATTCTGGCTAATGTTAGGACGAAAATTTTATAATCGAGTGGGATACTGCTTAGTATAAAATGGCGTGTTATTTGAACATTTGTTATGGTTTTATGTTTAGAAATTATCATAAATTATTATTAGGAAAGATCACAGTAAAACATATAATTTTAGTATTTGTGTATAGTTTAATAACAAAATAAAAATATTGACAATTCAAATATTGTCAAATATCAGAATCATCAATATGACCAAACGCAACATGTCACACACATTCTGGTACCTGGTGTGGCCTGATTTTAATGGGTCGCCTAAAAAATGTATTATATTTTTACAAAATTTTGCAATACATTTAATTCGTAGAACAATTTTAACATTTGTTTTTACTAATAATCTTTTAAAAGATGACACCATATATCATAAACTTAGAAATGATCCTACCAATATCTTCCAAAAAAGAAATAATGCTCTTATTGACAGATGGGGTAAAAGTGGATATATATCACCAAATACAGAAAAATCGCTTAAGATACACAACGCTATTCCACCAAAAGTTTATGGTTTACCTAAAAGACACAAGGAGAACATACCTCTACGTCCTATCGTTTCCTGCATTCAATCACCCTTCGATAATCTTTCAAAGTTCTTGAAAAACATTATCTCTAATGTCATAAATAAAAATCCTTATTATATTAAAGATTCCAATGATCTTATTTCTAAAATTAAAAACATTCTCGTACCTCGTACGGATAACTATAAATTAATCTCTTTAGATGTCATTTCACTATACACTAACATCCCAATAAAACTTGCCACTGACATCATTAAAAAGAAGTGGAATGACATAAAAGAATACACTAACATCCCATGAAAATAAAATCTAGTTCCACATGTAACGATGAAACGATGTTAATTGTTACCTTAAAAAGACATGTAAGAGTCAATGTTATTAACAATAATGTGAATGAAACTAAGTAAATGGACATAATACGCTGATTTTGTATAAACAATTAAGTAACTAATAACATATATGAACTTATAAAATTAGCACAGCAAATGACCATGTGGTCTAAAGTAAATTAAATGTCATTTAATGTTAATTAGTGAGCAAGAACCAAGAAAATCATAGATAACTTCCAACTATTTTATGATTATTGAGCTTTGATTTTAACTTTAGGTAGCATTATAAGTGATATTAATAAAAATTATAAAAGTAGTGTAAATGAAGTTACCGATCAAAGCCCTACAAGTGTCGCCGGGAAAACGGCGTTAGATGAACCGGAACGAACTAAACCGCGAAAAGACAGCCAACCTTGAGGTCAAAATACTTTTGACCGATCAACAAGGTGGAGGTACCAACCCAAATAATTGGGCGGTCAATTTAAAAGTTTAAATGAGTTTGGATGACTACCCGGTTGTAAAAGACAAAACAGTGAAAGAAACTGGTATTGTAATAGCAACTCCTCTCACTAGTCAGCTCAGATTTACAAACAGGAGATTTTCATTCAACCTCATATGTATGTAATAACGTTAATCATTATGGCTAGTTAATCAGCCACAGGTGGTTAACGACCCATTATTTTCCAACAGCCCAAGGTTCATGTACTTGGAACTGTGATTTGCAAAGGATTCTATAAATCAATTACAATATTTGTATTATTTTATTTAAGTATAAAATTGTTTACACTAATCAAAGTAATCAGTGTATGAAAATGCAATGTAAGTTGCATATGTAATAGTAAGTTAAGTAGAGAATATTAATTTATTTTATTTAGTTATTTTATGTATTTTATTTCTATTTTATGTATATAAATTATTTCATGAAAAATGGAAAAAGGTTCAAGTAGTACACCTAATATGACATTTAATATAGTGAAAAGATCAAGAAGCCTAATTCTGCAAAATTAAAGCATGATATATTTGGCTCAAGTTACTTATGTCAGTTCTCTTGTTCAAAGCATTAGGGTGTTTTAGTATTGAACACATTTCCAAAAACTGTCTTTTAGCTAGATTGCGTCCAGTGGCAAGGATCTTAACTTCATTGAAATCCACTTCATGTTTGGTATTTATCGCGTGTTGTGCCAGGGCACAAGTGTGTTTTGATAAATTAATGTCACTACGATGTGAAGTGAGACGACCTTTTAATGATCTACCAGTTTGACCAATGTAACATTGGTCAAAACATGTAAAAACATGTAAAACGTGTAACAATAGATATATATATATATATATATATATATATATATATATATATATATATATATATACATGTAAAATATTTGATCTTCTAGCAAAAAGCTGCTATCGCTTTGTTGAATTAAATGGCCAAATAGATGGCCTAGGAGGACAAATTCTTTAAACTTCCCGTGCTCGAATCGGTATCAATAAAGTGTTATAAATCATTTCGGCCTATCCCAGCCTCATCAGACACTTGGGCTGATACAAATTCAAACTCGGAAAGTCCAACGAATGTCTCCCAAAACTTCACTACAACAATAGTTAGCGTACAAAGGCTAGCGTATATATCTATATATCATTTGATGTGTTAATTTTTTGCTTATTTCGCTCATCTTAAGAATTCAATTACACAGGAATGTGATAGCCTCCGCGGAGCCTAGGTTCGATTCTTTTCTTCCTCAATGTATATTTCTCCATTTCAATCATTCGTGACTTTGCGAATAATCCATACTCCATATACATACAACAGAATGTACTTTTTGATGTATCCAGAAACATGTTTGTATTTTGAGAACGACTTCCGAAGTGAAAATTAAAACGTCAATAAACTTATTTTAACCTTAAATTGTGGCTTATTACCATTAAAATAGAATTTACTTTAAAATGCAACAAGAAAAATAGATTCGGAATAATATTAAAAAAAGTTGTTAATTATATTCAAGTTCAATAAATTCTAAAAAACTATTCCAAAAAATAAATGAAACAGAATAATAAAAAGTGCGCAAAAAGCCAACCAACACACTACAGCAGGATAATGACGCAAAGGAGGAATCTAAAAATAGTATTAGAATATATAAGAGTAATCAGATCAGATGTTGGAATAAAAGTAAAAATGTTAAACAAAACGAATAAAATAAATAAAATTTACTATATTTTAAAACACAATTTTCAGAAAAAAAGAAAATAGGGTATAAAATATAACTAAAAGCATCCAACGCAATATCTGTATCTACCAATATAATAATATAGGTAAACAACATAACAATTGATTACACGTCAAACACAGTAGAAACCAAGAGAGAAAAGCAAAGCAGGTAATGAAGTGAAAAAAATATAAAGAACTACAGAGACTTATAGAGAAGAACGTACATCAACAGTAGAACAATTGTCGAAACACTGGAAGAACTGGAAGATGGGTAAAAGAGAAATAAAATATAGAAATGTGCCTCTGACATCACTGAACGAGTTAAGAGAAATAAGAAAAAAAATGTTTAACCATATTTTTCTGATACATTTAAAAATATACAGATGATTGCAAAATATGCTGTAGCAGTTGTTTCCAGGAAAATGATAAAATCCAACTCTGGATACCGACGCTGTTAATGGTAATTCGGTTTTTATTCGTATCCACTACGGCAACACCCTTGAAATTTATCGTTTTGTTATAAATGAACAGCTAACGTCAGCTCGATGCAGGGAATTCGGCCGGGAGAGAAAACAGAATTCGAGAAAAGATGGAAAAGCCTCACATAAAATGGAAATCTCACGTTTAATTTACATTTAAAATGTTTAAATGACGTATTTTAGACAAACGGCCGTCGATATTCGTATTTAATTACATAACATTTAGATAAAAGTTACAAAGCTTTTCCACGGAATCGTTATAATTCATGAAATGGATAATTGTGAGAATTTAATGTTTCAGACATATAAAAACTTGAGTACAAAAGAACTGTATTTAGTACACTTTAAATGTAACTTTATTCTTTCTAAAAAGTGAAAAAGCTGTTTAGTAACGTAAATATGCCTATACCATACCAAAAATGTCAACCAGTATCCATAATATCAAAAAATATACAACATATATGAAGCGCCTTGAAAACGTTTGTCAAGAGCTTGATTTTATCTACTCATCAATCAAAGAATCAAAATCATCAAGAATAAAGTCTAGGTTTACAATCAGTGTGATTTATCTAAGCAAACTTTCTTCTTCTTTGGGTGCCGTCTTCAATGAAGGTTGGCGATAACCTCAGCAAAATCATTTCTGTCCCTGGCTTTTCTTATTAAAGATTGAGAATCCAAACCAGTCCATTCACGAATGTTCTTCAACCAGGACGCCTGCCGTCTACCAGGACCACGTTTTCCTTCTACCTTTCCCTCTATAAGAAGCTGCAGTAGCTGCTATTTCTCATTTCTGTATATGTGTCCCAAATATGAGGCTTTCCGTGTTTTCATTATTTTTAAGAGTTCTCTGTCAGTACCCATTTTATGTAGGACCTGCTCGTTGCTCATATGCGCTGTCCAGGGGACTTTCAGCATCCTTCGAAATAACTACATTTCAAAACTTTCCAAACGCCTGAGTGAGTTGATTTTGAAGGTCCAGGCCTCCATTCCATATAGTAAGGTGCTGTAAACGTAACATTTCAGCATTCGGTATCGGATTTTGAGATTGAGTGTTTGGGACGTAAGCATGTGTTTCATTTTTAAAAAGACATTTCTTGCTTGTTCAATTCGCGATTTTATTTCTATGTCTGGATCTTTATATAGCGGAAAAGCAAACTTTATATAGCGGAAACTTCAATTAAATTAAATGAAAGTTATATCCCAAGTTCTCTTAGATCTATGGTAGATTTAAAGCATGTTTAAAATTTTCTCGATTATTCCTCTTAGAAAATTACTTTCACGCCACCTATGTCCATATACTTTACTAGACCCATTAAAAATAACCCATAAGCAAAGACCGATTTGTCACGCCTGTTCGTAACAACGAAATAGCTCACAGTATGTTGTCCTTGTTCTTATTATCTCTCGTTAGTTAAATAGAAACTCTTCCTCTTAACAAAGAAGTTCATTCCTATTGTCGAACAACCCAGCTTATTTTCTAAGAAAAGCCGAGATGTGGCTCTTCGATGAAATAATCTTTTTAGTCAGGAGAAAGTAGAAAATATAGGAAAGAAAACCACACCGGACTTGCCAATTAAGTACCATTTTCGCGTGGCACTCTTCGACAAATACTCCCACTCTTTTTTTATCCCTAGCTGGCCTAAATATCGAAAATCGAATTCATTTTCGTTATGGTTCCTGTTGCATGCGGTTGTCTCCATCAAATGGCGGTAAGTGTAATTTCAATTCACCATTATCCATCTATCTTCATACAGTGCTTCCTACAGTAAATTGTCTCTCTTGTCTTACATTCGTCCTCCAATTCGATGACACTGAGTCAATTCTGTTTGCCGTTTCCACCTATCATTCAGTTCAGTCTATTCTACTCCAGTCTAGTCTATTGTGCGGATTGATCTGATGTATTACCTGTACATACATTGATTTGATGATTGATGTGCTGATTGAATCCACGGTTATTCGGTACTTTAATTAAATCATCTATGCTGCTTGAGACGTACCAATACACCTGTGGTGTATGCAACCTGTCGGGTGCCTTTATCTACGACCGTTCTATGAAATAACGTTATTACCTGTGACTACCCGTATGTTAGAAAAGAAGCATATTAACTTGGGAAAGGATCACTACAGGAGCAATGCAACCATTTTGTGGCATTAGAGTTAGAAGACTCTGATGGTTTCCAGGGCAACAACTAACACCAACCACGAAGGAAGCTACAGTTACCTGGGGAAAGGAATGCCAAACGTTAAAACGTTTAAAACAAATGGAACTAACTTGGCTGCACCGTACTGAAGACGACCAATAGTCAGAAATACGTATATACGGTTGCCTTCCATCTATATACCATTTTTAGTTTTTTGTTTGTTTTGTGAGACATACCATTACTTTTTACTTTTATTATTCACTCGCATTATCCGTTTCCATATATATATATATATATATATATATATATATATATATATATATATATATATATATATATATATATATATATATATATATATATATATATATATATATATATATATATATATAAATATATATATTTATATATTTCTTTCTTTCATGTGCATGGTGTATTTATATGGTGTATCTGTGTAACCATAATAACTTTTCTCTCACGGTTTATTTACTTCTCGCGTGATTATCCTAACTGTCCTTACCTTTCTCGCTATCTTATATATATCGTAGGTTTCCCTGTTCCTTGAGGGTGGTGCAAAATTACTTCCCTTCTCTTTATCTTCTAACTGCCCTTCTCTTTATTTTTAGTACTCCACTAACTAATTCTCTGTATTTGAGCTGCAAAGAACCCCGACAATTTACCTCTACCAGACTGAAGCCCGAGCCTAATGCTGGTTCCTGGGTAACCTCCACTGGTAAGTCCATAAAGGGGGTACATATTATATTGCTCAATTGGTTCCTAACGGTTGTATCTTTTTATGATATTCTTATATTTTTTCCTGACTTGACTATTTCTTTCTTGAGTTTTGTGCTTGTAGACTTTGATTTGTCCCAATAGGCATAATTTCTTTTGTCTTCCATTTTCTTTTAACACGCCTATACAATGTAACTGCGATTTGACGTACATAAATTCTTTTTCCGATTTCCTTGATAGTATAATCATTGAGTGGTATGTCTTTTGTTGGATATAAGATTATTAAAAGGTAATTGAAATAATATAAAATGTTTTCATTTCCCACAATACTTTTTCCATTTCTAACCTGCTCCATTCTCATAATATATCTAAACCACCATCATTTTTTCTTTCATTGTTTCGATTATATTTTTCACTTAAGATTATTTCTAACACGACCTAGGTGACTATTGGTTGGATCAAATAAACATAATTCTGACAACCGGTCTCAAGCTCCGTTAAAATGTGGATGGTTGATGAAAGCCGCTTCTTCTTAGTAGTCATTCGCTCGCGTATGAGTGTCCCACCTGCCATAAAAAAAGAATAATTACCGACCACCCTGGCGAGAAACAATGACAAGGAAAAGCGGTCGAAAAATCAGATTAGATTCATGAAACATTAGATTACTAAATACAAGAGACTGAACTTATTGCTAGACTGACTAAATACTGAACGAGAAATGGATAGATCCATTTACATCTTACAAGAAACAAAGAAAGATGAGAAAAAGCCAGTCAATTCTAGGAGGACATAGCTTAATATGTTCATTAAAGGTAATATACATAAAATGTACTATAAGATGTATCTTAGTATGTATAATAAGAATAAACATAAAATACAACAAAAAGACTTTAAACCGATATAAACTAAAGTCAAGTGAGAACGACTATAGGATTGCTGAGAGACATTTAAAGTCGGCAACATTGACGAAAGCTGGGAAAAGCTTAGATACAACATAGAAAATACAACAATAAAGGCCTTTAGAAAGAAATAGATAACTAACGCTAGCATATCGAAAAAGAAAACCTCTTCACTTAGTGTTCGGATTTGATCCAAACTGGCACATTCTGGGTCATGGAGGAAATACCCACCAAAAAACTTCTCACCCCGACTAAAGAAATTGCTGAACTTGACTTCAAGAAAAACTTTAAAATTCCAGAAAACGGACGATTCCAAGTCAATCTTCCCCTTAAATGCCCCTCAGTGACTCGTTTCATATCGCTAAAAAACGATTCGAAGGCTTAAAAAAGAAATTCCAATTGAATCACTCCCTATTTCTGGAATTCAAAAGGTTTATCGATGAATACATTACACTTAATCATGCACGGTATATCCCACTTACACTATACAATAACTTATCCGAACACAAATATTTTTTGCCCTATCATTGCGTGATAAGAGAGAGCAGTACCAGCACTGGATTACGCGTTGTTTTTGATGGATCTTGTAATTCCTCTTCTGGAACCTCTTTAAATGACATTATGCTCACAGGTCCACAGGTACAACCTGATCTATTTGACATTCTTTGCCGTTTTAGAATAGCCCAATTTGTTTGTACTGCTGATATTTAAAAAATATACCGTCAAATAAATATCAACCCAAATCAAACCTACCTGCAAAATATACTGTGGAGAGATGATCCCTCTAAACCACTTGAATGCATCGAACTTTCTAGCGTAACGTACGGCCTTAGATCTTCAAGTTTCTTATCTACTCGGGCTATAAAAGAGCTTGAATCCACTAATATACAAAAATACCCCCTGGCTTGTGAAGCCTTACTTACACAAACTTACGTAGACGACATACTCTGTGGTGCCAAAACTGAAGCTGACCTAGAAACCTTCTTCTTCTTCAGATGCAAATCCACTAATGGATGTTAGCGATCACATTTTCCATTAAATCTCTATTTCTTGCAATATGTATCAGAGATTGTATGTCGTTAATCCCTGTCCATTGCCTTATGTTTCGGAGCCAGGACATTTTCTTGCGTCCCATTCCTCTCTTGCCTTCAATTTTACCCTCGATTATAAGTTGGAGGAACTGGTATTTTTCATTTCGCATGATGTGACCTAGATACGCCGTTTTCCTTTTCTTGATGGTTTCGAAAAGTTGGCGTTCTTGGTTTATTCTTTTAAGGACATCTATATGTGTGATTTTCGCTGTCCATGGTATTTTTAGGATACGACGATAAAGCCACATTTCGAAAGCTTCCAATCTGTTTATATCCCTCGTTTTGAGTGTCCAGTCCTCTACGCCATATAGCAGCACTGACCATACGAAGCACTTAGTAAACCTTAGTCTCAGTTGAAGATCGAACTCTGAACAAGTCAGTACCTTCTTGAATTTTACGAAAGCTTGTCGAGCTTGCTCAATGCGACATTTTACTTCCCTGTCCAAAGCCCAGTCTTCAAAAAGCCACGATCCTAGGTATTTAAATTTACTCACTCTTTCTATGGATTTACTATTCAGTGTTATGGTGGAGTTTTCAAGTGCATCCAAGTTTCTGGAGATGATCATGAATTTGATCTTTTTGGTAGACCTAACCTAACCTAACCTAACCTAGAAACCACTTATCACGAATTAAATGCCGTTCTAGGCAGTGCTTGCATTTCAACTCACAAATGGGTTTCCAATTCCACAATGTTTACTGAAAAATATTGTAACAATGTTCAACAACAATACTTCAGTTCAGAAATCTCCGAAATCCAAAATAGCAAATCACTCTCAAATAAAAACCAGGTCTCACTTAGCCCATTTATAAATCACTCTGGTTTTTTATGAGTCGGTGGAGGCTTAAAAAATGCAGACATTCTAGAATATCACAAATACCCTATCTTACTTCCCTCTAAATCACATGTCGTCACTCTACTGCTGTCACATGAACATATTAGACTTGGTCATGTCGGACCACAAGCCTTACTTTCCAACGTCAGACAAAGATTCTGGCCCTTGAATGGCCTCAGGGAAATTAAGAAAATTATTCGAAATTGCTCTGCTTGATTTAGATTTCGCGCACAACTTGCACAGCAAATCATGTCCGATTTACCAAAGGAAAGAGTTTCGACCTCGCGCCCCTTCCAAAATGTTGGGACTGACTATGGTGGACCACTTATGATAAAAACATCTCACCTTCGTAAGGGCCCTCTCACAAAATGTTATGTGGCACTCTTTATCTGTATGAGTACAAAAGCCGTCCATATTGAGCTCGTATTCTCTCTCTCTATTGACTCCTTTTTACTAGCATTAAAACGTTTTATTGCTCGTAGAGGGAACCCCTCTGTTATATTTAGGCACCAATTTTACTGGTGCTAATAACTGTCTTCGTGGACTGTATGACTTCCTCAAAACCTCTAAAAATTCTAGGTCAATTCAAAAGTTTGCCTCAGAAAACCTAATAGAATGGAAGTGGATACCCCCTAATAGTCCTCATTGGGGAGGAATTTGGGAATCCGCCATAAAATCGATAAAAGTTCATATTCGTCGAATATTAGGCAATGCCCACTTGACTTTTGAAGAATTAGCTACTGTACTAATTCAGATAGAGGCTATATTAAATTCCAGACCAATTTGTCCTCTATCTAGCGACCCTGCCGATTTAAAATGCCTGACTCCAGGGCATTTTCTTATAGGCTCTGCACTCACTTCTTACCCTGAACAATGAATCACTCACATACCTGAAAATAAACTAAACCTCTTTCAACGCTGTACTCAGCTTCAACAGCACTTTTGGAAGAGATTTTATTTGGAATATTTAAACAGATTACAGGGACGGCCCAAGTGGTTTCAAATTAAAAAAAATTTAAAAATAGATGATCTTGTTCTCTTGAAGGAGGATGAGACTCTCCCCTTAGGTGGCCTTTGGCCAAAATATTAGAAATATTTCCTGGCTTAGACGGAAAAGTCAGAGCTGTACGGATTCGAACTAGTGAAGGAGTCTTCATTGGGCCCTTCACAAAGCTATGTCCCTTGCCTCAAGATTCTTAATTTTGATTGTTGTTTTATTACTTTATTCTTTGCTCCTGCTTACTTTCTTGTTTATATATCATAGGTCTTCTGTATCTTCTCACGTTCCAACTTAACCATTAGATCTCATTCCTTTCTTATCTTTCTACCTCATTATTGAATGAGACAGTCAACGGCCGGGGAGTATGTTCGGATTTGATCCAAACTGGCAACAGCACTCCCGCGTCCTACCCCTGACCACCCCTTGGTACAGACCAAAATTTGACTCTGCGAAATATTGTACCGACCTCTTCCTCTTTTACGTTCAACCGCCTTAGAAGACAGTTCGGCACGGTGAATCATACGATCACAGATTAACTATTGTAAGTGATAATATTTCTTGAATAAAGCAGAGAGTAAATAAATAATAACTGTATTATCTATTGAATAATTTAAAAGTATACTGGTAATAATTAAAAAATTACATTTCTATTGAGTAAGAAGTACTTATTTAAAATACAAACAACAAAAAGAACCACCGCTTAATGGAATACACCAAAGTCGAAGGATAATCCGAAGTAATTTAACCTAATTGTACCCGGCCGATATATTTATTCGGCTCCACTTGGACGGTGACGGAGGAGCCCTGCCCGCTTCCACTTAGAGAAAATAAAGATAATGTAAAAAAAACTACTACAAAATGAATTTAAAAAAATTTAAGGAAAGAAATTTAAGACGAACCACCCCCACTAGAAGTAGCAAAAGGCAAAATATTAAATATTAAAGAAAAAGAGGCAACCGAAATTATAAGAAAATTAAATAATAAAAAAACACCTATAAATTTCGGCATAGCAAACAAGTTCTTGAAATACAGAGGACTAACATACTCAAGCAACTTTTGAAACTAATTCAGAAAACCATCGACCACAATATAATATCTCAAAAATTAAGATCAACTATTTTATTACCCTTTTTAAAAAAAGAGAAAGAGGAAACCAAAAAACATATAAAGTATTAACTTACTAAGCCCAATATTAAAATTGTTAATATAAAACAACAAAATTTGTAAACAAAAGTGATAAAAAATAAACTAAATGGATGTAAAACGTAAGTAGATAAAAAGGCTCTAGATCTAGAAGATCATGTACCCACGCCATCTTCTTAGTCAGAAAATTGAAATATAACAAAAATATCTATTGGTAAAAGATATGCTACAGTGAAAGAAATGATTTGCTAGAGGACAGGCGTTCAATCTATATAACTATATGAAAAAAGAGAAGGCGATAAATATATATGGCAATATGAAAGAAAAAGTAGAAGAAAAGATTCTTGGTATTAGTTACCTTTTGTTATCCTATATCCTCAATTTTGGTAAAACTTGATATTTCGTAGGTTTCGATATTTTCTTTAGTTGATCTATCAAAATCGACTATATATGCCATACATATTCGAATATCCCGAAGGAAGAGTTATTACGACAAAGATTTGGTTATTTATTGATGAGAAATGATAATACTAATTGTGTTTCATCAAATAATGATTCAAGCATGTTATTTTTTGCTTTTTAAAGTGTATCATTTCTACTCAATTGTCTTACCATTCATACGTAATATTTATTCGATTCTCCTATATTATTGTATACATTTACTGCGTATATCAATAACTAAACAATAATTAATTCCTAGTGTTTGAATGTTATTTTTCCCTAAAACCCCCTTTCTTCTACGCCGCAGCCGTCAATGTATATGTATGTGACACAAAAACCTTAAAAAGTGTTATAAAGATGCTAATACTTTTCTGGAATAATATTTTCAGCTTCTGTGAACGCGATTGAAAACAAAAAGTAGATGCTGATCAAACTGGTTTTCCTTCGATTCCGCTCTTTCGTTTCTTCTTTAAATATTTATGGTCTCAATAAAAACTTTGTGGCTGTTTGAGAGCGCTTGCTTAATATACTGGATAGTTTTGTCATCATTTGACAGTTAATATAAATACAATGCCTATTGACAATTAACTTTCCGACTGACTACTCTCAAGTGATTCAAAATATCTTACGATAATCGAGATAATTGCAAATCAAATATAGTTACAGTCAAATAATCTTTGCCACTATTTCCATGAAAGCGAATTAAATAAAAAACAATTATTTGTAATTTAGGAGTATTGTTTAATATCAATACAAAAAATAATATACAGAACAAAGTTATTATATAAAGGTATACACTATATATATATATATATATATATATATATATATATATATATATATATATATATATATATATATACATATACATATATAGTGTATATATAATGTAAAGTGTAGGTATACAAGGTGCGACAGATAAATGATCAATTATAAATATCTCTAGAAATGAAGGTAATTGAATCATCAAAGTAGATTGAAGGTGTTTTGAAGAGTGAACTGTTTATTGAACCGGAAGTTGTGACAAAAATGTATAAGTAAAGTTAATTTATATAAAAACTGCAAGAGATAGATATAGGGACTACACTAATAAAGATCGATAGTAAGAACTGTATTCTTCTAAAATATAGAATTAAATACAGGGTGTCCCATTTGAAAAAAAGGAATAAGGAGAAAATTTAGGATGCCGGTTTTATATCGGTTTATCTGCCGCGCTCTATATATATCCGTGATGCATGAATTTTTCACTGTATATTTCACATGCTGATTAGATTAGAACGGGTGATTTATAATCGCAATCATTTTCAGATATGCCTACACCGCCAACCGGTCCCTTCTTTTTACCAGCAATAAAAAATTAATTTGAATTGTGAGTACTGGTCTCTACTTCTGCCAATAGATAACTTTTTACAATTATTGTTCTCATGTCGTTCTTGAATTCTCGAAATCATTAATTCTACACCATGCTTTATATGACATACATTAAAGCCAGACTTTACGTAATTACGTCTGCATTTTTAAATAAATTTGACTTTTGTTGCAAAGTCACCACAGTACTTTCTGCTTGATTTCATAGTTGGAACTTATTTTATCAGTCTATGAATCTTCCTTGGTCTACACTAATATGATAAAACACACCAGTTGGCTAGTGTAATTTTACTCATAGAAACTATCTATATCATTAACCACTGTATTTACACATCTTTAATGTGTCTAAATAGAATAGAAAAACGTTCATCTAATCATCCTTCCGTGAGTCTCAAAAAAAATTTGGTCGTCCAGTGACGGTTCTTAACGATCATTTCAGTAATAGGACAAATGCAAGTAGTCGTTGGAACTACTACTACTAATGCGCACTAGGTCTTTGTTCTTTAAACTTTTTGGGCTTGGATTATACAATCAATTGTCCATAATCATTTAACACTTAGAATAGAAAAACAACTAAATATTCAATTAAACATTGTAAAACTAGAATGTATCATCATCATCAGTAGCAGTTTAGACATAACTGCTAAACATTAAGTTGTGCTGGATACACTCCAACCAGATGTCGTCCGACTATCTGGTTGGAGTACGTGCTCGATTACGATCCGCATCATGGCCTGCCAAGTTCCATTTCATCAATGTAATTCTTTTAAGTGCGTCCGTAATATCAGTTTTTCTCCGATTTATTTCATTTGAAACTCTATCTCTGAGTGATATTTTTAACATTGACCTCTTCATGTCTTTCTGTGCCACTTTATTACTTTTCTTGTAAGAACGGTGTTTCATCTTCCTTCCGAAAAAAACTTGCTTTTCGAGCAAACGTGAATATTTGATCTAAAGACTTCTCCCAGTTTTCTGTAAACTGTCATGTTAGTTCTCTTATTCTGTTTAACTCTGTTGTTTGGTTGTCTCTGCCTAATTAAATCGTGTGGACCCGACACTTATAGGCAAAAAAGTTGTTGAATTTGCGCGCCATACGTTAAAATGGTTTGCCAGCACAAGGATGGTCATGTATTGTGTTTTAGAAAAGTTAATTTTAAGGCCAAACTAAATTTTTACAACCAAACAGCCAATATTAAAGTGGATGATCAATTGACAGAGGCAGTCTCCATAGATAAAGGAGTGAGGCAAGAATGCATTCTGTCCCCGGTGTTATTTAATATATACTCTGAATATATCTTCGAGCAAGCGCTGGGAGAACTACAAGAAGGCGTATTAGTCAACGGAATATGTCTAAACAACATTAGATATGCCGACGACGCAGTAGTTTTTGCAGATAGTCTGGTCGGTTTGCAAAGAATAATGTCGCATATATCACATATAAGTAGAGAACACGGACTTGATCTTAATACGAAAAAAACAAAGTACATGGTAGTGAGTAAGCGCGAAATATTAAATACACAGCTTTTGTTTAACCAACATCCAATTGACAGAGTGGACAGCTACACATACCTTGGTACCAACATTAACAGCCAATGGGATCACTCCAGTGAAATAAAACAACGCATAGGAAAAGCGAGATCAGCGTTCATAATGATAAAGTCTCTTTTCAGAAGTCATGATTTACCACTTGCTACCAAAATCTCTCTCATTAGATGCTATGTATTTCCTACCTTATTATACGGAGTAGAGGCCTGGACACTTTCCGAAGCTTCCTTACGAAAATTCGAGGCATTCGAGATGTGGTGTTACAGACGTATCTTAAGAATTTCATAGGTGGATCGTGTGACTAATTTTGAGGTCCTACGTAGAATAGGCAAGGAATGCGAGATTATTAACACCATCAAAGAGCGCAAACTAAAATATCTTGGCCATGTTATGAGGAATGAACAGAGATACGGCTTGTTGCAACTCATTCTTCAGGGCAAGGTATTTGGAAAGAGAGGACCAGGGAGAAGAAGAATATCTTGGCTTCAAAACCTGAGTAAGTGGTTTAATACATCGACAACCGGACTATTCAGAATAGCAGCAAGCAAAGTTAGGATAGCCATGTTGATCGCCAACATCCGGAACGGATAGGCACCGTAAGAAGAAGAAGAAGAAATTTTAAGGCCAACTCGTGCCCAAGAGCTCGGAAGGTTTTAAAGAAGTTGGCATGCATTATCTACCCGGTCTGTAATAAGGACTATGTAGCCTGCAAACCTTAAGTTATCGTAATGCAGACAATTGGCTTATTGTACATAGACTAATGATCCAGAAATAATTACAATTACAGTACCGTATGCAAACAGTTTATCAGGAAAACAAAACGGATGAAACTATTGCTAAATAGTTACTGAAAAAATAAGTTACAAGTAAGAATATACCAACACTGAGTTATTAGTATGTTAGAGAAACGTTATCTATAATCAATACTATCTACTACTGTAACCGTTTCAAAAATTTCAAAAAATTTATTATTATAATTCCGAGTAAATATTAAAAATAGTATTGCTCACGCCATCTAACCGCCGAGTGCATTTTAATTAACTCAAGGACATTCCATGATATAAAATGTTTGTTTTCTTACGATACGATTTTCATTTTAGTTTCGTATAAACACTTCTTCTGTGTAATTAAATACTGTAAACACAAATTGTTGAATATTTTAATAACTTTTGTTCGTTACAAAATCATAAAAGAATAGTTTTGTTTTAAATTTACTATTCCATTTCTTTAAGCTCGCTTCCTTACGAGGATAAACTTAAGGATGGCGCCAATTTCATTATAATTTAAAGATTACAGAAAAAACAGCATCTATATGATTTTTGAAAGAACTGCACCCAAACTCTCAGACACGAGCAGAAGAGCCTAGATTGCTTGCTTTACCTAAGTAAATAGTTTGCTTAGGTAACACTTCAAAATACAACTAACACTAATCGCAGAAAGATAATGTAATAAGATAAATTTGATTTGATAAAAGATAATTTGATATCCCCAGGGGATATCAATTATTATCAAATAAATTTTATTTCAGGAATTTTTTTTTTTGAAAATGATTTCCGGATTCGAAGTCGAAATGTTAAAACAAAAAATATAATTCTTAATAAAATTCGTTATGGTTTATTCACATGTATTCATTTGCATCATATAATACATGTAATCATGAATTGTCACATGCCACAAGAAAATAGTTTCAGAACTATATTAAAATTTCACTATACTGCAAATAAAATGTATACGGATAACTATACAGATAGCATGAGTCTCCTCAATGTAGGATCGTCGTTTTTTTTCGACCCTTTTAAACTTAATAGATAGGAAATTGAAGTCGTAAAAAGTGTGTCTAGTCGGCACACTGTGAATCGTTTGATTCCTCGTTATTCATTTTTGCAATTCCGACAAATAGATGCGGCAATGTGTGTTCTTTTCGTTATAGTTGGATGAACTGAATGGAGGAACTTGTACGAAGGAAAGGAAAATAGCTACAGCAAAAAATCTATTTTTCCGTATTTTTTGTATTTTTTTTAATTACGCAATTGAAATGATCAAAATGCTAACGATAAGATTGCATGTAATTTTTTTGTTTATATAAACAGAATTGTTCGATATTGAGTGGTATGCAATAGAAACAAAAAAGTGATGATTAGCAGAATTTTAAGGACCAGAAACACAAATTTTAACGAAACAAAATTGTCTTACTAAAACGGACTTCGAGTATATGGGCACTTTCTAATATTTCTAAAATTTCTAATATTTCTAAAATAAATATAAAATGTACATATTTGTTTATATAATAAAGAAGTCGAATTAACGCCATACAACTAACAGACACCGTAATAACGACAGTACAAAATAATCCAATTGGCTCGAATTTTAATGTTCTCGAACTACTTACAAATCTTACGGAGCTTTCGTGATAATATTTAAATTATATCAGTAACCTTGATAACACTAGATAAAATAGGGACACGGAGATGCCTGCAAAATAAGGTAAGGTTACGTTAGGTTTAATATAAGTGTGCGCTTAACCACCCTTCCCACGAACTAAGTGATCTATTGTGATTGTGACTCATTCCTAGGTTAAAGCTGTCCCTTTAACCCAGCTTTCTTAACAAAGTTTATTATGGCCTTTGGTGGCACTTCTACAAAGTCATAGGTCTCGAGTTTTGCATCAACTCTGAGCATTTGCACAGAAAGTGTTCCGCCGTCTCGTCTTCAGCCTGACAAAATATGCAATCCTCACTTTCTGTCAGTCCGATTTTATTTATGTTTCTCTTAAGACGATCGTGTCCTACCTACAGTATCACCCTTAGGAGACCTACGATAATTCGCAGATCTTTGGATAACTTCTTCGAAGGTTTATGTATAAAAATCTTCGAAAGTTTAAGACCTATTTGTTCATACTAGTGGTTACGTTTCATCCGTTCCACCGAGTCCGAAATCGTCCTTTTGGTTGTGCTTCTTGCGAAAGTTTCTGAGCCTATGAATATTTCTATTGCCCCTTCTCTGGCAAATATGTCTGTTTTTCCTTCTCTTTAATACCAGTATGTTCATGCACCCAGAGTAAAATTATTTTGTTATTTTTCCGATCCCAATCAGTTTCTGAAGACAGTTTGACTAACTCGATTCGATTCCAATGCTTTCAAGATCGCTTGGCTATTCGATAGAATTTTTATAAATCTGTCACTGCAGTTCCCCTTTATTAGTTTCTACAGGCACATCTCTATAGCATACATTTCGGCTTGGAAGATAGTGGGATGATTACCTAGGATTTCACTAACGCTTAACATTGGTTCCCTCCGCATACTCCAACTTAAACTCCTTCAGCGGTTTTAAAGTCATCTGTATACCAGCAATGATCAGCCATTATGGGATTCGTTTATTTCGACACCAATTCTTTCTTCCTGGAAAAACGATGGTAAACGGCTTTTCGAATTTATATTTAAGTTGCAAAGCATTTGGTATCATTTCCAACTCTGATGAGTTTTTATTATTTCTCCAGATTTGATACCAGCATCATTTTGCCCTGCTTCCTTGCGTCTTATCTGCCTTCTGTATGCCTTTACGTTCACCTGCTTCTCCATACATATACGTAATGAAGGAAAATCAAGTATAACCTCCATGCGGTTGAGGTATTCGACATCGGTCCTGTTATGATTAAGCATACTTGTCGTCAGCTTAGACAGTTTCTTTGTATAGAGCGGGTAATCAGATGTAATCTAATTTCTGTCTTCTTATAAACTGACTAATACTTTTTTGCTAGTGAGGATATATAATGTTGGTTGAACTGTGCCACGTAGAACATTTCCGTATTTTCCTCATATCATAATTATGAGGTCGCATCATCTGAATAGCCTGCACTCCTACCCCCTCTGTGTCAAGGAGCGAATCAGATCGTCCGCAGTAGTGATCACAGGAGGTGATGAAACATTCCCCTTGTAGGAAACCCTTAGCTGTTTTGGCCACAAACTACTCTTCTTACAGATCTGCTAGAATCGGCCTATTTGCCAGCACTGTTTTGATCCGCATATGGTAGTCGATATCCCTTTTGATTCCCGATTTGATGATAGTGGTTATTGAAAGAGAATTGGGCGTGCATTACTAAATAAGCCTTTTTATCTAAAAATGCGGTTAACACAATGTCTCCGTTATTAATGGAGTGACTGATTTTTGAGTAGAATAAGGTAAGATAGTTCAGTAAATCTCCAGGCTACATATTCCGTTGTTTAATAAATGTAAATATGAGATATTGTTCTTGATTCCTACCTACTTTAATTTGATCTGAAATACGTTATAGATCTAAACTAAATTATTCGGCTAAATAGATTTTCGAAATTTTGAAATTTTCAGAAATTTTATATGAACCAGAATTATTTTCGAAAAATTATAGTAGCTGTACTATATAAAATACAATCATTTCGAACATTTTGAGTAATCGCTTACTGTTTCTTTGATAAAACTTATTTACAAAGCTCGTACAGTTTGTGCAAAGAATAAAGTAGTGATTATAGAACACAAACAAATTTTATATGAGTCTACTGAGACCGTACTTCTGGGTTTTAATAAATACCGTATTCCACAATGCCTTGGAACTACACTCATTATTAAAAAAATAGTAATTAATAGTTTATTTACAAATTAGGTCAGGAATTTAAACTTCACAGTTAAAACTGTGTTATTTTGTTATATATTGTTCAAGAAAGTTATTAGTATATTGTTTATAATAAACAATATACTAATTTGATGATTTAAAAGTTGATTTGTTCTTTAAAAATTAAATAAACTGGTCATTCGATAATATTCAGCAAATTTAAAGCTACCACTTCTAATGTTCTGCGTTAAAATGGTTAATGTTAAAGCTCCTTTCAAGAAACATGACAAAAGCATCACAATAGTGTACTTCTCCCTAATATACTTAATGTACTCCACTGGGTCGTCATTCGTAGCCAGTAGTAGGTGGGCCGTTTCGTGTTTTGTTTCCTTTAATCCGTCTCTTTTGTTTAGTGGAAATGCGCTATTTTGACGATTGTCAGCAAAAGGGGAACGAAAGTTGAAATTGAAGACTATTAGGACTACGTTAATGGTCGAGTTAGTCTGGAATTAATTTGAAAATAAATGTTCCGTTTGTGTTCTATGTGTTGGCCGTATTTGTTTTTTAATGAACGCCATTAGTTCTCGAAGAGCTCTTGCCCCCTTTATGTTCAATGTTCATTTCCATAATTTCAAGAGTTTCTATTTAGGTTACAAGTGCATTATTTGCTTTAATGGGACGGAAAAGGAAGACCTGTTACTTTAACCGCTAATTTCTCTGATTTTGCTTATTGGAAAAATAAAAAACGAATGTTCTCTATGAATACTTCTTTTTACAAGAGTTAAAAAACTTCATTACTTAAAGTAATACCTAATTGCCCATGCAAAAAAACTTAATGTTGTTGTAAAGCTATTTTCTTGTGGCATCTTAATGCAATTTACTAGTTCTGTTGGGAATAAGCCGCACTTTTACTTTAAAATTTATTAGACGTTTCGGTTGAGTTTACCGAAAGTACATTATAGCTGAAAGCTGATTATAGCTGCAAATGCCAAGCATGGGACAACAAATTTCGGTTTAGCAGTGTTGGCATGTTTTTATTTTTGTTTGCTTGTTTTCTTCAAATATAAAGAGATAAAGCTTGAGAAAAGTACATTTTGATTATATTGTTATGAATTCTGCAATTTTTGACTTAAATAAAACAAGAATAAGTAAATATTTGTTTTTTCTCTATTGATTGCAGTTAATTATTGGAATTTTTTTTGGCAAATGCCCTTTGATAGATTAGATGATAGAATTCGCAATCATCAATTCAGCAGTTGCCAGATTGCAACTAATGGTGGTAATTAATCTCGAAAAGGACAAATATTAACTCGTTATTGTTTCATATAAATTAAAATAAAATAGTATAATCAAAATGTACGTTTTAAACTCTTTCTCTCTTTATATTTGAAGCATACAACATATCCATTATAAAAACACCCCAACACTGCCAAACCGAAATATTTTATTTCATGGTTGACATTTCCGGCTATATTCAGCTTGTACTTTCGGTAAACTCAACCGACGTTTCGATTTCTACTTCGAAAATTGTTCTCAAAATACAAAATATTCAATTGAATATCGGCATTTAATTGAATACCGCCAATTAAAAATAGCATGTACAGTAAAAAATGTTAAGGGGGAAAACAATGTAATTTTTAATACACTTATTTGTGGTTTATTGTCATATATAACATAGTTTCTTCATTTTAGTTCTTATCACATTAAAAATAAGTGGAGAAGAAAATTAACAAAGTAAAATTCATTTATTACATTAATTTCACACACTTGCCTAAATGGTCTCATTCAGAGTATTTATTAAGCATTTATAACAAAAAAAAAACAAATACTTAAACGTAGGTAGTTATATTAATTACACCACAGCCTTCTGCATTGTTACATTCTTATCTTATCACAGTATTCTGTATAAAATTCCGTCCAGTTTTCTGTTTTTAAATTAGTTTTCGCTGGTAGCTTTTTCTGAGTCAGCAACGATTTCACAGTTCGTTTGATAAGTTGGATATCTTTGGCCCGAATCCTGCCGGCAAGGTGACATTTTAAAAGCTGTCTTTTCTAAAGCGAATATCAAGTAACGAAAAATGCGCTTATTCGCCGCCTTCGCCTACAAAATGTCGTAGCTAAGGTTTCTTGTAACTTCAATGAATGAGATATTATATAAAAAAGAATATACCAGACTTCTAGTACACGTACGTGCCATCATTATTTATCGGGGGTATAAACGAGTAATTTAACCAGAAAGTATATTTATATAAAGATAGAGAAAGAAATAATATAAAGAAATAATACCTAATATCAGAACTATTTTGGAATATTTTGGAATTTTGGAATAGAAAAAGTATTAGTGCTAAAAAACGATGTTAACGATGATCAGCAAATCATGCTCATAAAAACATTGACTGGTAATAGAACGTCTGGTAATAATTAAAAAAAAAAGAATAATTTATTTTACACAATTTTGTTCAGTAGGTATAGTCTAGTAGCTTTCATATCAACTTTTGGGTAGTGTCTTAGCTTCTCCTGTAGTGAAGAGCACTTCACGCTCAGTCGTGGTCGTTAATTATTTAAGGTGAAGACGACAGGTGATAAACACGTTTCGTTAGATGGCATGTTGTGCTTGCTGGGAGTGAATATCCATTCTCTAGCTTTTCTTGGTACAGGAATGAAACAACCTAAGCAGTGTAGCCCCAGTTATCCGGACTCTATAAGAATAAATCTCGGTACTCGTAATCGTAAAACCGCGATAAAACTCATTAAGTTCGAAAAAACTCTAGTGAGCAAACATGAACAGCGCAGCGAGGAAAAGGTTTAAGTAGGAGATGAAGCAAGACCTCCGCCCAAAATAGGCTCGACAGCAGGCGTTAAAACTTATTCGAAATCTGCAAATATAAATGCAGGATATCCATAAAATATCGTTTAAGTTGTAGTGTATAAAGGTTTACGAGAATATTGATTTACAATTTACAATCGAGTTCACGTTCACGTATAAAATATGTATGAAAAATTATTTAAACCTGGATTAAAACATGTGATAATATATATCCAACATAAAATAAAAAAAGGTCGTATCAATTAAGCTTATATCGATAGTATTAATACTAGCTATTCAATGGTCAACTCGAAAAATATTTTATGGGGAAAGCACTCCTCGAATTTTGGAAGCTATTTGATATTATAGTTATTACCTATTTAGTTGACATAATTTAAGCTATGTCTAGTACTGACTTCTTATCCAAGCATGTATCTCTGATATCTCAAGCATGTTTATTGGACCACACATTTTCCTTTTCTTATTTGTTTGCTCAAAATGACCATGTAATGCGGTTTAGTAAACATTTTTAGTGTTTTCAGCTTTTTTCTTTTCTCCGTGTAAATTAACTTTCGTTGATTTAAATGTCACATCCAAGTTCTCTTTACATATGGAGAGCATTCTACATACACTTATTTTAATTCATCCAGTGCTCTGCAGCAGTGCAGTAGAAATCTACGCCAATGCTTCATTTGCACTGTATAAAGGCGTAGGATATGTTTGTTTTATTGTAGTGGTTTCGTGTAAGCTTCATAAATTTTAAAATGCTCGTTCTTTTTTACGAATTCATAACAGGATATACAAAGATACACAATCTGTGTATATTCTGTGACAAGATTCTTAAAAATATTCGCATAAGTTTGTTTCCAGATGTATACATTTATAAGTTGACCTTATACTGTCACCTACAAATTTACAGCTTTAAAATATTTTATTTCAGACTAGTTTTACTAATGTCACTATGTAGATCCGTTTTAACAACATCAAAAATTTCAACAATTACAATTTAAAGTTCTAATTTTCAACAACTTTAAAAAATAACTAACACCGATTAGAAAATTCTATTTTGTACAGTAGATTCTTCTTATTTTACATTCTCTTCTGCCCTTAGTTCTTTGGTCTATTGGAAAGACTTTCTATGTATATCTGCGTACCATTCTGATTTTTTCATTAACTACTGAGTAATGGCTTTTGTTTAAATTAAATTCAAGTAAAAAAAAATTATTAAAAAACCTTTATAAAAGGTGTATATTTAAAAACCCCAACGGGCTAATGTATAATTAGCTCGTTGGGGTTTTTAAATATATACCTTTTATAAAGGTTTTTTAATAATTTTTTTTTAATATATGGTATACAGCCAATTACAAGAAGGTAGATTCCTTGTGGATTTTTAAATTGAAGTACTTAAGTTCGTTTATTTATTCCAAACAAGAAAAAGCTGTGACTATTATACACGTTATCCTGTTGTCTGCGCAACAAATTTGATTTGAATTTTTCTAAAATTTTAATCGCGAATTTAAGTAATAAGGACAATTAACTTCCTTTAAAATATTCGTTGAAAATATTTTCTATCGACTTAAATGACATACATTACAAAATATATTAAAAGATATCCTACAGTTAATAAAAGATACATTAGCTAATTTATTTTAGTACGTTAATGCATTTTTTGATCACACATACACGCTACAGCCTTAACAAAAGATCAACCCACCACCAACTACTTTATTAGTTCGATTATAGTGGTAACAAGTGGTTTTGTGCATGGGGACATTAAAACCTCTTACAATTACATTGAGAACACATTTTTGCCTCTTTCGGGGTGATTTTTGATTACTCATTGTATTAGAAGAGGAGCGAACATTGGCTTTGCTCGTTTATTACACTGTGGGGATAGTAGAAAATGGAGTTTTATATTAGTTTCATAAAGTCCGGGTGCTCTTGTGTCTGACCATCAATCATACGTCCCTTCCGAAAAAATGTAATGTTAGGCATTTTGTTTTTGATGGGTTTCCTTGAAAATGTTATTAAACAATGTGGATAAAAATGCATGCTATAATCAATCGTAACTAATTTTAATAAGGTTCGTAGTTGTAGGAAGTTCAAAATGTAAATATAACTAATATAATATACTGTAAGTCATTTTATTTACACAAAAACGAAAACTTTGTCCTCAAAGTTAATTAAATTGTCATATATGTATGTTTTTTCGACAGACCATTAAATTTACTTTATATACAGAGTGTTTCACTAAGACCAAACATTAGACTTATACAAAATGATAATAGTAGTCTAAAATATGTAAGTATTACCTTGTCTTCTCCCTCGCCATCATGAAATACCGGAAATTGCTATCAACTTGTTGAGTAATTACTTTTCTTTAATTTAGATACAAACTGGGTTTTGAACATAAATGACTTACCTATTTGCGAACACAATCTCTTAACAATTTGTACACATAGAGACCAAGTAGTTAACATCGGAATTCAATTTCTATATAAAGGATGTTTACAGAATATAGTACTACCACTATTAGAATTAAAATTTCAAACCACCCTAAATATATCATTTGAAATGAAAAATCTTTTATTTTATAATTATCAAAATAAGAAATTAATTGTCTTTTCAGTAGTATTAGAGTTCGCTATACCTAAAGTTAATGCTTTTGGAATAAATCGTAATTTAATATCCAATGTTAAGTCTTTGTTGTCAAACTCAGAAACAAAGATTGCTATATCAAAAATGTTCATTTGCAAACTGTTTAACTTTTATTGCTGTTAGTAGTATCGCAGCACCTTAAACGTGAGAATTTTCATTTGACTAATAACAATCATCATTGAAACAAGTTACGTATGTTTTTATATTAAATTATTGCGTGACCATAAGACCGTAATTCGGTCTAAAAGCGGATAAAATAAAAAAAATTGGTTTCGAAAATCAGTTTACAGACTTTAATATCAGATGTCGCTATTTGCGTCTATACGAAGCCATGTTAGAGTTGCTTCTTAAAACAGAAAAGATTTATTTTCACGTTCAGAACGCCTGTGAATAGCTGTTCTGATGAAATCAAATCAAATCTTGACTGTCTTTTTCTTTTTAAAATAAAAAGAGTTTCACTATTTCTTTTTTATCGTTGATTGTAAATGCATTTCCAGCATTATTATCTAATTTAGTATAAACTTTACGTTTTCTCGTAGTAGGAATCTCAATTTGAAGCTTATTACAAGTGTCTTTTACTTTGGAAACTTCTTGTATAGCTTCACTAATATCAATGACTGGTGATCAAAGTAATTTGCTAATTTGGACAAACATTGGATTTTTTATTTAATGTAGTATCCCTTTAGAGTCAACTCTAGCTTTTACATCGGTTGCATCAGTAACTGTCTTTTCATGTTGATTGTTTACCACACAACTGCCTTAGCCCAAGGTGTTTAAAGTAAAGATTGCAAAAGTTTTAACTTTTAAATTATATACAACCTTTACAATCTCTTCAAAAAGAGCATGCCTATTTGACAATGCCTTCAATATAAGAATAAACCAATTGTGTTACACCAACAAAATAAAAAATCTTTGGATTTTCAATATGATTAGCGCAAGGTAACACAATTGGCATAGCAATAAATATACAAAATTTCAATATTTTTCTCTTCTCAAAAATGGTTTCTGCATCAAATAAATTTAAACATTTCAATGTTACTAGCCTTTCAACTGGAAACGTAGTATCTTTAAGAATATATTTAAAAACAATAGCAATCTGCGAGACATCAGCAGTGCCATCTGCAATCACAAAAGAAAGTGCTCTTTCACTTCTTTCTGAATATCCCTTACATTTTTGAGAGAACTTAAATATCATTTTGAATGTAGCTGCCAAAATAAGTGTAGTTTTTTGGGGCCGATTTCAAGTATGCCTCAAATGTAACGTTATATTTTTTAAGAAGTACAATTTCGAAAACAATCCTTTTTCATTGCTTTCTTTTGTTTCCCCTTGAACACAAAGAGGTTTTCCACCTTTTACTAGAGATATAATTATATCAATTAGTTTCTTCGTATAATCTGAATCTTTTATCACTGTTTCTCTTTGATTTTCAGTTCAGCTTCTGTTTTCTTTTGGATTTGAAGATCTACGGACTTATTCAGGTTATAACTCGTTTTTATGCTAAATTCATGGTAACTTGTATTTTAATGCATTTTAAATTGTTCTGTAGCTTTATTTCATGATGAAAATCTACTAAAAATAAACGCAGTGTCTATCAATCCAAGTGTAGTACTGTCGTTCATGCCAAAACCTTTACACAAAAAACAGAAAGTTTTTTTGTTTGAAGGATGTTCCCTAGCCTCGGATATAGGATATCGGATTATATATAGAACACTAAATAATAAATAAATACAATACATATTAAATATCCTCTGGTAAATGCATAGAGCTTTTTTTAAGGCGTTTATCAAAACTTCTTAACCTATCGCCCTCAAAATATTTTCTTCGAGCAAAATTTTGTTTCCCTGCGTTCAATTTTAATTGAACCGTAATACCAACGGTAGTGGCCCGTATTAGATATATTTATATTTATAATTTTTAATTTATTTACTACAAACGTTTTACATTTTAGTTTAATATCTCATTTATGTAATATTACTAAAGTGTTCATAGATTAGTTGTTTCTACGTGAATCTCAACGATCCCAAGTTTTGCGCCCCTCTAAAGTTAGAGTGGGTTCTACGGCACCCGCGGAAGCCGCTGTGGCCATAAAATACAAAATCTACAAAAGACGTCCTTACGTTAATCAGCAGAGAGAAAACAAAAAGTCCAGAGAGTAAAAATATATAAATAAATCAAAAAAGGATGTTAGTAGCGCTAAATAAACGACAAACACTACAAATCGCCACACTCTGTGGGCCCCAAGGGGTAAGAACCAACTAAACCAAAACAGGATTTTTTTATACACATCCTACAAAAAAAACTAAGACAAAACATAAAAAACGGCTTTGGGCAACCAAAAATTAACAAAACACTATAGTGTATTTTTATGTATGAGAGAGTAATAAAACAATAAATTATGTATACAAATCCCTAAACTGTTGATACGGGCGACTCAATGAAAAACAGATATTTGTCAACAAGTTTACAGAAGTATATAGGAAAACAATTTTAAATTGAGTATGACCACCAGGTATAAAGGTTGGAGCAGAATAGAATACAATAGTTGTGAGGGTTACTAATCCCTAAATAAGGTTGCCAGTGTCGGAGTGATGGAGGTTAACAGGTACTAATGAATTTGCAAGAAATGTAAGATGTTTATTTTATTGGTTATATATAACCAATAAAAGTTTAATAAGTACCTACCTATTTGCAAAATAAAGTTTAATTCTTTAGATAAAATAAAACGTTTTATTTTATCTGAAATAAGTGCATTCCACGAAGTAAGGGTTTCAACAATCAAACATTTAATTCTTTAATTCCAGAAATCTACGACAGTAATTGCCTAGATAATTACCTTCTAAACTTATTCCACAGAAAATGTGATAGTCGGCTTTTCCATTTTGTAGAAAGGTCCAAGTGGCGTATTCAAAATTCTTAACCCACTAAAAGTAGGTACTTCAGTTGCAAGGTGCAGTTTATTGTGTATACTAGTGTTATGGAAAATTTGGAAGTGCCGTGTAAACGCCGAAAAATTGGTCCTTTAACAGTTAATGAAAAAACATTAATATTTAATTGTTTTAAATCATTTACAGACAAACGTTTATGTGAAAGTGTTGATGAGACCGTTGAGTTAGTTAGCAGTACACTTGGTGTTGAGAAATCTACGATTTACAGAGTTATTAAAGAAGAGAAATGTGGTAGTTTTCAAATGCCACGTAATGCTCCAGGGAAACCAAAATTTCAAATAGAATATCATTTTAAAGAAGGACTTCGACGGAAAGTGCATAAATTCTTCTTTAGACAAGAATTTCCAACATTTAATAAAGTTCTTGTCTCAGTTCGAGATGATAAGGATTACCCAGAAATGAGTCGAAGTACGTTATGGAAACTTTTAAAAGAAATAGGCTTCCGCTGGAAAAAGAATCACAGAAAGTCTATTTTATTAGAAAGAAGCGATATTGTCATATGGAGAAGACATTTTCTAAGAACCATAAAGGAAATGAGACACCAAAAAAGAAAAATATTTTCTCTTGATGAAACATGGATCAACGAGGATCATACATCAAATAAATTTTGGCAGGATGAAACTGTTACAAGTCAAAGGCACGCTTTTGTAAATAGCTTATCTACTGGTTTAAACCCACCATCAGGAAAGGGACGCAGGCTGATAATAGTACACATTGGCAGTTCAGACGGTTTTGTTGAAGGTGGTTTATTAACTTTTGAATCAACTCGTACCGGTGACTACCATGAAGACATGAACGCTGATGTCTTTCAAGAATTTTTCGAACAAATGATAGATCTTCTTTCTAAGAACTGCGTAATAGTAATGGATAATGCAAGTTATCACTCCAGACTTATAGAAGGACTGCCCACAACCAAGTGGTTAAAAAAAGACTTGCAGAATTGACTGAGTTCAAAAAATATTACGTACCATCCCGGATCTATAAGAAAGGAACTTTATTCATTGTTCATAAAGAAAAATTTAAAAAATACGAAATTGATGAAATTGAAAAAAATCGTGGAATGACAGTACTTAGATCCCCACCATATCATTGTGAATTAAACCCGATTGAACTGGTATGGGCACAGATAAAGAGTGAAGTTTCAAGAAAAAATACCATTTTAAAATTCATGATGTTAAACAGTTGTTTTTGGAGGCCGTAAATAATGTAAAACCTGAAAACTGGGAAAAGGCAGTAAATCACACTATTAAAGAAGAGGAAAAAATGTGGAAGCTGGACAATATTACTGATAAAATGATCGAGCCAGTTATTATAAATCTTGATTCTAAAAGTTCATCTTCTGAATCTGATTTGGATTTGTAACAAGTAGCTGTAAGTTTTATATTAATATTTTTATTCATCTATTTAACATACCTTAGACGGTTTTAAAAACTCTTTTTCTCTTTTGTAATTTTTAAAAATTAAAAAAAATGTGAATTTTTTAAAACCTTTTTTAATGTAGGCCAGTCAGTTCTAATATAGTGTGTGATAAAAGAGGTCACTTTTGTTTACATACACATAACACTTTATAACACTGAAATAATTCATTTATTTTTTACAATTATTCAAAGTAATTTTTCAATTAATCTTGAGCACGCCCATGGAGTGGTCGAAGGTACCAGTTAAAATTATGCTAATTACTCTCTCGTTCATAAAAATAAACTATAACAAAAACCGGCGAAAGCCAACAAAAAAAATCAGCACCAAGTTTCCGAACCGGACGTAGTCCGCATTTTGCGCAAGACATTACGTTTTTGTATATTTTATAATTATTGTAGTTCATAAAAGTATAAGATAGTGTTAATAAATTGGCGAAACCACAAAGTATTAAATAAGTTTAATCGTTTCCGTTTAATTTATAATAGTTAAATAAATCTAATTCAGAAAAATAAAATTGTGTTGCATATTGATTTGGTCCAATTCATATACGCCTGGGCTCGTCTTATGAGTTTTCATTTGACATTGGACCATAGTTTATTCACGTCAGTTCTAAGACCACCACATACATCGAAAAAACATGCTTTAATTTTTCAAAACTAATACATTAACAAAGATCTTGTTTGACTCCATTTTTCAATAATTATCCGTATCTTCAACTGCACATTCGACAAAAAATTTAAAAAAGATTTCTAATTTACTCGTAAATCATCCGCAATACAACAGTTACGTAGAAGCCATCAAGTTTTCTCACGTATCTTTTTATGGAAAGTCTACGGTAGTTAATTTCTTCTTCTTCTTCCGATTGAGTAAACAATAACCGATTCGTGCTGGTTTTTTCACAGAAAATTATTATTATTGCCCCCGACGGTGCACTTCCAGAGGTCGTTGTGATCGTCTCTCTATGGATTTTATTAAAGCTCCGAGTTTCTTAGCGAAAAAAAAAAATACGATCGAAAATATACAGGGTGCCTAGTTTGGAAGGATATTGACTAGAAAAAAAATCTATGCAGTTCTTTTTCTGTGAGAAGGAAATGTCGAAGTATGACTTAAACGTATATTGTGAATTATTACGATTTTAAGCTTCAAATATAATGATCCTTGTGATATAACGACTGATATAATGGATGATAAAGGTTTGTCATCCATGCTGTATAGACGGGATCGAAACTGTCAACATAAGCTAATCTATGAACATAAGTTCCTAATGAAATGTCATCTGAGATTTAGTTAGTCATTTGAATAATAAAGTGGCTGTCAGTATACATCGGCAGTTTGCCGAATCATACGGATAAATGGTACAAACTGAATTAGGAGGGTGGCCGCCTACCTTTTCAGAAGAACTTTTCAGGCAATTGATGTTTCTAGATACTTTAATTTGATAATAGTTAGTTACCCCTAGGCTTGACAAGAAGCTGGATGATTATTAGAAATGAAGTACATTATTTATA
Organism: Diabrotica balteata; assembly: GCA_918026665.1. NCBI lineage: Eukaryota > Metazoa > Arthropoda > Insecta > Coleoptera > Chrysomelidae > Diabrotica > Diabrotica balteata. The sequence continues at coordinate 64,123,936 of OU898278.1, forward strand.
TATGTTTGTATGTACAGCGTTAACAGGTCTTTTAGGCCCATTGCTGGATGCATAATTTCCATCGTTTTCTATTCTTAGCTAACAGCTTCCAATCTCTGATTCCCGTCTCTCTGACATCTTTCATTACTACATCTCTCCATTTCTTTCTTGGTCTTCTTCTCTTTTTTTTGCCTTTAGGTACTCTCTAAGCAATATTCTTGACTAGTCTATTACCTTGCATTCTTTCTAGATGACCGAGCCATTCTAGTGTACGTTTTTTCACCACTTTTGTTATTGTAGGGTTAGCATACAAATGATACACTTCTGCATTAGTTCGTCTTTTCCATTCTCCCTCTACTACTCTTCCACCAAATATTCTGAGAAGTATCTTTTTTTCCCATGCTTCCAATGTGTTCTGTATGGTTTTGTTCATAGTCCATGTCTCGGCAGCGTATAGCATTGTGGGTCTAATTATAGTTTTGTATACTCTTATTTTTGTATTACGAGATATATCTTTGGCATTAATTATTTTTCTCATGGCTCCAGCACACCTGTTGCTCTTGGTCAGTCTCAGGTTGATTTCAGTTTCTTCCTTACATGTCTGATCAATAAGAGTACCCAAGTACATATATTCATCCACCTTCTCGAATTCTACAACTGATCCATCCTCCACTTCCAATTTAAAGGATCCCCTGGTGTTTATTTCTTTTTTTCTCGAGATCTCTATGTATTTCGATTTATTAATAATAACTTTTAGTTACTTTTCATTTCTTGCAATGAGAACCACATCATCAGCGTATGCTAAGCATTGTTGCTCCTTATATAAAATAGTTTCGGACCTATTTATCCCACTAAAGGTCGATTCACACACATCAGTCACGTCATAGTCACGGTACCGAACCGGTCCTGTTTGGTCACAGAACTATCAACTATCTGACAGCTGACAAACTGTTCGTCAACTGATGAGTGTGAATGCTGGCGCCATATTTGTATTAAAGAATATTTTGTATGACGGATTGTTCGATTCGGCGCAATCACTGTGACGAGATGGTGACGAGACGTGACTGATGTGTCTGAATTGATCTTAACCCTTACAATTTTTTCTAGAACTATGTTGAATAGCAATGTAGACAACGGGTCTCCTTGGCGAACACCTTTTTTCACTTCGAATTCTTTTGAGACTGTACCGTTGCATCTCACAGCACCAATGGTTTGTCTAATTGTCATTTTTACCAATCTTATTATTTTTTCTGGCACTTGGAATTCTTTTAGTGTTTCTATTAATTTGTTTCTGTCTATTGTATCGTAGGCAGCTTTATAATCATTGAAAAGTACTTGTGCTGAAATGTTGTATTCATAGCAATTGATCAGGATTTGTTTTAGCATAAAAATTTGATCGGTTGTTGATCTTCCTTTCCGAAATCCTCCCTGGTATTCTCCTAGATTCTTCTATATATATATATATATATATATATATATATATATATATATATATATATATATATATATATATATATATATATATATATATATATATAATCGATTTCTAATTAGTATGGAGAGTACTTTATAACTTACCTTTAGTAAGGATATTCCTCTATAGCTTGCGTATTCAGTTCTATATCCCTTTTTGTGTATAGGGATTATAATCGACTTATTCCATTCTTGAGGCACCTCTTCGGCATCCCATACTTCTAGTATTAGCTCACCAAGTTTGTCTATTAAGGCCTCTCCTCCACATTTTATGTTCTCTGCCACAATGCCGCTCTCCCAGGGGCTTTTTTATTTTTCATATATTTTATTATTTCTTCAATTTCTTCTCTTGTGGGGTTTGGTATTTCTTCTATTAGTATTTGAGGTTTAGGAACATAACAATTTTCTTCAGTATTCACTTCGTCATTTAGCATATTTTCGAAAGATTTTTTCCACCTTTCTTATTATTTATATATATTGAAATATATTTAAGACGTCCTATACTTCCCATTAAAGTTCAAACTTGGAAGCTGGAAACTGCCAAGACTAAAATCTAAAATATACGCCGGCAACCCCGACACACCACTGAAAAGAAAACGTCTCGAAGACATATCAAATGATCTCGAACATCTCCCCGACATTTAGTCGTGAAAACCCTACACGCAGTAGAAAGAGGAAAGGGCCCAAAACTCAATTATAGCGTACCTCCATTACGGACCTGATTTAAATTCAGAGATGGCATCCTTCTAGTCTTGCCCTGCTTTCGTCAAATCAGTCGTACGAGACGTCCAAGTAAGAATTTTTAGGGGGCAACCTAAAACTGTAATAATCTCGCTACATTTTTTTGACATCCCATTCGTCATAAATATATTTTGCAACTCTTTGTACACATAAGGATTCTTAATAATTTTCATCTCTCTATTGCCTATCCTAGGTGTTTTTTGCACATTTTGTTTTTTTTTCTCAAATTCCGCCTATTTGTCCCTTTTTTTAATTGTATGCTGCTATCCATGATATTATTCATAGTACTATTACTAAAACTTCCTATAATAAAATTTTCGTTAATTAATAAAATATCAATGGTCTGTATATAATAGATTTATTTTTAGTAAATGTACCTGATCAAGACTTGAGAGGCTTAACTATTGGGAAATCCTGAACCCTTTTCCCTCGTTTAATAAACAATTGTTGTAAATACTAATAGTTGTGCAGTCGGTTATTGTATCACAGACTTTAGTTTTGTTGCGTATGTCGAAAAGTAAATAACACACGTTTTAAAAAGTTTTAGACGTTTGTTTAGAAAGATGTTTGGACCATATTCGGAACTTTCTTTAGAAGGAGATCGATCATTTTGTAAGCAGTTTTATTTTACTCTTTCTCTTATCCCATAACTAAATTTCAAAGTGATATTTAAATTCTAATTATTGTTATTTGTTTAATTATCAGATTTCAAGTACTAAAAAGAACCAGCTCTGTAGCACCCTCCTTTAAAAACGTAATTTGGAAAAATTAAATTACCCTCTTCTTCTTGTAGTGCCTATCCATTTCGGATGTTGGCGACCATCAAGGCAATCTGTATTTTGCAAACTACAGCGCTGAAGAGATTTGTGGTTGTTGTGTTGAATCACATACGTATATTTTTTAGACAGGAACTTCTTCGCCTTCCTGGTCCTCGTTTTCCTAGATTTTATTTGTAGAGAATGGTCCCAATTTTCATTGACGTTCGTAGCAAGGTAGGTGAATGTTTTTACTCTTTCTATTGGTTAGCCATTCACACTGATTCTTTCAATTTGCTGTTTATTCTCAGAGATCATCATACTTTTGTTTTCTTAATGTTTAGTGAAAGTCCATATATCTGACTTATTTCTGTTATTCTATTCATTGATTCCTGGAGGGCTTCATAACTGTCAGCCAATAACACCGTGTCATCCGCGTATCTGATGTTATTGAAATATTCTCCGTTAATTCGAATTCCGGTTTCAACATCGTCTACTGCTTCTTAAAAGATTTCCTCAGAGTATATTATAACAGTAAGAGTGATAGTACCTATACATGCCTGTAGGACTCCACGCTTGATTTTGATATCATCGGACTCTCCTGCCTCTGTTCGGATAGACGATGTTTAATTACAGTAAGATTACTAATAAATCTTAGATCACATGTCTTTATTCCAATATTTGTTAATATCTCTATCAGCTTGTCGTGTTTTACTGTATCAAATGCTTTATGGTAATTAATGAAGCATGCATAAATATTGCAATTCAGATCTCTACCTAGTAGAAATAGCACTTCAACGTTAACATTTTAGTACGCTAAAGAGAGCATCTCTGATATTACCCACTGCGTTCCGAAAATCACACTGTGTACGGCTAATTTTTTCTTCGCATAGTCTATATTTCCTTTGATGTATGATTTTTAGAAATACCTTTAAAATGTGGTTCATTAAACTGATGGTTCGGAAATCATTGCAGGATACGGATTTTGTTTTCTTTCGTAAAAAGAAGGAAGACACATTTTAATTTGATTTATGCCAGATGATGATGCATCCAACATTCTTATATATAAAGTTAATCATCTTAGTTTTAAGTTCTTTTAAAAACATTTTAATAAATTCTTAAGAGGATGGATAGTACATTGAGAACACAAACTATGAAAAATGCCATAAGGAATGTATTTCAAATATTAAGCGGGAGTTAGAGGGCAATTTCTTGTATATTATCGTAGATGAAACGATAGGTATAAAGCTAGTTAGATAATTGGAATTTTGAAAACTTTATGAGAAAAACTTATTTAGTTGCAGTCAAAAATTTATGCAGCTTTTCAGCTATGTATTTATACAATATAGTTTAACACACCTCTTTTTATTCAATTCTATACCAGTAAATAAAATAGTTTTAATACTTTAAGATACTGCTTCCTATATGTTAAAAGCTGCTGTTAGTTTAAAGATTTTTATCCTAACTTATCATTGCATTTGTGTAGTCCACGGGGTAAATAGATGCACAAAAAAATATTTAAAAAGCATTTATTTGTAGCTATTATTGATAGAATTTTAAGTGGTTACAATGTTTATTTATCAATTAACAATTATTTAGTTCTCGTCCAAACAACCAAGTTTCTTATAAAATACGGATGAGATTCTTTTAGTCATCTCAAGATCTTGGGCAACACAGTGGGCGGAACACTTAAAAGATCCTGCTGCACTTCTGTGGTCACGCCGAATCTAGCACTCTTTCTTTCTGCGTAATTTGACATAAATTCGTTAAAGCTTGGTCGCCGGTCATCTTTGATCTCATGCTTCTTCTGTTTCATTTGAGCCAGCATAAGGTGCAAGACGATTTATGTGAACTACTTTTGGTTTACCTTTCGGCAACTTCTTAATTCGGTATATTACGTCATTTATTCTCTTTTTAATTTTATACGGATCCTCCCATTGTTTTTGCAATTTAGGAGACAAGCCTCGACGACGTTGTGGATTATAAAGCAAAACAAGATTTCCTACTTCAAAGCTTTCATTCTTACATGGAGAATCATATTGATCTTTTATTCTGCCACTGGCTAACTGGATGTGTTGTCGGTCAATTTCATGAATTTTGTTCATTCTTAACTTCAGGCGGTCGAGATAATCTTCGCTTGCAACATGTTCTTCGGAAGGTCTGCAACCAAACTCTAGGTCGCAGGGCAAACGAACTTCACGACCTAACATCAGGCAGGTTGGAGTTTGGCCTGTAGTTCCATTCACGGCCGAGCGGTAGGCCATTATTAATAAAAAAAGAGGTTAAATCTTTGTAAGTGGGTATATTTAAAAAACCCCTAAAAGGGCTACATCCAATTAACACGAACGTTTTCGAAATAATAATTCCATCATCAGGTTAAAAATGTAGGTTAACATGCCTGAGCCACCAAAATATTAGGGTAAAAACCCTTTAAAATAAATAAGGTTACCAACGATTGTACATATTGTTGTTAATAATAATTGATGATTTAATTATATTTTACTTCAGGTAACATACACCCATGCCTTACGTGAGTACCAACGGCCCGAGATTAAACCTCTTCAAACGGACTTCAGCTGGTAACTCCAAAGTCCGTTTGAAGAGGTTTACTCTCCGGACGCTGGTATTCACGTAAGGCATGGGTGTATGTTACCTAAAGTAAAATATAATTAAATATTAAACATCAATTATTATTAACAACAATATGTACAATCTTTGGTAACCTTATTTATTTTAAAGGGTTTTTACCCTAATATTTTGGTGGCTCAGGCATGTTAACCTGCACTTTTAACCTGATGATGGAATTATTATTCCGAAAACGTCCGTGTTAATTTTTTTAAGGGTTTTTTTAAATATACCCACTTAACCTCTTTTTTGTGATACGTGGTATACAGCCAGCTGCAGGAATTATTTTCCTTGTGGATTTCATTATTAATAAATGAATGTGCTGGTCCCAATGTTTTTGATGCTCTAATAAAACTTTGGACATGTGTTTACTCATCGTTCGGTTGATTCTCTCGACAATTCCATCTGATTCAGAATGCAGGGGTGTCCTTCTAGTCTTATTGACACCAATCAATTTACAAACGTTTTGGAAAAGAGTTGACTTAAAGTTTCGCCCTTGGTCGGAGGGAATCTACAAGGGAACACATAATCGGCTAAAGATATATTTATTTCCATCATTTGTCTCTGGAAGTGAGCCTGCAATGTCAATTGCTACTCCTTCCATAGGACTACTAACATTGTACTGTTTCATTGGTGCCCTCTTTTTACCCACTGGACTATTACTGATTGCACACATTTCCGGCACCATCTTCTTACATTATCTTTACAGTTCACACAATAGAACCGTTCTCTTGGTTCTATTGTGTGAACACAATATCTATTATCTATTCACACAATAGAACCCGTGCTGAAAGATGATCTAGAAGATCATCTTTCAGCACTAGGCAATTCCATTGGCTCCAGTAACACTTGACTTCGGAACCATATGGACTAATGTCTTGCCAAGAAGGTCTTTCACCACGACGCATCCAATTCAATACTTTTTTATACATGGATCATCTGCTTGAGCGTCTAGTAGCTGTTGAGGCTGAGATTGATCATTAATGGCGGTCATTCGTCTCACGCGGCAAAGTCGTTCTTCTAATTTAAGACAGTGATTAGAATTTGCACTGCATGGCCGTCTTGACTGAGCATCAGCATTTGAATGACTTTTTCCAGCGCAGTGTTCGATATGTTCTAGCTTTCTGGCTGTTGTATTATTAAATTGCAAATTACGATGAATGTGACCTACGTCGCCACCATTCCAACATCTGGTTTCGCGTCTCTTCGGCATCGTGTTACGAACTACTTTCCGTACAATTTCCTAGAGACGTTTATCGTTTCATTCGTCACTCTCTTCAGAGGTTCGTACTCGATAACTCCGTGAAGCTTGACTAGCTGTTTCGTGCTCCGTGCACAAAACTACACTTTTGGTTTGGTGGTGAAAGTCTACAATTTTCTTACTTAATATAGCAATCCTAATCAATGTGAAGTTGCAATGCTGAAGTCGTCTTAGCCTGTTCAAATATTTATAATTATATAAATAAATTTTTAGATAAATAAAATATAATGCAATTTTATACTAATATTAGGTATTTTTACTGGTAATGATAAATAAATAAGTAAACCTTAAGGATACTACCCCGATGCTCATACTTCCCCACCTATGTCTACACAAAAACCCTTACTAGACAGAAGAGAAGAGAAATAAATATAATTGAAAGTCGCATTTGATGTGGTGCCGTAGACGTCTAAGAATTTTTTCTATCTTAGAACGTTGAAAGAAGACGAAGCAGAAGAACGTCTAATTATTTTTTTTTGCTGAAACGCCGGAGAAGCGTGCCAAGAGGTCCATTGTCAGAGACGGGACTTTTTAGAATAGACGTAAAAGCTTGTTTTGGAAAAGATTTTATGATAGATTAAAGCGATGAGATTGAAAAAGAGCCTGTTATGTTAAATATGTTTTAAAATAGGTTTAGCGAAACAAAGCAATTGAGTTAATAACGATAAAAAATGGGGTCATTAAATACTTAATACTATTTATAAAGGATATGTTATATATATATACATATATATATATATATATATATATATATATATATATATATATATATATATATATATATATATATATATATGCAGTGTAGGGAACAGTTTATAGTCGGTATGGTAAAATTTAACATGATATCTAACACAGATATAAAATCATATTTTCAGCGACTAGACAAGGATAACAATCATATTTCCCCTTGGTCTCCCTCCATAAATCTTATTGACGCCCATTGGCCATTAGTGACACGGTTAGTTCCGATCAGAGATATTTTACATATTTTCTAACTAGTTGATTGTTTACCAGTATTCAAATTAGCTAGTACACAAACATATTGGCTATTATCTTTTATGTGTATAAGTATTGAAGTGAAAGAAACTAACGAAGGATATATTTATTATTACTTGAAAAATAAGTTAAACAATACAAACAGTACTTACATTTACATTACACATTATTAAATCGCGAATCGTCTAAATTGACATTTAACTCGTTAACCATGTTCTTCTTTTATTTAAAATTAAACCAGATTTTGAACATGTGTTCACAAGAAACAGATTTTGTTACAATACTACAATATTTTATGAATATAGTGGTTAAGTTAGGATATACATAGCGATGGTTTTTCCATCACACTAATGGACAGTTCCAATCTTCGTTCGAAATTTTTTATGGGTAATATATCATCAGACAAATACATGTCGACTTCTTTTATATCTCTCGACACAGGTGTATGTTTAGATGAGTCATGTCCAATTAATTCATCAAAAATACACCACGGACTTAAGTCATCTTTATCAGCTTTTCTTTTTCTTGCACTGGTTGATTTTCAAGATTTACTAAACTTAAGCAAAGACTCGTTTCATCCGTTTTCCATAGTTGAAGAATAAGCTTTTAAAAAGTTTGCAGAGAGGATTCCTGTATATAAACCGCCAACAAGAAAAACTTTGTCAGGTTCATTACTTCAGGAATGTTATATCAAAACTGAGCAAATTATTAGATCACAAGTTGTTAAAGAAGTAGAAAATATCTGTATTACTACTAACCTCTGGACATCTGGAGTAACTAAGAGTTACATCGCATTAACAGGACAATATTTAACCGATTATTTGGAATTTAAAACGGTTTTATTAGGCTGCTGCCATTTTTCCGGAAACCATAATTCAGAAAACATCGCTTCTGAAATTATTGAAATTATTAATCAGTGGGGTCTAAAACGAAAAGTAAATTTGGCAGTAACTGATAATGCCTCAAATATGGTCATAGCTATTAAACATGTTTTGGAATGAAAACATTTAAATTGTTTCGCTCATACGTTAAATTTATTAGTGGAGGACGCACTTAAATGCTGTCGTGTACAAATAGATAAAATAAAAAGTCCTTTTTTCGACAATTCGACAAAAAATACATTTCAAAAAAAGTACCTTATCTTTAGAAAAGATTTTAAAGTATCAATTACAACATAACAAAATTCCCAATCGGCCAATCCAAGACGTGGAAACTAGGTAGAACTTCACCTATTACATGTTAAAAAGAATGACCGAGTTAGACGAGACAATCCGTTCCACATTGGTATTAGTTAATACAGACTTAGACTTAGACCAAATCTAAATAAAGAACACTGTATTATTTGTTCTCAACTTTTTCAAATTTTACGGCCGTTAAAGAAATAATAAGTACAATTAGCGGCCAAAAATACTTGAAGCGTAGTTCAGTGATTCAGTGTTTTGGTACGCTGTCTGCAAGAATCTTGCAATAAAATTTCAGCAAACGGTAACCTTATATCCATAGTATCCGACGTAGTACAATTACTAATATCGGGTTTAGCAAAAAGATTTAGAGGGATAGAACAGAGTGGCACATGGTCATTATGTACATTTATGGATTCACGATTTAAAGTGCAGAGATTTTCTGATAAAAATGAAGCTAAAAAAAAACAAAAGAAAGAGTTAAGAAGCTGGTTACTTCTATAATTAAAGATCAAGAAGATTGTACTCTTGAAAATAAACCAGTACAAGAAAAAGAATAGGCCATATAGGCCAAAATAAAAATTTTCATGATTAATAAAAGAGTTTAAAAGAGTTTAAAAACGCTTATTTTTTACTAACTTGACTCGCCTAGAAACCGATAAAGATGACTTAAGTCCATGGTGTATTTTTGATCAATTAAATGGAGTTGACTCATCTAAATGTACACCTGCATCGAGAGTCCATTACAACGGTGGAAAAACCATCGCCATGTATATCCCAACGTAACCACTATATTCATAAAGTATGTAAGTGTGAACACATCAAAATCTGGTTTAATTTTAAATAAAAAAGAACACGAGTAACAAGAAGTAAAGTAGAAAAACTTAAACTTATGTTTTTAAATGTCAATTTAGACGATTCGCGATTTAATAATAACGTGTAATGTAAATGTAAGTACGATTTACTATTTGTATTGTTTAGTTTATTTTTCAAGTTATAATAAATATATCATTAGTTTCTTTCACTTCAATAAATATACACATAAACGATAATAGCCATTATGTTTGTTTTTTGCAGGTACTCTCTTACTTGAAACTACTTTTAAACAATCGTAGTTATTTGTTTACGAAAATCGGTTTAGTTGCGTTAAGAGCGTAGACGGAAAATTTCAGGCTAATGCTTTTTAAATGTTGTTCTGAAGCTATTTTCTTGTGGCATTGTACATTAATTACTATTTAACTGGGAATAAGCCACAATTAAAGATAAAAATACGTTTATTGACGTTTCAATTTCCACTTCTAAAATCGTTCTCAAAATACAAACAGTAAATTAAACAAATTTTGTTTTTTGTTACATAGTGAAAAATTCTTCTAATAATTTAATTTTATCTGACTCATTTATATTGGCAATTCAGACATACATTCTGCATTTTAAAGTAGACGACTTTAAAATGATATTGCCAATATTGTTGAGATGCGCTCCTGGGACGACTTTACTTATAAGATAGTTCATTCGATTACATGAAATCAACTTTAACTTGAGAATATCCGTTAGAAAAAAATCATAGCATGTAATTCGTCTTTAAAAAGACAAACACATGACATGATGACAGTAAAATTCTCCTGTAAGTGATTTCATAGTAAATTATGAGAGAAAAACCAGGAAAAAAACCTCATAATACTATCCCGACATTGTAAGTATTAGTATATTAATAATATACTAATAATACTCATACTTACTAATATATAATATTAGTAAGTATGGGTCAGATAAAATTAATTTATTAGAAGAATTTTTATGTAACAAAAAACAAAATTTGTTTAATTTACTGTTTGTATTTTGAGAACGATTTCCGAAGTGGAAATTGAAACGTGAATAAACGTATTTTTATCTTTAATTGTGGCTTATTCCCAGTTATAAATAGTAATTAATTTACAATGCCACAAGAAAATAGCTTCAGAACAATATCAAAATGTTATATTACACTTATTGTAAAGTAAACTTGTGGCGTATTCCCAATAAAAAACAGTAAGCTGACATTTAAATCCATTTCGCCCAAATTTGATTATCTTAGAACATTGTTCAAATGCTAAAAAGACAACAGGTCAAATAAAACTAATAAGTTTGGCAACGTTGAACTTCCCCTTTTTTATTATATCCACGCATGCATGTTCGGCAATATAAAGGGCGGACCTTAGATACCTCTCTCTTTTTAAACAGGCGTTACTCACTCCATCTCACGTAAGGTCGATACCGACCATAAACTTTTACCTATACTGTATATATGTAATTTAATTATCTAATTTTGAAGCTAAACTCAGATATTTTAATGATGTACAGGACGACTCAAGGGAGATTGGAGAAGACAGACACTCAGCATGGAAGGATGGAAGAATGTTTTGCTGCAGGCCAGGGATTACGAAGAGCTGTAGCGCCAACTGATGATGATAAATTTTAAAGCACATACTCACATAAACGGATACGCACACGTACACACACGCACGCATGCACACACATGCTCGCGCGTAAACACGCACGTACACACACACGGATACATGCTCACAAGCTAAAACGCGTGTATTAATAAATATACTGGTGATATGATAAGGTGGCTTTTGGTTTCTACTTAAATGAACTCATAATAAAATATATTTAAATTCATTATATTATTTTATTGATTTGTATATAGTCACGAGCGTTAACTGAACTTAATTACAAACAATGACATAATACCGATCTACACTAACGGATGTGAAACAATATTCTAATATTACATTACTACATTAATCCTCCTTATATTTAGATACTTGTATTTATATCTTTAATTATGCAAATACCTGTAACTTCTCAATATCAGCGTGTTTATGCTTATGTGGATCAGTCAGTGTCGGTCAATAACCAGTTCAAGTTAGATTATTAATATTTAGGAATACAATTTAATATTCTTTTATAAGGACCATATGAAAAAGTAAACAAAGTAAAACAATAAAAAATGAAATAAATTATCGGAAAATAATGAATTATGTATTTAACATGTAAATTAAGATGGCCTAACTTTACTAGTGAATAAATACCAAAACAATACATTTCTTCTACGAATTATATTGGCGACGTGCAAGTACTTGGATGTGATACGAGAAACGATCGTGCGCGAGTAGCGGAGAAATCTTGCATTTTTTACTGCACATTTCATAGATTTCATAAATTCATATTGTCAATTGTCATATTTCATATTCGTTTGTTTATTTACACCTTCTGTCACTGAAGAAAATGGGATTTAGGAAATGCTGTGTTATAAATTGTAAAAATACAACAAAAAATTGTCAATTTAAGTTTTATTTGTTTCCAACTTCGAAGCACAAAAAATACTACAAAGAGAAAAGTGGATTTATATCATAAAAAAGCATAAGTAACATAACCTAAATTATGCATTATTCTTTCGCCCGATTTTAAAGTCAGTTTAAAATAAATAATAAATAAAAGTTCACTTTTAAGTGTAAATTTTAGTTTCATAACACTCACATTTTAACCCAAAAATCAAGTTTAATGTTTAAATTTTATTTTTTTGAAGTTTACAAAATGCATCAAGTTCAAGTTTGTCTGAAGATGCATTATGATATATTCGCTGTCCAAAAGTTTACAGGGAAAGAATTAGTTGTTCAAACCAATATGATGATATCATGGGCTTAACCTGCTAATTTATGCATTTATGCATTAGCATTATTTATGGTAATTTAGTTTTCGTAATTCTTTCACATAATTCTTCCATTCTTTTTTGACATTTGCCACTACTAAAGCTTTTCCCTCTGACTCAGTGTTTGGTTGAAAAGTTATTTGGTGATTTACTTTCTCAAATCCAGTTTTTATTATTGCATCCATATTAACAGTAATGCTGTAATTTAATAATATATTTATTTGTATTTACACTACGTACAACGTTTAAGTTTTAATAACATACCGACTAGTACTCAACAGTAAGCAACATACTCAACAGTAAGATTGAGGTTTACTTTTTCTTCTTATTCTTTTTTGGGGCTACGTCCTTGACAGTTATCCGGTAACCTTGATCTAACATGAAAGCGCAGTAAATTTTGCTGATTTACGACACCAGGTGTCGCTGTTCCGAACTTGCACGGTCCCAATAGCCGTGACCAACGTGCACGTTGCACTGTGCAAAATTAACCTCTCGTTCTAAGTACTTTAGAAAAGTACTTAATTTTTTTTTTTGAAGTTTATTTTATGTCTCATTGCGACAACTTTTTTTCTTGTTTGAACCTGTTTAGATGATTTTGCGAACAACAACCATCATCATCATCTTTGGCTCGACAATCCTCTGTGGATCTTGGCCTGCTCTAAGATTCGTCGCCATTCTGTTCGGTTTTTGGCAACATGTTGCCATCTTCTGATTTTTAATATTCGTAGGTCGGTTTCTACTCCATCTAACCACCTAATTCGCGGTCGGCCTTTGCTTCTTGTTCCTACAGGTGTTCCTGTGGTTAGCTTTTTAGCAATGGTATTTTCTGGCATTCGTATTATGTGTCCAGCCCATCTAAGTCGCTGTGTTTTAATGAACGTTATGACATCTGGCTCATCAAAGAGCTGATACAATTCAAAATTATATCTTCTGCGCCACTGCCCTTGGTCGTTTACAGCTCCAAATATTTTGCGGAGTATTTTACGCTCAAATATTCCCAAAAGTCTTTCATCTTTCTGCGTTAATGTCCATGTTTCTGCTCCATATGTGAGGACCGGCCTCAGCAATGTTTTGTATATAATAATTTTAGTTCTTCTTTGAATGTTTCTTGAGTGGAAATGCTTTTGGAGTCCATAGTATGCTCTATTTGTAAGATTTATTCGTCTTTTGATTTCTTCGCTTGTTTTATTGGTAGCAGTCAATAGCGACCCAAGGTATGTGAAGTTGTCAACACGTTCAAAGGTATGACTTCCAAAGACTGTTTCTCGTTCCTCATTTGCTGTCGGATCCTTTGTAACCAACATGTACTTGGTTTTGTCTTCGTTGATGACTAGACCGACTTGTTTCGCCGCTGTTTCCAATTCTAGGAGATATTGCTCAACATCTCGCTTGCTACGCCCTATTATGTCAATGTCATCAGCATATGCTAAGACTTGTATCGATCTATTGTAAATAGTACCGCCGTCCCTAATTCGTGTATCTCGGACTGCCTTTTCTAAGGCAATATTAAATAGGAGGCAAGCCAGAGCATCTCCTTGTCTGAGTCCATCCTTTATCTCAAAGGATCTAGAACTCTCTCCCTGTATTCTAACAGTGGCTTCTAAGTTAGACATTGTCATTCTCGTTAGTCGGATAAGTTTCTCTGGTATACCAAACTCATGCATTGATTGGTATAGCACTGTTCTCTTGACACTGTCATATGCTGCCTTGAAGTCGACGAATAGGTGATGGGTTTCAATATTGAATTCTAATGTTTTCTCGAGAATCTGTCTTATTGAATGAATCTGGTCAATTGTTGATTTTTCTGGAGTGAATCCAACTTGATATTTACCAACTATGCCCACTGTGTAAACTTGCAACCTTTCGTAGAGAATATTTGCTAGTATTTTGTAAGCAGTTGTTAACAGGGTTATACCTCTATAGTTGTCACACTGGAGCTGGTCACCTTTTTTATGTAACGGGCATATCACGCCTTGAGACCATTCACAAGGCATGGTCTCATTATGCCAAACAAGAAGTAAAAGCTTATGCAGTGTCTGTAGTAGGGCATCGCCACCATTCTTGTAGAGCTCACTGCAAATTTGATCAACTCCTGGTGATTTATTATTTTTAAGCTTTTTAATGGCTTGGGCAACGTTTTCGATGATAGGTGGTCTTTCGTTTGGGTTGAAAGGATTCCAATCATTTCGATTTGCTAGGGTGTTATCTGCTTCTTCGATATGATGGCCATTAAATTTTGCATCGAAAAATTCAACCCATCTGTTTAGGATTGAGGCCGTATCATTTAGGATGTTTCCTTCTACATCCTTACAGCTCCTTATTCTTGGCTTAAACTCTTTGCGCATTTTGTTTAGATGTCTGTAGAACTTTCGAGTTTCATTTTGATTTCTTAGAAATTCTGTGCTTTCCAATTGCTTTTGCTCAAATTGTCTTTTTTTTCTTCTATGTAATCGTTTTTCTTCTCTTCTTAGTGTCCGGTATTCTTCCTTTGCTCTTCTTGTGCATCCAGCTTGATTTGTCTTTAGGTATGCCCTGTTTTTGTTATCTGTTGCTTCTTGGCACTCCTTGTCAAACCATTCGTTTTCTTTAACTGGTTTGGTTTTCCCCAATATTTTTGTTGCTTTCTCAGTTATTATGTTTTTACATTTTGTCCACAGTTCCTCTACGTTTTCCCCCACCTCCAGGCTCTCCATTTCTTCGTCCATTTGTCTCCTATACTCTCTCGCAACGGTTTCAATGCGCAGATTATCAACATTAATTCTGTCTTGTTTCGTGTGTTTATCTTTCTTTAGGTTTGATATTCTTCCTCTGATTTTTGCCATTAC
The DNA here is from genome assembly GCA_918026665.1 of Diabrotica balteata. Classification (NCBI taxonomy): domain Eukaryota; kingdom Metazoa; phylum Arthropoda; class Insecta; order Coleoptera; family Chrysomelidae; genus Diabrotica; species Diabrotica balteata. The sequence continues at coordinate 64,139,466 of OU898278.1, forward strand.
AAGAAAGTGGTCACTGTCAATGTTTGGGCCTCGGTAGCTTCTGACGTCTATGAGATCGGAAGAGTGCCTTGCATCTATCAGGATGTGATCTATCTGGTTAATGGTTTCGTTATCAGGGGATTTCCATGTTCCTTTGTGTATCATGTGTGCGAACAACAACCGATCTACACAATTTTTTGTTATTGATATGAAATAGTGTCTTAAATTAAACAGCATCATTTTAAGTTTATTTTGGTATTTGCAGTGTTTACAAGTTTGCCTTAGTTGTTTTGTTTTCTATTGTTCAAAAATTGCAGTAAAAATGCTGGCACCAGAAGAAGTAGCATAAGCATTCGCCAAAGCAAAGCTTTCGGCAAACAGGGCAATACACCAGGAGGTCAGGTCAAGGTAGAAAAAAATCACAAGTCAATTTGAAGATACCTTTATTAGATTGCGGTCGTACATTATCAGACTTGTTCAACGAAAAAATAAACACACAGTTTTCATTTATATGGTTCGAAGACGCCTAAATGAATATGGTAAGGTCCATAATACCTGTCAAGGGAGCGCTATTATCAGCAGATCATCGGAGGCAACGCTTACAATTCACTCGCGAACGTCTTAACTGAGGTGTTGAAGCATGAAATGCGATGCTCTTCACAGATAAATCAATATTTAACAGATAATCAAATGGGCGGCCTAGGATTTGGAGAAGAGCTGGTGAGCGTTATCATCAATGATACTTGGATAAAATTGAGATCATACATTTATAACCACAGTCCCTAAGGACTTCAGACTTAAATCCAATAAAGTATGCATGGGATATTCTGGAGCGATGTATTCAGCGTAACCATGTTGAGTTTCAATTCGTAATTCATTAATCCGAAGTATGCATGATCTAAAGAGAGCCGTAATTAGGGCTCGTGGAGTTAATACACCATACTAAGTATATTATAGCTTTTCATTAAAAATGTTTAAAATTATTTAAACCCCAGTTTGCAGGAAAAATCTGGGTGTCCGGTTAATTTTGCACTAAATTGTATTATACAAGTGCCCAAAAGGTAAAATATCGATTTTAGATTCCATAATGAAATTTAACTAACACGCAAGTACTCCAAACTTTAGACAAAAGATGCGAAATTCTAAATGAGATAAAAACTAGAAATATGGAATACTTGGGGCACATTGTGAGAGGTGAAAAGTACGAACTTTTAAGAAACATCATGCAGGGCAAAATTAAGGGCAAAAGAAGTGTGGGAAGAAGAAAAATATCGTGGCTTCGTAATCTACGTGAGTGGTTCGGGTGTAGTTCGATTGAACTTTTTAGGCGCGCTGCTAACAAAGTCGCAGTGGCCATGATGATTTCCAATCTCCGCTAGGAGTGGCACGAGAAGAAGAAGAAGAAGAAGAATGAAATTTATCACTGCATTGAAAATGCGTTTATTGTAGTTTGATAACAAGTTACATTTTAATAAAGAATTATTTAGTTTAGAGATAGCCGTGTCATTTTATATACTCCAGAAACAATTAATAATATCAAATTATACGTATATTTACTAGAAAACGTATTTATTCTTCGTAATCTTTTACAATTTTCAGTTACCAAAATCGATTACAGTCTTACCTACTTTACCAGGTCATAATATTTCAAAGGTTACATCTTGTTTATCTTTTTTGCCATATTTATTACACAAATAAATTCTGATGATATCTCTTCACGAGATTTATTCGTCGAACAAGCCTATTTAAATAATCGCGACTCTGGATTTATTTCTCTATTCTAACTATTCTATCAGATTTCATTAAAGGAATGGAACAGCCCAATTCAAAACATTGCTCGGAAACCGAAACGTGAAAACATCCAAAAGATTTATAACTAAGCGGAAGAGTGGAAAATTTGGAAAAACAACCTCCCATTTTCCAAATCGTTTCGCTTATTCGGGAAAACGTCTAACGGGTTTGTTGTGCTCTCGAGAAATGTGCATAATTCAAGTGAATTTGCACAAGTTGCCAAACTTTGACATTTCGAAAAACTATCAGAAGTTCGATTTTTAACAAAAAGTACGTAAATCTTTGACAAATACACTACTTTAAATATTTCAAACCGAAAAATCAACAATATTTTATTTGTTGTATACCTTCCGACAATATCAGACCGAAAAATTTAACGAAATTAACAATATAGCTTATATAGATGTAATATATTATAGCCTTAAATCTGCAAAAAGTATTGACACATAAAGGAAGGTCCGGTGATAACGTAGAATATACATTAGAATATTATTTGCGTAGAATATTTTTCAAATATTGTGTTGTTGTTTAGACAGCTTTTACTTGAGTATAACAAAGACATTATTGTAGTTCGCTTTATATCAATATTCCAAAGAAGTTCCTCGACTGCCACTCTATATGATTTGTATTACGTCCACTTAAAAAAAAAAAAGAATGCAAACGATAAAATCAGCATTAATTCCGAATGCTTAATAAAAGTTCAGTATCCCTAAACTCTCGAGAACCTAACTAGGAGCGAGAACCTTTTGGTTATTCGGAATGCGTAGGAGACACAAGAAATGTTTGCGTCGTGCATAGACGTGGGAGCCCGAACTTTTTTATCGGTTACGGATATATGTTTTACAATAGAGTTTAGTTATAAAGCAGAATCGATTATAATCTGTATTTTTTTTACTTACTGTAGATATACACCAGAAAACTATAAAACAAACAGAAATTGCGACAAGAATATTTTTTTATTTTTTATTGCAAAATCAGTACAATATTGAGTCCTTATTGTAAGAAAAGCTGCTAGGTTAATACATCCTAATGCAAACTTATCAATGTTGTACTTTCTAAAACATTCTACTTAGGAAAAGAAAGATGGAAAGAAAGAAAAATCATAGTTTTTAAAAAATACCGCTATTAAATTTAACTTCTTATCCTACTTTAGCTCTTTTAATAATTTTTATGTCTATTTTTTTATTTTGTAGAAGTATTATTTTTATTTCGGTTGTCCTTCCCCTACGATTAAATAAAATCTTTTTTTTTGTAGAAAATTATTCACATTTTCTACAATAGTTTATTTATTATTCTAATAATTATTATTATTCCACTAAATTGTCTTCTAAAATAAATTAAAGTCTATACGATCAGCACGACATCCCTTCTTCTCAAATAGAAGCACGTAAGTCAATTAATTTTTTCAGTTTCTCAAGTAGAAACAAGATAGTTCTGTTCTGGCGCTTCTCAAATAGAAGCAGTTTTTGAATAACTTATTTTATTAAATAGTTAATTAAACTAAATTCAGTGTTTGTGCATCAAATATGTAAGTACCTGAAATAATTTTTTCATACAGAAGATAATCTACGGTTTCGTGCCAACTTTTCATGAATGCCGGTCCGACAAATTACAGGGTTGCCGGATATTCAATAATCTACATATAAACTTTATTGTTCTATATTTTCATATAAACAGTTGTGCGTTTAAGAACATTGTACATAAACATTTATATTTTATTATTATAAAAAGGGTGATTTGTTGGCGATTCCGCTTTTTTATTTATTTTTGTAAATAATGTAATAAAAATATTTCTAGCTTTTATTCTAATTTTAATTATTTCATTTTCTATTTTACTACTCACTACAGAATTACATATCCGCCAGTTTGCGACCTATGGGTCGCTGGTCCTTCGGGGTTTAATTTATTTTTTATCTACCAAATGTAGGAAGGTGAGATCATAATTTTTCAAATACTTATTTACTTTTAATTTATCGAACCAGCTACCTCATCCTTTCCCCTACATTTTTGTTTATTTTATTAACCTAACTAACTAATTTTGTTACTTATGTAACAAACAGCTAATTATAAGAATAAGAAGGAAATATGATAAGAAAAGAAAGAAAAGAAGATAAGACGCAGAATAAAATTTAATTAAACTTTACATCAATCCAGGTTTTAAAAAATTATTTTGATAGAGAATGACAATCTAAAAAACTTTCATGGGATTGGTGGATTAAATCTAAGAAACTGGGTTTAAAAAATTACCCGCAGCTAAAAAGAGAAAATGAACAAAAAGTTGAGAGTGATCTCATAAATCATAAGAGCTGATATTTTACCTATTGTGACTTAAAAATAGCGTTTGTTGCTAACAATCCGTCCAAATATAATCGGCGTGAGGTTAATATGATTTTGAAGTCACCGTTGATCAGTCATAGTAGATTGTGGGTGGGGTCGTTCATAAAGGTGAGAAAACCAGAGATGACCCAAATTTTTAGAAGTCTGAATCCTAAAGAATTAAATGATAAATACGCAAAAAAACCAAATACTTACTATTTAGTTAATCCATTTCCATTAAAGCATGTTTAAAATAGAGACTACACAAAAACATTAACATTAAATTTTAATAATTAATAAGATCTCTCTCTCTCTTCAATCCTGACCCCCAGGGGGAGTGTAGTGGTCGACGTGATGTCGTGTATTGTCCGTCTCCAGAGATCTCTGTCTCTGGTCATTTCTTTTAATTCATGCATAGGTCTTTGGCATATTCTTGTCATTTGATCTATCCATCTTGTTGGGGATTTCCTCGTGATCTTCGGCCTTCTACCTTTCCTTGTATTATGAGTCTTATAACATGCCCAAAATATTTTAATTGTTGGAGATGGACTTTACTAGAGAGTCGTTGGCTAACTTTTAGCTCTCTTAAAATTGAATTATTTGTTCTACGGTCGGTCCAAGGAATTCGTAGCATTCGTCTCCAACAGAACATTTCAGTGGCGTCTATCTTTCTTCTCTCCGATTGTCTCAGAGTCCAAGATTCACATCCGTAGGTCAGTATTGGGAATATTAAGCAGTTGATCAACCTCATCTTTATCGCTCTTGAAATTTGACAGTCCTTCCATATTTTGGTCATTTTTGCTGTGGCAACTTTTGCTAGATCACATCTACGTTTAATCTCTTCTTGTAATGACCCTGTGTTTGTGATTAATGATCCCAGATATAAGTGTGAGCTCACAACCTCGAACCGGTCAATTGTGGTTATATGTGGATGATTGTTGTGTAGTCTATCCACTATCATGATCTTTGTCTTTGATATGTTTAATTGCAGACCAAATATTTGACTTTCGTTTTCGATCAGTCGTATAAGTTCTATCAGCTCTGCTTGACTATTTGCAAGAAGGGCTGTGTCAATTTACTGTTTGTATTTTGAGAACGATTTCCGAAGTGGAAATTGAAACGTCAATAAACGTATTTTTATCTTTAATTGTAGCTTATTCCCAGTTTAATAGTAATTAATTTACAATGCCACAAGAAAATAGCTTCAGAACAATATTAAGGGCTGTGTCATCTGCGAAACGTAGGTTGTTTAGTTTATGACCATTTATTGAGATGCCCTTTTCCCATCCTTCAAGTGCAATTAATAAGATATATGCAACATAAAACTAAACACCAAAGGGTTTTAAATTAAATTTCAGTACAAAAAATATCGTGCCCTTAACGGACGTCTCGGAAACACGAAGTCAAACTTCTCTTACATCTTGATACACAGCGGAAAATGAAAAATAAAGTAGATGGGACTTCTAATTTACATAAGAAAAACAAAGTTACTTGGTGTGTTTTATGTCGTAGAAATACTTGGTAACGGAACTTGCGAAGATAGTTTGATTTCCAAACAAAACATTTACAAATAAAACGTAAATGTACAGAACTTTACCTGATATATTGGGAATTTTGTTAGCACAGCCAAAAATTATTTCTTTGGAACTTTTTACAAAGATTAAAGGTATGTACCGAGTGTTTTTATAAAATTTTAAAGCCGTGACCAGGTGCATTGAGTACATCAACAGACAGGATGCCTGTTATGTGTGGAAGGCTTGATTAAAGAAAATCCTCAAATTTTAATTAGAGCAATTTCAGAAAAGTTTGTGTTAATATAGCATCTGTCACAATAGTACGCACACAATCTGACTTATAACAAAGTTTGTACGTAACGGATACCTCGCCTTTTGTCAGAAGACCAAAAAAGCTTACAAATAGATTTATCTTTGTAAAATATCACGGAATACAGGCAAAAAGGTAATGACTTTCTTAGTTAATAATTGCACGCGACGAATTTTGATGTCATTATGTTAAACCATCCATTAAGCTGTTATCATTCCAATGACAAAACATCAAACTGTGAGCCACTAGACAAGGTTCAACTAAAGTTCAACCATCTGCAGACAAAGTTATGTTAACATTTTTTTTTCCGACCATGAAAGACCCTTGTTCATAGAGCTTGAAAGACCTAGAGTGCATATCAACGAAAACTTTGAACAAACTCAATTTAGCAATAAGACGAAAACTTCGAGAGAAGCTCTCAAGTGGTGTCATTCTTCTGCACGACAATATTCGGACTCGTGCTGCCAAAGTAGTGAAAAAAAATCTACAAAGGAAAGAAATGGAAAATATTAGAGCATCCACCATAAAGTTCTGATTTATCGGCATGTGATTTTCACATCTTTTGTCCACAAAAAAGGCGATAAAAGCTTAAAGATAACGTTAAACGGCAATTTCTTTCAGTCGGACGAAAAACTGCAAAATTCCGTAAAAGAATTCTTCGAAGAACAATGAGATATGTGTCTTAATTGAAGTGGTAATTATTTTTACATACGTTTACTTTTTATGGACCCAAGATGGTTTTCAATTGAACAAGCCTCGAAGATCTATATTTATCTGATTAAATATTTACCTTGCTATTGAGTATGGCACTATCTTATACTCATAGGTATGATGTGGTATAATCAATATAGAATATAAATTTCACAACATTGTTCTGAAACGGATTCTTTATGCTTTATCAAACACATCAAATTATAAAATGATAAATTATTTATTTGAGGTTTTCAGCTTCCAAATCGGAAACGTTTTCAAAATAAAATATATTAACTAAACAATTAATAATTTAAAAATAATTTTTGAAAATAATTAATATGACATTTTTTGTTTTTAACTTGTTGACTTTTTATCATAGGGTTAAATATTTTCTGTTTTAACATGTATTACATATATGCATGTATTACAATTTATTATGACTATCAGTTGGAACATAAAAACTGTCCCCATGTAAGATTCCTACAGACGCCACTGTCTTTGTGCTGCAAAATTTACATGGATATCACGTACGTCCAGAACGAAAAATTACATAAATTTATAGTTTGGTTTGAAGAAAAAGTCGAAGGTGAATATAACAGGGATATTCTTATGTAAAGGATGATGTTTTCGATGTTGAGCAGAGGTGAATAACCTATCACAGGATAAAAAATGGAAAATAAAGGTTTCTTTCCACGTTCTTTCGTTCCACATTTCATTATTAATATAATAAAAATGTATGTGTAGATATCATAAAACAGAAAGGGAAAGAAACTAATATATGTTATGTGCATAGAATATAGAAGTAACTCACGTACAAACCAACATATCAAAAGTAACTTTAAAAAATTAGCTAATTAAAAACATTAAAAATGAGCAAAAATTCAAGAGCAAAAAACAAAAAAGATAAAAAGTTGTTTGTCACCCAAAACAAGTCTCATGATTTCAGTGAGTATTCAATAGACCAGGGAACTAACGATATCTCGTGAAACTCGTTGATATAGTTATCTAACAACTGGTTTTGACAAATTTGGTGATAACAACATGAAATAAACAAAATATGCAAAAGATTAAACGACATTTTATAAGCAATTTTATAAGCAATATATAAACAATGTAAGATCGCTACTTGCTATTAAATACTTAAGGTGAAGATCAGTAAATTATACAGAAACAATTTTTCTGAAAAGCATTTAGCCTAAGATTCCACTGCAGGATCACTACGCTCACAATGTAGTTAATCAAACTCACATTTGTATATACATTTAAAACTAGGAGACTACATTAATAGTAAGTTGCCAGTCAAAAAGCGGGCGGAAATATTTATAATTCAATTAATAATAGTAATTAATTTTTGATAAGAATTTTATTTCGTTCATTTATTTTTTAAATAAAATACGCTGTTCATGACGTACGTATGTGTTTTTTTTTTATATCAAATTAAAGCTAATTTTTGTCTTAATATGTTGATATAAGTTGGTCTGAGAGAAAATGGCCGAAAATTACGGTTGATAGCTGTTAAAAACGCGAGGTATCAAAGATACAATAAAAGACCCTCGTGGCACAGAACATAAAAATACATTTAGTTAATTTGTGAATTGTTTATTTAACCGAGTAATTTGTTTAAACAATTTAAAATAAATATTATTTTTTAAAATTTCACTTTTTTTTCTATTATTAGTAGTAGAAAAGGTTATGCAATAATAAGTAACTTAAATATTTGTGTATTACAGTTATGAAATAATACCTTTTAAAAATAAAGTTTTCAAAAAATAATTTTATTTTAAAATCAAATTTATACTGTTAGTTAGGGGTTAATTGTTCTTAAACTATGTTTATTATTTTTACAATTACTTTTTCTTAAACACATTACAAATATATTTTACACAAATTAATTGTTACAAACTTAGTATATTTGTTAACGTGGTTTAATTTACATAATTAATTTTAATATTTTTATTTATAATTATACAAAGTTTATAACAATTAATTTGTGTAAAATATATTTATGTTTGGCTAAGAAAAGTAATTATAAAAATAATAAGCATAATTCGACAAATTAACACATATAGATTTGATTTGCAAATAAAAAATTAATTTTTTTGTAAAATTTATTTTTAAAAGGTATGTTCTGCTACTAATAATAGGAAAAAAGTAAATTTTGCAACATAAACATTTATTTTAAATTGTTTAAACAAATTACACGGTGAAATAAACAATTCACAAATTAACTAATTGAATTTTTATAATATAAGTTACGAGGCACCCAAATCAAAACCAGGTACCACAGGATTTTAAAAAACATAAATTTTCGTTAATTAGAACGGGAGATATTGCAACTTTTATAAATTTGAATTAATGAATTGAAATTCTATTTGAAATAGTAAATTCCAGAAATAAAAAAGGGCCCACTCGAGCTCTAAGTGTCGTTTGACATTGAATTTTTTTGTACTCAAAATATTGGTCAAATTTTTTTTGACCAACATTTTGAGTAAAAAAAAATTAACTTATATGTTGATGCGTCTCAAGGTATTTTAAATGTTTATAAGCTTAAAATCATAGTACTTTTGTAAACCTATTTTACAATATTCAACATAAATTTTTTATTCGTTAGATGATATGATTTGATAAAATAAACCTTCCTTTTCAATTTGGTGCTTTTAGAATTTATGTACGCCTAATAGTTTACGCATAATAACGTTGTAGATAAAAGCTTTTTGGGATAAAAAATTCAATTTTGCAATAACTGGTAAGTGAAGCTTGTTGAAATTTTTATAGTTGAATACATGTGATATTGTCCCTAATATCACGTGAAATTAAAGTTTTTGTATATTTTAAAAAAAAAATCTTTAAAAAATTAACTTTAGCTGGTTTATGGGTATATAAACTCATTTAACTTGACATCTGTTTGATAGAAACGTACTATCATATAATTTTTAAGAAACATTTTTCCATATTTTAAAACAAATAATTCTATTTTGACATGCCTAATCTATTGTAAGGTTAATTATTGTTATTCATTCATTGTATTTAATGCTTTTAAAAATTTTTGGCTTGAGCCAACACACATTCGGTAGTTAGAATATTTCTGGATATCTCTATCATATAGGAATTATATTTCAAGAAATTTTGGTGATAGATAGGTACTTGCAAGCTCTTGGCTTTTAATTTGTATCAAATTTATTGTATACTAACCATTCAATTATTTATTTTAATGTCTACTACTTCTTCTTCAAGTTCAGTTCCTGGCAGAGATTGGAAATCATTCTGACAACTATAACTTTGTTTGTTGCTTACCAAACTATTTACTGAGATTGCGTAACCACGAAATTTTACGTCTTCTTACGGTTCTTCTGATTTTGATTTTGCCCTGCATTATATTATTTAAGCATTCATATTTTTCACCTCTCATAATGTGACTCAACTACTCCAACTTCCTGATATTTATTGAGTTTAAAACTTCACATTGTTTTGCTAGTTATTCCAGAACTAGGCGTTTGTTTTATGATACATCTATGATATTTTCAGAATACGTCGGTTACACCACATTTCCTATGCTTCTACGTTTTCAATGTTCGATTGTCTCAGGAATTCTCTCATTTTAATTTAAAATCAATTCTATGGCAATACTAATTTCAACTTTGGCACTAAAGCGAAATCCTTATGTAATACGGCTATAAATTTCTTTGTTAATTTATTAGGTCATAGGGAAGTAAATATGAAATTAAAAATAAAGACCTACTGAACACTATATAAAGGAACACAAATGACATAGAAAACAAATATGTTTATCAGAATTATCAGAAGGAGAAAAGAACCAGAGGTGATAATTAATAGAATTAGACAGAAACATGGAAGCGGGTTATGTATTAAAAAAAAACAAACCCTCATACATACCCCAGTGGTCAGAGACGAAAATGTCACTGAACCCCTAAAAATCATACGAACAATTTTGGGATCTCAAAAAAGATGCAAAAAAATTTACTTCTCTTACCGGGCTTCCCTCTAAAATCCTCCTCGAAGGGGGTAAAAACGCAAAAATTACGCAGTAGAAAACATGTTTCAAATAAAAAATGTAGCTGAGATAATTTTAAACAAAAATGTTTATTAGCACTTTTTGTTTAAAATGAACCGTTCTCTTAAAAGCGACCGTCGATTTTGAATTGTTATGGGGCAACTCCCTGACGACTGGACTATACATAAACATACACACAGGACAATTAAAGGAAAGATGCAATAACAGATATAGAAGAATGTGGCTAGACTTATGAAATATATTTAAAAAACTGAAAGGAAAGCAAGTACACAGAATGAAGCAATCGGCATACAAATAGAACAAATACAGAAACAATGGATGAGATAAAAGCGGTATGGTGTCTAAAAATATATATTACGCAAAAGAGAAAAAAGAAAAAGAATTTAGAATATTCCCTGTTTATTTTTCTAGTTTCAAAACGTAATTATGTAACTATGAAATAAATACAGAAATAAAATTGAAATCGATAGAACCCTGATTTAAACCTAGAAAAATCCATTTAAACTAGAAAACAAATACTTAACACTCAATTTTAATTTAAAGTACTTATAATAAAACAGCTCTAGAAAAATGGTCTCATTATCTTGATTCATGGCAATTGTAAATATAGTGTTGGTTTTAATCTTAACCATGGTATAATACTACACTGTCTTTCTTCTAGGTAATGTTGTACCAACTCATAAATTCAGAGATAAAGAAAGTAACTAATTTCTGAATAAATTAATAAAATTTGGAGGCAACTTTTTTGCTTTTGTGCTCAGTAAGTTTCCTTGGGGTATAATAACTGCAATTGAGATAATACAAAAATAAATTATATTTATGGCATTGCATTAGGCTTACTTAGTTTAATTTTTTATAAAGAATATTTCTTTTTAAATTGTTTCGAACGTTAATGGCATAGTTCTCTTAATTTTATAACACATGTTCTATCTTTTGAGTTTACGCTGCTAAGTTGGAAGTTGAGCTTGAACAGGTCTCAAAATTTAACATAAAAGAACCAAAAATATAAACCAGTATTGATTTACTAGTGCCTATATAAGACAAATATAATATAAAAAATTATTGCACCAAAAATATTTTGATAACTTTAATGATTTAGCAGAGAAAAAGTACAACGAGCGGAGGATGTAAGTGCAATAGCGTCAAAAATAACCAAAAACGAAGTTAATGAAACAGAACATAAAATAAAAGTAAATGTATCATCTTGTTGAGGATCTTCCTCGTGATCTTCGGCTTTCTAACATGTCCAAAGTATTCTAATTTTTGGATATGGACTTTGCTGGATGGCCGTTTGCTGACTTTTAGCGCATTTAGAATTTAATTATTTGTCCTGCGGTCCACGGAATTTATAACATTAATCTCCAACAGAATATTTCAGTGGCATCTATCTTTCTTCTTTTCGTTTATCGTAGGGTCTAAGATTCAAATCCATATGTCAGTATTGGTAATATTAAGCAGTTAATGATCCTGATTTTTAAAGTTCGTGTGATTTGAAAGTCATTGACTTTCGTTTTCAACCAGTCTTATGAGATCAATTACCTCTTAACAATTTGCAAGAAGAGCTGTGGGGTCTGCAAAACGTAGATTGTTTGTTTTTCGGTCATTTCTTGTAAAGAAATTTTTCCATCATTTAAGCACTTTTGTCATAATGTGCTCCCCATATGTATTAAATATTTATGGAGACAGTATACATCCTTGTCTGACACCTTGTTCAGGATAAAAATAGTTTAGTTATAAGCAATTGTTGTGGTACGCCTACTTCTTTTAGAACCTGCCATAATTGCTGCCACTTGACTCTGTCGATCGCTGTGCGATAATCTATAAAACAAATGTAGAGTGGGAATTCCCTAGATTTTTCCATTATTTGTCTTATGTTCAGAAGACGTTCTGGAGTACCTCTTCTTTTGATAAATCCAGTTTGCTCTTTGGATATTTTTGTTTGTAGGAAACTTTGTAAATAATTCAATATATTTTAGTACTTGCTTTTATTTGGTTCTTTTACCATATATAGTAACAAATGTTTTTGTAGAAGAAGATTTAAAAACTTAAAACTTTAGGAATTCTAAAAAAAAAAAGAAAAAAATTTTATTAGCCATAGTTCTAGTAGCATGAGTGAGCATGAGGGCCTAAATGGTCATAGTGAAAAATGATGCTTCTTTGACGGTTGGTTTTGATCAATTATCTAAATACTCTGAGCAAACAAATGATGGTATCCTATTCGGAATTCGAAATTTAGTGATAAGTCGGTAGCATGTTCCACATGATTTATTTTTTCGAAGAGACCATCACCTTTCCTTGAATGCTATTCTTGAAAGTTATCATATATCCATCACCCTTGGTCTATCACAATTATATGGTTGTATAATTTATTTGTTTCAGGAAACACTTACAACTTTAGAGTCAAGTAAGAACTTAACTGTAACTTACAGTTAAGTTAACTTAACATAACTGTAAATGATGACACATTCAGATATAATGGTATAATGTTTTATTTTTTTTATTTCATTGTAAGTTTTTTTTTAAACTATGATATACATATAGGCAACCATTGGGATTTTCTCTTATAATATTTATTCGCCTTTCTTTTTTAAAGTGTGCGATTTCAAAAGGAAGTTATGTATTTACATTAGAACTCAAATGCGTTCCCGTCATTTCTCAACTTATTGTTGCCGTCTTCTCTTTCATTTGGAATAGTTTTAATTTTAATTAGGGCCTATATATCATTAACTTCGTTAACTTTAGAGCTTTTAAATTAAACACAAACTTTTTGATTTATTCACGTCGACTGTTTCGACGAGGAGGACGAAGTTTATATTGCGTTCCACGTCACGGAGAGGGAAAAAGTTGCGAGAGTAATTTCGAGGTTGTTGTAAGTTGGACAGTATTTGTTCTCCAGGTGGTGGCGAGTTTTGTGAAATCTAGGTTTTTTGTAGGTTTTAAATTAAATTTTAACTTACTTCCAAAATAACAAATATAAGGATATTTACCTTTGACTATATTTTTTCTATGTGGAAACAATGAACGTAGAGATAATTAAACATTTCTTAAGTTTCATGGATGAGAAAAAAAGTAAATTTTTTCCCATCATCCTTAAAAAACTTCAACATATACATGTTGAATACATTACTATCACCTTGTCATTTGACCCAAAACGTATTTCACCTTTTAGTAATTGATTTTTTTAACATCTTGACACAGATTAAATTCATTTTTTTATAATGTATTTTCGGAAAGTGCACACCCCAATTCCATTATATCTATTTGTTATTCATGAAGCAATAGCAAGTTTCCTGGCGAACTACATTTTATATATCCCAAAAAGGAACAAGATATTTGTATTACCAAAACCAATTTATAGACATGCACTTAAGTCAACAGTGACGTAGCAAACAAGGATTTCTATTAAATATTCATAAAATTCTATCGATGAAGAAGTTCAAATTAGTTCTAACTATATATTTCTAATGTTGTCAAAAAGCTTCTTGAAATCGTCTGAAAGATTCCTTTTTTTATTCAAGATCCAAAAAAAAAGACTAATAATTCGATATTTTTTTGTTTTAGTATTGAATTTCTGATTTATTTTCTTTGGTATTATTGGGACGTTGGCATATACAGTCACTACGCCTGCCACTTGCCAAATAACATAGTCCTAAAATAATGTATTATGTGTCTTCTTCCTTCTAGTATGAAGGCTTTAAAGCCTGTTTCTTCCTTAATATTAGCCTCCTAAATTGTTTAAATTGTCGCACCATCTTTTTCTTGGTCTGCCAATACTTCTTCGTCCATTTGGTGACTTATCTCGTGCTATTCGTACTATTCTATCCTCTGCCATTCTACGGATATGTTCGTTCCACTCCAGTTTTCGTTTTGTCACCCATTCATTTAAGTCTTCTATGCTCTTCTTATGTTTTCGCTTCTCTCTCTATCCAACAGACTTCTCCCTGATATTCGTCGGAGTATTTTTATCTCTGTTGTTTCTAGCAGTCTCGTTTTAGATGTGTCAGTTCTTGTCTCCGCCGTGTATGTTAATAGATATAGGTCTAATAGCTGCTTTATGGATTCTTGTTTTTGTATCTTGTGTTAGGTGTTTGTTCTTCCAGATTGTGTCATTAAGAGATCCCGCCGCTTTACTTGCTTTGAAGCTTTGTTGTCGTACTTCTTCTTTAACATCTCCGTAACTAGTTATATCTATTCCCAGATATCTAAACCTTGCTTCCTGCTTTATTATTTTCCCATCAATTTCGATTTTACACCGTAGTGGGTATTTAGATGTCGTCATATATTTGGTTTTTTCTGCTGATATTATCATATTGTATTTCTTAGCTGTTATATTGAAGATATGTGTTAATCTTTGGAGCTCGTCCTCTGTCTCGGCGATTAATGCGGCGTCGTCTGCATAACATAATATTTGGATTTCTTTGTTCCCCATTCTGTAGCCATGACCTTTACGTACTGCTTGTATTATTTCGTCCATTATTATATTAAAGAGAAGTGGGCTTAACGAGTCACCCTGTCTTACTCCGCTTTGTACTGGTATACATTGTGTTAGTTTTCCGTTTATCTTTGCCTGTATTCGATTATGGAAGTAGATGTTTTCGATGGTTTATATAATATTGATTGGTATGTTCTTATTATACAGTAGGTGTAAGACGTCTTCGACTTGGACGCGATAAAGGTCTATACAATATAGATATGCTGGTTTATTGTACTCGATGGCCTTTTCTACGATTTGTCTTAGTACAAATACGGCGTATACGCAGGATCTTTCGGATCTGAATCCTTGTTGTTCATCTGACAAAGTTGTTAGTTTATTGATTTTGTTGATTAGGATTTTTGTGGTAAGCTTAAGTGCGGTGTTCAGTAGATTTATACCTCTATCATTGTTGGGGTCTTCTTTATCTCCTTTCTTGATCATTGGTATTATTATGCTGTTTCTCAATGCGTCTGGTATCTTGCAGTGCAATATTAGTTTTTGTATAAGTTTTGTCAGGGCTATACTTTTTCCTCCGTATGTTAGAAGGTCGTTGGTTATTCCATCTGGTCCTGGTGACTTTCTATTTTTGAGCGAATTTATGGCTATTTCTACTTCCTGAAAACTGATTTCTATTTCGTGTCTTAATTCAGTTACGTTATTGTGTTGATTATTATTATTATTTTCCTTTGCTTTAAACAGTTCCGTCAGGTATCTTTCCCATTCGTTTGCTGGTATGTTATTGTATTCCTTCAATTCTGCCATTTCTTTCCGTTGGTTTCTTATAAGTCTCCATATTTGTTTTTGTGTACCGTAGAAGTCGCTTTCCATCCTTTTTGTAAACTGCTCGCGTGTTCATTTTTTGTTCTTCTTACCAACTGCTTTGTTTCATTTCGTATTCTTCTATAGTTGTCTCGGGATTCTGGAGTATTTGATGTTTTGTACTTCGTGTAGGCCTCTCATTTCTCTTTACATTTCTCTTTTATTTCTTTTCCGAACCATGGTGTATTGTTGTTGTTTCTTTTTTTTTCAGTATGACTTCGCGTTTTTTCAGAGCTTCTGTTGCTGCTTCTTCAATGTTGTTTTTAATTTTCTTCCAGCTCGCGTTTATATCTTCGATGTCGTCTATTTGTTTTATCTGTGTCTTTTGTGCTAGCCTCCTTTGGTACATTTCTCTTGTAGAGTCGTTCCACAGTGATTCTACATTGAATTTTTCCTCGGTGATTTCCTGTAGAAAATTTTGTTTGTTAATATAATGTTAAAGTAGAAATTTAGGCGTGCTAGGAAAAATATACGGGGATGTGGGGTAATACTGCAGTTTAGCGTGATGGTGATGGCTTGAAACTATAAGAAGAGTTATAGAAACAGATATTAATT
Organism: Diabrotica balteata; assembly: GCA_918026665.1. Lineage (NCBI taxonomy): Eukaryota > Metazoa > Arthropoda > Insecta > Coleoptera > Chrysomelidae > Diabrotica > Diabrotica balteata. The sequence goes on from OU898278.1 coordinate 64,155,950, forward strand.
ATGTATTTGTGAATGCACTTTGAATAAGGTACTAAAAATACAGATGAAAAATGAATGGGTTGTGCAGAAAGGAAAATGATAAACGGATCGATAAATGGATTGACAGCAATGGATTTTAAAAATATTTAAATTTAATAAAAGGTTATTTTAGCACCATTTATAGGGTTGATCGACATCCGAAGAATAAAAATAGACCTGTTTTATGGCACTCTGTTAAAAATCCTAATCTTGTAAGAAACAGAAAAAAAGAAGTTAATGAAGTAGGTAAGAAGTTCTGTTATTACAGTTGACTCATCCAGCGACGAAGATTTGGTATAAATTTAATTTAAGATTTTGAAAATTACAGTCAATCATTTGAATCATATGGACAACATTCAGCAGCTTCATCTGGTTTAAGTTCAGAGTAAGGTTCCTTGACGAACGTTGTGCTTGCGGTTAACTAGATTGAAATTGGAAAACGTCTTTCATGTGATTCACTGCTTTCTCATAGATGAATTCGAGTTTGTTGCTGCTACTCCGCAATGAGTATCCATTTACAATAAGTGAAAATTAAGTATATAAAAACACATTTGTTATTTTTTAATCTACTTAAGTGTTATTGCCAGTCTTTTAGTCGATAGTGTACTGTTTTGACGCATATTTTATCTTTAGCATAGTTTATTAAACACAATTCTTAATGCTGTGCCAAACGATCCTTTCTTTATCCGAAAATAATTTGCCGTTCAAATTTGTACAATCTAATATATTCTGCGCCTTTTTTTCATTGTTTCTTATTTTCATTTTACAATTTGCAGATAATAAGAAAATCGTAACAAACGGATAGATAAAAATGATGATGTGAGTACAAAATAATGTAAAAAATTTTCAAAGATACAACACCTTACCTCAAATAAAAACACCTTAAAGGAATGAAACGGCGAAAAATAAATGAAACAAAAAGTATCAAAAAGAAAGTTAACGTCGCTTGGTGGCAGTATTTATTGTACTTACTAACACGCCTATGCCACCTGAATCGCCGAATAAAAACCCAATCTACACTTATAAAAAATGTAGAGACAGGATGCAACGTGAGAGTCGGTTCCTCTATATTAATGGCCTTTTATCATAATGAATTTTTAATTCTTCCGCACCGATAACCCCCTTCTTCCTGTGTTTCTGCCGTCCGCTATTTGTGGCGTCAGGTAATCCCCGAAACGCATACACGAAATAACTTTATTCCCATGTGGATTCTGCAACCGAAGCCCCTTTATGCTGATACGTCTATATACCCTATCTAACTGATATCCGCAATGGCAACTTTTAATAACGTTATTTCCCTAATTAGGAGACCATTAAAATTTCATTAAATTATAACAATAAGGAAATTACTATAATATGTAAAATTTGCCGACTAGCTCATGTTTATTAAATTTTAATCAACTATATTTATTGGGAATGAACTACAATTTTAATCGAAAAAAACGTAATATGTGTCGTTCCGATTATCACCTCGGAAATTGTTTTCAACATACTTCTTTTGCTTCTTATATTAGATCTTAAAACTGTGCTTGCCTGATCTTAAGGCTGTATGTAGTCGTATTTATGGCGTACCATACCACTTGCAGAAAATTTATATTTATCTATGAACCATGCAAAATCGCCACATATACCTATTATTGTATTATTAGCAATCTAAAAAAGATTGGTCAAAAGAGTTGGGGATCACGCCAGTTCATAATTATTTAGTAATATCTTATTAGAATATTTTAACACTTCCGCAGCTGGAACAAATATAAAACTTACCACTTGAAATATCATTCTGATCAGAGATTAGTTTAGCCATATATGAATACTTCTTCTTCTTAGAGTACCATCTCCCTACGGATCTTGGCAATCATATTGGCTATTTTTTTAAAACTTGCTACTCTAAAAAAATCAATCCGTCTACATTGATAACAATCACGCAGACTTTTCTAACAAGAATTCTATCTTTGGCCAACAGATCTTCTTCCTTGAATCTTCCCCTGTACTATATTTTTGTCATATTTTGGTCCACTCATCACGTGGCCTAAGTATTCCAGTTTTCTTGTTTGTATAGTGGTGATTAGTTATGTTTCTTTACTAATCCTGTACTTCTTTGTTTGTAATTCTATCCATGATATTTTTAATACTTTGCAGTATAACTAGAGTTCGAAAGCCTTGCTTCTTTAAGTCTAGTGGTAATCATATACATGATAAATAAGCAACTAAAAATAACTAGACTATGCAGTTCCAGTGTATTTACAAACACAAAAAGTAGTAGAATTGATTCAAAATCAAAATTTCAAATATTTGAAAAGATCTCAAAAAATATTTTATTAATAAAATCAATTAACAAACCTTAGCTAATTTTAATCCGGAAACATCGTTCATACATTTTTTAGAACTCGGTATGGCAGTGAGTTATTTTTATAGAAAAAAACCCGACTTTTATCTATTCCCCAGATTATGATTTAACAAATTGGCTTGTCTAGGTGTAATTAATTTTAGTTGAATATTTTAATACAAACAACGGTCACTGCGGCTGTAGATGACAAATTGATCCAGTGGCGGAACATAACACCTTTAGGGAAAACATTAGATTAGATTAAATTACGGTGAACGTTATGGTAAATATAAAGTGGGCAAAATATGAAAAAATAACAATATAATACTTATTATAACATGACATGGAGCAAATTGTAGAGACAGATGATATCCCTTTCACCCTGCAACTCTTAAAGATGTCAGTCAGATGACAGGTGAAAAGAAAAAGTTAATGTAGTAACTATTCCATATACTGCGAAAACGTTTTTTTTTTTGTATACAAAACAGGATCAGTTCATATACGTGAAAGGCAAAGCTGTTATTAGAAGGAAAAAGATTTTAACTGGAAAATACCAATTGGAAAAATGGCATCTCCAAACAAAATGATAGGAGATAATTATTATAAAGATAACTTACATGTGAAGTACAAATTATTCAGAAGGTAAAAGCAACCCAGTGTAGCTAAAAATGGTCGTGAAGATCAAATAATTAATGAGAAATCTCTGTGAAAAGCCATTAAAGAGACACTGTTTCCTTTCGATAACCCCGAAAAAAAAAATCGAGTGGCGTCAAATCTGAAAACCGATGAGGCCAAAAAATGCCGATGTATAACTCTTCCATTCAAACGATAGGTATTGACGTATTCAGGGCAACATTCTGTTGGAACCATATTTGTTGGCGTTAAAGGACAGGAACCTTATCAAGAAGCTCGTCTAATTCAATCTTACAACATATCAAATACGGTCCGTCTGGATTCAAAGATTCATGAAAAAAAAAAAGTTTATTCAGTTTATTTCCGCAAATTCCACATTACACATTTGTTTTGAATGCATATTGATATCGAGTCTGGAAGGTAAAAATTTGGACTAAAATCCCCACACTAGCGGCAGTTTTGACTAGAGACTGTTGCATTTTAAGTAAACGTTGCTTAATTCGAAAAAATAATATGTCTTGCCATAAATGGGTTTTCTAACATTCCTTGGACATTACAACAGAATTGAAATCGTGATTTCCTTAACACATGAATAGATCTTGTATATGTACAACTTGTTCTTTTTAAACATTTTTGAAACCGTGTCTTTTCGCATCGAAGATGTACTTACACATAAAGACGTGTTAAATTTTACTAATAATTTCCTTACTGTGCCTTAGTGAAGATTATCGGGGTGTCGATTATTAAAAAAATCTGCAGCTTCAGGAGAAGTTTTGATAATGATAATTTGAATTTTATCTTTATTACTCAATACTGATGGCATTTTTACTAAATTTTATTTATATTGGTTTTAGAATTAATCTTGTTGTACGAATCAAAGTCAAATAAATTAATAATAGGCGAATAAAACCATAGGTGTTTCACAGTCAATACCCCAACCACAAAGACTCACACCAAAATGTCGCTAAATACAACTGACGTTTTGATGTTACTGTTACTGAACATTTCTTGTCAGAGCTTCCTATATTACATGTACAATAATTACAGTTAAATTTTCTTTGTTATTGTAAAGATGTTTCAAGAAATAAAAAAATACTATACATTTATGCAATTGCATTTGAACGTGATTTTAATTCCGAACAACTTTTTATTATAATAGTTTCGATATTGTGACACATACAGGTACTTTACATAAAATTGATATTTTTTGACATATTGACGTATAAGAATTAATATGATTGTATTTCAGATTTCAGAACAAACAGAACTTTTTATGAAGAATAATATTTTTTCGTAAAATTAATAATAAAAAAGTTTCGCCTATTATGTCCCCTATTGTTAATATTATTTCCCTATTATTATTATTTCCAGAAAAAATAAACACTATTTTTATATAAATTTTGACTACGCCACTAGCTAAGTAATTTATATGAAAACCCATAAACTCCATGGAAAACGAATAAAACAAATAGTCTACTCACCCCTGGTGTGTTGGCCTGTGGACCGTACGGGTACCGCGTCCAATCCAGACTGGCCTCCCCCGTGGTGTCAAGAACGACAACTGTAAAAAAAAACGATATTATTAATAGAAGCACAACAAACAATATTCATAAAATTAAGGAACAGTCACCATAAAATAGTTGGATTTATAGTTTTAATTTAATTGTTGATAAAATAAATTATTCTAGTAGATAGCGGCCTGCATTTGTATTTGTATGTGAAAGTTAGGAGGACATGATCTTGGGAATATAAACAAACATAAATTAATTTTGACACAGGAAATAATATTAAAACGTGCCCACCTAGTCTGGTGTTTAATACGAACCCTAACAACTATATGTTGGAATAAGCAGTTATTTTGCGAATATAATGCCAATTTACCGAAATTCTTTTATTTAATTTTTTTTTAATTGTAAATATGAAATTAACAACATTTTTATAATGTATGGAATTACTTTTGCGGCTTAATTAATTATTTTATATTGATTACTATTGTTTAATAATCGAAAACTGCTGACAACTAAATATTGGAACATTTTTTGCTTTTCCTCACGTTTCTTAAATTTTATCAGCCTAGCGCAAAGAAAGCGTTGAAATCAAACATACAAGAAAGTAGTGCATTGTCAACAATAATCGTAACACGTCATTGGAGTGTGTATAATTAACAACCGCCAGTTTTATTACGAGGAAAATATAATAATGGCTCGTGGAAAACCTACTGATCCAAAAGTTCAAGAAATTATTCATCTGTACCATTAAGGGAAAACAATGCGTGAATTTTCCAGTTAATTGACTGTAGCAACAACTACTGTGTTTAATATAATTAAGAAATATGGTGAAACTGCTAGTATTGATGTTCGCAGCAAAAATGCAGGTCAAAAGCTGTTTCTCAAAGAAGTGTAAGGCATTTAGTTAGAATATGTAAGTTGGGAAGAAGAAATACACTACGAGAAGTAACTGCTAGGTGGAATAGAGAAACTGCGATAAATGTTTCCAGAGAATGCTGTCGCAAATATATCCACAAAAGCTTGTCTAAGTTTTTATAAGGTATGTTTAATAGGTTCTTCTTTACGATATAAATTTAATTTTTTTTAATTTTTTTTTCGACTAGGCCAAAGAAAAACCATTGTTGAAGGATACTCAAAAAAGGAATCGTTACATTTAGGGTAAATCAAAACTTTTGTTGAGCAGACATAACTATAACAAAAGTTATCTATAGCGACAAAAGCAAATTGGATGTCTGTGTGGGTGATAACCCAATGCGTGTAATTCGGGAAAAAACTGAAACATTCTATAAGGATTGTCTCAAAGGATTATAAAGTTTCCACAGGGTATCATGGTGTGGGCTTGTATGTCGGCCAAAAGGGTTGAGAACTTTAAAATTTATTAAAGGCATAGTAAACGCAGCCAAATATTCTTGAACATTGAACTCTTGAACTCATTTCATAAATGGACAAAATTCAAAAAAATGGATGGGAGAACATGACACATAAAGTTTTGTCACATTCTTCTAGCAGCCCGGATCTTAATCCAATAGAAACTCATTGGCACTAAATGAAACAATGCCTAAGAAATAACTCTTAGCGTGCACTGCCACAACTACCTGCTAAATTGCAAGAAATATGGGATAATTTTACCTCTGAATTCTGTGAAGGCCTAGTTGATACAATGTCTCATAGAGTTCAGGCTGTTATTCAAAATAGGGGCGACGTTACGCCTTATTAATATTTATTTTAATTTGTTAAAAACTCCTTGTTCCCATATTTAGTTGTCAGCATTTTTTGATGATCAAACAATTAAACGATTTCCGAAGTGGAAATTGAAACGTCAATAAACGTATTTTTATCTTTAATTGTGGCTTATTCCCAGTTAAATAGAAATTAATTTAAAATGCCACAAGAAAATAGCTTCAGAACAATTAAAAAAAAATTGATTTATAAGTTGTTTATAGTTTATTACCCCATGAAATTAAGCCGAAAAATCACTTGAAAAATCGAAAAATTACCGGGAGCTATTTTTTAACTGGAATATCTGGGGAAAGTCAATAGAGAAGGCGTATTATCTCGTGGTTATCAAAACTTTTACTGCATCATGACGAACAAATTACAGCAAAAAAAGCGAATTTTTTTAGTTATTTCAATATTGTAAAAAAACTACGCATTCTAGACAAAAACTTTCAACAGACGACTTTTGTGAAAATAGTTGCTCTTTAACTTGTTTTGGAATGTTTTTTTTTTGTCTGATTCTCTTTATACGGTCTCAAATTTTCATGTTTTTTTTTAACTAAACTGGGGTGCAAAATTAACCGGACACTCAGATTTTTCCTATAAACTGCCGTTTAAAAATGTTTAAGATGCTCCCAATTGGGTATTTAATAATAAACAAAATTTAAACCCAAATTTATAACAACTCAAGAATGTTACACAGAAAAAACAATAAAGAATTTAAAAAATTTTGAAATCTGCAAAGAAAAATTATTGAAATATTAAATAATATGATATACTTTCTTAAATATAAACATTTTTTATGGAAAACGATATTTAGTAGAGTGTATTACCTCCATGAGCCCTAATTACGGCTCTCATTCGATTAGACATACTTCGGATTATGGCAGCAAAGTCTGCTTGAGAGATTTGATCCCATTCGTCACAAAATGTTTGCTCCAAATCATTCATGGTTTCAAACTCACCATGGTTACGTCGAATACACCGTCCCAGACTATCACATGCATACTATATTGGATTTAAGTCTGTACTTCTTGGGGGATATGGTAATAAACGGATCCTAACTTCATCCAAGTAATCCCGTGTTATCCTTATGATGTGCGGACGAGCATTTTCTTACATCAGACGAGAGTTTTTTCCAACAAATGGGGCAAAGGGCACTACATGATCTTCCAAATATTGCAGAATATACCGTTGAGCATTCAAATTGGCCCCTTCACATCATTATACCACCTCCACCAAAATGAGTTGTCGTAATAAAACAACATTGCTGATAGCGTTCATCAACTCCTCTCCATATCCTAGGCCGCCCATCTGATGAGTATCTGTTAAATCTCGATTCATCCGTGAAAAGCACAACACTCCAATCGCCAACACCCTAATTAAGATGTTCATGAGCGAAGTGTAAACGTTGCCTCCAATGATCTGCTGTTAATGGTGGTACCGTGGCGGCTATTCTGGACATTAATTCATATTCATTTAAGCGTCTTCAAACGATATAAATGGAAACCGTGTCTTTGTGGACATCATTTAATCGTTGAACAAGTTCTGCTGCTAATAATATACGATCGCGCAACGTTTGTAACCTAAGAAAGCGATCTTCAAGTTGACTTGTGTTTCTATTTTTCTTTTCTCTACTCTTTCTCGACTGTACTTCGAGTAATTCCTAAAGCATTTACGATGTAATGAATGCTCAGCCCATCATCCTGTAGAGCAACAGCTTGTGCTACTTCTTCTGGTGTTATAATTTTTTTAATGCAAGTTTTAAACAGAAGACAATACAAAAACCTACTGCCAAACTTATAATCAGGTACAGTACCACAATAAACTTAAATTAATATTAAGCACTATTTCACATTACTAACAAAAGTATGTGTAAAAGTGTTGTTCTTGGCACAAAACATCTAAACAGGTTCAAACAAGAACGGTATCGCTATATGGCATAAAATATAATTCAAACAAATTAAACAAGTTTTGATCTAAACACCAACAAAAAACAAAAAAATATGAGTGTCCGGTTAATTTTGCACCCCAGTGTATAATGTTTAATTGTTTACTTACAAATAATTGATGCTGAATGAAGTACCATTACCATTGTATTGGTAACCCCTAATGTATAGGTACCCTAACTTCTGCCGCGCAGTATATTTTAAATTAAAATCTATGGTTTAAATAATTATTAATAAAATAACTTCTACGAGATTGTGGGCAAATAGCCATAAGGTCGATTAAATGCAAAAATATGATTTATCCTTTTGATGATCGTTTTTAATTTTACAGACAGGCAATATAAGAAAAATATACAAGTAAGGAACCGCACAATTATAATTTAATTTTTTTAGTACTAAAGTAAAGCACTAAAACAAAATAAATATGTTAATACACCGAAAAATAAAGATTATTTCGACCTACTAATAAACAAAATAATTAAAAGTGACTTAATTCTTTTGGATTTCTGATAAATAGCACATAGTCTATGATAAAAGTGATATTTATTATTGCTAGAATTTTAAGTACTAATTAAGCCCTAATTTTAAGATACATAGGTCAAAGTTTAAGCTATTATTGATATTCAGTCGTCTTGGAAGATGTAATATTTCAATGTGGGTGTCTACTACATTTGAATAAATGCTTTTAATTAAACATTTAACAGAAATATTAAATTTAAAAATTTCATCACGTTGATAAGGTAATAATTGATTTGATTCTATTAAATATTTAGTTGAATCTTTATTATTAGCTTAAAGTATATTTTATAAGGTAAGATTTATAAGAATTTTTAAAATTGTCTGTAATATCAAAAATTTCTAAATAAACAACCATTTGAATTTGAGCGTTAATTTTGCATAAGAGGTTTTATTAAACTTAAATAGTAAATGTAATAATTTTTATTTTATACGTATTTTGAAACAGACCTAAATTACATTGTCACATTACCCTATTAAAACAAATATCAAACAAACATCTGTTTAAAAATTAAAATTGCTATCATTATCAAGTATAATTAAAGCATAAAATTTCAGCATTATAAATCCATTGCTGAAAAAATCGCTAATTATACGTGTTTCAACGACGTTACCGGAGATACCATCTTCCATTTTTTTAACGAAATCCGGAGCATTATCGTCTGTGTAAAATGCAAATCGTCTGAAATAAGAAGTCTGCCTTTGAGAGAACGGCTAGAGGGACAAAAGGAGTTAAAAGTTTAGAACTTTTTTTATTCTTCACTGAAGGCATAATAAGATCTTATAATAATCCTTTTAAATACAACAATGACCTTTAGAAGAAACAAAACTAAAAAATAAAAAAACTTTGGTTCAATCATTGATAATATATAATATTCTATTTGGGTTTATGCCCCTTTTTTGGATTTTTTTTTAGATATGCGTTTTTTTTTTTTTCGGGAAGCGATAGATTTTATTTACTACTCACTTTTATGCAAGTATTTAGCATTGTTTACATCAGAGTTTGGGCTTATAGGTCTATATGACTTAATCCCTCCAGAGAATGTTTTTAATTTCTTCTGTCTCAATTGTTTAGAAATATATTCTACGATAAAACTCATCTAAAATATTTTTGTTAGGTAACCTCGTAGGATATCAATGACGTGTTGAGCGAGGCTATAAAAGCACCATCCTCTCCAGAACATTTGTAGGGATTAAAGTTATATATATCCAATTCGATCATTCTTCCATTATTCTTTTTTGTAAGATTTTACCCGCTCGACTAGTTTATATTCGTGATGATGTGTAGCGGATTCATTAAGGTCAGTATTTGCTTCATATTCAATAAATATCGCATCAGAAAATTGTGCTTTCTTATGTTCAAGATTTCTTGTTTGATTTCTGCAAACTCCCCGTTTGGCTTATAAGGCAGTTCAATGGCGTTTTCTAGTCTTTTAATATCATTTTTTTGACATTTTAAGGCTAGGTCTAAATTAGTGAGCCCTTCGCAGAACTGCCTTTATATTCTGCTTTTATACTTTCTTGATTCGTCGTTGTATTTAGTTAAACGGTTGTAAGTAAAAGCTCTAAATGACTATGAAGGATATCAAAGACTGGACGAATCATCAACGAAGTGCTAGAAATAAAGGCGACAAAAAGACAACTTACCGTATATAATTACCTTAATAATACTCAATTATGATTTGATGTTCAACATAATAAGTTCTGGCAACTGATTTTTTTTTTAATTGGCATAGGCAAGAGTCTTAGAGCCAGTCACAACAGGCTCAAATTTTCTAAACAATAGAACAAAGATTGTCTAGTATTAATATAAAACTATAATATAAATTTTAAATTTCAGTAGCCTCACACATAAGCATGAAACAACTATTAACGGCTAGCAACTTGGTCCGTCGCATGCTACAGGGGATCCAATCAGTTGTCATCTACATCAGTCATAAATTTTTAAAATAACAAACTTTTTGCATATAATCCAAGTGAATATAAAGTATGATCTGGTGCACTTCTGACCTGACATCATGTTATTTTACTATACCCTGTATATATACACACTTATCTTCTTCAGGCTCCTTTCCCTATCGGAGGTTGGAAATCATCATCGTTATTTTAATTTTATTGGCCGCGCTTCTGAATAATTCTAATGAGCTGTAACCGAACCAGTCTCGTCAAATTTCTTAGCCAGGGTATTTTGCGTCGTCCTGGTTTTCTCTTCCCTTGTATTTTTCCTTGGATAATTAACCTAACTAATACGTACTTCTCGCCCCTCATTATATGACCCAGATATTGAATCTTTCTAATTTTAACCAGTTTTTTATGACTTCACACATTCTTTCTTCATTCTATGTAACACCTCTACATCAGTTACTTTTTCAGTCCACAATATTTTGTCGATTCTCCTGTAGCACCACATCTCAAAGGAGTTTAATTTTTTGATTTTAGACTATTTTATTTTCCACGCTTCCACTCTTTTTATGGTGCCCTATCCAATTAGTGGATATTGGCGACAATTCTGGCATGCTCCTCTCGATCTTGTGTGGCTCTAAAAAGTGCATGGGCATCGAGATTTGTCCAATCCTTTATGTTTTTAAGCCATGAGTATTTTTTTCTTCCGATGCCTCATTTTTCTTCTATCTTCCCTTCCATAATAAGCTTTAAGAACTGGTACTTGCAATTTCGAAATATATGACCCAGATAAGCAGTTTTTCTTCTTTTTATTATTGGCAGCAATTCTCGTTCTCTGCCCATTCGATTTAATATTTCGCTCGCTTCCATACCGTACAGTAAAGTAGAAAAAACGTAACAAGTAGTATTAATGTGCGGATCTCTAGATTAGGGTTACGGTTGCAATACATGCAATGTATATTATATATATATTTATATATATTATATATATATATATATATATATATATATATATATTATTGTTTTGGAGTATCAGATATGCGGTCTGTTATTAAAAAAAAACTTTTTTTCTTTTATTACTCTATATTTTGCTGATTTTTGTCAGCTTAGATTAAGAGTTAAAATATTTAAAAATGTTGAACATAATATATTCAAAAGAGTACTGACAGTATTGTATTTTTTGACAGTATTTTAATAACAGACCGCATACCTGATACTCCAAAACAATAAATTGTTATTTACGTTTCGGTCGATAATCCTACCAGTTTTGCTATATATATATATATATATATATATATATATATATATATATATATATATATATATATATAAGAGTAAGATAAAAGAAGTACTTGTGACTAGTTTGGAAAAAATATAAAGCTGTTTTGGATGGGTTGGAGTCAATAAAAGGGGCTATTTGTTGACTATTTTTTACTCGAGCTTTCAATTGTGATTACAATTATTATCAAGAGCTTCTAAAAAATACAAAATATCTTACAAAGTTGAACTAGAAATAAAATTTTTTTGTTAACTCACCAAATAAAATTAGTTTTTTTATATAAAACTGCTGCTAACTATCTAATTACAAAAAATATTATTACAAAAATGTCCTATTCTAATAAATGGTTCTCTGAAATAAATTTTGAAAAAGTTTCTTAACAAAAACAATTGAATTTGTAAACAAAAATTGAATAGCTACAAATAAGCCTCAATGTCATAAATACAAACTTAAAAATTTTTATTTTTGACATATTGTCAAAAATAAAATTTTGTTAAAAAAAATCTTTTTTGTTTAGTAACAAAAAAGAAAAAGATATATTCACCATTGATAGATGCCTGAAAAAATGTAACAAATACATGGAAAATTCAAAATGTGATATTTTACTGATGCATTTATACACTACATAGAAATTATATAATAATATTTTGCTAAATCTCAAAACACCGTATCCAACAATCAGAACATATATTATCATTCACTATCTTTTATACCATTACTATCTCCTAAATTAATAGAAACATTAAAGGTTATTGACAATATAAAAAATAGCAACAAAGAACATCAAAACCATTTCATCTTTATATTCCAAAACTAAATATCCTATAGACAAATTAGATCAAACAAATGTAGTATACAGCATTAGCTGTACTCAATGTGAAGCTGAGTATGTTGGTGAGACTGGAAGAAATCTCTCAAATCGCGTTATTTCTCACAAAAGTGATTGCAGAATTAAGAAACCATCTTGTGCTTTGGCAGAGCATGTAATAGACAAAGACCATATTACGGATTTTGATAATATTAAAATTTTATGTAGTGAAAGTAATAAATTTAAAAGAACTTTTTTCTAAATGGTTTGTATTAGCAAAAGTGATAATAATTTAAACAAAAGGTCAGAAATTCAAAGTCTAAGCAAAATTATCTGGGCGAATAAGTAAAATTTTTGATTAACAATATTTGAATCATCAATTTGTATAATGAATTAGCAATAAACCAACCGTATTGTTTAAAGAACAAAATAATGTTGAAATGTCAAATGTTGGTATTTCAGATTTCTTTCATTGTGGACAAGCTGGAGAAACGGTGTGACTTGTCATCATATCCTTTTATATAGATAGATAAGGTAGGGATAAAAAAGGACACTCGTTAGGGAGACATCAAGACATTGTTTTTGAAGACAAACTAGACTAGGTCACGGACAGGAGGTAACAACTAATAACAAAATAGAGGTTAGGACTCTAATTACACTTAAATTTTGTATATAAATTCCATTAAATCGGCAAGTGTTAATTCAGGTAAAAAATCAAAAATAAAATATGAAGCATGATAGACAAAAAAAGTTATCTATATAAAATTTGAGGCACTGGTTTGGGTGAACTCTTTAAAACAAAAATAAACAAGATGAAAATCATTACGATAATAAAGAGGTTCTGAAACTGTTTTCTTGTGATAAGTTAAATATTGTGATCTTAATATTGGATAAAACCACAGCTGATTGTAATAAAAATTACATCTTACATTTGTTTTTGACGTTTCGATTTCCGACCTAGAAATCTTTTCCAAAAAATATTAAAACATTATGTGTTAATTTTAAAAGATTAAAGAAACAAAACAACATAACTCCAAAAACAACCCAAAATGCTCAAGGGATTTGAAAATAAAAAGTTAAAAAGGACAGGAAATAGGCACAATATCACAACAGCATTCAAAACAACTAACACACATCTATTCTGTTCAAAACCAAACCAAACAACAAACAAAGTAGATCAAATAACTAAATTTATAAAATACCTTGTTTTATATTTATTAATTAAAACAATTATGTGGGAGAAACCTCAATACCACTAACTGTTAGGATAAATGAGCATAAATCATACATCAAAAACAGAGACTTCGACAGATCCTAGATATGCAAATATGCCTGAGACAATAAGTATATTGTACAGCATATTGCATATTATACATATTGTATTGAAAAGATGAATTAATAGTCTTGAAAGAAACAGACAGCAAAATGAGAAAAATTGAAGAAGCAGCCTTCACCTTAATGAAAAAATGTGACAAACCCATGAACAGATTACCAATACTGAAAGAAGAATTCAGCAACATGTCATCTGATAAACACTACAGACAACATAATTTCTTAGTTTAAAATATTTTTTGGAAATGACTTCCGGATTAGAAAACAGTATAAATGTAAAATTTAATTTGTCTTACAATCAATACTTGTGGTTTAATCCTAAATTAATAAAATATTTATATTATGATAATAGTAATCTTCGAAAAGCATGAAACTATCAAAGGCATTTTTGTATTTATTTCTGTTTATTAAAATATTATCTTTATAGCGTATCTATTTTGATTACACTCTTACACCTAAGTGAAACATTATCTTAGATATTTTACGAAACCATCTCTTAAATATGTTGTTTTACAGTACTACCGCTGTTTTATCGAAGTAAAGTTTTAAAATATCTGACATAATTTTACACTGACTTACCTCGATTTGTATCTCGCCACATTTACCTGCTAATATACCACATAAATTATCTTATGTAAGATCATATCTTCCATTTTGTACTGTCTCGTATGCAGTTTATTTCTTTTTTGTGCAGCTAAATGGATGTAATGTTTTACAATTTTCTTGAATATGTGTCACAGAGAGAACACGTTAAGTCAGAAATTATGCGGTTTTATAATTTTTTTTGAGGTAGTATATTACTGAGAATGGAATTACCTGTATCTTTCTTGAATATTTAAACACTGTTGTACAATAAAAAATAACTTATAAAGAATAAAGATAAAAGTTAAAATAAAATTATTAATCGAAAAAGTAGAAAAGAGAATATTTTTATTACAGGGCCCTCTAGGATAATATTATCAAGTCATTTTAAATTAATTTTTTATTCCGTAACACTAACTTAAAATAAAACTTTTAAATTAAATCTATACACTTAAATGAAAAAAAAATGGGAAAATTAACGAATCTATTGCATATAGTGGAAAAAGAAATATGGATGGTGTTGGTAAAGCGTGCAAATAATTTTCAACTTCAACTGGATCTGAAATGATTTCTTTCTGAGATTTATTCTGATCCTGTGACAGACATTCTCAAAGATAATGGACAATTGTTAGATTATGCCTCCGACCAGTTGATTGCTAAGTAGGCCTACGTTTTTGGAAACAAGTGTTGCGCATTGGTCTTGGTCTTGCGCCAATACACCTGGTCTGGGTCTTGGTGTTGCGCTTCCGGTCTTGGTCTTGGTCTTGCAGCAATAGTCTTGCAAGTCTCACAGTTACCCATTAGCCTATTGCTATTTATTAAACGTTACTTTAGATCTTAGAACAACGTAAGAGAGTAGGTACATTTTAAGCTTGAATCAACATAGCTATAATAAAGACCAACCAAATTAATAAATGTCTAAACAACTGACATCGGGTGGGGTTTAAACCCACGATCTAAGCGATCCTTGCCTATGCTCTAACTAACTGAGGTACCATGTATATCTATTTCTTAATAAACGTTTGCATTTAATAAGCTTACATGGCCTAAACCATGGTTCAAACACAAGAAAAACAAAATATTGACAAACAACTGTATTTTAAGATCAGATGAAAAACAATTATTACATTAGACTCGAAGGAAAGATGAATTGGGAATAAAGTTTAGTGATTTCGAAAAGTAACTACTCGTTACTTTATAGTCGTTATTATCCAGTACCATAAGGACCGAATACCAAACCAAGAGTTATGTATATATTGGTACTTCGTCACTTTAAATATTTCGGTATTTTATTTACACCATAGCCGGCATTATTTGTTATTCATTTTAATTTCTCTCGTTACTTTTGAATATTAGCCGCGCCCCTTTCAGCAAATTTTGTATAACCAAATAATCTACTCTCACACTCAGCAGAAACGATGTTTAGTTTTAGGCTGATAAGATTTGTGGTATAGATTCCTCCCAACTAAATTATTAATAAGGAAAAAGATTGAATTAAGATATATATATATATATATATATATATATATATATATATATATATATATATATATATATATATATATATATATATATAGCTAAGTTGGCATATTTAGATAAGTTTCAATAAGATATTACTGTCGGCGTCACACCGCGAGCGCAGTTATTCTCAAAATCTGGACAACTAATTTCAGAGTGAAGAAGTCGTCTGCTGGGAAAGAATGTACAAAATATTTTATTTTTCATTGTAATTATGACCTGTGAATAAGTGTCAAATGTGTCAAGTGTTCTTTTAATGACTATTTTGATTCGCTATGTATGTTTATGGTATTGCTCTTAATGCGCAAAGTCCAATTTTCCAAATTATTGTTACATATTATTTTGCAACTCTAAGAGTTGCAGTCTTGCTAAAATTAGGCGGTCTTGGTCTTGCGGAAATGCAAAAACAAGACTAAGACTGCAAGACCAAGACCGATTTTGAGCAACACCATTAGAAATAGAAACAGATGACACTGTAATTTTAAAAGATCCTTTTATAGATCTTCACCAGATGTTGAATATAATAATTAGACTTCGGCAAATATGCAAATTAAAATGTAGAAGATATGCGCATAAATTTGCACGTGTTTACCCGAAAATATGCAAATATTTTACAAAATATGCATACAAATAAATAAAAAAATCGTAAAATAGTAACAATTTTATTTAAAAAAAAAAGTGTACATAACTAAATATTTTCTACTATTCATTAACATTTACATTTATTTTAAGTAACTACATCATTTTTAAGTATGAATAAACTTATTTAGAATTATGGTAACAATAAATGACCAAGTGGTGTTCAAAATTTTCTAACAAAAACTTGTGGCTTCTGTTTGAGTACATATATTTATATATGGAAAAACTTCGTTCAACATCAACTGATGTAACGGGAGCATTTTTCAAACTAACCAAAACATTTGGTTCTAAATTAATTGTTTCCGAAATATTTCCAGCTAGAACACTGACTACTTCAGAAAGAATATGGTAACCTTTATTTTTTTCCATAGTAGCTTCAAATTTTTTTAAAATATCTTTTCCAATATTACCTCTAACGTTCCGACAATATGACGCAAATTCTTTTATTAATGCTGTACTTTCGAACAATGACAGTTTTGGTGATTCTAACTGAGTAATTGTTTTTTGAACAAAACTAAAATTTGATTTTATAAATGAAAGTTCTTGTTGAAACAAGTTACTCTGAAAAGATTGTTTAGAATCCAAAAGAGATTGGGAACTTTCATCTGTTAACGTATCAATTATGTTCTTTATTTTAACAAAATGATCTGCATAAAAATTAGCTGCTTCTAACCATGTTCCCCATCGCGTTCAAATAGGTTGTGGTGGAAGAGGAATGTTAGGTAGCATTTCTTTATAAAGTTGAATTCTTATAGGAGATTTAAGAAATACTTTTTTGACACTGGATATCATGGTATTTACAAGAGGAAACTTTTTTCGTATTTCCTCTGCAACTCTGTTTAATCCATGCGCTACACAAGTAACATGTATTAAATCTGGGAAAAATATTTTTAAATTTTGTCCTGCTTTCACCATATAAGGAGCAGCATCCGATAAAATAAGCAGTAATTTATTAGAAGGAATAGTTGACGGAAGAAAAAAAGTTGCTAATGTTTCTTGTATAAAACGCGAAATTGTTAAAGCATTTGTTTTCTCAAGTTGCTGGCATGAAATAAGATGAGATTTTGGTAAGGTATCTTCTTTAAGAACACCAATCAATAAATGAGCAATATATTTTCCTGAGGAATCAGTGGTTTCGTCTACAGATATGTAAAAATAATTATCTGCAATTTCTTCCTTAATATTAATTAACACCGACGAGTATAGCCCGTTCACATTATTTCTTCTTAGAGACCGATCACTTGGAACATAAGGTTTGCAAAATTTTTTTAGAAACGAACTAAAATTTACATTTGCTAATTTTGAAAGCGGTATGTTTGCAGACACTAATGCGCGACACAAGTCTTCATTAAAAGTTTCTTGCTCATCTAATTTTTTTGAAGTAGATTGGAAACATTTAGCCATTGAAGTTTGATGTTTTTCTCCTATTTTTCCTTTTTTTGCAATGTGTGAAGCAGTTCTCACATGTTGGTCTATCTGAAATTTCTTCTCACATGCTGTCTATAAATAAAAATAAAAACCTTTATTTTAACCCAACCTTTAAAATATAAAAATATACAAGGTGTTTTTCGTTAATCAAATAACTGGTTTGGAAAAAAACACTCGCTAAGTGTTTTAAATGCAGTATTAATCCACAAATTAGTTTTTGTTACTAACCATTAGTACATCATATAACTTATTTTAAAATTCAACAAAAGTTTTTTTTTGTTAATTCAATTACAATAAAAATAATTGTGTTTTAGAATAGCTGACTTCATAAAAAAAAGTAAAGGTGAAAAATTTTTCTAAATACACACCATTGTATTGTACCATGGACAATTTTTTCTCACTAAAGGAAGCTATTTTTCGATTAAAAACAACCTACGAGTACTAAATTTCAAGTAAATACGTTTATTGGTTTTAAAGTTATTGTTGTTATTAACTAAAAGAATTTAATTTTTTTTTTTAATTTTAACACCCTGTATCTCGAAAAGTAAATAAGTTTGACCCCTCATTAACTATATCGTTTTGTTCAATTTTTCGAGAAGTATCTACAGTCAAACGTTGTAAATGTCATTTGGAAACACCCTGTATGTATAAAATATTAGATATTTAATAGAAAATATTGGATACTTACAATTTTGCCACAGACTGAACAGTAGATTTTTCCCATATCCATAGACAGCTCTTTATAAGGTTTAATCCAAGTTGAAGCACTGGTTGTTTTAGGCATTATAAAATCACAATCTTCCTTTTTGTTACGCACAACGAGTGTTTACGCTTTGAATATCAAAACAAAAATGATTTACAAATCTGAGCATCAAATTAGAAATGTTTAGGTACCTAATTCAATAAACTGGGAGATTTTGGAAAATCCCTAAATTAGGAACAGAACTATTAGCCGTTTACCTGCTGTTAAGATACAATAAATTGTAGATAGATTTGGGGATTAGATCATAAAATGCAAATGAGCGAACCCTTAGCGATTATCCAATAACTGAATGTCTCAGTGACCGAGACTTTCTAAGAATGTTGAGGGCTACTTAAATTGATCTTCTTTGAAATTGTAAATGTTTTGTACCTGTAGAGATTACGTACTTAGATCATTTCTTGATTAAAATGACTACAAAATTTTATACAAGAATTGAAATAAATTGGTATGTTTAAAAATTTTCAAATACAGTATAAAAATCTGAACTTTTATGCACTTTATGCAAACTTTTATACAAATATGCCAAAATATGAAATATTTGCATAAAATATGCACAATATGCAAAATATGCAATATTTTGCATATTGTGCAAATTGTTGGCCGAAGTCTAATAATAATCATTGAGATTGACGAACAACGCTTAAACTAAACACAGAAAAATAAAAGCAGTATGAAGCAATAAAATCTAATTCACAGGTTTTTACAACTTTAACGTATGTTCTAAAAGTTTTGGCACAAAATATTTATCAGATCATTTTAATCAGAAAATTTATTTAAACACTAACTAGATATCATATAAATGTAACTCAATACTTAAATAATATATATAATATTCTGCTCCACCAGACGCGAATTTCTTCGAATGTCTCATTTCCCTGTCTTAATTGTTCTTTATCTTGTGCTTCCCAGCCTCCATGATAAACCTTTCTAGACAGTAAAGCCAAAAATCCTCCATGGGAGGAGCCTGCGGCAAGTTTGGAGGATCATCGTTTTTAAAAACAAAAGGTATGTGCTGTTGTTGACGCCAGTTTTGGGTATCTCTTGAGTAATGGCATTGTTGTAAAAACAACCTATATAATATTGTAATCATATAGTTATTTTATCAAATTGTGCTCTCAGGTCGTCAGCTATCGTGTTAACGTGTGTGCGACTGATCTCCTAAATCAGGGACCCGTCCTCCCCTTGTCATATACTTAGGAACGACAGTGCCAATTTGCCTCTCGGTAAGTGAAGGCCGGGTGTGTGTGATCCCGAAAAATACGTAAGCCGCGGATGCGCTATCGTGAGCCGGTGTTTTGTGTTAAAACGTATATAGTTGGTCTCTCTCAATTGTATCATTTCATGTATATCTGTTACTGCCTCCCCGCGCTCACTGTAAAGCTAATATTTGTATAACTCTTTATGTAACTATCAGAATTGCGATAATTGTCAATGTTTGAACCAGCCCTTAAGTCTATTGTGTAAATAAATCGAAGGAAAATACCTCTTAATTGTTTTATTGCTTCAGTGGTCCTTAATAAATATTTTGAAGCAATTAGGTGTTCAAATACGCCTCTCTTAAATGTGGATAGTTTGGCAACAAAGTCTACCTCTTTCTCTCAGGCATGATGCTAGGTCCAGCCCAAATATGATATCTTCATTATGCATGATGTTGGTGGACAAACTAAAGCAATTTTTAAAGGCGGTTATCAATATAGCTCTGACTATTTAAAGTCAGAGGATCTCGTCACTCTTCAACATTTCTCACTTTTCCCCTGTTTTCTTCATTTCAGAATTACTCAAAGTGAAATACTTTTCGTTATCTAAAATATTAATTTTTTCATTGAAAAAGTATACCCGCCTCAGTTGACAGCAGCATTTTGAATGAATACCCAATACTGTGGTCTTAGAAAATCTATATTGACGAGCCAGTCTCCTCGTTGACATTCCAGCCTGTATTTTTGTCTTCTCACCAATCTCTCTGATCTCTGTGCCATCAATGCACGTGGTCTTCCACTTTTTGTAAGATTCAGACATGGTATTTGCTGCTGGCACTCTGCTATTATTTTATAAATGGTTCTGCGTAAAATGTTTTCATTCTGAAATATTCGACAGATTTCAGCTTTGTGTACCTACCAACTTGTAGATACTTTTTCTTTTCTCTAATTTAGACATCTTCAGCGAAAAATAAATAAATCTAAACTGACAGTAAACAAAGTAAACAAACTTCTGTTTCCAAAGGCAACTTAATATTATTTTGTTTTTGTTAATATTAAATCAATGCATTTTATGCCAAAGCTCATTGATTGTAGAGGTTCCTGTAGAAAATAACCAAACTTTAACCCTAGTTAAAATGGATAAATGTAAATTAAGCAATTTCATAAAAAGACAAATTTTATATCTAGAATGGACAATTTTAGAGACTAGGTCTTTGTTACGTATTTATCGGCAGTTTTATATGCATTTACGAAACATTCTATCGCAACATTTTTGTAAAAATCATATACAAATCTTAATATATCCAGGCTATATTTGATACTGTTTTTTCCATAGATAATGTTAAAGTGTTGCTATAACAACTGTTTTGAATAAAAAAAGTATCACTTTAACCGCAAGGGTAGATAAAGTGACACTTTAAAAGCAAGAGTAGATAAAATGTTTTAACTTTTTTATATTCAATAAAATTTACAAATTCAAACACATTAAAGATTAAAAACAACTGAAATTTTACAATTAACATTATTAGAAATATCTATTTTTGGAGCATCACAACTTGTACTCGTTTGCTTAAACACTTGATTCGAGGTACTGGATTGATTTTCTGTAACATTTGTTTGGCATTTGTTGACAAAGTAATTCATATCCCTAGCATCGGAGCAACACAATTGCGATTTTTGTGCTAAAAATTACAATTTTCTTTGAAATTCTATTTTTCACCTGAACTTGAAGTCTTCTATAAAAAAAAATGTTGTATTGCACACGACGATAAAATCACATTATCTTCACGAGCATAATTAGCGTCTTGGCGCTAAAAAACGCTCTTGAAGGTAAAGTATAATTTTATCGTCTTGTACAATAAATAACTATTTTTCAATGTTCATCACACGTACATCGTCATGTCAATAAATGTCAAGCTTTTATTAAATATCAGCATTTTTTACAACAGTAACTGCTCCAGCCTCCAAGGTTTACTTAAAAACAGAAATAAATCCTCAACCTATAGCAATCTGTATTGTATTTTGTGAAGTGTTGGTCGGGCCGCCACCATTCATATTTATTTCCCAAAATAACATCTATTACAAAAGAGATCTGAGCCAAATGGTTTAGAAAATATCGACTGAAGGGGTCGCCAACACTGCGGCGAATGCAATCCCTAAAATATTTTCCATGATGGGGTTGCAAAACGAAACATTGAAGAATATTAGAATATTACGAGGGTTTCTTAAAAATTCGGATTAGGTATATGTAAATATGTATTAATTTTTTTATTTGAATCTCTAGTGAACTCAGCTATTGTAAACTAGGAAATTCTGCAAAAATCGCATGAACTCATATGTTTCATTTCTTAGTATGTGACCAAAGTAGCTCACTTTTCTTTTCTTCATAGTGTTAATAAGTATTTTTGTTTTTCATTTTTCTTAATGTTTCCGGGTTTGTCACGTGTTATGTCCACAATTTTCCATATTCCAATTTTCCACATTCTTCGATAACACCAGAGCTCAAAACAAGTAAGTCTTTTTTTAGTTGTCCACAATTATCCAGGCTTTAAATCCATTTAAAGGAGCAGAGAATGTGCAGCATCTCAATACTCTAGTTCTAATTTCTATTCCCAGTTTTTTTAAGCGGTGATGGTATTATTTTTTATGCCAAACGAATTTACATGAAAATTTATTAATTAATTTCTATATGCTGTATTTATGCAAATTCTTCATTTCAGTGCACTGATCTTTGGAATAGACTGGTTGGACAGCGCCTATTGACACTTGTGGGTAGATGATTACACAACTGTGTTTCTCGCACAGCGGTTATTATAACACTAAACTATTTGATGGATTCGACCGTTACTTGATGGAAATTCATTTTATGTAACAATAAAACGCTGAAAACTTTGTTTTAAAACTTCCACAAAATTTATTTTAAATATTATCACTACAGCTGTTTCGGCTGATTGCCTTTCTCAAATGATCTATTTTGGCTTAGGTTTACAAATTTATAGTCTCTAATGAAATAGGTTGAGGAGGGGAGAACTGTTTGTCTCAAGTTGGTCATTCAGAATTATATCTGTGTTTTTTAATTTGTTGATTTCCATAGATTCTAACAAAGATAGCTTAAGGCCTTTATTTTGAATGTGAAGAATTTTAAATTTGTCATTAAAAGAATGATTATGATCTAGCAGGTGAAGTGCGTATGTCGAATCTGTTTTTCTATTCTTGAAAGCCCTTTTATGCTCTGCTATTCGTTTATCAAAGTTTCTACCAGTTTGATCGATGTAAGTTTTTGGGCAGTCGCCACATTGAAGTTTGTACACACCACTATTTAAGTGTTTTTTATTTTGGCTCTTGTTATTTTTAATATATTTGCCTAGGTTGTTATTTGTTCGGAAAGCTGGTGTTAGTCCTTTCTTTTTATATGTTTGGCAATTTTTGTTGTTATTTTGCCTGTATATGTAATCGAGCAGAAGGTACTGGGTTTTTTCTCTGGTGGTGGAAATATTAATTTCAGGGCTTTCTTGTGTAGTTTTTGATTTAACATTTTATTAATTGTTTGTTCGTTGTATCCGTTGTTTACTGCTATTTGCTTAATTATATTTAATTCTGTCTCAAAGTTGTATTTTGACATC
Organism: Diabrotica balteata; assembly: GCA_918026665.1. Classification (NCBI taxonomy): domain Eukaryota; kingdom Metazoa; phylum Arthropoda; class Insecta; order Coleoptera; family Chrysomelidae; genus Diabrotica; species Diabrotica balteata. The sequence goes on from OU898278.1 coordinate 64,179,686, forward strand.
GGAATTTCTGTTGATCTATGTAACATACTATGAGAAGCTGCCAGTTTATGTTGTGTTGGATGGGATGACGAATTGTGTATAGTCGTGTCAGTATGGGTAGGTTTATGAAATATGGAGAAGTCATGTTTGTTTTGAAGTCTGCTAATTTTTAAATCTAAAAAATTTATGGATTGATTTTGTTCTGTTACTATTGTAAATTCAATATGACTATGAAGTGAATTAATATATGATAAAAATTGGTCGAGTTGCCTCTTAGTTCCTGTGAAACATACCAGTACGTCGTCTACGTAAAAATAACAATAGCCAAAATAAAAAACACTGAAATAGTGGTGTGTACAAACTTCAATGTGGCGACTGCCCAAAAACTTACATCGGTCAAACTGGTAGAAACTTTAATAAACGAATAGCAGAGCATAAAAGGGCTTTCAAGAATAGAAAAACAGATTCGACATACGCACTTCACCTTCTAGATCATAATCATTATTTTAATGACAAATTTAAAATTCTTCACATTCAAAATAAAGGCCTTAAGCTATCTTTGTTAGAATCTATGGAAATTAACAAATTAAAAAACACAGATATAATTCTGAATGACCAACTTGAGACAAACAGTTCTCCCCTCCTCAACCTATTTCATTAGAGACTATAAATTTGTAAACCCAAGCCAAAATAGATCACTTGAGAAAGGCAATCAGCCGAAACAGCTGTAGTGATAATATTTAAAATAAATTTTGTGGAAGTTTGAAAACAAAGTTTTCAGTGTTTTATTGTTACTAAACTATTTGTGTGCACGTCGAATATATTCGCTTCCCTTAGGTATATGAGGAGCGGCGACTACAGTATCGTATTCGTTTACGTATGTAAATACATACACACACGTTAATTAACGAATTAATACAAAATAAAAATAATAAAAAAAATACTAAAAAAAAATATGTGTGGAGGGACGGCGTCGTTTTATTTCAAGGCTCCGGTTCATTTGTTCATTTAACTTACATACCAAGTTTTTGGGTATTTTCCCTAAAGTTTATCCTTAAAGTAGATTGTTTCATCTTCAATCTTGTTCTTACTGATAATCATAATTTTTATTTTTTTGTGTTCAGAGCCATTCCATTGATGTCCCCTAGTGCCTCTTTAAACATCTCTTTTACGCACAGATTAAAAAGTAGAGGGTATAGTAAACATCCTTCTCTCGTACTCCTCTTCTTGAAGGTATCTCTACAGATCTTTGTTGGTCCAGTCATATTATGGCCTTCTGATATAGGTATAAATTTGTAATGATTCTAACATTCTCACTGTGATCCGTAATATGTTTGCAAGCCGTCCGACTAAGACTTTCTCAAAGTCAACTAAAATATGAATACGACACTATCAGTGTTTGTATAGTAAATAATGCCTCTCTAGTGCCAAAAATAACCGGTAGGAATCTATACACAATATACACAAAACTATGGCGTTACTAAGAATAATTTTTTTATAGTTCTATATCGTATAAACTAAAAAATAAAGGTACGTATATTTCTCAATACTAACACCCTCAATATTCTAATAGTCTACAAGGAATCCTTGAATCAGTTACTACAAGATACTACAGTAAGGGATAAAAACCAGAGGGTTTTTAATATTCCTTAATTAAACAAGGTTAATTTAACAAACTAGGTTAGGTTAAGGCGAAAACATAGAAGAGTGAAAATTATGAACGTACAAACATGTGCGCTATATTACCGAATGGAGAGGATACCACCTACTATGGTCATTGCTATTACGTAACATACTGGATTAAGTCAATATCTGCGTGTGACATAACTTAACCTAATTATTTCGTGAATCAGGTTCAAATATTAATAGAGTAGTAACAAAAAGAGAAATCATACGATTTCTACCTGGCGAAATCGAATTCAAATCTTAACCACCGTGCTTTCTAAAACTTGCAAAGCAAACAGCTTGATGAATAAATCGGCAAGGAATTCTAAGATTTTATTCCAAATATCGTTCATCATGGTCAAAATTCGTAGTGAATTCAATTTCTGGTACTCCAAACGAAGTAAAGAAATAAAACATAATGACGGTATTAGATTTTGATTCGATACAGAGCAGCGAAAAGCCGCATATACGTATTTCGACCTCTTTAGGTCGCCTCAGTACGGTATAGCCACTACTCCGTATCGAAACAAAATCTTTTCCCGTCGTAGACCATAGTTATCAAAAATAACTATGTACAGACGTAACTACGCCATCTAAGAACAAAAAGAGAAATCATACGATTTCTACCTGGCGAAATCGAATTCAAATCTCAACCACCGTGCTTTCTAAAACTTGCAAAGCAAACTGCTTGATGAATAAATCGGCAAGGGAATCTAATATTGCATTCCAAATGCCGTTCATCATGGTCAAAATTCGTAGTGAATTCAATTTCTGGTACTCCAAACGAAGTAAAGAAATAAAACATAATGACGGTATTAGATTTTGATTCGATACAGAGCAGCGACAGCGACAAGTATTTGTCGAAAAGAGGTCGAAATACGTATATGCGGCTTTTCGCTGCTCTGTATCGAATCAAAATCTAATACCGTCATTATGTTTTAGAGTAGTAACAATTGCAAATATAAGTTGTGAAACAATCTGAAAAAAACATGTTAGCTCTCTAAATTTCCCTGAAGGTAAACAAAAACACGAATTGACTATATGCAATAGATTACTTTTAGTTGACAACGTAATCCCTTTACAACCCCCGTATAAAAAATGATCGGTAGGGAGTCAGTAAAGAAAGAGTGCAAAATATTGTACAATGTGTTCTACACGAATTGATTTCTAGGGGCAGCAGACTTTTATACCGGAAAAATAACACTTACGCGGTTTTGTTGATTTCAATATAAGTTCCGCAAAAATATTTCCAGGGTTTACGTTGGGGAAGAAAGTACGTAGGGTCAAAACAAGAGAGCAAATCGGAAATATATGAGTGGAAAAATTGTTTACTAGAAGAAAATACTTATCAGGACAAATTTAAAAGCAAATAAAATTTAAAAACGAATTTGCCGAAATGAATTTTATTAGATATGAGCTATTAATAGTTACTAGCTAGTATTGGATATAAAACTCAAATGATAAGAAACCTCCTTTTAGTTAAATCTAAAATGATCTTCAATTTTAACTTTTAAAACCAAATCTAAGTTTTACCGGTTAACCATTTACAAGTTTTAAAGTTGCCCTTTCCAAATGCTAAGTTTGCACTGATGATGGTCTGATAAAAGCTAAAACGTTCTGATTAAAATTAGAACGTCCATTAGAAGTGTTTACTTCATTGTAAGTATTTTATACTATAGTATACAGCCAACCACTGGGTACCTGCCGTTTATAATTTAATATTAAAGAGTTAAATATTTGTAAAGCCATAAACATCGAAATATAAACATACAACACGAGTAGATAAACTTATATAGTAGAATCTTACTAATCCGGTACTCCTAATAATCCGACACGCTTCGCACCATGCCTCCCCTTATTTCATCTGACTTAATTCAATCATCGTGGAAAAAGTAATGGTTCATAATGGCAGATGTATCACAAGAAACAGAAAAATGTGATCCTGAAGATAAACTTTTGCCGATTGGTTTCAAAATTGACCAAAAAGAGGATTCAAGAAAAGTGAAAAAGATTTAAATTCTTGGTTTGAAGGGATGGATGAAACAGAGCCAATTATGACTGATGAGGAAATATGAGAAGTAGTATAAGAAGAAAAAGAAAGCCCAGTAGAAATATTAGAGCCACTAACTACTACAGCTTTAAACGAAAACCAAATACAGCATTTAACTCTTTCAATATCTGGGCTTAGAAAAAGCATATCTACTAAAGTTATTATAACTCTCCGAAACACGTGGAAAAAGGATTTTAATCCAGGACTAGAAGTTGCACAAAAACCAACCTCAATTAATGCTTATTTTAAACTATAAAAACACTTTCTTCTAGAAGTTGCATAAAGTTATCACTATGTAATCAGTTAAATGTGAGATATGTTATAGTTATAAAAAAAGCGTATAACACCTAAAACATGAACACAAATATGCAATGTATGTAACATTACATATATTCCCTTTAGGAAAAGCTTTATTTATTTATTATGACTCTTTCTAAACAATCTGGTTTTTAATAATGTCGAATTAGTAAGATTCTACTATATCGAAAAAGTATAAAAAAAGAGTAGCATTAAGTAGTATCAGTAGCAGGTATGACATTTTTAATAATACACCTAGCCAAGAATACGTTATATCTGATTGATTGACTGAATGTTACAAAGTTGGTAATGTGAAATATTTACATATGTTCTTGATACGTTTCTTGTCTCGAAGTTACGTTTGGGTTGTCATCTTTTTAGGTTAAGATTTTTTATTTGATGGATTCTAACTCCTCTGTCTGTGTCACTAGTTGTTTGTTTTCTGAACTTATTTTTTTTATTGTAGTTGTATTAATTGTTCTATCTAAATGAATTTTATTGTGGATTATGGATACTTGAAATGTGAAAATTTTTATTATGGTTCTTATGAATTAAGGTGTAGCTGGAACTTCCACCCAAGTTCGGTACATGAACGTATAATTTAAGAATTCATCGGGAAATCTAAGGAAATATATTTTTCCTGACGAAATAAGTTCCAATTGGCGTGATAGAAAGTTATGTATAAAAGATATATGCATAGCATTACTTCTAGAAACGGTTATAGGCGATATTTGATGAACTTATTAAGCCACTACTCACAACAGAATAACCTCACAGAAAAACGTACATGTGGAAGAAGACAAAGACAAAGAAACCAACAGATAACCATTGGATAAAACAGTAAATAGCGCCTGAATTATACTATTCATACGAAGAGCATTCACAGTTCTCAGATAAAGTTTTTCTTGCTACAATTGTTATTATAGTTAAGTTGGCACTAATATACGGATTGGTAGGATATGTACTATTTCCAAGAATTTATTTAACAATTTTGAATTCGTATGAATAATTTAACAATCTAGTTCACTTTACAAATTATAAACGTATGAGTAGCATTATCACTAGATCTGAATATTTTATTACGTATGTTGAATGACTGTTCAAAAGAAAGAAAATGATTACACCGACAAACCATTTGATTAAGTCTGGCAGTGGTAACGGCATTTTTTAATGCTTTCGTTTGTGCAAATTCGTTGTCATTTACATACCATTTTAGACGGTTTTGAACTTGATAATTATGATGAAGACGGACAGTTAAAGGCTTGTTCGAATCGATTTATGTACCTTTCAGTTTTAATTATCACAATCCGGCGGTGCAATTAATCGAAGAAAAAGTGTAGTAATGAGCTCTTGTAAGGTTCTATTAAGTAATTATCCGGGTATCACGTTGGCAAAACGCATAATGCCCATATAAATTATATCGCAATGTGAAAGCCTTCGTTGGGAGAAGTGTACGCGGTCAATTATGGTCTTAATTGCAAATTACTATGTGATATTCTGTTATAGGTTTTAAAATATTGCCTGTAAAGGTAGATATCAATATCAATTATATATAAAGAAACATTATTAGAGTAATAATAAAGAAAGCGTTTTCATAAATTTACTGCTTCTTCTCCGTCGTTTTTTCGAACATCCATCCATACTCTCTTTTTAAGACAGTACAAACTGTCCCGTTTTTAGAAGTTTGTTGTTCCCTTCACTCTTTATTTTATTCCCAAATGTTATCCAAAAATGTTAGCCAAACGGCAGAGGTCAGTGAAAATAGAAGTTACAGCGATGTAACAAAGAATGCAAGGAGACATGCATCATCGCAACAAAAAAAAGAAACTGATATTACATTAAAAATGATATTGGAAAAGCTCACCAAGATTGATGACAAAATAACTTAAATCGATAACAGAGTTACCCGACTAGAGCATAGCGCTAAAGGAGCTATTCCGAAAATCAGAAATGGCTAAAGACCTCCGAATAATGGCGTGGAACGCAAATGGACTGTTACAACATCAGATCGCGATGCAAGCAGTACTAGATTTTGAGAAAATTGATCTGTGCCTTGTTTCTGAAAAACACTTCACTAAACAGTCATATGTAAAATTTAGGGGGTATAGAGTATATTCTACTGTACACCCAGATAATGCAGCTAAAGGAGGAAGCGCTATTATAATTAAAGATAACATCTTGCATCATGAGGAATTAAAATATGCAACTGAGCACATACAAGCTACAACAGTCTATGTGAAGATGAAAACATGTACCTTAAATATAAGTTCAATATAGTGTCTTCCTAGACACTCAATTAAAATAAAACAATATAAAGAGTTTATAAACACTTTGGGAAAAAGATACATCATCGGTGGCGACTTTAATGCAAAAAATGCCCACTGGGGCTCTACGCAACTAAAGGAAACGAACTATTGTCAGCTGTTAAGGAACAAAAGGGTGAAGTAATCTCTACTGGTAGACCAACATACTGGCCTAACAATATTTGGCCAACAAAATGCCAGACCTGATAGATTTCTTTATTTAGAAAAATATCTCAGCTAGCTATCTGGATGTCAATGACGGCTGGGACATGAACTCTGATCACTCTGATACACTGATAATTTTAACTATGAGTGATACAGTGATTAAAAAAAGAGCTTAATCTAATATTGACTAATAAAAAAACTGACTGGGAGAGCTTCAAAATAAACCTTGAACACAAAATTAATCTTGCTGTGCCATGGAGAAACACGAGGCAACCTGATGACGAATTAGAAGTTTTTATAAAAAATATCCAACAAGCAGCTTGGGAAATTACTCCCACAATAACTTCTAGAACAAAAGGGAACAACTATCCAAAAGAAATCAGAGAACTCATAGTAGAAAAAAGAAAGTTGAAAAAAAAAATAGCAGCAATACAGAGCTCCACGAGACAAAACTAGTCTAAATAATGCTACACAAAAACTAAAAAGGGAGAAAGGGGGATCATTTAGAAAGCACGTTCAAATCCAACGACAATGATGGTGAAGAACTGAGATGGGAAGAACCATTCCAAACTGAAGAAAGAATAACGTTGACATCACTTAGAGAAGTATCAACAGAGATAAAAGAGAATATAAATCATAAGAAAGCTCCAGGATATGATCTCATAACGGGAAAACTATTAAAAAATCTACCAAGAAAAGCCATAGTTAAGCTGACACACTTAATAAACGCTGCTTTTAGATTGAGATATGTTCCCAGACTCTGGAAAGTAGCCGAAGTGATTATGATCGCCAAACCAGGTAAATTTCCTAATGAAGTGACATCCTATCGACCAATATCACTCCTTCCGGTGATGTCAAAACTATTTGAAAAACTTCTATTGAAAAGATTAAAACCAATAATAGAAAGAAAAAATCTTATACCAAATCATCAATTTGGTTTCAGAAATCAACATTCCACTAAAAATCAAGTTCATAGAATAACGAATATAATAGAAAAAACATTAGAAGAAAATAAAGTCTGCTCTACAATCTTCTTGGATGTAGCACAGGCGTTTAATAAAGTATGGCATGACGGTTTAAAATAAGAACGTTCATGCCTAAACAGTATTCAGAAATCTTGAAATCATACATTTCGAATAGATATTTAAAAGTAAAACAAGAAGAAGTGTACACCGACTTAAGGGAGATCAAAGCTGGCATGCCACAAGGGAGTGTCTTCAACAAAGTAACAGTTTTTCCTTGTTTTTTCTTCTTCCTATCGTCCCTATTCGTCCCTATCACAGGGAAGAGTTTTCTTCTCTGTGATAGGGACTTTGCCAAAGTTTTGCGTCAGTATGACCGCATTTTTACATTACACCAAATTACTGAGCTTACAATACAAAGTTCAACAACTAATAAATTCACTGTAATGGAACTGAACCCATCAGATATACGGGATTTTAAAAGTTGGCACTCAGAGCACTACAAAAAATCGTTTATTTCCTCTGAAACTAAAGGAAAGCATATCCCAAAAGAGAGAAAATTACATTTCAGCATAAGTAGTTTGTTCCATTTTGTTTATGACAAAGAGAAAAAAGACTATATTAAAGCTCACAACACAATACAAGGCTTAGTCAGCCACAGTTTTTTATAGCAAAACACTCAAACTGTTTAACTCTCACCAACCAACTAGTATACCAGACTGATAAGATCCCGATAAAGAAGACCAAGATCGAAGACCTCAAGAAACTGAGACAATTTATTCCACATGAATAGTATGAAGCTTTATTTGACTAACCAACAACCAGGGAAGCCTTTAATGAAAGTCATTTCAGTGAAGAGGAAGACAATGAAGGATAAGTTTTAAGGACATTTTTCATTGTTGTAATTCTCTTTTATAAAGTGACAATTTGTATAAAACAATAAAACCATATCTTTTAAACTTTTTTTTTTGTTTCCAAAACCAGATGGTTTCCAGTACCATCAAAATTTCAATGTTTTTTAAAAGGGTATATGTGATCAAAGCTTTTTAATTATTAACTAATAAACAAAAATTACTTTTGATTGTTTTAAAAATGTAATCTAATCGTGTTAGGTATATATTTTAGAAAATATAGTTAAAATTGAAATAAAAAAAAAAGTTGGAAAAAAGTTTGGATTTTTTCACTTACCATTTCAAAAAAAAACCGATTCAATTAACAAATAGTAAAATTGTTGAATTAAATTGAAGTTATTATCTTATGATTCTAAGGAAAATAAATAGATCTACACTTCAAGCATATTATATATTCAGGAACAAAGGGACAACAAACTGAAAAATCACTAGAGCACTTTGTAAAAATGTGAACGTTTGAGATACGAACCATTAAAACGGGAACAATGATGGTCCATTAATTTGAGTATTTATGTATATGAATATACATTACCCTGTTACCCACAGAAAACATCTGACCCAGATAGGGCTGTAATGTATACCGAATCCCAACCAGATTTTGACAACGATCGTAATTTCTATCGCGTAAATAGTGCATGAAATACAGTTCCCGCATAGTTACCTGCAAACATATATATATTGAATATAAATTGTGTTCCGGGTGAGATTAGCAAACTGTTCAATACTGTATTTCACAAAATGTTTCATTATCGAACACAAATAACGCAAATTACCCTACAACGGTTTTAATGCATGTATATGTGGCGATTTAATTTATTTATATCAATTTGACTTGGCCCAACAAAGCATATTCCGAAACAAAAATGCGGTATTTTGTTAACTGATGTTGATTAACGGATCACAATTTTACAAACAATTCACAAAATTTAACTAAATAAATGACTACCAGGATTAGCCAAAACATTTGTAGATAATTGAACTAGAATTGAACATTTTGCTCTTTGGATATCTGTTTCATTTGTTAACAGTAATTAGTTTTGATATTCATATTATTTGATAGCATAACAAGTATTACTATAATACAGTTTGTATATGTATAGTGTTCATAAAGAATTATGCACCTTACTTATTTTATATAATAAACTGCATTTCTTATACGAGGAGCTAAGTAGAATTCTTTCAGAAAACAAATGCAAATATTTGACTGTATTTCAATAGAAATATGTAAATTGCTGAAATGAATACCTTATGTTCATTTACAGTGGTGAGTGCCTTACCATCCGGCTTTTTAACGTAAGAGATAGAAAACACAGTTACCTTGTGAAATAAAAAGAGATGAAACTCGTAGAGGTAGGAAATAATCGATACAAACCTATAATTTACGTTACATTACATTACCACCACGATAATCTCACACCTTTAGACGTTAGCTTCGAGCTAACTAGTATTAGAAGTGTTTAAAGTTGCTTTAAAACCGGGCAAAGTAGCGGAAAGGATACAAGACACAGTAATTTGTGAGATAGTACGAGATAAAGCTAGTTCTTAGACGTGGCTATTTGACTTCGGTCATAATTATACGGATGACCTCGAAAATATATTTTTTAACAATTTCAGATGTTAGAATAAATAATTGAATAAATTAAGATATATTATAGTAAAAAACATTAATTAGTAACGATTTTAAATTATAAATCTTTAAGTTTATTTAATAATAAAAACAACTAAACTGAAATATTTGACTAAACTAAAGGTAGGTATGTTCTGTCCGAAAACAATTATAGCACCTATGTGGAATTGGTGTAACAGTTAAGAGACGTGGTCTATTGACAAGAAGATTGAGGTTCAATTCACACCTTTGGGGATAAAATTTTTGTTTTACTCAATCAAAAAAATAATAGAAAATATGATACATATTAGGTAACACGTTTTCGACAAACTCATTATTTATAATTTATTCTTATTTCAATGTTATAAAACGGAAATACAAAATAATTCTGTTTATGACTGTAATGACTGTTTATGTCAAATCCATCACTAAATTCTCAGTGTTAATATTAATTCCTCTGTACAGGTAATGATTTTCAAAACAATTAACAACATTGGAATTAATGCGCGCGAAGCGAAGCCTTCAAGCCATCAAATAATAACATATCGAGAAGTGTTTCAAGAAGCATACAAGAAGAATTCGTGAAAATGGTTTTAACGGTCGAGGAAAAAGTGCAAATTGTTGTCTGGCATGTGAATGGATTCTCAGACAACATGATTAGACAACAATTTGTAAATATGTTTCCAAATAAGCCGGCTCCAGCACGATCAACAATTCAATATATTATAACTAATTTTTTTACTTATGGATCCGTGTTCGCTACAAGAGGAGTTCGTAGACGAAGGGAGGTAAATCCAGATTTGGAACTAAGGGACACTTTGATTTGTGCAAGTATTAAGCAAAATCCTACCCAATTAACATCTCGTCTCGGAGAACAATATGGAATTTCAAGATTTAGAATTAGTAAAATTTTGGTCATGGACATGGATACCGTCCCTATAAACTTCATAAATCCAACGAACAATTCCCTGGGGATCAATATTGACGTTTAGAATTTTGTCAAACTGTAGTGAAAAATTCTTCTAATAATTTAATTTTATCTGACTCATTTATATTGACAATTCAGCCTAACATTATGCATTTTAAAGTAGACGACTTTAAAATGATATTGCCAATATTGTTGAGTTGCGCTCCTGGGACGACTTTACTTATAAGATACTTCATTCGATTACAAGAAATCAACTTTAACTTGAGAATATCCGCCAGAAAAAAATCATAGCATGTAATTCGTCTTTAAAAAGACAAACACATGACATGATGACAGTAAAATTCTCCTGTTAGTGATTCCATAGTAAATTATGAGGGAAAAACCAGGAAAAAAACCTCATAATACTATCCCCGACATGGTAAGTATTTGTTCGTGCATTTAGTTTACCTTCATCAAACACCAAAATTCTGATTTTATATGTTTCGTTATTTAAAAAACATAAATGATGTATCCTCTATATGTTACTGACTTACTAATACTGGTATTTTCTTATTAATAACTTCCTCTTTCAATATAATATAAATAATCTTTCAATATAATATAAAATAATCTTTCAATATAAACAATTTTTGTAAGTACATTTATTTAGAACGTTCTTTTATGTTTAAAGAATTTTTACTTTATTTTCGAAAGTACGACATTGTTTTTTCAATAAGATTTTCATGTTTTACTATAAACACTTCTAATAAAGACTGAAATAAATGTTTTGTGATTTAAAGCAAAACGATATAATATCTGCATAATTTCAAATTTTTAAAAAAGTATAAACTTCGTGTGGGATTTGAACCCTATGCGCCTGCATAAGTACATCGTGCCTTGAACTATGATCCATCAGACTTTTCTAATTCTTTAGTGACAGTTTGGGTTATTATTCTGCTACTAATGAAGGCTTATTTGAACATTTATTATAGATGCATACATAATATTGTAGATACATTTATTTACAATATTTTTTTTATTTTTTTTTTAATAAGATACTTATTTATGTTTAACTTTAAACACTTCTAATACTAGTAACGACTTACATAAATGTTTAGTGATTCAAAGTAAAACGATCTCTGCATAATTTCAAATTATTAAAAAAAAAAAAGAAAACCACATGTAGGTTTTGAACTCTAATCGTCTGCGTTGAAGTGTCGAATTCTTACCACTAATCCATGAAGGATTGCTAATTATTCTGTGACAAGAGTGTATGAAACTTTATATCTCTCATATCAACTCAAATCATAGTAGAAATTATTCTTGGTTAATAATTTAAAACTTTAGTATAAATAATCACTATTAATTAAATTATTTTATTCACATTTTCGCTTTATTGTGGTCAATCAGTTTTTACTTTATGCGAAATTAAAAAATGGAAATACGTCACACATACGACGTCACACATAATAATTATGACCAAGGTGATTTAGCCGAAGCTAACGTCTAAAGGTATGAGACTATCGATAGTGGTAATATAATGTAATGTAAATTATAGGTTTCTATCGATTATTTCCCACCTCTACGAGTTTCATCCCCTTTTATTTCACAAGGTAACTGTGTTTTCTATCTCTTACGTTAAAAAGCCGGGTGGTAAGACACTCACCACTGTATATTAGTTGAAGTAGTTTTTCCGTATGACGACGTAAGAATACAGTACGGTAATTTAATAATTCAGTTTAACAACTCTAATCAATAATTTAGTTTAAAATAAATTACATATGAAGAGCAGAACCAAAGCAACAGGTAAAAATACCTTACGGAACTTAAATCAAACGCTAAATAAATATGTCAATAAACGAAAGAAAAGACTAAAATCCTAGTACAAAGTCGATCGTAGAGAGCAGCACAACCCTACATGACAGTTGACACTGTAAAAAAAATATATGTATTTATCCATTTGGGATTTAACATTGTTAAACCGGGATTAGGTTAATTGGGATAGTGAGCTATGGATATGAAACTTGGATATTTACTCAAAAATATGTAAACCGCATAGAAATCTTTGAAAGAAAATCACCGAGACAGGCCTATGGCTAGGCCCTATATAAATGACTAGGCCCTATAAATGAGAATATATATTTAAGAAGCACCTTTATCTCAGGATGTCCGCCTACAGCATGTTCATGTATTTAGGATGGAAGAAAACAGGTTTCTAAAAAAACTGTTGAATACAAGAATGTAGAGGAAGAGGCCTAGTAGAAGACCGAGAAAGCGTTGGGAGTGGTGAATCCATTTCACTTGAGATTAATTTTTCCCATGCGGATATTGCTAAGCCTTCTTAGAAGAAATAAAGGAAGATATCTAACGGTACTTTTAGGGGTAGGAGACCTGCGCTACCTGCCTACATAATTTAGATATTATCAACCAGTTCAGAACAAGCTATTACCACAGTCGGTCATCTCTTAAGCTAACATTAATATATTATATGTATTTATAACTAAATAGTTCGCATCGCAATATTATTCATAAAGATTATAAGTCAATCATTTATAGTAATCAGTGTTTCCTAAAATCGCAGTATGATTATAAACAGTTAATCTATTCAAACCAACAGTGTTGTCAGTAGTTCGCTTTAAACATAGAAAAGACATTTCGCTAAGCAATTCTACTTGTAATTAGTTATATATAATAGCGAAAATAGCGCCAGTGAAAAGTGTATTAAAGTATCGCATATCACAGTGTTTTCGGACAGATTTCAGAAATTGCTATTTAATCTTAGCATTAAATATAAGTTAGTGTTTAAATCTGTTTTTCATTCCAGCCCCTGGTTGGTGGTCCTTCGTCCATTAATTCTCTAAGTAAGTTAATATTTAATCAGGGAGGATGATGTGGATCAGGACGTCAGAAATCTTCTTGTCAGTTGATCGTGGAGGAGGATGGCTACAGACCGTAACGAATGGAGAGATTTGATGAGGGAGACCAGGGCTTGAATTGGGCTGTAGAGCCAAAGGATTGATAGATGAAAATTAGAGATATATTAGGATATCAAATAGTTATAAATTGAAGTCTGAAGACATTGATACAGCTTATGCATAACATTGGAGGCCGAGGTAGCACCAAAAGAAGGTTGTTAAATGGAGTTTTCCAGTCGGTGGAGACCAACGATGCCCCTTTATGGTGTAGCGCACTGAACACTGCGAAATACGCCAAGCTGATGGGCGAATGGTCTTCAGGGTATCTAGCGCATATAGGACGATCTCCAGTGAGGCTCTGTATGTCATTGGAGTGGTGATATCAATCCTCTTGTTGTGCAAACAGCGAGCGAGGGTATATGCGAGGAGAATGGATCAAAATATAGATCAGGAAGGAGAACGATAGGAAAGTGGCAGAGAGAATGGGCAAATGGTAGCGGAAAGGCAAAGTGGACGACGGAGCTTATTGCGGAGCTGAAGCCGTGGTGGGAATGTAAGTTAAAGAAACTAGACTAATTCCTGACGCAGTTTTTGCACATTCACAAGTAGAATAGCCAAATCTATCTCGGCAGATTGTACTGTTTGTAGGGTACCGGACGCTGTCGACCATATTTTTAACTGCCAGAGATGCGCATATGTGAAGGAAGACTTCGAGAGGCGAATGGGTTTCAGGCTGGATGAAAGAAACATGGTAAACATAATGAGAAGATGAGAGAAAAATGGAGAAAAGTACACTGTCTGATCTCTGGGGTGATGAAGAAGAAGGACCAGGAAGACAGACGAGGAAATTCAACCAGGGATCTGAAATCTTGTTTTTTTTTCTTAAGAGGCAGGAACCGGTAAGTACCAAAATTAGTTTATGGCCTCATGGAAATATTTTTTTCTTTTGATTTCTTTTGCTAACAGACAGTTCTTAAACATTTTTTTTATTGGTGATACATATGCTTATTCGTGCGTATGTATTTATACGTAAGTTTTTCCTTAACATAATGTAGTTATTCTTCTTTTAAAGTGACGGTTAATATATAGATTTTAGTTTTGTATTAAGTGGCAAGATTACTACTTTGGAACGGTGTTTAAGGTTATGGCCGAAACAGTATCCTAGTATTCCACTCCTATTAGATGTCTAAAAAAGATTTTTCCCACGATTGCCTGACAGAATTCAATGGATACCTTCTTAGGCTCTTACTGGAATCTGGCAATTCGGCACTTAAAAAAAGGGTTTCAAATATAACGTATTTTTAACAAAATTAAATACAAGCTTTCAAGATTGGATACCCGAAACATGTAATCAGCAATCTAATTAATAAATTCTAGAACCAAAATAATTAGAATACTATTTACGAGTATTCAGATCATAGACATAGAACAGACAGGAAGAGATAACGAACACAATGCATTATGCAATATAGTAAGAAAAAGAGCTACTAGCTTGTTTCTCCATTTTTCTTAAATATCACTAGAAGAGATTTTCGAAAAGTAAGAGTATGCTAGATTTTCATAATTTACTGTTCTGAAATTATGAGCTTCTGCTCCTTGGTATACAATATACTTATTCGTATATCACCGTATTTCACTTTGAAAGAATTTTTAAAAAGATTTCAACATTCGTAATAAAAAATTCATTTTAGCATTCTTTCAGTTCTTTTACAAACACCTGTACATCTTAAAAGCACCCACTTCATCCTACACTGCGGCATGGAAAATGGAAAATCGTGGATGTTAATGGATGTGAAAGGGAATAAGGGCGAGGAGCGTAGGTTCACAAGGTGGACCTGACACGAAAATTATTATTTTATCTGGGAGAGAAATGGCGGAATGCGATATGGGATTTTATTATTTTTGGGTCGAATGATAAACGTGTTGAGTGTCGAGAACGGGATTTTTTATATATTTTACTGGAGCTGGGAATAAAGCTGTGTTTGTAATAAAAACAAATCCGTAAAAGGACGTTTAATTAGAAATAAAGGAAATTTATTGTACTAAGAAGAAACTGGGTTATGTCCTACGGGTTTATTACGATAGAAATCATGAGGATTGTGTTAAGAAAAATTGCAATACATTTTGCTTACCTTATTTTATATATTCTTCAATATTGTTTCTCTTGACTTCAATCGAATGAGATTTTTGAGTTAGTCTTGTGTAATAGCAAAATGTGTAAGCGAATTTCAAAGTGTCTATTTGTTTTTGATCTACGCATGGTGAGCTGTCTCTAGATCACTCTTTTGTGTTCCTATAATCCTAAATATTTCTCCGTACCTCTTACATCCTTAACATATTTCCATGAAGTTTTTCTGGGCATGTATATTTGGATTTTCCCAGGTACTCGACATTCAAAATATCGATTCTGATTAAAAATTATTATAACCTGGTAATATATCTCTATATAATAAAAGAACATGTTTACCAGATCAGATCTATTGACTATAAACAACTAAAAAAAAATGTGGATATTCCGTCTGATTAGTATACTGTCCTACACTATTCTAAGACAGTACGTGTCAAAGGAGTACGATTTGTCAGTATTCGTATTTTAATCAATAAACACCAGCATACTATGGACATTTCCACCTCGTTTGGTATCATCAGGTATGCGGAGATGTGTATAAACTCAAATACGAAGCCCAACAAGACGTCTCTAGAAATGTTCCCAAATAAGTGGCAGGTGCAATCTACTCTGATGGCCGTAAACAAAAACAATCTATTATTTATTGTTTTCGGTCCTTTGCGATAAACTAAAACCGTCTACACACGTCCCTACTAAACCGTCCAACTGTCCAAGTAGAAATCAGATTTATAGGGTACCTGACAAAGTTACTAATTTTCTTCAACTTGAAAACTCATATACAGGTTATTTCGAACAGTCCTGCTACATGTTTAGTTGAATCTGGGGGAGACTTAATGCTACTAAACAGAACGTGGCAGTTGGGTGTTATCAACGGTCACTAAAGGGTGTGTTGGTGAAGCACACAGGACAGAAATAACTAATATAAAGTGTTTACAACGTATGGCAGCGCTAAAATAACACCCGAAATGAAATCAGATACGTCAGCGGCATTTGTTGATGGGGATACGTCAATGGCAGAAAATATGATTTCAATACAACAAACTTCGAGTTCTGTATCAAATAGTTGAAGGAACATATCATGCATGTAATTCACATAAATAAGAGAGTACCTACATAAACAAACAAAATGAGTATTATACTTTATGTGTATATTTATTGAAGTGAAAGAAACTAATGAAGGATATATGTATTACAACTTGAAAAATAAACTAAACAATACAAATAATAAATCGTACTTACATTTACATTACACGATATTATTAAATCGCGAATCATCTAAATTGACATTTAAAAACATAAATTTTTCTACTTTACTTTACTTCTTGTTAACCGTGTTCTTCTTATATTTCAAATTAAATCAGATTGTGAACATGTGTTCACATTTATAATACTTTATGAATATAGTGGTTAAGTTAGGATATACATGGCGATGATTTTTCCACCATTGTAATGGACTCTCGATACAGGTGTACGTTTAGATGAGTCATGTCCAATTAATTGATCAAAAATACACCATGGACTTAAGTCATCCTTATCGGTTTCTTTTTCTTGTACTCGTTGATTTTCAATAGAGCAATCTTCTTGTTCTTTAATTATAGAAGTAACCAGCTTATCCTACAGAAACTTTTTATTTCAAACTCTTATCCAACACCATTAGTAAATAAGATTTTGTTTAACACTATCCATAACGAAGATACTTCACCTTCCATCGTGACTAACAATGCCAATCCTGATGTCTTAAGTGGGAACCCAGTCTCGGATACTCCTATCAATAAATATTTTTCATTACCCTATTTCAGAGATACCACTCCGGGGTTAACAAGGATTCTGAAAAGTGTTGAAAATAGCTTTGGGAATAATAATAATAATAACATTAAACTTAATGTGGCTTGTAGATCAGCCCTAACAATTAATAATCTTTATTCGAAGATAAAAGATATGACTCCCATAGATAGGCTTAGTAATATTGTCTACAACATTAAATGCCTCTCTTGCAGCAATTCCTACATCGGCCAAACATCTCAATATTGAAATCACGTATTACACTACACAAAAGTGATTCTCGACTTCACCATGACCGCTGTGCATTAGCCAAACATGTCCATTCCACTGGTCATCTCATGGACTATACGAACACTACAATTCTCCACCGTGAGAACAATAAATCTAAAAGAGAGTTCATTGAATGTCTTATATTTTCCTTAACGATTTTTCCATCAATGTTAAGAGTGACATTAAGAATCTAAGCGATATAGACCACTTCTTATTTAAATCAGATAAAAAGAACAATACAAGATCACAGATAACTAACTTGACTGATATATCTATTAACAACTAACCTACTTTAATAATAATTTTCATTAACTAAAAAAAATAACATTCCCTTGCTTTTCTTAGATACATCTCAATAATATATTATTATAATAATACATGAACAATATACTAATTAAAAAAGAATTTCAATTAAGAAAATTCTAAAATAATATCTCACCAAACTGAGATTTAACTTCATCGGTTTTAACAATGAACCTTAACGACATAAATATTCAAAGGACTACTTGTAATTGTCAGCGCTTGCGTTCTGAGACAACAGAACTCACCTTGGGTAAACCTTTGCGTTTTAAGTTCAAAGCTACCATACATTTCCAACGTTAAAAAAAAACTTTTTTGCACATAGTAACAAAAAACACCACTATGTTGTTACTTCCTCTTCTTTAAGTTCCATCTTCTATCGAAGGTTGGAAATCATCATGGCTATGCGGACTCTGTTGACTGCCGCTCTAAAAAGTTCTGCACTACTGCATTCAAACCATTACCTTAAGTTCTTAAGCCAGGATATTCTTCGTCTCCCCACACTGCGCTTTCCTCGGATTTTGCCCTGCATAATAAGCTGTAATAATGCGTATTTTTGCCCTCTCATCACATGTCCCAAGTGCTCAAGTTTTCGTCTTTTAATAGTTGATATTATTTCCGCCTCATTTCCCATCCTTCTGTTACTTCCATGTTTGACATTCTTTGAATCCATGATATTCGTAGGATTCTTCTGTAACACCAAAATTCAAAGGCGGTCAACTTATTCAGATGAAATTGTTTTAGTGTCCAAGCTTCCAAACCATAAAGAAGAGTAGAGAACACGTAACATCGAAGTATTCTCAGGCGTAGTTCTAACCTTATATCCCGACAACAAAGAAACTTTTTAAGTTTAATAAATGATGTACCTGCTGTTTTAATACGTGTCTTAATTTCTTTGATTTGGTCTACATCTGATGTTATCCATGTTCCTAAGTATTTATAGTTATTAACACTCTCAATTGCAGTATCTTCAATAGTCAATTGGATATTTGCATGTGCAGATTTAGTCATGATCATACATTTAGCATTTAGTGTTGTTACTAGCTAAGTTTTTTTTTACATATCCTAACTCGACATTTCTAAAAGTTATGGTAAGATAAATGTTTTTTATTAGATAATATATGGTAGCTAATTATAATTTATTCTTTTTCAGCCCTGAAGAAGCCAAATTAATTCTCTTTGGCGAAAACGTTCGGCGAAACAATTGATATACATTAGAGTTTTTCTTGCAGATTTCCCCAATATTTAAGAGTTTACTATTTAACTTATCTGCAAAGATTAAATTTCTTTTCTATAAATATATATATATATATATATATATATGTATTATTATATAATTAATTCTTTGTTAATCTCAGTAAAGCTTAATGAGGGATTTAATAGTGGCAGTTCTTTAATTTATTAATAATTAGTTCATCAAAGAATGTTTAGACCAAATCTGCTCGTTGTATAATTATCGCCGATGCACTAGTTTTAGTAATTTTCCTTGTATTATACTCATACTCAATGACATTGTAAATCACGTATTGCAGATAAATTTCCCGATGTTGATATTTATCCGGTCTAACTTAGTACTATGTCGTTCTTTTTGCCTTTTTTCGATTTTCAATATTTGATAGGAATAGCTTCTAAATAATTACATAATCCCGTCATGACTTAAACAATAATGACCACACATAAATTATTATAGATTTTCTTCATATATGAACATATAAAAAGTTCATAGAAACCGGAAAAAACGTACATATCCAAAACCAATTAATTTATTTTAAAATATACATTTTTAATGATTTTGAGTTTATTATTTTTTGATAGAGGCTCATTTGTGTGAAAATTGTCCATAGTCCTTAATCGTTTCTTTTGATATTTCGGCGAACAGGTTTGTTAATTTGCTAATATTATCACTTTTACGATTATTAATGATGTAAATTTTATTTTTACCGAATAGTAAGCATGAAGTGGGTTTCAGTAAAGGTATAAAACCTGTTCAGATTCGAAATTAATATTTGATTTAGACACACGCTAACAGGTATTTTGTCCGTTAAAGTATTTGGTTGTAATTGGTGAGAGAATAATTATTTATGACTGGATTGTGGAAGATTGGATAATTAGGGAGGCAGTGTCAGCATCATATGCTAAAACTTAACTGATATGGATAACGAACATTTTAAATGAAATGAATCTAAATATGAGATTTTTCCTGGTTAGTTGTCGTAAAAATGCTTTTAACGTTATTCGAGAAGCAAAATATTCGTATCAAACTTAATAGTCATCACTCAATATAGTATGACTTTAAACATACGTCCAGTTTCTTAAAATGAAATCTAGGATTTCATTGTTTGTTTGATTTTATTGTTTGTTTTAATCAAGTTGTAATACAAGCTACCCATTTAATTAAGCCAGCAAAAAAATCTAGAAAAAGTCTATTGTCTATAAGCTTTTTCATCTTTTGCTTTCTTACGAGGAGTACACTAAAAATTTTACACAAACATATTTTTGCGAACTTTTAGAGTATTCACCTGATCAACACACTTCTGCATTCGAAGAAACCAATCCTGGATTTCCAAATGGATTTTTGTATACTTCGATAACCTTATCGGCATCTATAAACGTTTACAGTGCAGTTTGTCTTTGATTCTTGTAAATGCAAGAAAATCACATCTTGCCAAGTCAGGACTGTATGCCGGATGCTCCGGCCAGTTCGCGGAGATAAGCATACAGCCGGGGCGATTTTTCCTGTCTGTCGTAGGAGGCGACAATTGGAAAAGAATAAACAGGTGGAGAGGCCGTCGTTCGAGGCATCGGGTTTGTAGAAAAGTAGACCAGAGTCTAGCCAACGTCTGTACGTTGGAGGGTACACAAATCTTTATAATGTATACAGGACGACTGTTGTTCGCCTACAAAAATACACGGGTGTTATACGAGCTGTATCAGAACTGGCATTGTCATGATCCAAGAGGATGCAATGATTTCGGTAATTTTTGCGTAGCTCCATATTTGAGCTGCCTCAGTTGCATTAGTTTGAGCGTGCGAAGACGATGTTGATGCATTGCATTTAGGCCAATTTCGCATAAAACCATCCCCAGAAAATGTTCACGAGAGACTGATTTGAAAATTTTGTTATTGCTAAACCATGTGATGGCTGTTTAATCTGTCAATGGTTTTTACCATAAGAAATGTCAAATTTCCATATTGTTACGCAGGATAGACCTAATAATGTACCAGTTGTATTTTGATATTTGGTGTATTTTTTACTAGTAATTGATTTATTTTAGGTTCGTGCATGCTAAACGTTATACTGCCCATATATGTTAGATAGCAAAACTTTTTTTCGGCAATATTAATATCTCGAATCTTTTTATCAGTGGCCTTTAACAAAATCCATTTTTTATCATCATATTATAATATAGATAACATGACAGTATTATCCACAAGGAAACTAAATTTCTGAAGTTGGCAGTTTACCATGTATCACAAAAAAGAATATTTAAAAATTCCTTTATAGAACTGCTATAGGCTGCATCACAGAACATTTTCGGAATAACTATTCCATCATCAGTGCTATCCTAAAAAGTATAACCACTTTAATTAAATGAAACGTAAAAGTTAAAATTTTGACCAAGGTAATTACAAAACGTGTTGTTAATACTTAATGTATGTACATGTTTATGATCCACTAAATGCATGGGTAAAAAAATGTTATATAATTAACTTTAGAGTTATATTTATGATAATTAAAATTTAGGAGTTTTAAGTTACAATAGGAATTGATTAAATGCCAACGTAAGACTCCACTGAGGTTGCTAGCCCTTAGATGAAGTGTCTGTAAGGACTGGTCGATAGCAACTAATTAAAATGAGATATCAAGATAGGTATGTGTCTAAATGTGACAATGGTCAGCAATATGTAAAATTAAATATCTTAAAATTTGATTGGTAATAACAGTAGCAGGTAATAACCATCAATATGTTGTAATTTAAATTATGATTTATCTAAAAGTTGTAATTGTAAAAATTGTAGTGGACTAAATGGATAATAAAAGTTGTGAATATAGAAAGCAACCAACTGCACAGACATCTGAGTTCATTGGTGGAGAACTTAAGATTTTTATAGAAGACCCTATGTTTTTTTCAACATTTGGTACCTGGAATATGGAAAGCAAATATATGTATAGGAAGTTTTTTAATTTTGTTATTACAGGGTAAAATGTTAATTGATTTGTTTTAGTATGTTATTGATATAAAAGGTGAACAAAATAAATGTTGACATGTATTGAAGGTATAATACTTGACTTATAGTAATAATAGTATATAAAGTATTATATCTTTTTTTTAAATGTTATGTGGCATTTCAGCCTTTATCAGATACATTGTTATGCATAAATATAATTACTGGTTCAATATTTGTATAGTTGCTGATAGAGAAATAAAACATAATTTGCTGATAGAGAAATATGGTTAGCATTATTTTACATTGTACAATCCCGAGAAAGAACTTTTAGAATATAGAGACCTGGTGGTGAAAACTAATTAAAGGAAGTCTAGAAATAGGTCTGTGACAGATCTTCTATAACTACTAGATATATGTCTATATAGATAACTAGTAGATCGCCAAAAAGTTAACGAAAGTAGCAGTAGCAGAAGCTAATTTTATACCAGAGAGGGTACAGCTAATTATATATATATATATATATATATATATATATATATATATATATATATATATATATATATATATATATATATATATGTATATATGTGTGTGTGTGTGTACAAAGTCAAACAAAGGACAAAAAAGCAAAATATTTCAATAATACTTGAAAAGGATATCAAGCGCTACAAAAAAATACGTTGACAGTTTATTAAACAACGAATTAGACAGAAAACTAGTTCAAGTAACGGAGACAGTATAAGAGCAATGGCCACTAAAATAACAAATGCGGAAGTAACTAAAAGCCGTTTGAGATTTAATTCCAATATAGGGCTCCTGTCATCAGCTTATACATGTTCCTACCTAATTAAGTCTCCTCAGAGTGACTTATGCAGAAGCTCTGATGAGTTTTGCTTTATTTATTCACTTATGTTCGTTAGTACTAGAAACTAATTTGCGAAGTATTTTTCCGTGGTGGATCGACAGGTCATGAAATGCAAATCGTAGATTCCCCTTGGCCTCTAATTCATCAATACTGATAAATCCGATGTGAAACTAGGATTGCATCAGAGCTTGGTTCTTCATCCTTATTTATTCTTAGTCGTGTTGGATCAGATAAAACCGGGAAACTATAGGGTAGCGCACACTAGTGCTTAATGGACATAAGACCAGCTATGATGCATTCAACTTTATTAGGGGGCAGTTAAAAAGAAAAAGGAACAACGAAAACATGTCAAGGAAATAGAAATAGATCTATGAGTGGTATGACATAAAAAGGAATAAATTACGAATTGATTAGCAGGCTAATTATAATTAGTTAGGGGTGGCACCAATTGTAGCCAATCATGTTCAACGGCGAGATGCTAATCACCAGATCACAATCTGGTGAAAAAAAGAAAGAAACCCGAGTCTGCATATGAATAAAAACAAAGAGAATGATTCTTTTTTTATATAAATTTCTATAGAGAGACTCCTCAGTAGAATGAGGTTACACTTTTCCAGTTTTCTAATCCAAAATATACCATAAAGCAAAAAAAATTGTAGTGACCTGTATGTTGATATTACGTTTCAAAAGATTTATTTTATGTTTCACATCTCCTAATAATAGCTATATACGTAGAAAAATATTTATACATATATATTTTAGAGAATCATTTAAAATTTTACGCCATTACAAATGGATATTCTCATGTTCAAGTCGATTCCTATATTTCGATATCCATGACTTTTCCTAAATCCAATTTAAATGATAATCTTTGGATCCTTTAGGTAATCCAAAAGTTTTCATTTTTATGTAATAAAAAGGTTCGATAACGCCCTTTCAACCCTAACCAACCCTTAAAAACCGTATCCGATATCGACAAAGATCATCTCCGACGTATTGAATCCACCCCCTATTCCATATCCATGTCCCATCCTTATCGTGTATTCTGTGTAAATAATTTTTTAAATATTTCAACGCCGCTAAGTTCCCTAAGCCGGTTTGATACTCCGCTTATAACTGGATTAGGAGTATTTTTGATTTATATAGAAACACTGTGGGGTGCCAGAAAAAAATAAAAAAATGTGAAGTGAATATAATATATATATATATATATATATATATATATATAAATATATATATAAATATATATATATATATATATATATATATATATATATATATATATATTATATATATATATATATATATATATATGTATATATATATATATATATATATATATATATATATTGTTGTACTTTTGAATGTCTGTTAGCAATAAAAAACCGATATACAAATTTTATTACTTAAATAAAAATTAAAATTATTGATATTTCATAATGACACGGGCATATAAATTTTCAAACATCCTGTATAAGACAAAATATGTATTTTAAGTTGTTCAAAGAATTGTTCATTAGGCCTCAGAGACAAGACTTTCAAATATTATCGATAAGAAATTTAAATAAGTCGGTTATTGTGAAATGGATTTACCCGTAATAAAAGTGTATATAGAAAGTGTTTAAACAATAGACCGGGATGTGCGGTGGTTTTTCCCCCCGAAAGATTATATCGGTAAAAGTTTATTAACAAAAGACATTGAATTGAGAAACAGGTATCGTTTGTAGCTATTAGTAAGAAATATTTGTAAAGCAGATAGATTTAGTTAGAATAATTAAAGAATGTTGTTTTCTGGAATTACCCGAATGACGTTTTAATAGAGAGAGTTGGTTGATAACGATATACGTCACAGAAGATTTTTATTGGTCAATTTTTGAATGCAAGGAGGGAGTGGTTTTGGCTATGAGATAGGAGAGAGGAAAGGAGTTAGTCAGTTTTCGTCGCCCAAGAAGGAAGGAGCTTTGTGGTGTGTTTTGTTTGAAGTCCCGAAGACGTAATTTACCGGGTGTGTTTATTTGCTGTGTAAAAGCTGATCAGTGTGAGGAACGGGGTACAGAGAGATAGAAAACCAAAGGGTATAAGAATATTAATATCAGACGAAGCCGGAAACATTTGAAGTTATAAACAGGCGCGGAGATTGGTTCAAAAGGAGGCTGCATAGAATTACACGAGTTGTTGGGTTGCAGATACAAGGACAGATAGGAGAAAGGTGTGCGTCTTCTGGACCAAAATAGGAGCAGAAGCAGAGAAAGGTTTTTTTTTTATGGCGTGGCCATAGAATTGCAACGGCAGATAACGAAAGGTCAGTCAATTTTCATTAGAGCAGGAGTGTGGTTTTCATTTATTAATTAAATAAATTGAATAAATAATAGAGACAGTTAATTTTGCGATCATTTAAAAAAAAATTATAAAGAGAGCTTAGTTATAACACATATTAAAAATCAGTGTAAAATAACATTTGGGTCCATGATAGAAAACAACTTCTCATATATTTAAAGTATTGTATTGCAAATATTAAAGGATTGATTGTTATATAAAATTTCAATAAAATAAAGGACATCTCACATATACTTCAGTTGAAATTCTGTGTATTTTATTCAGGTCATATTACCTATCCCAATTAGGAAGCCAATTGGAAAATATTTTGAATCCACGATCAAAGGTAAATAGTACAAGTTCAATAGCCTGAGATTGTAATTAATTAATGCTGATTTAGTGTAATTAATTGGAGATTAGATCATTTAATAAATATAGACAGGATCTTTTCTAAATAAGCAATAGAATACAATTTAAATAGCATAACAAAATGGCCCCCAACGTGTAAAGCTTTGAAAAATATTTCTAGTTGGCAAATTTGAAAGGATAGGAGTAGACGAGCAGATATTTGAAAGTTTATATGCCGTGGATAAAGTGAAATATTATGTAAAATTTGAGGACATAAAGATTTATATATTTTTTTAAGATACAATTTACCATAATTGATTTATTCGTGATATTGACAATTTATAGGTTACCATAATTGATTTATTTGTGTGATATTTACATTTGATAATTTTACCATACGTGATTTATTTGATTGAATTTGACATTTGATATTTTACCATTTGATTTATTTGTGGGATATTGAAATTTGATACTCGTACTCAAGAGTTATTACATTTGAACAAGAAAAGTCCCGTTTGGTGCAACAGACCAGTAGAATTTTATATTTGGCGGGGACAAAAACAACATGTCGACCACAAGCAGTCAAAGCAAAATGCAAGAAAGGAAGGAGGATAACAGAGAAGAGGAAACAATGTTTGAAGAAGGATCGGATAATGAAGGAAATGTTACAATAATAGAGGAAAGAAAAGAAACAGGGATGTTAGAAAAATTATTAGCAATGATGCAATTACAGACACAACAAATACAAGAAAACCAACGGAAAACAAGACAAGCAATAGAACAGAAATTAGAAGAAAATGATAGAAAAATGGAAAAGCGTTTGGACAAATATGAAAATGAAGTAAAAGTCTGTTTAGAAAAAGTTAGTGAAACAGAGAGGAAACTAGAGATGCAGAGAGAAGAAATGGAAACTAAAATGAAGGATATTAAGGCTGTCCATAAAAAGGAACTGGAACAGTTAGAAGAAAAATTTGAAATGGCGTTACTAGAAGACAGGAAAGAAATGGAAAGGAAATTTAAGCAAAATGAAAAACAAATTGCAGAGATGGAGATAAGAGGAGTAGAAAGAAAGGAAGTTATCGTACCTAGCACAGAAGACGTAAAAGTACGATTTGGCGGGGATATAAGGAAACTACACCCAGTGCCTTTTATAAATAACCTAAAGAAAAAAGTCACATACATAGGACCGTTTGCAACAGCAAAGGAAACCATCCGAAACCATCTCAAAGAAGAGGCAAATCTTTGGTTTGTCAGCAAGGAAGAAGAATTTGACAATTGGCAAGATTTTGAGAGAAGATTCTTAAATTATTTCTGGGGAAAAATCCAGCAACTACAAGTAAATAAAGAGTTACAAAATGGAAAATACCATGAGAGGATGGGCGTATCAGAAACGATGTACGCATTACAACTCTATAATAATGCAAAACATTTGCAATATAATTATTCATCAGAACAATTGGTAGAGTTGATATCGCGACACTTTGAAGATACCTTGGAAGACCACATAAATCTCCAAAATTACAAGGACATTGACAGCTTATGTCAATTTTTGCAAATGAGAGAATCACGTAGGCATGAAAGAAGAGAAAGAAGACCGCAAGAAAATTATAGACAAAGAGAAAACCAAGAATATAGAGATAGAGGTCAAAATTTTAGAAGAGATTATCCAAGACGAGAATTCATACCTAGACGGGGATACGAAAATAGACCGAAAGGAAGAGAGAATTATGAACCCAGAACCCAGAGATGGAATGAAAACAGGGATCGGGAAAATCAGAGTAGAAATAACCGCCCATACCAAGGAAACAGATACAATAACCCACGGAATGAACAGGAATCTCGCGGTAACCGATACGGGAATGATAGACCAAAAGAGAACAGAAGAGAAATAAATAATATGCAAAGAGAAGAAAATGAATATGAGAGAGAAGATGACGGGCGAGAAAACACAGAAGAACAACAGGCGTGTTTTCAAGAAGGCGCTCACTAAAAACGAAGAAACAAACAGGAATTTTTTGTCACCCCAAGGAATTTATTAAACTGGCAGGAAACAATGAAAAGAGAAATGGAGTTAATTTAAAATTTGTGGATGGATTTATAAATGAGAAACCAATTAAAATTATGATAGACACAGGCTCTGAAATAACACTGGTCAACAGAAAATTAATCGAAGAAGTAAATTTAACAAGTCTAATTTATAAAATACCTAGGGTGAATTTAGTGGGCGCAAATAAACGGACATTGGCAACAATAAATGAAGGTATACGAGTAATGGTACGATTGAAAAAAAATATGTATGCACTTCAATGTGTAATAATGCCGAATATGTCACATGACATGATTGTAGGCGTTGACGAATTAACGGAAAAACATGTAGTGATCGACTTCAAAACCAATACGATGAAAATAACAAAGGAAAAAGAAGAAGAACAGGATAAGGAACAAGAGAAACAAATTACGGACGAATCAGAGAAAGAACAAACGGTGGAAATGAACCTGGTGACAAAGAAAGGAAAAGGAAGAAAGAGGGGAAAAGGTCAGAAAAAGATCAAAGAAAAAAAAACCTGGGATTCCTCAAAAGATGAGACGAGCTCAGGAGAAGAAGACGGAAAGATTTTGACAAGAAATGAAAGCAAAACTTGGGATTCCTCAAAAGAAGAGACGAGCCCAACAGAAGAAAAAAACAAAGGAAAATGAAGAGGACACAATGGAGACAGTGGTGTTTGAAAAAGACACGGAGTACACGGTGAATATGTGCGAAGAATTTGATGGGAGAGACACAAAATGGATATGTGGAGAAGGCAAAGAAAATGATTTGCGTAAAATTTTAAGAGACTATGAAACGCTGATAAATAAGGAAAACCGAGTGGCCACAAATACGTAGCATAAGTACAGTTAGCATACAGGAAGTGCGTTTTAGTTTGTCTCGAGAAAATTTAGTTGCATAGATTGATAAATTTTATCGATTACAAAGGCGGGGATTTGTTGTACTTTTGAATGTCTGTTAGCAATAAAAAACCGATATACAAATTTTATTACTTAAATAAAAATTAAAATTATTGATATTTCATAATGACACGGGCATATAAATTTTCAAACATCCTGTATAAGACAAAATATGTATTTTAAGTTGTTCAAAGAATTGTTCATTAGGCCTCAGAGACAAGACTTTCAAATATTATCGATAAGAAATTTAAATAAGTCGGTTATTGTGAAATGGATTTACCCGTAATAAAAGTGTATATAGAAAGTGTTTAAACAATAGACCGGGATGTGCGGTGGTTTTTCCCCCCGAAAGATTATATCGGTAAAAGTTTATTAACAAAAGACATTGAATTGAGAAACAGGTATCGTTTGTAGCTATTAGTAAGAAATATTTGTAAAGCAGATAGATTTAGTTAGAATAATTAAAGAATGTTGTTTTCTGGAATTACCCGAATGACGTTTTAATAGAGAGAGTTGGTTGATAACGATATACGTCACAGAAGATTTTTATTGGTCAATTTTTGAATGCAAGGAGGGAGTGGTTTTGGCTATGAGATAGGAGAGAGGAAAGGAGTTAGTCAGTTTTCGTCGCCCAAGAAGGAAGGAGCTTTGTGGTGTGTTTTGTTTGAAGTCCCGAAGACGTAATTTACCGGGTGTGTTTATTTGCTGTGTAAAAGCTGATCAGTGTGAGGAACGGGGTACAGAGAGATAGAAAACCAAAGGGTATGAGAATATTAATATCAGACGAAGCCGGAAACATTTGAAGTTATAAACAGGCGCGGAGATTGGTTCAAAAGGAGGCTGCATAGAATTACACGAGTTGTTGGGTTGCAGATACAAGGACAGATAGGAGAAAGGTGTGCGTCTTCTGGACCAAAATAGGAGCAGAAGCAGAGAAAGGTTTTTTTTTTATGGCGTGGCCATAGAATTGCAACGGCAGATAACGAAAGGTCAGTCAATTTTCATTAGAGCAGGAGTGTGGTTTTCATTTATTAATTAAATAAATTGAATAAATAATAGAGACAGTTAATTTTGCGATCATTTAAAAAAAAAATTATAAAGAGAGCTTAGTTATAACACATATTAAAAATCAGTGTAAAATAACATTTGGGTCCATGATAGAAAACAACTTCTCATATATTTAAAGTATTGTATTGCAAATATTAAAGGATTGATTGTTATATAAAATTTCAATAAAATAAAGGACATCTCACATATACTTCAGTTGAAATTCTGTGTATTTTATTCAGGTCATATTACCTATCCCAATTAGGAAGCCAATTGGAAAATATTTTGAATCCACGATCAAAGGTAAATAGTACAAGTTCAATAGCCTGAGATTGTAATTAATTAATGCTGATTTAGTGTAATTAATTGGAGATTAGATCATTTAATAAATATAGACAGGATCTTTTCTAAATAAGCAATAGAATACAATTTAAATAGCATAACAATATATATATGTATATATATATATATATGTATATATATATATATATGTATATATATATATATATTATATATAAATATATATAAATACATATATATATATATATATATATATATATATATTATATATAAATATATATAAATACATATATATATATATATATATATATATATATATATATATATATATATATATATATATATGTGGTGATTCTTACTAGTCAGAAAAATAAAAAATGTATAAATAGGAAATCAGATATTGACAACTTAAGTAACATTTATTGTTACATATTAACATATCAATAAATATCATCATAATCTCATTTTCTATCGACATCCTGACATTAAAAAATTTATATGTGCTTAGCCAAACTGACTGGATTAATTTATTGTTTATCGACAATTAAATAAATAATAATAAAAACTATTGTTACTGGTTTTGCTTTCCACGTAAAAGAACTGTATATTCATTCATATATGTCCATTAATCAAACAAACATGATAATGACATATATAGTGACAATATAGTTAATTACCGCCGGTAAAAATGATATATATATATATATATATATATATATATATATATATATATATATATATATATATTAAAATAGTAAATAATATGTTTATTATATGGGATTAAGCCACAATTGATTGTAATGAGAAATACATTTTTAACTAACTAAAGTTTGACGTTTCGATTTCTACTCCGCAAACCGTTTCCAAAAAACGATTATTTAAAAAAGTCTGCGAAAATGTATAACCAATAAGCAGTTGTTAATACATTTAATACTTTAACCTACTAGTAGGAAACTATCAAAACAAAATTACTTTGCCACAAGGTTTTTAAGTTTGATATGTGAATTTAGGCAAACAAGTATCTGGTAGAACCAGGGGAATCATATGTTCTACCATATATTCGTATTTTTAAAAGAAAAGGTAAAAAGCATTTTAGACCAGGTCGTGACGGAAGTGTCTAGATTTGGGGAAATGGAATTTTTATAATATTTGAAGTATAGCTTATGGATTATTTAGAAGTAATGAATGATTATATTGATGCTGATATTTTCTGTGTTAGTACGTTTATTCATAAAATTTTCTTTTCTTAGAATGCGACATATTTCAAGGAAATTATTCTCAGTATATAGAGATTTAATGTTATTAACGTTTATTTGATTTGATAACTACTCTATATTTTTTATGCATATTTTAGTAGGTAGACTTGCGAAGTTTTTGAGTTACCTGAGGAAAATCTAGTTCATAATCATTCTTTTAATGACGAATTTCAAATTCTTCACATTCAAAATAAAGGCCTTAAGCTATCTTTGTTATAATCAATGAAAATTAACAAATTAAAAAACACAGACAATTCTGAATGACCAACTTGAGACAAACAGTTCTCCCCTTCTCAACCTATTTCGTTAAAGACTATAAAGTGTAAACGCATACCAAAAATAGATCACTTGAGAAAGGCACTCTGCCGAAACAGCTGTAGTGATAAGATTTTATAATAAATTTTGTGAAAGTTTTGAAAACAAAGTTTTTAGTGTTTTATTGTTACATAAAATAAATTTTCATCAATTAACGGTTGAATCCATCAATTATTCTAAAACTGCCTTTTCGGGTTACATCACAAAAAGTTTTTGAACTAATCAATTGCTATTTAGGACCCATAGCCATGATGTCAATCTGTTTAAAACCACATAATTTAAATTTAACATCAAATGTGTATTAATAAACACACTTAACACCGTTTAAAGGTTTTTTACCCACATATTTAGTGGCTTCACCCGGTAACTGCACTGGTGATGGACTTATTATTCGGAAAACGTTCTGTGATGTAGCCCAAAAGGGCAATTTTAGAACACATATACCTTTTATAAAGGATTTTTTAGCTAAAAGTTTTTACAATAATGAACGTTACAGGACTATTAGCAAATGTGTGAAAACTTCAATTTTTGAGTCTGGCATTATTTTAAAGCAACAGAAGGAACAACTATTAAAAATAATCCAAAAAATAATAGAAAAAAATATTTTAAGTCCGGTTACGGTACGTACGGCTAAGATATAGTTCTCAATATGCTGACAAATTAAATTTACACTGTACTACACTGACTGACTGTACATTGTATGCATTATGTATGGCTTTAGTAGCATTTATTTCTAAAATATAGTTCTACTTTTTTAAGGTGATATCCAGGAATGTTCAACTTTTGCTTAGTTGTTTACGATTAAGAGGTTTCAGTGTGACTCAAATAATAGTATCATTAATCCTTCTGAA
Source organism: Diabrotica balteata (assembly GCA_918026665.1). Lineage (NCBI taxonomy): Eukaryota > Metazoa > Arthropoda > Insecta > Coleoptera > Chrysomelidae > Diabrotica > Diabrotica balteata. Next base: position 64,212,340 of record OU898278.1, read on the forward strand.
TGCATCATAATTTTGTACAAGCTCTTTAGCTGCATTTTATAAGGCAGCTCGCGTGATTAACGAACATTTTTTAGAAAAGTACATTATAATAAAATCTGCATATCTTCACAAGGTTTACAGATATTTTTAACAAAACAAAGAACAAAACAACACTACTATAATTTCAATAACACATTATCTTACATACAATATATAATAATATCTTGGGCCCGGCTAAGAATTAACAAGCAATTTACATATTTCTTTGTGTTGAGCAGACTCAAGCTCCAGTTTGCAACGAGTCAGCAACCAAATTAAAAATTATAGCTATAGGTACAGGGTAGGCACTAAGAACTTATATATATATATATATATATATATATATATATATATATATATATATATATATATATATATATATATATATGGAACTAACTTGACTGATATTTCCATTAACAACTAACCTACTTAAATAATAATTTTCATTAATTATTGTTGTATTGTTCGTTGTATATATATATATATATATATATATATATATATATATATATATATATATATATATATATATGTATATAAATATTTAAATTGCTTAGCCATATATTTATGGCAAAATAGACCGTCCAATAGGAACTTATCCAAAGAACAGAATGTAGTAGAACAGAATTTGTTAGCACAAAAGTAATGGTTATGGTCAATAATAACAAAAAATAATACAATATGTCTTAAAAACTTGTAAAAAAAGAATTTAAAATGTTATAAGCCTATCACTATCTTGAAACCTGCTGTTAATTGCTCCACTTTTTATAAATCCATATCCTGATATCCCGTTATCAGATATTGTTATATCCATATATATATATATATATATATATATATATATATATATATATACACACTCAAAAATGTTTTGCATATTATCTGTAACGCCACTGAACGTTTCCAATTTGAAATTTGTTGCACTGATTTTTTTTGTCTACTAAAATAATGTATTTTACTGCTTGTTTTTTGTTTCTTAATCGTCGCAGAGGTTCTTAGAATTCATATTGTGTTCATCAGTTTTCGAAAACCGATATTTGTAAAAATTGGTTTGCGTTTTATTCACTTTGTAGTAAACAATATGAATAGGCAAGTAATATCTGAGTTCAACAGAGCTAGAATCGTTACTTTGATTGAGGAAGGCCACACACAAGTCGACGTTGCTGTCCAAGTTGGAGTTAATCAGAGTGATGTGTCTCGGATTGTGAAAAAATATCGAGAGACGAATTCTGTAAGCGATCGTCCAAAAAGCGGAAGACCCAGAATTACTACCAATGTCCAAGAACGATTTTTAACGTTAACTGCCCGGAGAAACCCCTCTATGACTGCCCCAGCTATTAGAAGAGAGCTCCAGCAAGCGCGTAATATTGTAATTTGCGATCAGACTATTAGAAACAGGTTACATTCGGCAAATTTATTTACAAGAAGACCATTGTTTGTACCAAAGCTTACGTTAGAACAGAAAAGGACTCGACTGGAATGGGCCAATGAACATTTACAATGGCATGACAACAGATGGGGAAAGGTCTTATTTTCTGATGAAACCAAAATTAGCCTTTTGTCGGATAATCGCCGAATTAGGATTTGGAGGAACCCAAATCGACAGGATAGACTTAACCAAGCTGTCCAAAGAGTCCCATATCAAGGTGGCTCTATAATGTTTTGGGGCGGCATCATGCTAAATAATAAAACTCCTTTAATTCCTATTGTTGGTAACATGAATGGACAAATTTATATTAATACCATTCTTAGGCCTGTTGTACACTTGTGGCGAGGAGCTGTTGGTCCAGAATTTATTTTTATGGACGACAATGCGCCTCACCATCGTACGAGACATGTAGCAGATTTTTTAGAGACAGAAGATAACGTCAGATTACAATGGCCACCTTGCTCACCTGACCTTAATCCCAATGAACACGGATGGGATATGCTCAAAAGAAAAATTCAGTCCCGGCAGCCACCCCCAAGGACACTACAAGACCTTAGAATAGCAGCGATTGAAGAATGGGGCACCATGGACCAGAACTACGTTAATACACTTATTAGAAGCATGGGACATCGCATTCAGTCTTGCATTGATGCAAGAGGTGGAAATACGGCATATTAAGTGTTATGGAATACTATGCGTTTATTTCTTCTCCGGACTAACTCTTTGTTTTGGAATTAAACAGAATATATTGACATGTATAAATTTATTATATTAGAGGATGAAAATTACACTGCTGTTATTTCTTAAAACTATAAATTTATAAGTTCTGTTATCTACAATTATTTAACGATGTTTCTGGATGGATTTGAGTACAAGAGATTGGACTCAAATATTAATATTAAAATAGCAAATACGGATAGCTTATCGAACAAAGAAATAAGAGAAATAAATTATTATTATTCCATAGATACGAAGTATTAGGCGAATAAACTAGCGAAACTTATTTATTCTAAATAGGAAAATATTTATGAAGAGTATTGATTCTGATTTCTAACAGCAAATAATTATTAGTGATTATACATGAGAACTTTTCATAATTGTAAATAACATATACCAGGTGACTAAAAACTATATAGAAATACATAGATACTTTAATTATCTTACATGTGAGTAGGTAGGTACATTACACCTCCTTTTGTAAGAATGAAAATAATTGTAAAATGAATTTTCATTTAAATGGTATAAAACATTTGTATACATTATTATTTTATTTTAACACATTTAAATAGTTTCTTTTAGTCTCGATAGTCTTTCACTTCGTCTTATCGGTGTAGTCTCTGTGAAACTAGTCTCTTCACACTTTTTGGATTCACTATAATTATTGTCTTTATTATGTTTACAATCTATACTTAAATCTGTCTCATGTACATGTTTTCGTTTACTTTGACATATATTTAGTGTTAAACAATTTGTAATTTGTTGACAACTATGTGACGGATTTCTACGAAATCGTCGGTAAAAATATTTAATTATCCTGTATAAAATATAAAGTAACATACATTTTATCAAAAATAAGATTGCATAAGTGAAATAAGAACTATTTTTTATTGTGTCTGAAAAATTAATATTTGTTTCTGAGGTCATTTTCTCTAAATTATCTAGTTTATGGCTTGCTAAATTTAATGCATCTCGATCGAGATTATTTAATTGTAAGGGAACAAGGTGTAATTTGGATTCATTATTTATCTTAATATCATCACAACAGACTTCTGGAAGGGATAAATCTGGAATGATAGACTGAAAATTACTTTCTTTTGGATTTGAGACAGATATCAAAATAGTTGATCCGGTGTAAGTTTTGCAATTATTCGAAGTAGAAAAAATACCTGTGTTTGAAAGAACAATAGATATTGGCGTACTAGTCTGACAGCTTAAAGTTAAATCTGTTGGTTTGGGTAAAACATATATCCAAGAATTTGGTTTGTTTAATTTATGCCAAATTTCATATTCTGTTTGAATTATACGAGTATCGCAACTAGATGGTATGTTTGTTATTGAAGTTAACAATTCAGTTTCACAAATTGGATTAGTGTGTGTAAATCGGAAAGTATCAGGATTTTTGCAAATAAGTTTTTCTTCATCTAATGAATAACAGTCTTCTAATGTATCAATAGTAACATAAATGTTTCTATTTTCTGAAAGAACAAGATATTTGACAGATGGAAGAATAAAGGTAAGTCTCTTTAATGTTGGATGAATTATAGGAAGAGATATTAGTTTAAAAAGAGAATAAGGAGTATTACTAACCAAAGGTATACTAACCGTAATTAAAATCTTGTTATCAAAATATATATATTTAAGTAAAATGATATCGAAATATTTATGAGCATAATCGATAGTCAATGGAAATGGATAAGTCGATGTACTAGGTAAATGCGTTACCGTTTTAGATAATTCTTGAATTAGTTGCTCAGGTGTTATAACAGAAGGATGAAGGTTATTATTTCTTGCAAATAGAATAACGTTTATTAGAGTAGAATATTCTTGTTGTAATTCTGTTATAAAGAAAGTTAGTAAAGTAAAATGTTCTTCAATTTTTTGTTTTAAATCTAAATTAAAATATTTATTATTCATTTTATCTGTGTAATTGGTAATTGATTCAAAATTTTTATCAAAAATCACTTTGTTTCGGTCTAGATTTGTAATAGAGTTATTAAAATTTGCAATCGTGGCTTTTACTACATGAATTTGTTGTTTTAGTAAATCAAGAAGATGATTTTCGTTACTTTCAGCTTTGTTAATAGCATTATTGAAATTTTCAGCATCATCACTGTCTAAGGTACCGAATAAGGTCCTGAAAACAGATCCAATTGCATTAAATAGAGCGCGTTTTGGTCTAAAATGTTCATGCAGAATTATGTTTTTTAAAGTTTGTTCATCTTGAAAGAGTCTAGGTATGATTTGTCCTAAGAGTTTTAGTGAAGTATCACATAATCGTAATTCAATAAGAACTGGTTTGTTTTGACACAGTCTTAATGTTTTTTGATAGGTGAGATCTACAAAATTTAATTTGTCTGTAAAAGGTTGTAAAGGAATATGACTTAATATGTTCCAATGAGTTTCAATAAATTGAACATTTTTTATGTGTTCGTAATAGATTCCAGGTGATTTGTTGATAGGAGTATTGGTATATTTCTTGTGAATTTGTTCACTATTTGTCAGCCATATTATTGCATACCTGAAACAAAAGCATGTTTCAATCTATTCATGTGAACTTTTATTGGTTTTTTATTTACTAAAATTGTGCAATTGACAGGAGAATTTATCTCTAGAATTTTATAAGGTCCATTATAATTTTGTGTAAGTTTTTTGGTTTGACCCTTCTTTGTTTGCTCATTTTGGAGATATACTAATTGTCCTTCTAAGAAAACGGTGTCATTAATCTTTTGGTCATAATATTTTTTACTGACTACTTTAGATTCTAATAGATTCGTTTTTGCTAACTCATGAGATTTTCTAAGTTTAAGTGTTAAATTATCTAAATAATCTTCATATGTATATTTGAGTTCTACTGGTCGTATTATACTGCTAGGTAGATTAGGTGTATATCCAAATATTAGTTCATATGGTGTGAATTTGGTTGAAGTATGATTAGTTGTATTATATGAAAACATAGCAAAATCTAGCCATTCGTCCCAATCGGATTGATCAGCTTTAATATAATGTTTAAGGTAGTCTGCTAAAGTAGCGTGACTCCTTTCTAATGCAGCATTTGATTCTGGATGATAAGCAGTACAATTTATATGTCTGATTTTAAAAAGCTTGGCGATTTGAGAAAATAATTTGGAAGTAAAATCTCGGCCTTGATCAGTAACTATTATATCGGGTTTTCCAAACTTGCAAATAAATCCACGAACCAGATTTTCAGCGATAGTCTTGGTTTCATGATTCGGAATTGCATAAGCTTGAGAAAATTTTGTTAAGTCATCTTGTAATGTTAATATGAACTTATTACCTGACTCGGTTAAAGGTAAAGGACCTACTATATCTAAAAATATTTTTTCTAATGGATTTGAGCTTGTTGTTGTTATCTCCATGGGCTTTACGAATTTTTTTCTAACGAGTTTATTTTTCTGACAAGATTCACAGGTTTTTATAAAGTTTTTAATATCATTTTTCATATTATTCCATTTGAAATGTTTTTTTTTATACGATTGTATGTCCGATGAAAACCAGAGTGTCCAGCCGTAGGACTAGTGTGATTCTCTTGTAATATTGTAGTTATTTCCTCAGGTTCAGGATTTGTTAGTATATCATGATAAATGATAATAGATATATCAGTTTTTCTAAAAATAAATCTAATCATAGATCTAATTTTTCCCCAACTTAATTTATCGTAGCTAAAAGTTATTCTGGGTAGGCAAATTTTTAATATTTTATCATTTAATAACCAGTCTCTTAATTTTATTAGGGAATTAAATATATCTTCATAAGAGGTATTGTCCCAATAATTATTTTTTATAAATATGTAATAAAAGTTTTTATTTTGATCAGAAATATATATAATGTCATTTAGTCTTGGATTTTTGGCTTTCAATTTTTCTATATGACTGAATTGTTTATTTATTTGTTTCTGAACGATCTCATTAAAATTTAAATCTACGGAAACAAACAATGCTAAATTTTGTGAAAATGATGTAATCTTTTCATTGGTTTCTTTTATATTATCATTTGTTATTAATATAGTTTCGGATTTAGATAAGAACTGTGAATAAGTGTCATTATTTTCTTTACTCATTTTGTTTATTTGTAAGGTGGTTGTTGCCGGGTTTTTGTTTTCTTCGCAAATATTTGTTTCAGATATGGTTAAAGGAGGACGACTTAAACAATCAGCATTTTGATTTAATTTACCTGGTTTATAAATAATTTCATAGCTATATTCTTCTAATGCTAATCTCCACCTAACGAGTCTTGATCCGGGATCTTTTACATTAAATAGCCATGTGAGTGGTTTATGATCCGTATAAATGAAAAATTTATTTCCGTACAAATATGGTCTAAAGTGTTTAACACTCCATACAATTGCAAGTAATTCTTTTTCTGTTGTGCTATAGTTTGATTCCGCTTTGTTCAAGGTACGACTAGCATAAGCAATAGGTAAATCATCTGGTACTTTACCTTGAGAAAGTATGGACCCTATTGCATAATTACTAGCATCCGTTGTTAAGACAAAGGGTTTGGTAAAATCTGGATACTGAAGTATTGGTTCTGAACAAAGTATTGATTTCAGGTTCTCAAATGACTGTTGTTGAATGCTTGTCCAATTAAATTCAACATTTTTCCTCAGCAGTTTTGTTAAAGGTTGTGTTAAAGCACTGAAATTTTTTATAAAGCGTCTATAATAACCAGTGAGACCCAAAAAGCTCTTAATATCTTTTTGTGTTCTGGGTATAGGAAAATCTGTAACAGCACATACCTTTTTTTCGTCCGGTTTGACACCAAATTCAGTTATTAAATGTCCTAAATACATTACTTCGCGACGAAAAAATTCGCACTTATCTGGTTGTATTTTTAAGTTGAATGTAGACAATTTTTCGAATACTTCTTTTAATCTTTTATTATGATTTTCTAATGTATCGGCATGAATGACTATATCGTCGAGATAGACAAAACATCTGTAATTTTGTATTCCTGAGAGGACAGTATTCATTAGCCTTTGAAAAATACTGGGAGCATTTTTTAATCCAAATGGCATTCGTGAATATTGATAATGTCCAGACGGAGTTGAGAAAGCAGTCTTTGGAGAATCCTCAGGATCCATTTTGATCTGGTGAAATCCTGATGTTAAATCTATTGTTGAAAAATATTTTGAATGACCCAATTGGTCTAATATATCGACTATATTCGGAAGTGGAAATGAATCTCCTATAGTAATATCATTTAGTCGTCGATAGTCTATAACAATTCGCCATTTCTTCTTTGCTGAAGCATCGGCCTTTTTTGGCACAACCCAAAGGGGCGAATTCCATGGCGAAGTTGATTCTTCGATAATACCGTTTAATTCAACATCCGTTTCAGTAGTGTTTACGATTGAGGTTAAAAAGAAATCATTTTTTACTTTAACAACACTAGGACATAAAAATACACCTTTAAAGATTTCGCGTTCGGGACATAATCCTTCGCTTAATTCATTATTTATTACTTTAATTTGAACAATTGTTTCAGTTCTTGCGGATAGAATAGTTTTATTACTTCTTGAGTTAGAATTAGAGTTTTGATTTAGTATAAGATCGTCTGAACAGGATTTTTCTTCTGAACAGGATTTTGATTTATGATTTCGTGAAGAGTTACAAGTTTTATTTGTGCATATCTCAGTGGATTTTACACATTTTGGACTTGAATTTTCTTTGGATTTAGAGTTAGATTTAGATTGAATTGGATTGGATAGTAGTTCTTCACTACTTAAGGTTATTTGGATATCATTGGTTTCTAAATAAGAATGATCCTCTATGGATTTAGCATCATAAGGAAATATTTCATCGATATTAGAACTTGTCTCGATATTTTGATCTCTCAGAAATTCGTCATTGTCATTGTTTAATGGAAATTTTATATATTCAATTGGAATAGAACAATTTTTAAAGTTTAATTTATTTTCTTTATAATCAATTTGGCATTTATTTATTTCAAAAAAATCGCTACCTAATATACCGTCGAAATGAAGAGGAAAATCGTCTTCTACGACATAGAAAACATGAGTTTGGACAAAATCTTTTATCTTGAAATTTACGTTACAACTACATATAGTTTTATTTGGATTTAAGACATTTTTATCAATGCCTCGTAGAGTAATAGACTTAGAATAAATTTTTGGAATGTTTAGTATTTTTGAATATTTAATTAAAGAAATATCTGCGCCTGTATCGATTAGAAACTTGCAAGAGGATGGATTAGAATTATTTACTAAGGGTAAATCTACATAGGAAGTGACTGAGAAGTTGATGGTTGTGATACGGCCTGAACTGAACGAACTCCTCGAGAATCGACCGTTGGTTGTCGAGGATTCTGGAAGTTTAAAGAATTTGTTGGATTTTTGTTTTTATTGTTAAATTCGCGTTTTCTACATTCTTCTATAACGTGACCTGGTTTTTTGCAGTATCTGCAAAAACGTTGGGAAGTGTTGGTATTTTCTTTTCTTAAGTTTGGAGGAAAATCAGAATTGGAATTTGAATTTGAAGGTTTATAATTTTGATTTTGAGAATTTGACCTTTGAAGATTTGAATTAGGATATTTTGGGTTTTGAAAACTAGAATTTTGAAGATGTCTAACATTTCTATCTGAATTGTTTTTATATCGACAGTTATTTGAGGAATGGTTATTTCGTTTGCAAATATTACAGAATGGTCTGAAAATTTCTTGTCTTGATAACTGTTCTTGTTCTTCGGCAATTGCTATAGCAACAGCTCTTTCTAAGGAATCTGGATTTCGGGCTTTGATTAAAATAGAGAGGTCTTTGTTTAATCCTCTAATAAAGACATTTAGTGCTTGAGTTTTTAAGAGTTTAGTACATGCATTTCTTGCATCTGGAGATAAGTCTGGATCAAGTGTATTTATTAATTTTATATAGCAATTTTCAACTTTATTTGCAAATGACATTACATTTTCACTGGGCATCTGACGTAAGGAATGTAATTCCAATTGCCACTGACCTTCAGTTCGGCGTTCAGAATAAGCATCTAATAAGAAGTCTTTTAAATCTTTCCATTCGTCAAATGTTCTGTTTCTAGTTATGGCCCTAGCTTTATCGGTTAATTTAGTTTCTATAATGGCTAATAAGATGGGTTTGGATTGCGGATTTACTAAATTGTATGCTTTATCACAATTGTCTATGAATTCGTATAATTTTGATTTTGTACCATCAAATCTAATGAGAAGTTTTTCAGCTATTTCAATTGATACTGACATTTTATTTGAATTAGAAGTAGAAGAATTTGAAAGAGAATTTGAGTCGGGAGAAGGTATTTGTTCGTCAAATAAGTTACTTATATCAGGATATAAAGTAGACATACGTTTACAAGATTTTTAAAATATGAGACAGAATTTAAGATAGAATGTACTTACAAGTAGAATATTGTTGTTGGTCGCATAGTCTATTATTCCACGGGTTCACCTCTACTTCCGATGGAACTACAATTGGGTTATGACTGGAACTGGATTTCGAACTGGATGTACTGGACCCCAATGTAATTAGTTGTAGTGGCGATTTTTCCACACTGACAGTTTTTTTGAATGATTCCTCGAAGGAAACAAGTCAATTCAAAAATTCCTCAGCTCTCCTTCTATCAGCAATCAGAGGAACTCTGCTACTAATATCCCACGTTCTGACACCAAATTTTGTTATGGAATACTATGCGTTTATTTCTTCTCCGGACTAACTCTTTGTTTTGGAATTAAACAGAATATATTGACATGTATAAATTTATTATATTAGAGGATGAAAATTACACTGCCTGTTATTTCTTAAAACTATAAATTTATAAGTTCTGTTATCTACAATTATTTAACGATGTTTCTGGATGGATTTGAGTACAAGAGATTGGACTCAAATATTAATATTAAAATAGCAAATACGGATAGCTTATCGAACAAAGAAATAAGAGAAATAAATTATTATTATTCCATAGATACGAAGTATTAGGCGAATAAACTAGCGAAACTTATTTATTCTAAATAGGAAAATATTTATGAAGAGTATTGATTCTGATTTCTAACAGCAAATAATTATTAGTGATTATACATGAGAACTTTTCATAATTGTAAATAACATATACCAGGTGACTAAAAACTATATAGAAATACATAGATACTTTAATTATCTTACATGTGAGTAGGTAGGTACATTACATAAGTATTAGTTCTTATATCTGTACCAATTAAAAAAAAAATATATTTATAATACATATTATAAATAATAATAATAAATTGTTGATTCTTTAAATTTTGTTTATTGTTTCTTTTTCAAAACAAACAATTTAATATGTAATAAAGTATTTTCTTATAAAAAAAATAGATTTCACCAGATTTGATGGATAATTTTGAAAATATTACATTATGCAAAACATTTTTGAGTGTATATATATATATATATATATATATATATATATATATATATATATATATATATATATATATATATATATATATATATATATATATGGAACTAACTTGACTGATATTTCCATTAACAACTAACCTACTTAAATAATAATTTTCATTAATTATTGTTGTATTGTTCGTTGTATATATATATATATATATATATATATATATATATATATATATATATATATATATATATATATGTATATAAATATTTAAATTGCTTAGCCATATATTTATGGCAAAATAGACCGTCCAATAGGAACTTATCCAAAGAACAGAATGTAGTAGAACAGAATTTGTTAGCACAAAAGTAATGGTTATGGTCAATAATAACAAGAAATAATACAATATGTCTTAAAAACTTGTAAAAAAAGAATTTAAAATGTTATAAGCCTATCACTATCTTGAAACCTGCTGTTCATTGCTCCACTTTTTATAAATCCATATCCTGATATCCCGTTATCAGATATTGTTTGCTTTTATCCACGTGTTCCGTTCCTTCTCACACATTCATTAACGATTAGTGATTGTAAAACAGTTCTGAAACTGTTTTCTTGTGGCATGTCTAAATATTATGTTTATGTGGGTCTAAACCACAATTAATTATAATGAAAATTAAATTTTTAACTGCTGTTGGACGTTTCGATTTTCATTCCAGAAATCGTTTTCAAAAAAGATTTTTTTTTTAATTTGCGAAAAATATAACCAAAAAGTTGTTAAGTGGTTATGTTTTTAAAAACTGACGATTGACTTACTTGGCCTCGATCTTAGGCAATAGCCATGCTTTTAGTGGAAAAAATCTGAGAATGGTATTTGTGCCCTCAAGATGATATCAAATACTTTTTAGTTATTCGCTGTTGACAAGTTTCATTTTTCGTTAAAAAGAGACATGTTTTTCAAAGGTTTTTTAAGAATAGCTCTGAAACTAAGAGTTTTATCAAAAAAAGTGTAACGACTAAAATTAAAGATATTCTGGAGTAAAATCTTCTTGGAAACCTCAGAGTCTTCTAACAGTATTGCTACAAATTGGTCGCATTGCTTCTGTAGTGATCCTCTTAATATGCTTTTCTAACTTGACTGCACCATACTGAAGACCAATAGTCAGAAATACGTATATACGGTTGCCTTCCATCTTACACACATATTTTATTATATATTTTTCCTTTGTTGTGTCTGTGTATCCTATATATATATATATATATATATATATATATATATATATATATATATATATATATATATATATATCTAGCGTAAGATATAGAAATTAACATTACCAGTCTTCGTTGTTGAACCGCGTTGATTATCATTGCGCCGTAATGATTTGATAAGTGATCAGTGTAGTAGTGTCTGGTTACTCCGGAGACTGAGAGCTCGGAAGCCCTGAAGAAGACATAGAAGAGGATGTCGAAAGCTCGGCGCCATAATATTCAACGCGGTTCAACCCGGAAGACTTGTAAGGTTAATTCCGGTAATACAATTAATCTTAGCTCTAGGTTTAATTGTACTAACCGCGTTTCTTCCGGCTCGAGGAGATAAGAATACGGCCGGGGCCAGAAGACCCTGCCTGTCGTAAGAGGCGACTAATGGGCGGATATGAGAGGTGGAGGGCCGTCGTTTGAGGTGTCGGGTTGATAGAAACGCACAGATATGCTTAGTCATCTCAATCACCGGTCTACGTTCCTAGTATCCGAGACGAGCACCTCGTGGGACCACTCTACTCTCATTTTCCATAAGAGCAGGGTGTGGTTGAATGAGCCAGGTACGTATGCACCTCCGGAAGCTGACACCGCGGAAGGGGGAGCGGGAGACTCGGCACGTACCACACCTCGGAATGATCAACGAGTGGTAGAGGAGCGATTCCTCGGCGGCGACCTGTCTACGTGCGAGGTGGTATTCCACCACCTGCTTGCCTTTCCGCCTCCGGGAGGAGGATTCACGGAAGGGTGGCGTGACCCGCAACACAGGTACTACGGGGGAGGTGGAGCCCCACGATGTTTCGGCATCGTGCCACCTCCAATTGGTGTCGGACTCGTAGGGGCAGTGAGTCGCTACGAGTCGTATGCCGAAAGGCCAGGTAGACCAGGGTCCTGCCAATTAATTTTGGAGGGCACAAAGCTATGCAATGTACTAACCGCGGAAACCTTTCGTAAACATATAATAGATCTCTTACCATGGAAAAAATGTGATACAATTAAATATTTTTTTATAAAGATATCAAAAACAGTAATTTTTAAGTATAATTGTCGCTCTCTAAAAAATATAAAAATGTACTTCTAGTAGAGGGCCTAAAATACAAGATCTAGTTACCTCTAATAATATTGAGTAGAATTATAGTATTTAGCTTCTCAAAAATCTGCTATGTTTTTGCTTGTATTAATTTACAATTTCAAATAGATAGGGTCTTTTTCTTTTAAAGTATAATTTTCAATAGGCACTATTCTATCGTTAATATGAAAATTAATAACAAAAACATCTGCAGTTTTGAATATTCATTTTAAAAAACGTAGTTCATCCATAATTTACAGAGTACCTACTAAAGCGTAAATTTTGTCCGGAAAATCGGCATGAATATTAACCATGAGAAATTAAACCATCCGATGAGGTTTATCATCGGATGGTTCACCTTCATAATTACAGACTACAATATTGAATATATTAATGTTTCATAGACGTTTTAGATCGAATTGTCACATCGAAATTTTATTTCGAAGTGTAAAAAAATGTTTTCATCATCGTTTTAATATTAACATAAAATCACTTATTGGCAAATACAAGTGAAATATCACACGATTTTTCATGATATTTATAAACCAAATTTTATAATAAACGCAATAAAAAATACTAAATAAAGAAAAAATAGAGACCAAAGTGGAGGTTGCAATTCACTGATAATATAAAACAATTTATTCGTGTCACTACAACCTTTTAGAGTAACAAACTCTTTATGTTTCATTTGTTATATTTTTATGTAGGTACTCATCTCTGTTGCATATTTCATAATCCCAGTAATAATTAATCCGTGTTGTATAAGCTATGTGTACTATCAAGAAACTTTCTGTTATGTATTCTAGAATTGTAAGATTATCCTATAGATAGTATAGATACTATACCCTAGATGCAAAGAAGCCGTTTAAGTTGGTAACGCCATGTGTATCCACATAAAGGAAGAAAAAAGACCCACGAAAAAATATGAATAAGCAGATTACATAAAACTTTATAGGTGATCAGACTAGAAAGAGAAAGGACAGAGAAAACCACATATTGATGCTTTAACCTTGATCACTCAAGGTACATTGCATAAATGGACCGTAATAGCGGATTAAATGAAAAATAGTAATTTAGAGAAAAATGGGTTTAATGCTTTTTAATTTGTTTTTGGCACTTTTTCTAAACTATTAAACTATAATACTAACATGTTTTAATTACTATTAAACTGGGAATAAGCCACAATTAAAGATAAAAATACGTTTATTGACGTTTCAATTTCCACTTCGGAAATCGTTCTCAAAATACAAACAGTAAATTAAACAAATTTTGTTTTTTGTTACATAGTGAAAAATTCTTCTAATAATTTAATTTTATCTGACTCATTTATATTGACAATTCAGACATACATTATGCATTTTAAAGTAGACGACTTTAAAATGATATTGCCAATATTGTTGAGTTGCGCTCCTGGGACGACTTTACTTATAAGATAGTTCATTCGATTACATGAAATCAACTTTAACTTGAGAATATCCGTCAGAAAAAAATCATAGCATGTAATTCGTCTTTAAAAAGACAAACACATGACATGATGACAGTAAAATTCTCCTGTTCGTGATTCCATAGTAAATTATGAGGGAAAACCAGGAAAAAACCTCATAATACTATCCATTGTAATATACATTGTAAGTATTTGTTCGTGAATTTAGTTTACCTTCAACAAACATCAAAACTCATCATCATCATCATCATCATCATCATCAATCAAACATCAACTTCATACGTTATTTAAAAAACATAAATGATGTATCCTCTATATGTTACTGACTTACTAATACTGGTATTTTCTTATTAATAACTTCCTCTTTCAATATTGGTAACCAGATCCTACTACATTCTGCCGAAGAATTTGCGACACAATTGGCCTCATTTAGCATAATTAGAGCCGCTTCTTTGATTTTTCTTTTTTTACCATCCGTTTCTTTATATACATCATTTATGTTTTTTAAATAACGTAACATATAAAATCAGAATTTTGATGTTTGTTGAAGGTAAACTAAATTCACGAACAAATACTTACAATGTATATTACAATGGATAGTATTATGAGGTTTTTTCCTGGTTTTCCCTCATAATTTACTATGGAATCACTAACAGGAGAATTTTAATGTCATCATGTCATGTGTTTGTCTTTTTAAAGACGAATTACATGCTATGATTTTTTT
Organism: Diabrotica balteata; assembly: GCA_918026665.1. Lineage (NCBI taxonomy): Eukaryota > Metazoa > Arthropoda > Insecta > Coleoptera > Chrysomelidae > Diabrotica > Diabrotica balteata. The sequence continues at coordinate 64,227,385 of OU898278.1, forward strand.
CTGACGGATATTCTCAAGTTAAAGTTGATTTCATGTAATCGAATGAACTATCTTATAAGTAAAGTCGTCCCAGGAGCGCAACTCAACAATATTGGCAATGTATGTCTGAATTGTCAATATAAATGAGTCAGATAAAATTAAATTATTAGAAGAATCTTTCACTATGTAACAAAAAACAAAATTTGTTTAATTTACTGTTTGTATTTTGAGAACGATTTCCGAAGTGGAAATTGAAACGTCAATAAACGTATTTTTATCTTTAATTGTGGCTTATTCCCAGTTTAATAGTAATTAATTTACAATGCCACAAGAAAATAGCTTCAGAACAATATTAACATCTACTAGAGTAATATAACTATAAAAAGTATCTTAAATGTTATTTTTTTATTTTTTTTAAATAATTTATACTTTAAAAGTTATTTAATAAAATGTCGCTTAATTTGTTAATAATTTTTTTAGATCAAGATTAATTGAACTTGTTTGAATTAGGATCCAAATACCGGATTAAAATATATATTTGGCGCTTAATCTAATCAAACGCCAATTAAAAAAAAACAATTAACAACTGTTGGTTATACTTTTCGCACAAATGTTATACCCATATAAACATAGTAATTAACTGCCAAATGCCGCAAGAAAACAGTTTCAGAAATTGAATCTTGAATCTTATGTATCCAAATAAAAAAATACGTGTGATACAGATGCTTTAAATTTTAAGCTTCAATAAATATAAATAGTTTCATCGATCGGTTCCATAGTTAATATACAAAAAACAAGCCACTAAGATATCGAAATCCAATGATGCATTAAAGCCGTCAATGTCATTTTGAATGCCTTCATTCCCTACGATATTTTAATAGAATTTTTTAGCAAGCAATGAAATAAGCTCCAATAACGACCTTATGTCATGAGGTTTTGAGATAGAGACAGTTTTTGCATTAGGCCACAAAATTTACAGTTTGGAGGAATATAAAAATTCGGTAGTTCTGGTTAAATTTCTTCTGTATACTTCTTAAAAATTTTCTCCGTGATTTTTGCTAAAAAGATATTAAAATGATTTCCTTTCATGATCAGTATTTCTTTAGTTTGAAGCCAGTTAATCAAATCCCCATTTATATCTTGGTTTCTATTTATAATATTTTTCAAAATATTGCAAACTTCCTTAAACTCCTCTTTCTGTATCATCTGAACCGTTACTTTGTTTAGTTTTTTGCAATTTTTGATAACGTTCATATAATCTTCTGAAATATACAACAGACTTTATCCTCCGCAACTGTGAGACCATAATATTAATTTTGTTCCTTGAGGTATTAGGTTCTCCTATAAATATTTTATTTTATTAAAAGTGAGCGTACCTTCTGCACTCCTTTTCAAGTTGTCCCTTCAACCCACATATAGCAATGGCCTCGCCCAGCTTTTCCTGAATGTACACCACAGTTATGTGCAACAACTGCCTTTCGCAAAATACAATGTTCGAATCAAATCAAAAGTCAGTACAAAGATTTTTTTAGATTTAGTTTTATGGAAATCTTAAATTCTCGAGGTTTCTAGCCGCTTTTGCTTCATATTAGTAAATCTCTTTGTTTCACAATTTATTTATTTCTCTTACTCAGATGTAGAACTTTGAATTGTTAACTAAAAAGTTTATTTTTGCATGCGCCCTTTTAAGTTTTTTTTTTTAAATTGTCATAAAGTATGCGTTTATAGATACTATTCTGATGTTCTTATAAAAGTGAAACATTATGTTGAAGGTTACATCACTGTTTAAGAAAAGGCGCTTACTTTGGTTTCTACAATAATGCGACCTATATTTTTGAAATTTGCTTATGTGATCAATAATCCTTTATTTTTGTGTTTCCGGCATGTTTTGAAGAGTAGCTGTCTTTTCTCCTCTCTATCTTGAAATCATTATTTTGAATCATTTTTTGTTTGAAATATTAGTCACGACTTGACGAGGATATTCTCAAAGTTTGAATAAACATATTTGAACAAATCGCTTTACCAGCAAGGTGGTATATTTTTGTGTTGGTTGTTGGAACGTGTTCCTTCGACACCTTACTCACCATCTTTAACAAACATGAATCTCCTAACATTATTTTAAAATTAGAAAGATCATCTCGGTTACCCTTAACATGTAGCATTTACACAAGTGAACTATATAGTATTCTGTTGGCTAAACGCATCTTCCATCAAAACAGACATATTGCCATTTGTACAGATTCCCTTTCAGCTATCCGTTTAATCAATACAATTTTCACTGACCCCCATTGATTTAAATTTAAGACAATCATCTACTATCTACCAACGACGTCTACCAAAATATCTCTGATAACGATGTAACAGTCTCTCTCAAATGGCTATCTCCTCATACTGTAATTACTTTTAATTGATAATTATCATTATTGAATATGAAACATCAGATCATTTTTGCCAAAGAAGCTAGCAACTATAGTACTGAAATAACCTTAATTCAACTAGCTAATGATCTCATACTCGTTTTCATTAGAGAATATCTGGTAAAACTTGGTAACAGAGAAAAACAACTCTTAACCACACCAAAGGTACCTATGGTTTCTTGGATGTCTCTCGGAGCTCGTCCGACTTGCCACCATTGCAATGTTTACCTGACCGTGAAACATAGCCAACTACAAATCAACAAATCATTCACCAACCTGCATGAAGCATTGGTACTGAAACCCACTCTTAAGAAAATGCTCAACAACCCTACAGACGTCACGAAAACTGTACTGTTTCTAAAAACCGCTCAGCTCTACCACAAGATTTAATCTCATAGACAATATTTAAAGTTATACAATTATTATTTGTTTTCATTTTTTAATATATATCTAATGTTATTGCTCCTGTAACAACCATAGTTGTCCAGGTAGTTTATTAATACTAATAGTTAATATATTAATAATAATAATAATAATATAATAAGTAATAGTTAATATTAATACTAGTAGTTGAGGTAGTTTATTAATACCAATAATAAATAATTGAACAATAAAATTCAACGATACTATCCTAATGAAATGAAATTGCTCAAATATTAATAAAAATGAAATTAAAAATCAATCTTACGAATATAAGCAATTAATGAATAGATCCTCACTTAATATACTGCCCAATGTTTCCCGTTTAAAAATGAGTATTACAGATATTAATACGGTTTAAAAAAGTGTATTAAAGAAAATAATTAACAACATCGTCATTCAATCGGTTGCAATAATCAATAACGACCCTGCAAATCAAGCGAATCTACAAAACTATTTCAGTTAACAAAGATTTTAGTTGTTTTCCTAAAATTAAACTCTGTTTAATGAAGTTCTCACTTATTAAACCCAAGTTATTGGAAAAAGTGTATTATAAAAGTCTTGCTCCAAATAAATGACAATAATGATAAAAATTGTAGGTATTGTAAATTAATCATACGATATATCAGTGCCTAATGAGCTGCCCACTTCAGTTATTAATTATTCAACGAATTGTCTCTTCCTAATTCATTATTGACGAAATAGTCCAGGCTGTGGGTAAAAAAGCGTGTTATAATTCCATAATTAATTGTAGCAGTTGGGCGTTGTAGAGGGGACCTTCCTGAGTAATTCTTATGTAAAAGCGACCAAAAATTTTTGGTTATTATTTTTTAATGGACGAAAAACAGTGAAAAATTCGTATATTTGAATGTTTCTCAGCAACAAATTAACGAATTTTACTTTACAAAATTTCATTCGATGGGGACTCAAAAGAGCTTCATTTTAAAGCTTAAAACGTTCAAAAAAATCATTTTTGAAATAAATATTGCAATTTAAAAAAAAACAGCAATTGTCGTCTTTGAAGGCTAATTATGCATAAACTATTGGACCAAATTGAACTCACAAAAGCTTAAATGAAAGGTAAAAAAATAAGGAATAATATGTTATAAACAGTTTTGCTTCAAAGTAATTACCTTAAATAATATATTAAAAAAAGGAAAAATATACGAATTTTTCACTGTTTTTCGCCCATAAAAAAATAATAACCAAAAATTTTGGTCGCTTTTACATAAGAATTACTCAGGAAGGTTTCCCCTACACCGCCCAACTGCTACAATTAATTATTGAATTATGACAAAAACTGTCTCTTTTTTTACCCACAGCCTGGACTAAAAAGTCAAAACCATTAAAAGAGGGTAGTAGTAGAGTATAATCGATTAACTAGGTGGTCCCCTAAGCTGTGACAAGCATTAACGCCAGACCTGTATATAAAACCAAAGCAGCCAATTTATTCTGAGATTTTATTATCCTTCTCTCGATAACGCAGAATGGTAAAGACGTCATAAAGGTAGCGTTATTATATTGACTTTACATGTAGAATGCCGGTCTTCACAAATGAAATATTTAAGATAAGAAAATAGATCCAAAATGATCCATTCGCAGTTGCAATGGTCACTGGACCCATTTCGTTACTAGACTAAACCCATGAGCGTACTATAATACTAAAATAAATATCTTTTATACACAATTATTGTAATGATAAACATTTACTTTTTACAAAGTAAATATGTCGAATAGTATAATAATCTTTTTACAGCAATTACAGTAAATGTAGGTATAGCAAGTGAAGAAAATACTGTGAACTTTCCTAAAATATTAGTCAATACGACAAATAGCCGATATTATTAAAATTTGTTTGTTCAAGATCTATAACCTAGATCCCTTATTATATTATTATATATAATATACCTAATACGTAAACCACATATGTCAAAAACATCCCATTTATGATTGATTATAATGGATATAAAGATTTTAGATATAATGTTTGTAAGAATATTATATATATTACTAAATATTACATTATTATTAATATTATTAAATATTATTATATATATCACATCTTATATCATATCTTATAAATGCCAAAATTTTTTGAAATTGTTTCAATTTCCGTAGTAGCATCATTTTGAATAGGCACTTTTTGACTAATTTGCAAGTTTTCATTTTGACACAAATAGAATTTTTACCTACAGTCCAAACCAATTAAAAAACCGTAATCAAAATGATCTTTTTAATCACAAAGACTTCTGTCTCTTTTTCTATATCAAAAATTTTAACATGTAAATTTATCATGCCACTGGTTTTTTTAATGCCATTATTAGTTTTTAAATTAGTATTGTTCGACTCAATTGAATTATTGTTATTTATTTTTAATAACTTTGAATTTATTAATGAAACGTTTGAACTTGAGTCATATAAAAAAAATATTAAAATCCTTTGTAAAAGGTATATATTTAAAAACCCAAACAGGCTATGTTAGACAAAACGTTTTCAGAATCCATATTACATCATCAGTGTCTAGGTGTACATGAATGTAGCACTAAATATATGGGTAAAAAACCGTTAACAAATAATTAGTTACATTTGGTTTACATTATTTGTTATAAAATATTAAGAAAGTATCCGTTGGATTAGGTAACATGGCGACATATGACTTCACGTGAAGTTGCTAGTCCTGAGACGGTGTGTCTACGATGACTTTATGGAAGCAACGAGTTGCTACAGGAACAGCCTACAGACAACTACAGGAACAGCCTACAGACAACTACAGGAACGTCATATACTCCAAAAAGCTCAATATTTTTATTCAACAATAATTTTATTTTTTATCAATGGCAGTATTAATAGTTTTTTGGATCAGCATTTTGTAGTTCACATTCTAACTCTGAATTATTAATAAGTTTAATTTGATCATCCTTATTAGTTTATTATCCTTTGGTTTAAACCAACAAGTTGATTCCAGGTGGTAGCCTGTTCCTTTTTTAAGTTATTCACAGATGGTACATTTATGCCTTTGCTCTCTGTCCAATCTTTGTTTATAATTGTTTTTGTTTTTAACATTTCTTTTATAGTGTAAGAATACTTTTCACTTTATTTATTTGCTAAGTGTTCATTCTTGTTCAATTCACTGAAAAGGTGAGTAGTTGAAGACAGTGAATCTTTATCAAATCTATTCATGATGTTTTCTGGTAAACTTAACACAATCAGATTTATTAGTGTGTTATTGTCAATTAACTTATTAACTTCTAATAATAATCTTCCTTTTTGGTGTAGCATGTTCTAATAGAGACCCAGTTTGATATTTGAATGTAAAAGCATATTTTATTTGGGACATATCTTTTTTTTCATAAGTATCACAAAAGTTTGTTTTCCAAGTTTTCCAATCTGATTTCACTGTATATTTAATTAACATACTACCATACCAATCCAAACATTGTTTTTCAAGTAGATGTCTCAAACTTTGTATTTTATCTTCATCACTTAAAATTTCACACCTTTCACATTCTGTTTTAAATTCTTCCATCCATTTGGAATTTTAATGGAGAATTTTTCAATAAAAAACTTTTCTGTTAGCTTCCCCACATTTTGAATGTTTTTTAAATCTTCATAGCTAACAGCAGCTGGTTGTAGTTTTTCCTCTAAATACTGATCACCAAATTTTAAATTTTCACCTTCATCCAAATAAATCTTCCTTATTTCATCATCTAGTGGGATCCATATATTTCGTTTCTGACCTCTTTTTCAATGAGTTTTTTACTTTTGTAAATGTCCTGGATCTAGATATGTATGTAATTTTCCTGCTTAAATTCGCCTGGGATATCAAAAATACGCTCATATGGAGTCTCAATCGAGTCAATACAGATTTCATTTGATTTACTTACTATCTGAAGATCCTTTTATTATGAATTGGAATCTCAATTTTTCCATGACCAAAAATGTCGTTTTATAAAGTTCCTTTTGATAATTAGTAACACAACTGAGTTTCTGAAATTAAAGATTTATTAAAACATGCTCTGTTTACATTATTTACACAAAATTTTACCTGAAATTAAAGAAACGACATTTAATGTCACTAAGTTTTTACCATAAGAAAACAGATAAAGGAAGATTTAAAGAAATACCAAGAAGACCGCATTAAGAAAATCATAGAGAAGAACAAAAGTTTAAAAACAATGAAGACAAATATAGAAAAAAGAAAACTAATCATGCTTAAAGCTGAAAACAATGAAGAAAGAGATCTAGGAGAAATAGTAAAAATCACAGAAAGATATTACACAGACCTATACAGTTCTAAAAATGACCCACCACTATCTAAACAGAATCTCACGAGGAAAATACAAAATGTTGGCTCAGAGGTATTACCAGAAATAACTCAAGATGAAATCGAAAAATCCATAAACGACATGAAAAGAAATAAAGCGGCCGGTGAGGACAAAATACTAGCGGAACTGCTAAAAGAAGGAGGAGACACGATAAAAAAAATGCTAAAAATACTGTTCAACAAATGTCTGTTTGAAGGTAAAATACCCAAACAATGGAGAAATGCCAACACAATCTTAATACATAAGAAAGGAAACCGAACAGACCTAAACAACTACCGTCCTATTTCCCTTTTGTCACAACTATATAAAACCTTCACAAGAATAATAAACAACCGACTAACCTATAAACTTGATAACTACCAACCAGTGGAACAGGCCGGATTCAGAAAAGGATACAGCACAATCGACCATCTACATACGCTTAAAATCTTAATTGAGAAAACCAATGAATACAACCTTCCGCTGTTCTTAGCATTCGTAGATTATGAAAAGGCTTTCGACAGCATTGAACACTGGGCGGTTGAAGAAGCTCTGGTCAATAGTAGAATAGATTCAAGATACCGACAATTGATACATGATATCTACCAAAACGCAACCATGACCGTAATTCTGGACGACAAATTAATAACGGATAATATAAAAGTTAAATGAGAAGTCCGACAAGGCGATATAATTTCACCTAAACTGTTTACCTTGACCCTCGAAGACATAATAAAATCAACAGATTGGGAAAATAGAGGAATATGTATTAACGGAAAATACCTAAATCACCTTAGATATGCGGATGATATACTCCTGATCTCCTCGGAACGACAAGAATTGGAATTAATGCTGAATGAACTTCATGAAAAATCACTGCAAAAAGGCCTAAAAATTAACTTCAACAAAACAAAAGTAATAACAAACACGGAAGACCAAGAGGCAATAAAAATAAAAACAGAAAACATAGAACAGGTAAATGAGTATATCTATCTAGGACAAGCAATCAGAGCTAATAGAGAAAATCAAACAGCCGAAATATCGAGACGAGTAAGAATGGGATGGGCAGCGTTCGGCAAACTTTCTTACGTTCTAAAAAATCAAACAATCCCTCTATACTTACGAAGCAAGGTATATAACTCCTGTATCATACCGGTGCTCACCTACCGAGCACAGACATGGACATTTATACAGGCCAATTTGGATAGGATAAGGAAGGCACAAAGAGCGATGGAGAGACAAATGTTGGGTGTATCACTTAGAGATAGAAAACGTAACCAGTGGATCATAACCAGAACAAAGACAGTAGACGCGATAGAACAAGCAGCAAAACTGAAATGGAAATGGGCTGGACACAATGAACGTCTCCAAGACGGACGATGGAACAATGCCATCGGAAAGTGGCGTCCATACAATGCAAAGAGATCAAGAGGCAGACCACAGATGAGGTGGAAAGATGACATCAGGAAACAAGGAGGTCCCATATGGCAGAGAGCAGCTCAAGATAGGGAAAGATGGAGAGAACTCGGGGAGACCTATATCCAACAATGGAAGGATAGAGAATAGGTTCAAAAAAAAATGTTTTTAAATGTAAAGGTGACAGAAGTGGTCTAATATTCCAGATAATGTAGTCGGGAGAGCGCGGTAATATTTGAATGATGAAATTATAATTTCATTACACACACACGCACACACACACACACATATATATATATATATATATATAATATATATATATATATATATATATATATATATATATATATATACATATACTCGACTCGAGTCATTTAACTAACTTTCGAGAAATATGCAAAAAATTGTCTGGATGTGAAAATCCTTAGTTTTCGTCGTAAAGATCTCGTATTGCCGGCAAAATGTATAGGAAAAAATGAAGTACGTCTATGGTGTTATAACAAGAGCAGGTATAGAGGGTTTTTATCTTAAACACAGCTTGGATTTTTATGATGGTTGGTCGTCATCGGTAGCGGGTCCCAGGTAATTAAGAAGTTAGACTTGTGGTTTATCTCTTCACTCTATCGAAAACGTAATAATGGACGACTATTTTTATAATTTCATCATTAGTCTTTCATTATTCTTCAGCATCGGAATTGTTTCGTGGGAGTCTGGTAGACAATTATCCGTCGGCGATAGTTTTTGTGTAATTTGGAAACATTTTAACTTTTTGGTGTCTTGGTAAAAAGGTAGGGAAAGGTTTGTTCTAGGTCACAAATTAATAATGTATAATTGAATAAAATATTCATATTTCTAAAGAATAACTGTGTTTTTATAAACCTATTTATTCGAAACAGTTTTAACAATATTTCTGAATTCTTGTATTTTCGTTCAACATCAAAACATTTAGGTATTATATTAATTATCGCATTTCCCGGCGAAAACGTTTATTCCACCTGTAGCTAATGGCGAGATATGTAAGTTTGTCTTAAAAAATCCTAATTATAAGTAGTAGCAGACTGAGTGTTAGTTATTGTCTCTTAAGGCATTGTTCCCATGCAGGACTTTCAAACATAAATTTATTAATCGATCTATACAGATGATACCGTCCAGCATACATTAAATTGCAAGTGGAAGTCAACGTTTTAATTGTTGCGTAATTACGGCTACTTCGATTTAAATATCCAGTAATGGACTAGCCACTAACGAGTTTATACATGGAGAAAATTTATTATTACTTTTATAATATACTATTATTATTATGTTATATATTATACTATTATTACTTTATAATAGAATAGTCTCTTGTCCACATTTATCTGTACATTTATGACGATTATAAAGAGAAGTCTCTTACATGCTTAGATTTTTTCATAAAAATACATACAATCATTTAGCATTTATTGGTGATTTTAGTCAATATCGGTAGAATTAGTTACTCTTCGTATTACTACATATTACTTTCTGAGATCAGTCATTAAGAAATCCGGTGCATTTAAAACCACAAAAAGAACTTTTAATAAGTAATTTTCATGAGACATTTTACATTCATATATGTAAAATAAACATATTTTATTTTCGGAAGTAGGAATTCGCTTTAAAAATAAAAATTTTGATTTTTTTTTATTTAAAATAAAAAATAATATATAAATTGACGGCCTGCCTAAAGTTTAAGATATTATGTACCGCTATTTTGGACAGTCATAAAAGTTATGATACGAAAATCCGAGGAAGTATCATCCTATAGACGAGTCGATATGGCTACTGATAATAATCTTATGAAAATATTTAGCAAATAATAAAAAAATCATCAATTTCGGTTGCATCAAACATGCTAAATCTATAGAGTAACCGATATTGTAGAAAAATCTTTTAGTCTTTTATACTTTCTTTTAAAAAATCTTTTATACTAACTTCTAAGAAGTAGCCCAAGCTTTTGATAAAAATTTAAGAAGATTCTTATCTAAACAATACTCAGAAAATCATATACCTCAGAAGTATACTTTAAATAAAGAAAGACGTGTACACAGATCTAAGAGTTATTAAAGCTGGAGGACCAACAAATTATTGTTTTAGGTCAAACAACATTGTCTTGTACACACTATATACGTGTGATATTCCAGAGTTAGAAAACATTGAGCCGGAGATACACATTCCTGTTAGTAGCACAATGGCATACCAGTACCTACCAAGCACCAGCTACTGTCCCCAAACTGTCAAGTGTGTACGTTAACTGCCATGCTAGTTCCAGGCATGCTAGCTAATCGCAAAGAATTTGACTTTTCTTGCCAGTAGCATGCTGTGAGATGCAAGACGCATGCGTGGGGAGCGTCACTGGCATGTTTGAACGCGTGCTACCGCTACAGGCATGTGCCAGTAGCTACCAGAGAATTGTCAGATTTGTTGTGTTGGTGATATAAATGAATCGTTTTATTTTTAAACTTGTTAATTTAAAAAATGTTTCGTTGGGATGATGAAAAAACCATCAAATTTATTGCTATATATAGAGAATTTGAGTGTCGTCTAAATTCTAAATCATCTCTATATAAAAATAAAATAGCCCGTGACAATGCTTACACAAAAATTGAGCAAATGGGGCAAGGTATTATTATAAAGGAGATAAAGGCCAAAATAAAAAATTGCTCCTAGATTTTCTCGCCTACCAATCCAATTTCTCAACAAAATTTTTCCCTTTTTTGAGTTCCGCCTCGGATTCATTATTAAATTTCTAACCATATGTGGTCATCAGGAATATTTGCTTGTTGACTTCATTCCGAATACCTCCCATTTATACTCATTTTTTAGAATAGAATAGAATAGAAATATGCTTTATTGTCACTGAAAATTATTGAACAATTTTATGGACAAAGCTAAAAAATAAATCAGTCAAATAATACAAAAAGTATAAAACAAAAACAATATAGTAAAAAACAAAATAACACAATTTTAAATTAGTAAAATTATTGTATAACCTACATAATTTGTACAAACTACAACAAATGAGACAAATTGTAGCCACTGCTTGAGACACCCAAATGTAATTATAAACAATACTAATTTTGTTTCTTTGTTATACATTAAGAAACTCGTCAACTGAGTAATATGGTCTTTCTGAGAGATAGATTTTTGTCACCTTACGAAACTTAATGAAGGATGTTGCGGATTTAATTTCTCTTGGAAGGTGATTATAAAGTTTCTTTGCACGATATAGAATAGAATTCTTTACTAGCTGAGTGGACGGGATCGGCAAATAAACGTTACAATCAGAATTTCTAATGGAGTAGCCATGGTCAGGTCTATCGGGAAAAATGTTTAGATGCTTTCGAATCAAACAAACCGTTTCCAAAATAAATAAAGAGGGAAGCGTCATCAATTTTATTAATATTTATTTATTTACTTCCATGGAAATTTACAAGCTTTTAATTACAAAACAAGTACTTTAGTGTCAGATGAAAACCACTCGATTACTTGCAATTGTGTTTTGTGCTTGCCAGTTACTGGCTTATGCCAGCAACTTTCCCAATTTACTGGTATGTCTGTACCCGGCTTTACTACTATCTTCGCAAACAGCACAGCTATTTCAGCAGTAGGAGACAGCACTGAAGTCACTAATAAAAATATACCCTTCTTTTTCTTCTTCCTATTTATAAGCAATTTTTATTGTTCATTGGCGGATATTGAAGGTTGTCACTCCATCTTTTTCGCGGTCGTCCGATACTTCTTCTCCCGATTGGTGATTTATCTTTTGCTGTTTTAACAACACGGGTCTCCCCATTCTACTTATGTGATTATTTATACTTTTTTTCTATTTAGTGTCGATCCTTTTATACACTGTACGAAACATTTTCTTCTAATGTCTTTACTTCTCTTTCGATCTCTCAGATTATTTCCTGTAATTCTTCTCAAACTCTCATCTCTGCCTTTTTCAGTAGCCTTTGTGTTATATAGGTGTGTGTTTTGCTTTTTATCTAAAATATACCTGTTATAATAAATAATACCCAAATCCCACACACAACGTCAACAAAGTACCTGGTCACCACTCTAGACTGCGGTGTAAATTTCATGATATAAAAGGATTTGGAATTCATAAAAAAATATATTAAATGATTGAGAGCAATTGAAACTTGTCTATTTATGATAAAGTCTATCAACAATTACCAAGACTAGTATGGGTATATGGTTGTCAATACTGAGATTGTGTTAAAGCTTTAAAATATTTGTCATCCAGAATTTTCAAAATAAAATTCTAGGAAATATCGTTGATGCTCCTAGATACGTCCGTAAAAGTGACTGTCATCGCAACTCCTTTGCATGTATGCAAATATTTGTGTATCATACACAAATATATGGGACTTACAGTTTAACGTCGAATCCGAACGACTAAGTGTAGAGGAGCTATACTAGGTAGATTAGGGCTTCGTTATTTTTCACGAAGCTTCGACCGCCTTCAATGCGACGACCCAAGTAATACTTTCATACGTACATATGCATGTATTGAAGACGCATATACGACAGATACACTATCCTCTAAAATAGCTAGGATGCTTAATGCTACTGGAATAAAACGAAGGCTCAAAGGAGAAAGAGTTGGTTTAAGTATTTAGTATGAAACGAGAATATAGTGAGATGTACTCTTACATGTTAAAGTGAAGTGACTTTACCCTGTCGTATTTCGGATTTACGCCCGAAAAATAATTTATGACTCTAGTTACAGCCACTCTGTTATGCTTTCCCTTTTCTACCTGCTTTGTGGTACCGAAACTCCTACTGGTCGGCTGTAGTACTTGAGGATAAATCAGCGCTACCAAAACAATTTTTTTATAAATCGTGAAAAAACGCAAATTGAATGCTTTGTGATGATAATTTATTGAAAAAACTTTTATAATTTTATTTCAAATAAAATTGTCTCGAGGACTGCATTCATTCTTTTGCGGTCGCATAACTGGATAATTTTTGTTGTTATATTTGCAAAAATAGTAGTAGGCCAATGACCGACGCGCCCTGCCACCGAGGCCCCGCCCCCTCGTTTATATATTCAGAGAGCTCCGAAAAATTTCGCTAGTATTCAACGATCGCCGGTTTTCAATAGTGACAATGGATAACGTACAAGAAAATGATAGAACACCTAAATATAAGTTTTTATCTCCGAGTGAGCGTCGAATTGTGTTGAAAGTGGAAAATTATTTTACTTTAGAAAAAATCAACATGAGACCAATTACATCAGTACTGGCAGTTCAAAAAAGGACAAGTGCAGCTTGTGGAATTTCAGAAAGGACCTTGCAAAAAGTTCGCAAAATGACTGAGGAGGAATTAAGTAAGGAAAATAAAAAGATTCGTTTGCATCCGAAAACCATCGACTTACCACAAGGTATTAAAATCTCACAACAAAAATCATCATTTATGACATGTACAAAACAAAATAACATGTTACAAGAAAGACGCTTATTCAAAAATAAAGGACAGAGAAATTTGTGATATGGGTTTGACCAGTTTATCAAAAGTATTAAAAGCTATGGGTTTTAGATACAAAAAACCAATAATCGTAAAGTGTTGTGCGAGCAGTCCAATGTTGTTGGAAAAAGGTGGAAATTTATAAGAAACTATTTAAAAAACAAGAATTCCGAATTTGCCAGAAAATTTGTGTTTCTTGACGAAACATGGATTTTTGCGAAAGAAAATAATACCAAATCATCCTGGCAAGATGATTTTACCAAATGCTATTCGAGTTCTAGTGCGAGTAATGGCAAAAGATATATTATATTGCATGCAGGAAATACGGAAGGTTTTGTACCTAATACTAGTCTTATATTTTCTTCGGCAAAAAAAAACTGATGATTACCACGGAAATATGGACGCCAATATTTTTGAACATTGGTTTGAGGAAAAATTATTAAAAAATCTGCAAAAATCCGTCATTAATAGTCGTAGACAATGCTTCGTATCACACAAGAGAGAAGGAAAAGTTTCCTACAAGCAGCTGGAAAAAAGAAGACTTAAAAAAGTGGCTGTCAGAGAAAAATATAGAACACGAACATCTAGTTTTAAAGCTGAATTATTAAATAAGTGCAAAGAACACATTACTGAGAAAAAATTTGTCGTTGACCAAATGGAACTAAAATATGGTCATGAGGTGCTAAGACTACCACCATATCACTGCCAGTACAATCCAATTGAATTGGTGTGGAACATCACTAAAAACTACTATGATAATGCATGCAAAACTACATGCATGTAAGACCACCGACGAAGCCAGCGCTTTACAACTCTGGCAAGTTGCACTAAACCAAGCCAATGAGGAACAATGGCGGAAATGTATTGAATATTATACTATTATTATATTATATACTATAATATTATATAATATATCATACTGAATGACCCTGTATATTTCATACTCAATGTATCAATTTACATTATGATATTCAATTATTATAAAACATAATACAAAGTTATTTTATTAAAAAAATCCCTAATGTGGTATTATCAAATTAAGAAAACCGTACATTTTTAATTTGAGAACCGCTGACTACCTGAGGCAAATCTGAACAGACACTTTTATTACTTATGCGACTGGCTAAAACGATCCCACTATAAACTGTTAGTAAGCATTCTTTATTACGGAGAATAAGAGATAAATGAGGTTAAAATGAATTACCCATTAGTCTGAATCCAATTTTTAAAAATACCAAACTTTCACACTACACATAAAGTGATACCTCAGAAAGTAACATAAGGAGTCTATAGTATTAGTATATTAATACCTATAGTATAGAATACGTTATGCGAAATTGACTAATAGTAGACCTAATTATAGACTCAAACTAATAAACATGGTACCAATTAGGGATTCTAAGAATAAGAAAAGATGAAATAGTAAACAGAATATATAGATGACACAAATACTAAATTTCGAGGCCAAAATAATTAATCGATAAATAAACTAAGCGGAAGAAATAAAAAAATATATTAAGTAAGTATTATTAGACTTATAATGATGCAAAATACTCTAAAAAGAGTGAACAGAACAGAAGAATATCCGTCAGAACATAAGCCCAAATAAAAGAACACTAATAAACAGTGATATCAATAAGTAGACTGAATAAAAAAGTAAGTCGTGATTACTACAGGAGACAAATCAATAAATGAAAGAGGATAAAATCTACAAGAAAACATGGCCAGACAATATAAATACCTAAATTTGTTCCTGAAGACAAGCTATTAAATTAAACAAGTGAGACGAAAAAATTTATATGTTTTTCGTGTGTGGGTGGCTTCTGCTATACATATTATGTGCTAGTTCAACTCTGTTGTCTCGGTTTCTTTATTTTCTGATCAATCGACGTTATTGTTTACTACTCGTCGCGTAAATTAATGCCCATGGCGGTAAGCAGTAGGTACCAGGACCGGTTGTGCTAGAGAGATGAGATGAAACGAAGAACACCCTGGTGGGTTTAATAAAATAACGGTGTAGAGACGTTGAAGGATTTCTGTTATGAAAATGCAGGAATTTCAATTTAGAATGTAGTTTTTCGTGGGCGTTCACTGCGCTTACGGTTGGTTTAATATGGATACATTCTATTTCTTATTAAAATCAAGCTGCTAAATATTATATGTATTTAAATTATATTACACTCCCTTATCGGAAAATTGTATTAAAAAAAATCGTTTGCTGAAGTTATCTTCTAGCTTAAATGGTAGGAAGTTTGAAAACTAGTATATTAATGTTTTGTGCGAAATACAAAGTAATCCCAACTAATTTTCAAAAAAGTTAAAAAGTAAAAACGGCCCTTAAGTTATCTTAGCTTGAACAACATGAAGTAAACTGGATAAATTTGGATACTAAGCAGCTGTCAAAATTATTAAAAATTGCTTATTATTATTGATTTGTAAATAAAAACATGAAATTAACATCAGAGTTATATTTGAAATTAAAACGCAAAATAATAAAATTGAATAAATAAATAATAATATATAATAATAAATAATAATAAACAATAATAAATTTAAATAATAATCAGTCAACATAACCTCACAATGTGACGCATTTGATTTTAATTAAATATTTGATTACAATCAAGTTTTGATTAGCGTTCGAACAATCGGCAAAGTGTTTTAATAGACGGTTGACTTTGGCATCATATTTAAACGAACATATAGTAAATGCGAACTAGAAGTTATGGTCAAATTAAAAAATCAGAACATACACATATTAAGAAAGCTGTAATACTTTTTAATAAATTTAAACCTGTTCGCACTTTCATTTAATTAATTTTGCAAATACTAAAAAAATATATAAACTTCCCGGAAGTTTATACATGCACAAATAATATCCATATATATATATATATATATATATATATATATATATATATATATATATATATATATATATATATATTATATATATATATATATAAGAGTAAGAAAAAAGAAGTACTTGTGACTCGTTTGGAAAAAATATAACACTGTTTTTGATGGGTTGGAGTCAATAAAAGGGGCTATTTGTTGACTATTTTTTACTCGAGCTTTCAATTGTGATTACAATTTTTATCAAGAGCTTCTAAAAAATACAAAATGTCTTACAAAGTTGAACTAGAAATAAAAAATTTTTTGTTAACTCACCAAATAAAATTAGTTTTTTATATAAAACTACTGCTTACATAATAAATACAAAAAATATTAATAAAAAAATGTCTTATTCTAACAAATGTTTCTCTGAAAAATTTAGATGATATTTCTTAAGAAAAAAAAAAAAAAAAAAAAAAAAAAAAAAACAAAAAAAAAAAAAAAAAAAAAAATTGAAATTATAAACAAATATAGAATAGCTACAACCAGCCTAAAACGTCATAAATACTAACTTCAAAATTTTTATTTTTGACATATTGTCAAAAATAAAATTTTGTTTAAAAATTCTTCTTTGTTTAGTAACAAAAAAGAAGAAGATTTATTCACCATTGATAGATGCCCGGAAAAATGTAACAAATACATGGAAAATTCAAAATGTGATATTTTACTGACTGCATAAATTAAATAGAAATTATATAATTATAAATTTTGCTTAAATTTTGAATTTCTGACCTTTTGTTTAAATTATTATCACTTTTGCTAATACAAACCATTTCCAAAAAGTTCTTTTAAATTTATTACTTTCATTACATAAAATTTTAATATTATCAAAATCCATAATATGGTCTTTGTCTATTACATGCTCTGCCAAAGCACAAGATGGTTTCTTAATTCTACAATCACTCTTGTGAGAAATAATAAATAGATCAAACAAATGTAGTATACAGCATTGTTTGTACTCAGTGTGAAGCTGAGTATATTGGTGAGACTGGAAGAAATCTCTCTAATCGCATTATTTCTCACAAGAGTGATTGTAGAATTAAGAAACCATCTTGTGCTTTGGCAGAGCATGTAATAGACAAAGACCATATTATGGATTTTGATAATATTAAAATTTTATGTAATGAAAGTAATAAATTTAAAAGAACTTTTTTGGAAATGGTTTGTATTAGCAAAAGTGATAATAATTTAAACAAAAGGTCAGAAATTCAAAATTTAAGCAAAATTTATAATTATATAATTTCTATTTAATTTATGCAGTCAGTAAAATATCACATTTTGAATTTTCCATGTATTTGTTACATTTTTCCGGGCATCTATCAATGGTGAATAAATCTTCTTCTTTTTTGTTACTAAACAAAGAAGAATTTTTTAAACAAAATTTTATTTTTGACAATATGTCAAAAATAAAAATTTTTAAGTTAGTATTTATGACGTTTTAGGCTGGTTGTAGCTATTCTATATTTGTTTATAATTTCAATTTTTTTTTTTTTTTTTTCTTAAGAAATATCATCTAAATTTTTCAGAGAAACATTTGTTAGAATAAGACATTTTTTTATTAATATTTTTTGTATTTATTATGTAAGCAGTAGTTTTATATAAAAAACTAATTTTATTTGGTGAGTTAACAAAAAATTTTTTATTTCTAGTTCAACTTTGTAAGACATTTTGTATTTTTTAGAAGCTCTTGATAAAAATTGTAATCACAATTGAAAGCTCGAGTAAAAAATAGTCAACAAATAGCCCCTTTTATTGACTCCAACCCATCAAAAACAGTGTTATATATATATATATATATATATATATATATATATATATATATATATATATATATATATATATATATATATTGGATTTGAAACTTCCGCGGGAGCTATAAGTGATTTCAGTTGTTTTCCGGGTTTGACTCCGCGTTATGTAATTTTGGTTTTTAGAAAAACCATTGTTTTGACGACGTTTCGGCAAGGTCACACTTGCCATTGTCAAGGAGGAAATTCTACCAGACCTTAGACGATATGAAAAACTACGGTCAAAACGAGGTAAGTTACTTTGTAGCCTTACTTTTTTAGAACGCTGTCGCGACGAAAGCATAATACCCACTTGTATGAAGTTAAGTTTCCACAAAACCAACCATAAAACTAAAAATATTTTAAAAAGAGCAAGTCTAGCACTTACTAGAGAAGCAATTCAAGATTCCAGACGAGACATCGATAAAGTAAATTCAGATTTACTAAAGCTATATCTCACCCTAAGTAACAAAATACATCCGACTCTGTGGAACATCTTTGACAAGCTCACAAACTTTCGATCGGAGACAGATGCTGATCTCACCAAGAAAAAACAAATCAAAAAGTTTGAGAAATTGATACTACAACAACGACCAAAGAATAAGGAACTACCAACAACAGAATCCAGTAATCTAGTCTACAATTTCTCAAATATTACTTTGGATGAAGCTACAACTAGTGTCCTTTCCAAAGGGTTTAATTTTGCTATTGCACCGACACGGATTCCCGTCGAAAACATCATTAGCGAAGTGGAAACAACTATCACTAAGTTACCATCAGAAACAGCCGAAATTATTCGACAAGATGTAGCACAAATATTAAGAACAGCCAAGCCTCCGAAAAAGAATTTAACTTACGAAGAAAAGAAAGCCTTGAAGAACATACAACAAAACAAAGACATCATCGTACTTCCAGCTGACAAGGGCAACGCTACTGTCATAATGAATATTGAAGACTACGACACAAAGATACAGAACATACTAAACGACAGTGCATATCAAAAAATCGCAACAGACCCAACAACATATCTGGAGAAAACAACTAAAGCCAAAATACAAGCGTCAAAGATCAAGAAAGAACAGCAGTTCCAGCTTATTCCACGAGAAAAGTCGTCAAGATGTCCAAAACTTTACGGTTTACCCAAAGTACATAAGGCAGAGTTACCATTACGACCAATAGTCAGCTCTATCGGGTCACCGCTACAATCACTGGCAAAATTTCTGGCCGACCAGCTACAACAATATGCAGAGAAAGCGGATTCTTATGTCAAGAATGCCAGCCACTTTATCGACCGTATCACGGACGTTGTTCTGGAACCTGAACACCTATTAGTGAGCTTTGATGTAGTGTCATTATTCACCAATGTGCCAGTAGAAGAATCATTAGAAATTATACGCAGAAAACATCCAATACCACAGGATACATTAAACCTGACGAGGCACTACTTAAACAACACCTATTTCATCTACAAGGACCAGAGGTACAAACAAGTTGAAGGGGCACCGATGGGTTCACCACTGTCACCCGTAATAGCCAACCTTTTTATGGAAGATATAGAATCAAAAGCAATAGAAACAGCAGAGCATAAACCCAAACTGTGGCTTAGGTATGTTGATGACACATTTATTATCTGGACACATGGAGAAGAGAAGCTTAACGAGTTCTTACAACACATTAACAATATCCACCCAAAAATACAGTTTACCATGGAACGGGAGAATAACCAACAACTTCCATTCCTAGATGTGTTAGTTATTAAGAAAGAAGACGGAAGCATAGGACACACAGTATACCGAAAACCAACCCATACTGACAGGTACTTACACGCAGACTCACACCATCATCCTGCACAATTAAATTCGGTAATAAAAACCCTAATAACAAGATCAGAGAAACTGGCAGATAAGGAACATAAGAACGAAGAAATGCAAAAAGTCAAAACAGCTCTAAGAAAGAATGGCTTCTCCATGTATACGATTGAAAAGGCACAGAAATCCCGAAACAAAATCAAAGATCCAGAAGAAGAGGAAAAACCAGTCGGAAAACTATCCTGCCCTGTATAAAGGGTACGACAGACAAAATCAGCAGAGTGCTACGTAAAAACAACATAGAAACCATTTTTAACACCGACAAAAAAATCGCATCCATATTACCATCGGCGAAAACAAAAGTTGCATTGGAAAATCAAGGTGTATACAGAATCCCGTGTGAGGACTGCGATAAGTCGTACATCGGACAGACAAATCGAAGGATACAAGTTAGACGCGAAGAACATCGAAACGCCATCGAAAGAAAACAGAAAACTTCATCTCTAGCACAACATGCAATCAACACAGGACACTATAATATATATATATATATATATATATATATATATATATATATATATATATATATATATATATATATATATATATATATATATATATATATATATATATATATATACATATATATATATATATATATATATATATATATATATATATATATACTCAGTGACATTGGGGAATAATTTCTTGAACTTAATTTTTTGACAAAATATTAAATTTACATCAAGAATGAAACGATAACGTTGTCAAGAATTTTTATTAACAAGTAATCAAAAATAATAATGTGTTTGCGACCCCGTAGCTGATAGGGGATACAAAAAAAGTATAGTCACCCAAAATGTTCGCTATTATTGTCTAGCAAAAGATCTAAGCGTGGTGCTATTGTTAGAGGTGTGAAATTACATAAACAATGGACCATTTCATAAAACAGGTAGATCCCTTGTTTATTTAATTTCATCCCCCGGAACAATAGCACCCCGCTGGTCTGAATAACGTTGACATATATTTTTTGTGTTACACATACTGTTTTTTTTTTTTGATAAATAAAAAATTAAAAATTTTTCATCACAGACATCGAAGAAAGCCTGGATTCAAACTCTAATATTGCTAACAAATCGAGTAATCATTTCCTTTGGTATATTCTCCCATTCTTCTCTACACGAAATTGTAAGTTCATGATGGGTTCTAGGAGGATTCCTTCTGGTATTAACAGCTCTGAAGAGCACATCCCATGCATATATATTTTGTTTAAAAAATTCCTTTATGAAAGGTATAATATTAAAAACCTACATCACAGAAAGTTTTCGGAATGTACATGTTTGAAGCCACTAACTAAATGGGTAAAAACCCATTAAATGTTGTTAGATTAACTTTTAGTTAAATTTTTTAAATTAATAAACTAGGATGTTTAAGTTATAATAGGAATAGACTACATGGCAACGCAACTGAAGGTTGCTAGTCCTTCGACGAAAAGTTTGTGAGGACTTGTTGATGGCAATTCAGCAACCTCTCGTGGCGTCTTACGTTGGCATGTAATCTATTCCTATTATAACTTAAACATCATAGTTTATAAATTTAAAAATTTAACTAAAAGTTAATCTAACAACATTTAAAGGGTTTTTACTCATATAATTAGTGGCTTCATACATTCCAAAAAGGGTCTGTGATGTAGTCCGACAAGGTTTTTAATATTATACATTTTATAAAGGAATTCTTTAATACAAAATGTGATACATAGTATACAGCCAACTACACGAACTTAGTTTTCTTATAGATCCCATGCATGTTCAATGGGGTTTATGTCTACAGGCTACTCTAAACGGCAAATATATTCTGTCTTAAGATACTCATTAACCGCTCGAGTCCTATGTGGGTGGACGTTATCATCCATAAATACAAAATGTTTACCCACAGAAGTTCCTTAAATCCATGTGTCATGTTAGTCTCGTCAATAAGCACCAACTCCATGCGCCCACCTGTGCGAATTGTGCAGCTTTTGTTGGCTCTAGCTAAACAAGAATTCGTCGGCTATCACTATTTAAATGGATATTGGTCTCGTCTAAGAAAAGGACAAAAATCCAATGCTGATGAGGGAACTGTATGTGTTTTTGAACCCACTGGAGGAGGTGCAAAATATGTCTAGGTTGTAGCTGAGGAACTGTTGCTGGTCGAAGACTCCTCAAACCTGACTCTAAAATTCTTCTTCTCATTATACCCAACGCTTTGAAGGATTGGTACAGACCTAAGCGAATTTCTACGAATGAAAATTCGCAGAAAATTGCACAAACAATGGATATAGAGCTAGAACACGTGTTCGATATACCAAGTTTACACGGACCAACCGTGTTAGCCGTATAGTTTGGGATATTCACCATCAGCACTGGACAGCAGCACAATGGCATAATGATGGAATTGTTTATTCACGGATGAATTTAGATGTTTCTTGTACCATTCAGATTATCGTATTCGGACGTAAATAACGTGGAGGAATCAAATTTCTTGTATGTAATAATGCTCAACCTAACCGAGCAGACATTATGAATTTAGCTCTATAATAGAGCTCGATATTATTAGAGTGAAGTGGCCTCCTCGTCGCCAAACTATATTTCGATCGAACACTATAGTCACGCCAAAAGTCTTCACCAAAAATACTTACCTACTGAACTTAACATTAATAAGCATTATGCTCTGTATACAAATTGGCTTGCAGAATATCATGGCTGTATTCCGATGTATTCCTTATCGTTAAGACGTTTAACGAACAGTTTAATATTGGTTTTAACCCTCCAAAAAGTGACAAATGTAATCATTTCGATAAAATAGACATTAAACTAAAAATAGCCAACCTGATGATTCTGAAAACGTTTGTCTAATAGCACAACTTAAACAAGAAAAATAAATACATTTGACCTATACCAAATCCAGTAGCTTCTTAATTGTTATAAAAATTGACTCTTCTGGTCATAGCGTTTGATCTGCAGAAGGCTCTTGCAATCTCAAAACTAACTATGTACTAGAATTCAGTGGCATAAAAGAAATCCACGGATGGCTCCTTTTCGAGCCGTTTTTTAGGTAGAAAGTTGTTTCAAAACACAAGTTTTGTATAGTCGTAATTTTACAATTGTATGAACTACATTTCTATAGTACTTACAAACATAAAATAAGACCAAAAATTAGGTTTAGAATATCAATATAAAATCATAAAAATAATAGTTTTGTGCAACGTTGTTAAAATTAAATTATACTACAAACACATAGATATGTACATGTATACCAGTGATTCAATACATACTTGTATATGTTTTTCATGTGTTCCGGTTTAATTAAAAAATAATAAAAGCTACGAGACCATTAGTAAATGTTCCATTTCAAATCTGAAACACGAAATAATTTTAAATAAACATAAGCATACACATTACTGTGGAATCAATTGGGCAACCCCTTTGAAGTATAATTCATTTATTTGTCACGGATAGAAATTATTAGTCCCAAATGTGAACTCCATCAGCGGCAGGGACCACAGTAATGAAGAAATAAATTGAAACTCTAATATTTTACGCTGTCAGTCGAAAATTTTGTTTTATGATAATGCATTTATAATCAGCGTACAGTGGTGTTAATGTTGAGTGTGAGGTAATCAAAGCTGAAATGTACATGTTTAAAATTGAGATGTTATTAAACTCATTAAAAGCATTTTTATAATAATCTGATTTTTCTGAATCGTTAGTAGTGTGGAACATACACAGTATACGTTTGTTTCCGGGTGTATAGAAGGTGGTCCAAGATAATTTCCTCTTATGGCTGTGATAATCAAAGCAAATGTACCAACGACTGGAGTGTTCTACGAATCTGCAGTTGGTCGTCAACGGTAAAGGAGCAATCGTTGAAGCAGCTTTTGACTACCCTAACGCCTTTTATAATGTCTGCAGCATTTGACTGCCCCAACGTCTTTTATAATGTCTGCAGCCTCGAAGATGAAAGGTTAGGAAGAAATATTTATAGACCACAGTTTATAAGTTTTTAAATCAATGTACCACTACAAGATCCTAA
The DNA here is from genome assembly GCA_918026665.1 of Diabrotica balteata. Taxonomy (NCBI): domain Eukaryota; kingdom Metazoa; phylum Arthropoda; class Insecta; order Coleoptera; family Chrysomelidae; genus Diabrotica; species Diabrotica balteata. The sequence continues at coordinate 64,251,975 of OU898278.1, forward strand.
TCAATAAAAACATATACTCAATCTCAAAGATGAAATATGAATTGCATATATCCCGGTAAGGTGACAATTGGAAAAGAACTTTTGCTCTGACAATATTCTAAATAAATGGAATTTTATATCTCATCAGAGTCTTTAGGTATGGTTCTGAGAAACTATTTTTTTGCGATATATTTATATTAACTACTTTATTTAATAAACTACTTTTAACTAAAACTGCTTTATATTTGAAGTTTCAATTTCTACCTCGTAAATATTTTATTTTAAAAAGGAGGTTGTTGTTGGCGTTTCTTTGCTTAGGTAGCAGTAACTTCCCCCGTAGCTGTGCCCTGAGATCTCAGGATGTTCTGGCATTATAGCCACATGGTTGCATTGCTGCTGTAGTAATCCGTTTGGATCCTCACATTGCATGTTTTTTAAAGTCTGGTAGTTAATTCAGTGAATAGAATTGTGGATATTACACATGGCAATAAAAATGAATTTATTTATCTAAATGTAAAACAGATGGACTCCAACAGTGTTGGCCAATAATCGACACACCACAGAAGATTAGAAGAACCTTTACTGTAAAACAAAACCATACTGTTGTTCTGATATACAATATAACCAGCTTCTTTTGTAGAAAAACAGACATTGCCTCAGCAGTTATGGATTCCATAATCTTACATTTTAGGGTGTTAGGATGATAGGGCCGTATATATTAAGAGCGAATTTTTCCCTTTTTTAAAAATCGATGTTAACAAATGCACTTTCCATCTGGGACTCAAAATATGTGCATTGAATGAAAAATAACATAATTATAGATAATGGAAAACCAGAACTCATAAAATTTCTGTAAAAATAAAGGAGAAATTAAGTCTAGCCCTGAAGACGAATTGTTTTTTAAGTTTTGAAGAAAGTTTTAATTTTTAAGAAAAGAAGAAACTCATGCAAAATTACATGCAATAGTATTAAGTAACTGGGGCTTCGAAGAGAAAACCTTTAGAAAAGTACTGGTGGATAGTTTGGCATTCTCATAATTATTGTGTGAAATATCGCCATTAACGTATAAAAACTTTTGTTGCCAAACAAGAACGAATATACTACTTACTTGAAGTTTTACAGTTATTACTAATAGCTTTTTTCGTAGGCACTGTTTTTGCTAAACAGATAAATAGAGCTATGTAAGCCTTAATAGTTTTATAATTTCGGGTGCGTCGATCCTTTGGCAAAAAAGGTCCTGCATAATCAAGTGCACAGTTGTAGAATGGCCTAGAGGGAATAAGACGTGACGAGGGTAAATTACCCATAAGATAGGTTTCTAATTTAGGGGCCACCCTACAACAAATAATACATACGCGAACGATTTTGCGAACCATTTGACGTCCATTAATGGGCCAAAATGTTGCACGAATGGAAGCTAATAGTAATTGAGGACCGCAATGCTTTAAAATATATTATTCGGCTAGTACAAAATGAAACATTTTATGACGATTTGACACACCTTAAAAGACATGGTAACGTTAACTCTAAAAGTAAACTGCTGACCCTCAATCCGTTTATCGATAAGGATAACATACTCCGCGTTGGCGAAAGACTACATAATTCTGATTTTTGTTACGATAAAAAACATCCCATTGTCCATGACTCTATCCACCACTTTACTACTATTCTTGTACGAAATGAGCATCTTTGCTCGAAAGTTTTAACACTCCTTTCGTTGGATTATACGTCCTTCCATGTTTTCTCTCTCTCTTTTTGCTCACAAGTATTTTAATTGCTGGAGATAGACATTATCCATACATTATTCATTACAATAACTACTTTTAAGACATCAGATTTCAGTCAAACTTCTCATGCATGAAAAAAAATCGCACCATACATTCATGTGTTTTTAATAGCAGTCGATATTTATAGCGTTAATAATTATGCTTTAATTTAACTAAAGCAAAACCATTTGATTTATATTTTGCTGTAATAACCAGATAGCCAATTTTGAGAAACACGCAAGACAAGATTAATTAAAGAATTCGAAGATATGGCGCTCATATAACATGGTGATCTCAACAGAGAAAACTAAAGCGATAGTGATATCAGCGGGACCGAGACGATGTAAACTAGTCGTAAATAACAATGATAGAATAAGTGATGGAAACTGAATACTTGGAAATAGAACTGTCAAGCTACGGAAAAGTGGAAGAAGAAGTACAAAAACAAGTGAACATGGCAAACAGAGCAGCAGGATGTCTCAACAACACAATCTGGAGAAACAAATACCTCACAACGGAAACGAAAACCAGGATATATAAATCAACAATAATGACGTACACAGCGGAAACAAGAGTAGATACGGCGAAAATGAAACCAAACTCTAAGAGACAGAGCAAGAAGTGAGGAAATACGAGCGAGATGTGGTATAGAGGAAATAAACGCGTGGACCAAAAGAAGAAAAGTGGAATGGAATCAACACATCGAAAGAATGACAGAAAATAGAATAGTACGAATAGCAAGAGACAAATCGCCAAATGGAAGATCATTGGAACGACCGAGGAAAAGATGGTCAGGCAACGTCAATTGAGGCTATAAACAGGCATTAAGCCTATTTATAAAGTAGGAAGAAGCAGAAGAAAATGCACATTCGATCTTAAAATGACCAAACCAAAAACGATTTTGTCAGATCCTAATCATAATGGAAGATAATTTTAGCTACCCCTAATATTTGGTTTATATCGAAAAGTATACGATAACATAATTTATTCAGACATATCGTAATATTTAGACGTATAAAGACTATTTTTAAACTTATATTAACCGAAGCAGATTTAGAAGATTATTATTAAAGCAGACAAGAAGTTTTTAGCTATTTATTTTATAAATGCATAAAATTTATATTTATTGGTACACTAAATTAACGATGATATTACAAAAAAACTATTTGATATGTGATTCGATCTTACTCACCCAGAGCTTCATTTTAAAAACAAAATTTTCCAAAATTTAGTATAATAACTACAAAACCTGTTGGCCTTCTATGAGACCTAAATTCGTTGGTATAATTCTGTAGTACTATGTGATAAATCTCATGAACTATTATGTATCTTTTAAGAAATATCATTACGTTGAAATTCTTCTTGAACCGCAGAGTTTGTACTCTTACCTTCCGCACCTATTTGTAGTTAAGCATCGATAAACACATAAATATAGTCCAGTTACTGAGTGTTTTTACCTCCGAATTCTTTATAACTGAATCTATTCATTTGAAATTTTGTGTATTGGTAAATAATTACTCAAGGTACAAAAGTTATATAGTGCCGATGTGATCTTCCACCCTGGGGGTGTTTGCCACCCCTTTTCGAGGGTGGAAATTTTTTCACTCATAATATCCACGCTATTCGATAGTAGGACAAATTTCAAACAAAAAATGTAGTAAACATTTTTTTTCGCTAGATCAATACTGTTTGAGTTATTCGCTGTTGAAAAGTGTCATTTTTCGTTAAAAACATGTTTTTCAAAGGGTTTTTAAGAATAGCTCTGAAACTAAGAATTTTATCAAAAAAAGTGTAACGACTAAAATTAAAACTCATAAAAAACAAAAAGATTGGCTTTTTAATGAATATTTTCAATTCAATATTAACTGAGTTATGGCTGTTCAAAGAAGGTTTGTTTTTGTTTTTGTCTTTCAATACGAGTATTTAACGTTAAATAACGGAAAACGGGTACATTTTTCGACAAAAACTCATATAATATTTTTAAAAAAGCTTGAACAGACCTTTAAAATGAGTAGTGGTAAAAGTCCTTTGCACCAACTGTAGGTGAGATACGATCAAAAAAACGATGGGTTTCTCAAATTTTTGTAAAAAAAAACGCAATAAAACTAACGTTATGTTCACTAGGATTGAAATAAATTGTTTTCCTTATAGAATTCACTTTATTTTAGTGTTTTTTGTATGATCCAAAAGTTTAGCCACTTTAGAATACCCAGTTTTTGAAAAAAGTATGATTACATGTTTTTTTGTAAATATTAAAAAAAATCTTTTTTTTTTTATAAAAACTTCAAAACTATAAAAGATACGTAAAGGATGACAGAATACAAAAAAATAGGTTTTTTTTCAACAAAAATTTTTATTTTTTAATTTTTTTTGTAGCTTAAAAAATATCGGAGATATAGTTGGTTGAAGTTTGCTTTATAGCGCATGAACCACTGGTCTCCGACCTTTTGACCCTTCACCCTTTAAACATGAAGGACTTTAGAATGTTTTAACATTCCTATACTTATAGCCCGTTAAATTACCCGTAAAATCGTTTTTTATTCATGTTGAAACATCAAAATTAACCATTAATAAAATAAGTTATTGAGAAAAAAACCAATAGTACTTTTTAGAATAAATTTTGGAGGATGGAAGAATTTTATAATTTAGAGCATTGGACCATTTCGATGGAACTAATAGACATTTAATATATACATATGCATCTATGTATCTGATGAATAGATATTCATTTATTTTAAACCTCGTTTTAAACAAATATTATTTAGTTTTAGTTTTTTGGAAAATAAAAAAATTGTAATATATTATAAACTAAATTTTTCTATTTATGTCCATGTCTAAGTTAAGGATTTAAGGATTTTACTTTCATCAAAAGGGGTGTAAAAATTAATTTTTGTCTACAAACAATGCACTCTAAAAATGTTTCAAATCGTTAAATATATTTTTTAATTCATTTTTGATAAAGATGGTGGTTGTGAGGGTTGAAATGTTGAAATTAGAATAAAATGTTATTTTATAAGCAAGAAATTAATTTTTGTTTAATAAAGTGCACTCAAGAAATGTTTCAGACCAATAAAAATATATTAAATAAATTTTTTAAAAACGGTATTGGTTGTGAGGGTTGAAATTATAATAAAAGTTATTTTATATGAAAAAAATTATTTTCGTTAAATAAAATGCACTCAAGAAATGTTTCAAAACGATAAAAATATTTTTTAATTCATTTTTGTCATAAGAGTGGTTGTAAGGGTTGAAAATTTCTAATAAATAAAATATTATTGTATAGCTAGGGTATTAATTTTTATTTGTATTTAAATACATAATTGAAATGTCTCAAGCTGCTACGACTTTTTTCCATATTATTTTTAGAAAAGTATTACCTTTTGAGGGTTTTAAGGGTTGAAAATTGTAAATAATTAATTTTCATATTAGAAAACACATTACAATATTTACCTTATGAGAATAAACAAGATTAAAGTGCATAAAATAATTAAATCCGTGTTTTCCCCAGTATCTTCAATAAGGGGTAGTTTTCACACCTTAAAAACAAAAAGCGCACCTAGAGCGTACATAACTTTTAAAGTGGAGGGTAAGATGAGCTTAATTTCAAATTTTCAAAGAAATCGATGCAGTTATAAAAAATTCGGAGGAGTAGTATCTTGAAAACACTAATTAATTTTTTTATTAGATTTAATGTTATGGCTGCATACAACTATAAAAGTTTAATTTTATCTCGGTGTTTTTAACCGTATTTTTTTTTTTTGATTTGTTTTATTCCTTTCTAGAGATTTTATACTCCGATTACATCGTATATTATAAATTTAGAAAACTGCTTATATACGTAATGACACAATCACTTTAATTTAACGACCTCAATATTTGAAAAGTTGTATCAGTCAATACTGACAAAAAGCACAAAATCATTCTGGCAGCTAAGTCACAGATTTTAATTTGTTTATACAATGGACGAGCAATTGATCAATCAATAATCTAGTGTTAGATCTAGATCCTTTTAAACACAAAGTCGACTTTCACTTGCACACACACCAGCGCGAGGGTTACGAAGTAGAGAAAATTAAATCTACAGGTTGGCCCAAAAAAGCATACAGGTGATTATATTTTGAAATATTTAAAAACATTGTGTTTAAAAATGCTTAGAGTCTAAGGAATTATAACTACCACAATAAAACAAAAAAATATTACTATATATAATCTTAGTCCTATATCACCAACGGAAGCTTCCAGGTAAGGTATGAGAATGAGTACACAAGCATACAACAAATTCTCGATGGGGTATCCTAAGGAAGAGTCTTATATTATTGCCTATATTCACTACTGACCTACCGACAGATACAAATATCAGCACAGCGACATTTCCAGATGATATGCCAATACTATTCTTCTCTTCTACTTGATGTGCCTATCCGTTACGAATGTTGGCGATCATCATGGCAATCTTTATCTTATCTGCAGCAGCGCGGAAAAGCTGCACAGATGTTGTATTGAACCAGATTCTGAGGTTCTTTAATCAAGATGTTCTTCTATACTATAATCTAACACCACCAATACTATAATCTAACAAAAATCCCAAACTAGCCTTAAAAATCCTACAAAAAACTTTAATAAACTAAAACCACTAAAAAGAGTCAAAATAAATGGAAACAGGTACACATAACATTTACCACGCGTAGGGAAACATGTCCGACTATTTGTGTAAAGGGTAAAATAATCCCACAAGGGAATGAAATCCAATATCTAAAATAGCTAAGTAATTGGACAGAAGATTAAACTGAATAAGTATATACTTAGTAAACAAAAACAACTGGGCCATAAGTTGAGGAACATGTTCAGAGGCAGAAAATCAAAACTATAAAATCTACAAATTCAAGTTGAAATCAGTTTGGACTCACGGACTAGAATTATGAGGAACCGCCGCACATTCCAATATTGAAACAATACAAAGATTTCAATTTCAATACAAAATATTAAGAACAATACTAGGAGTTCCATGGTTCATAAACAATGAAGTAATCCACCAAGACGCCGGACTAACATACGTTAAAGACGGTATCAAAAAGTGCAAGAAAAAACATATAGAAAAACTTAAAATGCATCCGGATGTGTTCACAAAAAGTTAAAAGAATACGGTTCGAAGGTTCAAACGAAAAGTTCTGTTGATTGATTAATACTAAATGTGCACAACTATGTGTCAAATATAGTCAATATTGAAGACTAAGTTCACTGCCGCAAAAATTTCAAACTTATTATTTAATCAATTCCATACTACAATTACTAAATATTTCACAATTTTAAAAAATTGTTTTAGAAATTGTCCATTACTGACTATAAACCTACGTATTTCGATAAGTTATAGTTCTGGGGGCAGGGATGTTCTACGACACCCGGTATCTACACAATAAACTACATTAATTTTGCAATTGTATCGTAATATCGTTAAACAACCATGCATTGTTACTATGAAAGTTATTTAATGATGCTGAGTTCACAGAAGTGATGTTCTTATCAAGATAAAAATGTCACTACGTAGTATGTAGATGAATGGATACCTGTTTCTACTATAAATCGAAAAACAAAAGAAGCGTGTGTGAGAATTAAGTAAAATAATATAACACCACTTTACTGTTACATAATAGTTAATGCCAGTTTAATTAGGAATATGAGGTAGGTACAGAAACTGGAAAAAATTTCAAGTCATTCAAAAAGCTTAAATAAATAAATAACAAAATGTACAAAAATGAGGGATTTGGAAAAAGAAAATGAAAATAAGGGCATATATAGGAAAAGACAATAAAGAATATACAGCGAAATAGACATAAGATACAATAAATTTATTGAAAAATTGAATATGAGAACAATATGATATCAGCAAACTATTAGCATAACAGGTGAACCAGAAAATAAACAAATACAACTTGAACAGTTCGAGTGTGAGGCCGAGAGCTAAAGATATACTCTGGTAACACAAACGAAAATGATAAACTCGAAAAGGGAGTTGCAGTAATAATGACAGCAAAAGGACGAAATGCTGTAATTGATAGGGAATACTATATCTTGTTGTAATTGAAGACATGAATGCGAAAGTAAGCAATGAAAATGCAAGGCACAAATGAGTAATAGGAAAAGAAGGACTTGAACAAATAAACGATAATGCAGATGGACTGCTAGAATTTTGTGAACAAAATAAGCTTAAAATAAGGGGAAACGTATTTAAACATAAGAAGATAGACAAAGAAATTTGGAGGAAAGTATAGAAACCAAATAGATGTTAGGAGCGTACAAGGAGCAGATGTGTTGACGACTTGCAAACCAGGACCAAAATAAAGAAGAAATTAGCCAGATACACAAACCAAAAGTCAAAGAAGAAAAAGATAAAATGGCGAAGCTGTTACTTAAAAAAACAACAAGAACCTAATTAACAGAAAAACTGAAAATCAACCAAGCAACGATCCATATGAAGAAAATTGTGGAGGAAATATGAAAAAACTTTACTAACATAATATCATTGAACAACATTTGTTTTAGCTTTCTCTCAGTGTTGAACATAAAAATGATTGCAAAAGTCAGTGCAACAAATCAATTTTATTTTCTTAACGCCTAGAGTAAAAAAACATGACTTTTTATTTATATGAAATTTTATATTTAAATGCATTTGACAATATATAGCATTTTGCATATAAAAAAGCTTGCACGTCATTCAAGATTTACGTCGTCAGAACCCCACAGCGTTACCAAAATATCAAAATAGTTAGTAAGTGGGAAATTTTTAAAATGTCAACTATTTGTCAAACTATTAAATTAACAGTAAATACACTTAGTTTTAAGACTACTACAACACATTATAATACACAAGAAAACATTTTAATACAAAATTATATATTCTAAATTTTAAACTTACCTCTTTTAAGGCTTTAATAGTAAAAACGTCTCGCCATTATTTCTTGTTCAAAATAATCTATCTTATATGAAAGCTTATCAGCTTTCTACAGACTATTTATTTGTTTTGGCATATCACAATCACAATACACAATAATAATTAGTTTTTAAAGCTATTAATCTAAATTTAATATGCATTTATAAATACAATTTATTAATATATATTATATTATGATCAAATTGTATAAGAAATCAAAACATAAACAAAATTCCTAGTCTAAAACAGCGGCAACACTTTACACACTTTTGCCACACGCTTAACTGTCAATAAAATTTGAAGTATTTCCGTATCAGTTGCATACAATTGTCTGATATATTTAACTAAAATTATTATTTTGTGGAATATTAGACTTAAAGAGTTATTTCATAAAATTTATATTATTAATAATAACAAATGTTTTTGGTTATTTAATCAATATAATTCTAAAATTTCCAATATAATGATGATTAGATTTTTCCGATTATTATTGTTGACGCCTATGAAAGATCGAGCAGTTCAGTATGGGTTTAGTATTATTAGCTGTGTTATGAAAATCTGAACTCGAAGGTAGATGTTCTGAAAATTTTAAATACAAGTAACGACACTTTGTATAAATCATGACGTGCAAGTGTTTTACTTTAAAAAACGGTATATATCGTCTGGGAAATGTATGGCACGTTTTTTGTACTTGTGAACTACGGATTATACTTTTAAAACAAATGAAGAAACTGTAAATCCTCCGACGATACACGATATAACCCTTTATCACTGACCAAGGTAGCGGAACCATTGAAGTGAAAAATATTCATTAACTCTATTAATTAATCAGTTTTATTACATGGAAGTTGTACTTCTAATGCAAGTTTAATGTTGCCGTTATAACGCGTGATATTTACTGCAGAAAATGATGATAGACGGCGAGAAAAAGAATTCTTAATGTATAATTTCACAGTTTTAGACACGATTGAATGCTTTTGATTCCGTTAGGTATAAGGTACTATCTAATCGACAAGTAATTAAAAACTGCAGGTATGTGAGATGGTAGTTACTAATTATTGGAAAGGTTTATTACTATAATATCAACGCATTTGATAAATATATTGACTTAAACCCCGGATTATTAAGGAAAGATACTTTCTATTTGACTTTTCAGAAAAATATACTATATTTTATCAAAATATCTAGAATCTATATACATCTTTGTAAGTTGATAATGTTTGAAACAAATCTTACCTTAACATTTTACTGATTCATTGGCATCTGATCTAAATTATTTATTCTTTTTTTTTATTCTATAATCCAGTGGCGTTCAACTTTCAATATATTCCGATTGTAAATTGAATACGTCAATCAGATATGGGCTGTACCAGAAGTGACTGTAAACTAATTGCAATACACTTTGTATTTCTCTATCTCTTTTGGAATCGAGAATTCGAGAATTCGGCAATAAATATGGATGAAATTAAGACAATGAATTTAATAAATAAAATATATAATGCAAAATATGGAAAACAAAATCTCAAATAACACAATAACAACTGAAATTAAAGTGAATATCGAAAATGAGGAAAATGAATATATGCCGTATATAAGAACAAATAAAACAAACACAGACGGTAAAGATTAAAGGAATTGTGATCTTTGTATGCTTATATAGTTAATTATAGATGATTTATCTTCGATTTTCCATTACTTTATTAATATTAATATATTCCTATTGCTGACTTCTACTTTCAACATTTTTTCTTCATTTAATCAGATGAGAACTGCTTTGATTTTCCTCTTTTTGCTGTCTATTAGGTATCCAGAACTGAGATTAGAAGAAGATTTTTTTGCATTATCTGCTGTTTTATTGTGGACCACCACGTAAAAGAGCAAACCATACGAAACGTTACAATCGAGGACATCGCAGCAGTCGTTAAACAGAAGTTGTTTAATGAAGATGAAATTATCTCGATACACTTTATAAAAAAAAATTATCTGAAGATAAATACATTTATTGGTGACAACCACTGACTGGTGACTTTTTCATTATGAAACTGCAGATTCTTGTGTTGGATATATATATATATATATATATATATATATATATATATATATATATATATATATATAAATAAGGATCACTCAGATGAGTGGTGGGTTCAATTATCGGTCAACTAGGTGGAGAAATAAAAGACAAAGTTGATACTACTTCATCTATTTTGAAGACGTTTCGCTATCGAATTCTGATAGCATCATCAGTTCATCTAAAAATTTTTACATTATGAATACCACACATTCATGAAGAAGATGTTAAATAGTTACCTTAAAAAAGATATGTAGTTGTCAATGGTATTAAAAAGGTAGTACAAAAACTCAAATAAATGGACATCATATGGCGATATTGTATGAACAATTAAATAACTAACAACATTTAGAGACTTAGTAAAAATTAGCAAAGCAACAGAACACAGCAAAGCACAAAGCAAAAGAAAATCATTGATTCACTTCCAACTACGCAAAAAATTTTATTTTATTTGAGTCAAATATATCATGCTTTAATTTTGCAGAATTAGGCTTTACAATCAGTTCGTTATGTATGTGTCTCTAAAGTCGTACAATTCAACACATTTTCTTTAATAAATAATTCTAATACTTTAACTTACTATAATTAATACTTGATAAAATATATTATTACATTAATGCTAATTAACTTAGACTTACTTATGCAACTCACATTGCATACTTGGTCGTTTTTTCATATATTGATTAATTTGACCCTCTGGTTTTTTACTTTAATATAAATAAATACAATTCAACCTTTGAATACTTTATAAATTAAAGTTCCAAGCGTGGGACCTTGGACTTTTTGGAAATTAGGTGCTTATCGTCATTCACCTGTAGATGTATATCCAACTACACTGTTGACGTTTATCACTCTTTTTAATATGGAGTTGAATGAATTTTGCCTACTTGTTTGTTCTAGACTAGTTGATGCAGGGGATTAGCGTTATCGCTAATTTCTTTCATTGTTTGGTCTCTTACGGGAGGGTTATCATTCAAACTCATGTTAACTTTTTCAAATTTACCGCCCGTAAATTAGTGGGTTGGTACTATTAACCTTGCTGTTCTGTCGAATAATTTTCGACCTCAAGGCTGGCTGTCTGTTTCATGTCATTGACTCGGTACCTTTTAATTAACGCCATTTCAACTGCAACAGGTGCCAAGCAAACAGTGGTAACTTCACTTTATATCTTTTTTATACATATTTTTTATATCTTAATGTAGTTAACTTAAATAATGCTACCAAAAGTTAAGATGAAGTTAAAATAAAATTTTTTGCATAGTTGGAAGTGAATCAATGATTTTCTTAGTTCTTTTTCACTAGTTAATATTATATTAAATATTATATGCTTATTAGACCACGTGTTCTGTTGCTTTGCTAATTTTTACTAAGTCTCTAAATGTTGTTAGTTATTTAATTGTTTATACAATATCACCATATGATGTCCATTTATTTGAGTTTTTGTACTACCTTTTTAATACCATTGACAACTACATATCTTTTTTAAGGTAACTATTTAACATCTTCTTCATGAATGTGTGGTACTCATAATGTAAAAATTTTTAGATGAACTGATGATGCTATCAGAATTCGATAGCGAAACGTCTTCAAAATAGATGAAGTAGTATCAACTTTGAGGTACTAATTGAGGTGTTAGAGAAAAATAATCCAGAACTTTCTTATTTAATATCATCGAATCAGCTGGACAAAACGAATACATTAACTACCAGGTTTATATTAGATACACTTACAAACTTCTTTTAACCTTTTTTTTACCTCGTGCCTAGTGAACAACTTATTTTTATTAAAGTAAATTATAATTTCATATCCAATACCATTTTAAAATTGGAAACCAATTCTGTAGCTTTGATCGACTCGACTAGTTGATTTAGTAGAAACGTTTTACACAAATTGTAAAAATGTAAAAGATCCATTAGAAGCAAAAATTTAAAAATGTTTGAAAAATTAATGTAGGATTTGAAATACTGCAAAATGTTTTAAAAACTGTTTGGGGTGAGTTTTCTGAATTGCAGTAATTAAAGAAAATTTATTGCATCATTTAAAATTTGCAACCATTACTTCAGTTGACGTGGATCGAAGGTTTTTCTTATATAAACATATACTGACAGATGAATAGTTTCTTGTAAAAAATTTCGAAAACATATTATAGAGAACTCATTTCATATTATTAAAAGTAATTAATTAAAGAGTGAACATTTGTATTATACAATTTTCTAGTTTTTCTAATATAGTATGTATTTTTGATTTTTAAGTTTTAATCGCCTTTTATGCTGTAGTTATTTATTCTTTATAATAAATAAATGGAATTTTAAATCTTCAAAAAGTAGTTTTAGTGTTTAAATATTCTAAATACGGTTTATATATTAAAATAAACAATTTGCATCATCTGCATATTTTAAACATTATTTGTTTAATTTAAGCATAATTTTGCATTTTTTTATAAAAATATGTGCATTTTTTAAATATTTTAAATCTTTGCATTTTATCCGCTCTTTAGTGAATACCATATCCAGAAAATGTAATGAGTTGTTCTCTATTTCCATGGTACCGAATAAATTTTTGATGGATATCAACTGTAAAGATGAATCAATGAAATTGTAAACATGGAATTTGAGATTTAAAGAAAATTGCAGAATATTTTGAAAATGATTGGAATATTAATAAAATATATGCAATATAAAGATAATTATAAATGTAGACAATTTTGCCATCGAAATTCCATCGAATCAAAACATAGTAATGGTACTCTTGGTATCGTCCTCGTTTTTAAGTAAACTATACAGCGACAGAGTGTACGATAATATACTCAGTTTAGTGTTATTATCTTAGCTGCAACTATTTATTCAAGCATCTGTTATTTTCACATATTTGATCTATGGCATATTAATCAAGTCACTTAAGACGCGACGAACATCTATGCCTTATTATTTTACTATAATTTATATTGATACTATATTGTGATATATTTAATGCAATATAAATATTTCAATTAGTAGCAAACTTACTTTGGTTTAAATATAATTGGTTCTAAAAAATTGTATTAGGTAAATTATTATTAACACAAGTCGGAGAGGAACGGTTTTCTAGTAAGAAATATCGCAAATATTAATTTTTAATATTATGATATGAACCATCTAATACAATAAAAAAAATAATAATGATGCCGAAGTACATACACCAGAATATCAAAGTTGTCGGCAGTCATATGTTACCTTTCGTAGACTTCTTGAAAATTGAAATTTATCCTTTTTAATACAGCAGACTAAAACTGATTTATTATTTTTTATTATAACAATATTTAAGCTATTATTCAATGGTTTAATTTAATTATGAAGATATAACCATGATCAATGGAAGAAATACATAGAAGAATTATTTCAAGACTAGCGATAAGGAAGTTCATCTATAAACCGTCTAGCGGAGACGTAGAATCCGAGATTACTAAAGAAGCGAATGAAATACGATCTATGAAAACATATAAACCTTCTAATCAGAACGAAATACTTAGCCAGTTATTAAAATTAATCAATGACAAAAATCAGAATATTCTGGTGGTATTATTCAATAAAATATACCCAATGGGAATTCATTCCCCGAAAAATATAAAAATCGACATTTGTCTACCTCTATCTGATGATGTGTCACAGAAAGCGCATTTAAAAAAATGCAATAATTAGCAAACAATTAGACTATTGTCATATAAACTAAAAACCATCGTACGATTCATACACTCCAAATATAATTACGGATTAGTGACAAGCTATTAGGCCTCCTTCAAGATTTAGTACAAGAAAAGGCAATAGTCACTTTTTATGCTGATCTTAAACCTTACATCTTAAAAACTTTACATTTGGCTCATAAACTACAACAAAGCCTTCGACAGGATTAAGCATGATAAACTGATGACAATTCTTAGCAACGAAAACCTGGACGAATGAAATATGTGACCAATTTCATATTTCTTCTTCTTTTAGACAATCAGCAAGCCGCAGTAGAAATTGGGTGTGAAATATTCAAAGAATTAGAAATTATGGGGGGTGTCAAAGAAGAATGTATATTCTCACCTCTCTTATTTAACGCTTACTACAAAAAATGTTACTGAAACCTACTGAACAGGAAAAAGGGATAAAATTGAACCTGTCTTTAACTAACAAAATTAGGTTTGCTGATACCGTAATTATAGCCGATAATGTAGAAAATCTGAAAAGAATAATGAATAAAATATTAAGATACAGTAAAGAATGAATGAACTAATAAGTGTAATTTCACCGACAAGTTTTTATCGAGCGAACAAAAATTCTTTGAAGACATTAAAAATATTTCGACTCCATTCCACTCATTATATTTATTTCAACACGATATTTTGTCCTCACCTATACAAAATGAGGAAGTCAGACCACGCTTCGCTTCGATAAGCACTGATAAAATGCTTTTAAAGTCGTTTAACTTTTAACGTCTAGCAGTTTTTTAGTATCAAAAACTTTCTGAAGTAATGATTCGCAATCGAGGTGACAAAACAATTAAATATTTATTTTACTACTGTTCCGTGATATAGTTAGTCTTGGTTAAAAATCTTAAGTTTTTAAAAACATATATCAATAATTTTAATTTTTGTGTTTTTATTTTTGTTGATTCCTGATGTGATAATATCCAGACCTAAAAGTCCCCGTTAAAAGCAGTTACTCATAAGAAATGAAAAATTACAAACAATAAAGTAGCATAAGAAAATAGCATTATTCATTGTCAGAATACCAAGTGGATGTTTCAGAAAAGTTCCTTTTGGTAGTACAAAATGCTGAAGGTAAAACACATTATCAATAGTTGTCAAAAGAGACTGGTAATTACAGTCAGGAAGATTGGTACTAGACAATCGACAGAAAATTTTATGTAATATATATATATATATATATAATATATATATATATATATATATATATATATATATATATATATATATATATTGTTATGCTATTTAAATTGTATTCTATTGCTTATTTAGAAAAGATCCTGTCTATATTTATTAAATGATCTAATCTCCAATTAATCACAATAAATCAGCATTAATTAATTACAATCTCAGGCTATTTAACTTGTACTATTTACCTTTGATCGTGGATTCAAAATATTTTCCAATTGGCTTCCTAATTGGGATAGGTAATATGACCTGAATAAAATACACAGAATTTCAACTGAAGTATATGTGAGATGTCCTTTATTTTATTGAAATTTTATATAACAATCAATCCTGTAATATTTGCAATACAATACTTTAAATATATGAGAAGTTGTTTTCTATCATGGACCCAAATGTTATTTTACATTGATTTTTAATATGTGTTATAACTAAGCTCTCTTTATAATTTTTTTCTTTAAATGATCGCAACATTAACTGTCTCTATTATTTATTCAATTTATTTAATTAATAAATGAAAACCACACTCCTGCTCTAATGAAAATTGACTGACCTTTCGTTATCTGCCGTTGCAATTCTATGGCCACGCCATAAAAAAAAAACCTTTCTCTGCTTCTGCTCCTATTTTGGTCCAGAAGACGTACACCTTTCTCCTATCTGTCCTTGTATCTGCAACCCAACAACTCGTGTAATTCTATGCAGCCTCCTTTTGAACCAATCTCCGCGCCTGTTTATAACTTCAATTGTTTCCGGCTTCGTCTGATATTAATATTCTTATACCCTTTGGTTTTTCTATCTCTCTGTACCCCGTTCCTCACACTGATCAGCCTTTACACAGCAAATAAACACACCCGGTAAATTACGTCTTCGGGACTTCAAAACAAACACAAACCACAAAGCTCCTTCCTTCTTGGGCGACGAAAACTGACTGCTTCATTCCTCTCTCCTATCTCATAGCCAAAACCACCCCTCCTTGCATTCAAAAATTGACCAATAAAAATCTTCTACCTCTGTGACGTATATCGTTATCAACCAAATCTCTCTATTAAAACGTCATTCGGGTAATTCCAGAAAACAACATTCTTTAATTATTCTAACTAAATCTATCTGCTTTACAAATATTTCTTACTAATAGCTACAAACGATACCTGTTTCTCAATTCAATGTCTTTTGTTAATAAACTTTTACCGATATAATCTTTCGGGGGAAAAACCACCGCACATCCCGGTCTATTGTTTAAACACTTTCTATATACACTTTTATTACGGGTAAATCCATTTCACAATAACCGACTTATTTAAATTTCTTATCGATAATATTTGAAAGTCTTGTCTCTGAGGCCTAATGAACAATTCTTTGAACAACTTAAAATACATATTTTGTCTTATACAGGATGTTTGAAAATTTTATATGCCCGTGTCTTTATGAAATATCAATAATCTTAATTTTTATTTAAGTAATAAAATTTGTATATCGGTTTTTATTGCTAGTGGACATTCAAAAATACAACAAATCCCCGCCTTTGTAATCGATAAAATTTATCAATCTATGCAACTAAATTTTCTCGAGACAAACTAAAACGCACTTCCTGTATGCTAACTGTACTTGTGCTACGTATTTGTGGCCACTCGGTTTTCCTTATTTATCAGCGTTTCATAGTCTCTTAAAATTTTACGCAAATCATTTTCTTTGCCTTCTCCACATATCCATTTTGTGTCTCTCCCATCAAATTCTTCGCACATATTCACCGTGTACTCCGTGTCTTTTTCAAACACCACTGTCTCCATTGTGTCCTCTTCATTTTCCTTTGTTTTTTTTTTGTTGGGCTCGTCTCTTCTTTTGAGGAATCCCAAGTTTTGCTTTCATTTCTTGTCAAAATCTTCCCATCTTCTTCTCCTGAGCTCGTCTCATCTTTTGAGGAATCCCAGGTTTTTTTTTCTTTGATCTTTTTCTGACCTTTTCCCCTCTTTCTTCCTTTTCCTTTGTTCGTCACCAGGTTCATTTCCACCGTTTGTTCTTTCTCTGATTCGTCCGTAATTTGTTTCTCTTGTTCCTTATCCTGTTCTTCTTCTTTTTCCTTTGTTATTTTCATCGTATTGGTTTTGAAGTCGATCACTACATGTTTTTCCGTTAATTCGTCAACGCCTACAATCATGTCATGTGACATATTCGGCATTATTACACATTGAAGTGCATACATATTTTTTTTCAATCGTACCATTACTCGTATACCTTCATTTATTGTTGCCAATGTCCGTTTATTTGCGCCCACTAAATTCACCCTAGGTATTTTATAAATTAGACTTGTTAAATTTACTTCTTCGATTAATTTTCTGTTGGCCAGTGTTATTTCAGAGCCTGTGTCTATCATAATTTTAATTGGTTTCTCATTTATAAATCCATCCACAAATTTTAAATTAACTCCATTTCTCTTTTCATTGTTTCCTGCCAGTTTAATAAATTCCTTGGGGTGACAAAAAATTCCTGTTTGTTTCTTCGTTTTTAGTGAGCGCCTTCTTGAAAACACGCCTGTTGTTCTTCTGTGTTTTCTCGCCCGTCATCTTCTCTCTCATATTCATTTTCTTCTCTTTGCATATTATTTATTTCTCTTCTGTTCTCTTTTGGTCTATCATTCCCGTATCGGTTACCGCGAGATTCCTGTTCATTCCGTGGGTTATTGTATCTGTTTCCTTGGTATGGGCGGTTATTTCTACTCTGATTTTCCCGATCCCTGTTTTCATTCCATCTCTGGGTTCTGGGTTCATAATTCTCTCTTCCTTTCGGTCTATTTTCGTATCCCCGTCTAGGTATGAATTCTCGTCTTGGATAATCTCTTCTAAAATTTTGACCTCTATCTCTATATTCTTGGTTTTCTCTTTGTCTATAATTTTCTTGCGGTCTTCTTTCTCTTCTTTCATGCCTACGTGATTCTCTCATTTGCAAAAATTGACATAAGCTGTCAATGTCCTTGTAATTTTGGAGATTTATGTGGTCTTCCAAGGTATCTTCAAAGTGTCGCGATATGAACTCTACCAATTGTTCTGATGAATAATTATATTGCAAATGTTTTGCATTATTATAGAGTTGTAATGCGTACATCGTTTCTGATACGCCCATCCTCTCATGGTATTTTCCATTTTGTAACTCTTTATTTACTTGTAGTTGCTGGATTTTTCCCCAGAAATAATTTAAGAATCTTCTCTCAAAATCTTGCCAATTGTCAAATTCTTCTTCCTTGCTGACAAACCAAAGATTTGCCTCTTCTTTGAGATGGTTTCGGATGGTTTCCTTTGCTGTTGCAAACGGTCCTATGTATGTGACTTTTTTCTTTAGGTTATTTATAAAAGGCACTGGGTGTAGTTTCCTTATATCCCCGCCAAATCGTACTTTAACGTCTTCTGTGCTATGTACGATAACTTCCTTTCTTTCTACTCCTCTTATCTCCATCTCTGCAATTTGTTTTTCATTTTGCTTAAGTTTCCTTTCCATTTCTTTCCTGACTTCTAGTAACGCCATTTCAAATTTTTCTTCTAACTGTTCCAGTTCCTTTTTCTGGACAGCCTTAATATCCTTCATTTTAGTTTCCATTTCTTCTCTCTGCATCTCTAGTTTCCTCTCTGTTTCTTCCCTACTTCTTTCTAAACAGACTTTTATTTCGTTTTCATATTTGTCCATACGCGTTTCCATTTTTTGTTCCATTTTTCTTTGGTTTTCTTCCAATTTGTCCAATTTTTGTTCCGTTCTTTGTTGTGATTCATCCAATTTTTGTTCCGTTCTTTGTTGTGATTCATCCATCTTCTGTGATTGGAGTTGCATCATTTGTATTAATTTTTCTATTCCCGATTCTTGTTTTTCTGTCTCCATTACTGTTGTGTCTAATACGTCTTCCTGGTCTGAATATTCTTCCTGTTCTGATTTATCTTCTTGTTTTTTGTTCTCTTTGCTCTTGTTTCTTGTGTTTGGCATTTATTCTGTTTTTATCCCCGCCAAATATAAAATTCTACTGGTCTGTTGCAACAAACGGGACTTTTCTTGTTCAAATGTAATAACTCTTGAGTACGAGTATCAAATTTCAATATCCCACAAATAAATCAAATGGTAAAATATCAAATGTCAAATTCAATCAAATAAATCACGTATGGTAAAATTATCAAATGTAAATATCACACAAATAAATCAATTATGGTAACCTATAAATTGTCAATATCACGAATAAATCAATTATGGTAAATTGTATCTTAAAAAAAATATATAAATCTTTATGTCCTCAAATTTTACATAATATTTCACTTTATCCACGGCATATAAACTTTCAAATATCTGCTCGTCTACTCCTATCCTTTCAAATTTGCCAACTAGAAATATTTTTCAAAGCTTTACACGTTGGGGGCCATTTTGTTATGCTATTTAAATTGTATTCTATTGCTTATTTAGAAAAGATCCTGTCTATATTTATTAAATGATCTAATCTCCAATTAATCACAATAAATCAGCATTAATTAATTACAATCTCAGGCTATTTAACTTGTACTATTTACCTTTGATCGTGGATTCAAAATATTTTCCAATTGGCTTCCTAATTGGGATAGGTAATATGACCTGAATAAAATACACAGAATTTCAACTGAAGTATATGTGAGATGTCCTTTATTTTATTGAAATTTTATATAACAATCAATCCTGTAATATTTGCAATACAACACTTTAAATATATGAGAAGTTGTTTTCTATCATGGACCCAAATGTTATTTTACATTGATTTTTAATATGTGTTATAACTAAGCTCTCTTTATAATTTTTTTCTTTAAATGATCGCAACATTAACTGTCTCTATTATTTATTCAATTTATTTAATTAATAAATGAAAACCACACTCCTGCTCTAATGAAAATTGACTGACCTTTCGTTATCTGCCGTTGCAATTCTATGGCCACGCCATAAAAAAAAACCTTTCTCTGCTTCTGCTCCTATTTTGGTCCAGAAGACGTACACCTTTCTCCTATCTGTCCTTGTATCTGCAACCCAACAACTCGTGTAATTCTATGCAGCCTCCTTTTGAACCAATCTCCGCGCCTGTTTATAACTTCAATTGTTTCCGGCTTCGTCTGATATTAATATTCTTATACCCTTTGGTTTTTCTATCTCTCTGTACCCCGTTCCTCACACTGATCAGCCTTTACACAGCAAATAAACACACCCGGTAAATTACGTCTTCGGGACTTCAAAACAAACACAAACCACAAAGCTCCTTCCTTCTTGGGCGACGAAAACTGACTGCTTCATTCCTCTCTCCTATCTCATAGCCAAAACCACCCCTCCTTGCATTCAAAAATTGACCAATAAAAATCTTCTACCTCTGTGACGTATATCGTTATCAACCAAATCTCTCTATTAAAACGTCATTCGGGTAATTCCAGAAAACAACATTCTTTAATTATTCTAACTAAATCTATCTGCTTTACAAATATTTCTTACTAATAGCTACAAACGATACCTGTTTCTCAATTCAATGTCTTTTGTTAATAAACTTTTACCGATATAATCTTTCGGGGGAAAAACCACCGCACATCCCGGTCTATTGTTTAAACACTTTCTATATACACTTTTATTACGGGTAAATCCATTTCACAATAACCGACTTATTTAAATTTCTTATCGATAATATTTGAAAGTCTTGTCTCTGAGGCCTAATGAACAATTCTTTGAACAACTTAAAATACATATTTTGTCTTATACAGGATGTTTGAAAATTTTATATGCCCGTGTCTTTATGAAATATCAATAATCTTAATTTTTATTTAAGTAATAAAATTTGTATATCGGTTTTTATTGCTAGTGGACATTCAAAAATACAACAATATATATATATATATATATATATATATATATATATATATATATATATATATATATGGGAAAAAGGAGTACGACCGTCAATCCAATATATATGTAAGGATCACTCAGACGAGTGGTGGGTTCTTATATCGGTCTCTAGGTGGAGAAATAAAAGACAAAGTTGATAGGCTACTTTATCTATTTTGAAGACGTTTCGCTTTCGAGTTTTGAAAGCATCATCAGTTCATCTAAAAAATTATTACAATATGAGAACCACACAATCATGGAAACGATGTTAATTGTTACCTTAAAAAGATATGTAGCAGTCAATGTTATTAACAAACATGTGAATGAAACTAAGTAAATGGACATAATACGCTGATCTTGTATAAACAGTTAAGCAACTAACAACATATATGAACTTGTAAAAAATTAGCACAGCAAATGACCATGTGGTCTAAAGTAAATTCTATGTTATTTTATGTTAATAAGTGAGCAAGAACCAAGAAAATCATAAAAAATTTCCAACTATTTAATGGATATTAAGCTTTGATTTTAACTTTAGGTAGCATTATAAGTGATATTAATAAAATCTTAAAAAATAGTAAATATGAAGTTACCGATCAAAGCCCTATGAATGTCGCCGGGAAAATGGCGTTTAATGAAAACAGGAACGAACTAAACCGCAAAAAGACAGCCAACCTTGAGGTCAAAATTACTTTTGACAGAACAACAAGGTGTAAATACCAACCCAAATTTTGGGCGGTTAATTTAAGTTTAACTGAGTTTGGATGAATACCCGGTTGCAAAGGACAACACAGTGAAAAAAGTTGGTAGTGTAAACACAACTCCCCTCACTAATCAGCCCAAATTTACAAACAGGAGATTTTCATTCAACCTCATAAGTATGTAATGACGTTAATCATTATGGCTAGTTAAACAGCCAGGAGGTTAACGATTTTATAATTTCCAAACAGCCCAAGGTTCAATATACTTGGAGCTGTGATTTGCAAAGGATTCTATGAATCAATTACAATATTTGTATTATTTTAATATAAAATTTGAAACACTAATTCAAGTAATTAGCGTATTGAAATGCAATGTGGGTTGCATATGTAATAGTAATTTTAAGTAAAGATATTAAGTTATTTTATTGATATATTTATTTATTTTATTTCTATTTATGTATATAAATTGTTTTATGAAAAATGGAGAAAAAGTTCAAATAGTACACCTAATATGACATTAACGTAGTGAAAAGATTAAGTAGCCTAATTCTGCAAAATTAAAGCATGATATATTTGGCTCAAGTTACTTATGTCAGTTCTCTTATTCAATGCATTAGGGTGTTTTAATATTGAACACATTTCCAAAAACTGTCTTTTAGCTAGATTGCGTTCAGTGGCAAGGATCTTAACTTCATTAAAATCCACTTCATGTTTAGTATTTATCGCATGTTGTGCTAGGGCACAAGTGTGTTTCGATAAATTAATGTCGCTACGGTGTGAAGTGAGACGACCTTTTAATGATCTACCAGATTGTCCAATGTAACATAAATCGCAATTAGCGCATGGAATTTTATAAATTGTGTTAACTTGTTCCAAAGTGGACAAGGGTGTTTTAGTTTTAGAGAACAAATTTCTAACAGTTTTTGCATTCTTAATAGCAATTTTAACAGGTATATTATTTTGTTTATACAATTTAATAAGTTAGCAAAAAGCAAATAGCATTATAGCAAAAATTATATATATATATATATATAATATATATATATATATATATATATATATATATATATATATATATACAGTAGACTTCTTCTATAACGAGAACTGAAATGGCAGACTAATTACCTCGTTATAAGCCGATTTCGTTATATCAACCAACAATAATACTGTGCATACATATGAATAAGTAGTTTTCTAAAACATTAACTTTCTATAGTAAAGCCATTCGAAGACACTACATATTGTTTGAAATGGCGTTTCTAAAAAAAGTTGTTTACTTTTATTGTCAATGAAATATATTAAAACAAAAAAGAATTGTTTACTTTTATTGTCAATGCTATACGTTAAAACAAAAAATTTGTATTCTCTAAATCTGTTTAAAGCGTATTTCCAAGGAAAACATAAACTATTGCTTCTGCAATTGAAAGAAGTCTGTCATTTTTGACTGTATTCTATCTCTTATATTTTCTAAAGATGTGAAACAGTTGTATGCTGTTTCTTACAACGTTTAAAGCACTTTCCACATCTTGACTACTAGGACCTTTTTATGATTAGGTGGTAATGGTCAACCCCCTACAATGACACTTTTCAGACCTTTGATGATGTTAATAACAGAATATATAATTAATGCTAAAAGCAGAATAAAAAGAATTTGTCACCCTTCTAACTACAATAAGAACATCAAGTTTCGTTATGTAATTCTTAGAAAAAATCACTATCCTAAGATGCTTCTGAATAAACTGCCCTTCCAAGACATGCCAACAGCAAGAACACACCAAAGACAAATATTAGAAGGAGAAACAGTAGAACTTTTCTATGGGAGATTGCCTTACATCAGGGGTTTATCAGCACAGATCACAAACCTTTTCAGACAATTCAACATAGTGATAGCAAATTCAGTATACAAAAGATTAGGGACATACTTTACTCACCTGACAGAAAGAGTTAAAAAACTGGATAACTTCAATGTAGTGTATTCTATTCCATTTGGTTCTTGTTCGGAAGTGTATGTCGGTCAAACCGGCCAGAAACTCTCAAAAAGAATAGCTTTGCACAAGACTGATGTTGTGAGGAAGCTTACTAGTACAGCTTTTAGCCAACATATTAAGAATACATACAAATAAAGTGATTTCAGACTTATTAGTTTAATGTCGCATATGTTAAAGTTATTCTTGAAAGTTATTCACCAACGCATTTATAAGAAATGTGAACAGGATATCAGTGATGAACAATTTGGCTTCCGAAATGGATTTGGGACACGCGAAGCATTAACCAGTTTTATTATACTGCTGCAAAAATGTCGAGACCAAAAAAAGGATCTCTTTTTATGTTTTATTGACTATCAAAAGGCCTTCGACAAAGTAAAACATGATAAGCTGATGGATTGCCTTCACAAAAAGGGACTAGACGAGAACGATTTTAAAATTATCCAAACGCTGTATTTTAACCAAACTGCAGCAGTTAGAACAGAAGCCGGTGACACAGAAATATTCAATATCAAGCGAGGTGTACGACAGGGGTGTGTATTGTCACCACCACTTTTCAATATATATTCGGAAGAAATCTTTGCACGAGCACTAGAGCAATCAAGAGAAGGTGTTAAAATTAACGGCAGAGTTCTAAATAATGTACGATACGCCGACGACACGGTCCTAATTGCACAGAGCGCACAGGATCTCCAGACACTCTTAGATCGCGTCAGATCGATCGGAGAACAATACGGCCTCAGCATTAACGTCAAGAAAACAAAAACAATGATTGTCTCCAAAACATCCATCCATCCACCCATGGCTTTAAACGTGAATGGTAACATTATCGAAAATGTCGAGAAATTTCGATATCTAGGGTGCTGGATAACGAAAGATATAGATCCAGACATAGAAATAAAATCGCGAATTGAACAAGCAAGAAATGTCTTTTTAAAAATGAAACAAATGTTTACGTCCCAAACACTCAATCTCAAAATCCGATACCGAATGCTGAAATGTTACGTTTACAGCACCTTACTATATGGAATGGAGGCCTGGACCTTTAAAATCAACTCACTAAGGCGTTTGGAAAGTTTTGAAATGTGGTTATTTCGAAGGATGCTGAAAGTCCCCTGGACAGCGCATATGAGCAACGAGCAGGTCCTACACAAGATGGGTACCGACAGAGAACTCTTAAAAATAATGAAAACACGGAAAACCTCATATTTGGGACACATATACAGAAATGAGAAATACCAGCTACTGCAGCTTCTTATAGAGGGGAAGGTAGAAGGAAGACGTGGTCCTGGTAGACGGCAGGCGTCCTGGTTGAAGAACATTCGTGAGTGGACTGGTTTGGATTCTCAATCTTTAATAAGAAAAGCCAGGGACAGAAATGATTTTGCTGAGGTTATCGCCAACCTTCATTGAAGACGGCACCCAAAGAAGAAGAAGAAGATTAAGAATACTGGACACATTGCTAACTATGAAAATGTGCAAGTACTAAAAAGGGTTGACAACCAATTTAAGAGAAACTTCATAGAAATGTGCTACATCCATAACTGCAGCTCTTCTATGAACTGTAAGAAAGATGTTGAGAATTTAAGTTGTATTTATTCCTTTTTGCTTCAGCAGGACTTGACAAGATGTAACAGATTGGTAAATGTAGGGAACTTATCATAACATACACAGATGACCGACCTGCACTTGAGAAAAGACTTCATTTCACTGATGTTTTTGGTTCTCAAAAAGATTCCTTCCAACTTCCATGAGGTGCAGATGTAAATATAACCTTGTTACATATGACATCGGGATATTGACATAAATCAGAAACATTGTCATCAAAAAAGAAGAATAATTCGTCTTTTCTACCTTCAACATGAAGTTGCAGTTTTTGTGGGTTTTATGACTTTGGATTTTTTTGTTGTGTTGTATTTGAAAAAATACCATTTTGTGTTGTAATGTTTTTATTTAAAATTTTAAATGTAGTAATATAATCTGCTAATCTTTCAATTGTTTTGTATCGGCTCTAGGATGTCATACTTTTCACATGTGGCTTGTTGTCGTATACATGTGTTTCTTTGGAATACAGTGAGGACGTGCGATTATGAAGGGCATTAGCGAGTGGAACGGGGACAGATCTTTTTTTAAAAAAGGATTCATTTTTTCTTTTCCTTTAAAAAACAAACAAACAAAAAAATATATGGAAAGAAGAATGGGAATGAAGTTGATGTCTTGTAAGGGTTCTTTATATATATATATATATATATATATATATATATATATATATATATATATATATATATATATATATCAAATTATTCTCGACCGTACTGTGTTAAATATTATTTGTAGTCTCAGCAATTGGTCTGTATGAAATAAAACTCTATTTGTTATTTCTCAATATTTCGTTACAATTTTGTGACTTCTTCAGGAGAAAACTGTAAATTTATTATAATTATTATATGTAAACAAAATGAATATTTCAATACTTACAACTTAAGATTAAAAATTTAAATTTTGATAACATATCCTTTATCAAAATATATGTTATCAAAATTTAAATTTTTAATCTTAAGTTGTAAGTATTGAAATATTCATTTTGTTTACATATAATAATTATAATAAATTTACAGTTTTCTCCTGAAGAAGTCACAAAATTGTGACGAAATATTGAGAAATAACAAATAGAGTTTTATTTCATAGAGACCAATTGCTGAGACTAATATATATATATATATATATATATATATATATATATATATATATATATATATATATAAACAAATACAACACAGATATTTGCAGTATTTTGGACACATTGCTAGAAGAACAGGCACGATGGAAAAACTGATGGTCGAGGGTAGAGTTGAAGAAAAAAGACCTAGGTTAAGATCTCCAAGCCGTTGGGTAGATCAAACAAAAATATTGATTAACCAAGGGTTACATGAAACCGAACAACTAGCCCAGGACAGAGAAGCATGGAGGGAAATCGTAAAAAAACTGTGAAGGCCTGATGGTGTCACCACATCCCAAAAGGGATTAGGACTGAGGAGGAGAAAACACTTCTTTTTTGATCTTCGTGTTCTCCGCTTTCCGCCAGTTCTTTCGTCTTTTTGTATTGGGCTTAGTTGATTGTAGAGCTGCATTACTTCCTTATTAGTTCTTTTTTCTCATACACCATCATTGTCGTTTGTTCCTCCATATATGTTGCATGATATCTTTCTGTCACATCGTTTCAATTTCTGTGTATTTTTCTGATTTAACAACCAAGCTTCGCCGCATATATCTAAACTTGTTTACTGTTTTCACCAGATTTTTCGCGAACTGATAAAGTAAAAGGTATGTTGTATTTTTAAAAATTCAACGACACGTAAATTGGGGTATTAGTTAACCCCATTTCCCATTTAAAATTTCATGGGATATGCCCGCCCCGCCGAAGGGTTAATGCAATTTAACTACAAACTAGCCCACAAAATGTCCCGCTTAAAAATAAGTTTGCCGTATTTTTGCATATTTTTAGATTCTCTATAGGCGACGAAATATAGAGGGTGGCACGTTTTCAAAGTTACATACAAACGTATACTCATAAATAGCTAGAAAACTTCAGAGAATAAACTCAAGTCGAAAATATAAAGATTCAGTAATTTTTCCTTTCGACACAGACCTACACATCACGAGGCCTGGGTAGTTTTCTCAGCTATTTATAAGATCTCTAATTCTTTTTATGATTTAACATCCCGATATGTTTTTTGATATGCAAGATACAGCTAATAATTCTATCACATACAGTTACATTTGTAATGGCAAAATTATAAGGAGACCTCAAGCAAAATAATAAATAACCGCACAGTATCAAATTACCGATTTATAAACGTAAACATGTGTATTTGAAATCAAAACCTATTCGTAATAAATCAAACTACAGGTGCTACACAGCTATTTTAATTTAAGGAATTAATAACCACGTAACTGGTAATATTGTCATTCCGTTTGATTTCTTAATTTAAAAGACCAATTAAACGCTGATATAGATAACTCCTCGAAGATTCTAGATAGAACAATTAATATCATTGATTTATAGCTTGCGGCTTTGGTTGACTTGAAAATTGTTGATTTATTGGAGAAAATATTAATATACATCTGTTCAATTTAGTTTCCATCAGTTTTACTATTAATAACTGCTTTATTAGCATAAGGAGAAAAACAACCACTACGTGTTTCATTTAAACTGTATGGATGTATAGTAATGTTTATTAATCACTAATCCACAAAAACTGAATATATATATATATATATATATATATATATATATATATATATATATATAAAGTAAAATAGCAAATAACATAGGCCGACATGATTTTTTGTGGTTTGAGTTTGACATGTGTCCTTAGCTTATACGGGTATGCTGATTCTGCATATAAATTCGGTTTAAACCCATTACGTCAAAATTTTTAACAAAATTAAAAAAAGCTTGTGAGATATTATGTACTAACGCAACCAAATACCTTATTGATATGTAAATTGCATTAAAATACTTAATAGATCGATAGAAAATATTTTAATACATTATTACGTTAATTCCATTTGAATGGCAACACTGCCCATCATGTCAAAATTTTTCACAAAATTGAAACAAAACTTGTGAGATATTATATAAAAGTACCTTATTAATATTTCGTAAATTGCATTAAAATTATTATTATTTTTAAATATTTATATTTCGAAATAAAATATTTTAATACATTATATTAATTTCATTTGAATGACCACAATGGCGGTGCCATGCCGTTAACTTGTCGGCATCGGCAGTTATTTATTGAGTAAATAGAATTAAAAAGAGAAATCATACGATTTCTACCTGGCGAAATCGAATTCGAATATAGGCCACTGTGCCCCCTAAAACTTGCGAAGCAAACAGCTTGATAAATGAATCGGCAAGGGAGTCTAAAAATTGCACTCCAAATGCCGTTTATCATGGCCTATATTCGTAGTGAATTCGATTTCTGGTACCCCAAATGAAGTAAATAAACAAAACATAATGACGGTATTAGATTTTGATTTGATAAAGAGCAGCAACAAGCCGCATATACGTATTTCGATCTCTTTAGATCTCCTCAGTACGGTATAGTTACTACTCCATATCAAACCAAAATATTTTCCCGTCGTAGATTATAGTTATTAAAAATAACTATTTACGGACGTAACTACGCCATCTAAGAACAAAAAGAGAAATTATACGATTTCTACCTGGCGAAATCGAATTCGAATATAAGCCACTGTGCCCACTAAAACTTGCGAAGCAAACAGCTTGATAATTGAATCGGCAAGGGAGTCTAAAAATTGCACTCCAAATGCCGTTTATCATGGCCTATATTCGTACGTATTACTTCATTTGGAGTACCAGAAATCGAATTTACTACGAATATAGGCCATGATAAACGGCATTTGGAGTGCAATTTTTAGACTCCCTTGCCAATTCATTTATCAAGCTGTTTGCTTCGCAAGTTTTAGGGGGCACAGTGGCTTATATTCGAATTCGATTTCGCCAGGTAGAAATCGTATGATTTCTCTTTTTGTTCTTAGATGGCGTAGTTACGTCCGTAAATAGTTATTTTTAATAACTATAATCTACGACGGGAAAATATTTTGGTTTGATATGGAGTAGTAACTATACCGTACTGAGGAGATCTAAAGAGATCGAAATACGTATATGCGGCTTGTTGCTGCTCTGTGTCAAATCAAAATCTAATACCGTCATTTTGTTTTGTTAAATAGAATTAGTTTGCGTCAGTGTAGTATCGAGTTGTATTTTTTTTTCATGAGTGTTTATCGTGCAATAATGTCATCAAGAAAGTGTAACAACAGTCCTGATATATTTTGTTATATGTGTGGTGATTTAAAAATAGAAAAGCATCAATGAACACATAACAAACTTTTAGACTTTATATAGAAAGCTTATCACGCTTACTTTGGTGTAAGGCTTGGTGATCAGGACAAACCTTGGGCTGCACACAAAGTATGCTTTCAGTGTGTCGAACTACTGAGAAAATGGACACAAGGTACACGTATCTCTCTACCCTTTGGCATTCCTACGGTATGGAGGGAACCAAAAAACCATGGAGACGACTGCTACTTCTGCTACTGGGATATTAAGGGTTTCAATTCAAAAAATAAACAAAAATTCAATAACCTGATTTATCTTCTGCTAAATGACCTATATCTCATGGACCAGGAATCCCCATTCCTCCACCTTTTCTTCACACTATCCAACAGCAATCATCAGATAAAAGTTCAGAAGACGAATTTATTCTTGAGATAGAAAAACCTTAAAAGTTTATCCAAGCTAAACTAAATGATTTAGTGAGAGACTTGGGCTTATAGAAGGATGCTGCACAAATCTTAGCATCACGACTGAGGGATAAAAATCTTTTGGCTCCAGGTGTATCGTGAAAAAGAGTTCGCGGAATATTTTTCTCAAGAAGAATCGCTGATGTATTGTCATAATATTCTTAAAGAAGTTATGAAACTTGGAGCTGACAATTACGATTCCACATCATGGCGGTTATATTGATTCTTCCAAAGCTCGGTACACATATACGAGCCAAACGGTATGCATACGGTATGCGAACGCTATATTCGTTAATGTGTACGGCAGACAAAACTGCTTGCGTACTGTATGCGTACTGTTTCATCGTGACTCGTCGCGAACCAAATTGTTACGGTTTATTCCGCGACTTCAAAAAAAGCTCGTCTTTCAGTTTGGACGGCGCTACTAGACGCAGCGAACATTTTTATTGTCTCATCAAATCGACATTGTGTGAATGACGTGTTCCTTCCTAGAGAGACGTGAGAACACAGTAAACTGATTATTATTTATAACTGGGAATAAGCCACAATTAAAGATAAAAATACGTTTATTGACGTTTCAATTTCCAATTCGGAAAATCATGGATACAGTAAACTGATTATTGTACCTATTTTTATTTTTGTTAAACAAGCAAATGCTATTTTGATTTACATTTTCGAACCAGAAACATGATAAATCAGTACCCAAATTATAAATAAAATGAATCATTTCGCACATGTGTGTTCCTTGTTCTTTTTATCGCTTTCCATGGATCGAGATAAGTATGCGATCAGTACGATGTAAAGATATTTTCGAGGATCTGTACGCGTACGGTACGTATACCCTTTGGCTCGCATATCTGTACGCGCCTTAAGAGAAGTCTCAAGGGTGTTTTGTTGAACAATAGTAATACTTATGCCTCAGTGCCTGTTGCTCCCTCCGTTCATCTCAAAGAAACATATTTATGAGAATCTTGAGCTTTTGCGAAATAAAATAAAGTATAGCGAATATTGTTTGGCAACTCTGTGGAGATCTCAAAATAATATCCATGCTTTTGGGTAAGCAGTCTGGATTCACAAAGTATCCATGTTTTTTGTGCTAGTAGGACAGTCGAGCACGAAATTTATATTACGTTACGAAAGAGTCGCCACTTAGAGAAAAACTTGTACCGGGACAAAAAATGTGAAATGTGATACACTTGTTGACCCAAAGTTAGTTATTTTGCCTCCTCTTCACATAAGAATTAATGAAGCTGTTTGGCAAAGCTTTAGATAAACAACGCTTTAAATATCTGTGCGACAAATTGCCTATACTTTCTGAAGCCAAACTTCAAAAAACTAAAATTTTGTAGGCTCTCAAAACTGAATTTTTGTAGGCTCTCAAAAGAAATTGTAGCCAACATGGTCGAATATTATAAAAAAACTGGGATGCAAATATGAGCATCAAACTTTTATTTTTTCCGAAAATCTTGGAGCTGTCAGCGAGGAGCAGGAAGAGAGGTTCCATCAATATGTAAAGGAGATGGAAAGACGTTACCAAGGAAGATGGGATATAAGAATAATGGCTAATTACTGCTGGACCTTGAAAATAATTAATAATAATTCATAGATTTTTTCTACAGCTTGTTTGCACAGTTTTGTTGTGGTGTTTATTTCTTAATCTAAATCGCAATATTCATATCTTGGATCTGGTTCCTTGGAGTTCCTTTTTAATTTATTCTTATAACTTTTATTTTTAGTTTATTAACCTTTGGGCTTTTTCACAACATACATTTAACTCGTTCACTATCGCTGGCTTTTATAAGGTCCAACACCGCGCAGAAGCCGCAAACTACCGTTTGTCGTTAAAAGAGCCGCTATTAAATACTGTTGTAATGAAAAAAAAAATGAATTGGCTCCTTGGTAAAACCAATCGAAAATTCAGCAACGAACATGTTAAACAATTGTCAATTTTCGTGCAATGTTTGTGGATGTTGAAAAATGACAAAGATTTATTCAGGGCAAAAATAGTGAAAAACTATCTGGAACATACAAGGAAGTTCTGATTAAATTTAAAGAAATATGACTAGTATTATTAGTACTATAATTGAAATATTTGAAAAATAAAAAGAATTTTCAGTAATAAAGAGGACCGATGGTGATCAAACGACGTTTAAGAAAAAATAAATGACACGAGAATATAGAGTATCATGAAAAACTTCATAATATTGTTCTGAAGCTATTTTCTTGTGGCATTTTAAAGTAATTATTATTTAAATGGGAATAAGCCACAATTAAAGGTTAAAGTAGGTTTATTGACCTTTCAATTTCCACTTCGAAAATAGTTCTCAAAATACAAACATTAGTAAATTAAACAATTTTTTTTAAACAAAATATATTTACAAATTTTATTTCTGCCAATACATCGGCTTCTGCTTCTTAACGGATGGAATTAACCAAACACATTACATCACGCCTCAGCTTTTTATTATTTACTACGTCTGTAGTAGAGCGGCATCGGTGTTCAGTCAGTGAAACCAGAAGACTAAAAAACGTACCTACCACATCCTCCGTTCCTACACAAACCGCATTTAACAAAGACTGCACCATCTTTCTTCGGCTCACTACAAATGGCAAATAATTAGTTTTTTAAGTTTGCCTTAAATTATCCCCTTCTGCCTATAAGGTAGGCAGGTGGCTGGAGTTTGTGCACTGCTGACGGAGTTTTTTTAGTTACGAAGTCTTGAAAACGCTTGTCACTTTAAAGAATAGGTATATTGCCATAATCGGAGTAATATACTTTTTGTTTAAATTGCAGGAAGCGGTATTCATGAAAGTTTATTGTCTATAAACTTAAGTAGCCAACATATTATTTTTACAAGTCTAAACCCACTGAGTCCTAACAATTTTCAATAGAGATATTGTTTATAAAGTACATTTACATAATATGTTTATTTACAAAGTGGAGAGTTACAGTAGAAAATATCAATAGAAAACTAAACAACCAAATTTATAGACAGGAAAAAATTAAAAAAAAAAAAAAACGATACTGAGGCAAAACCCGATACACCCAGAAGAAAACTAAAAAAATGAAGCAAATTAGTACAAAACGCAGAACAAATCACCAAATGGTGTAGAATTTAAATACGGAGAGAAAAATGTGAGAATTAACGACGTAGAGGAGACTCGCATCGAATAATACACAGGCCTATATACAAGAAGAAGTAAGATGTGAGTAACATCTATATAATATAGAAAAAATAGTATAAAAAGATACTTTTACTTCAGATTACTCCAGAATGATAATTTTGATTAGCATTATCTACCTTTCTACCAAAAAACAAAGGATTACTCTGAATAGTAACAAAGTTAAAGCTTACTGTAAAGTTTCTCGCAGAAGTTACACATATAAGTATGGTGATGTATTCCTGTAGGATCGGGACACGAAATCTGCCTATTATAGAATTCTATGTAGGACGGTAATTTCGACAATCTGTACATGCAAATGCATATAAATAAAACCAGAATAACACGGAACTATATCTGTCTATCTATGACTGTAATACGAAAAATGTCTCGCTAGTCGTTTAACATACTTTGTATAAATATTAGCTTTAAGTTCAAATATCACGGTTAAACCTTGTTGATAGGGTTTGTATTCAGAGGAAAAATTTAAAAATATATGAAAACAAAAAAGATGGTACAGTAGGCAGTAGGCAGTAGGCAGTAGGTTAGCGCGAAGCTTTATATTATATTTTCTGTGTTTTAAAAATTTAAACAATATTTTTAAATTGAATTAAGCAGTTTTATTATTTATTTATTATTTAAATATTTAATGTTTATATTTATAATTTATAAATATAAACTTGACAAAATGCTAAACATTACAAATAAATCTTAAAGTGATACCTAACAAATAGAAAATACAAATTTTTGCGAACTATGGGCAATGAAATGAGTAACTAACTACTGAACTGAATAGATTTATACATATTTCTACAGCAGCAAATTCATACTAACAAAAAATAGGACTAAAGATTGCTTATGAAATGAACAATATGACTTAGAAATGTGTTGAACATTTCTTTAAAAATACTAAAACTGTAATTATTATCTAAAGCGGGCTAAGATAAAACATAAAGAGGCTTATAAACAACTAAATTCTCCAATAATTTTAATTGAAAGGAACTTCAAGATAACCGGGATCGGCGAGAAGAATATGAGAAGAATGTATCGCCTGTCACTTTTAAGGTTGGGAAGAAAGCCGTCATCAAAAACTGTCAAAGAGTCAATTGAATATTTGTCAACTCAGTGTATGTTTAAAAAAAATTATTATTATTATTTACTGCTTGTAATGTAAATTAGTAAAACCTTGGAGCTAGCCAAACTATTTATAAATATTAACTATTAATCAAATATTAATAACAAAATATTAATACTTACTACAGGGTAGTGCGAGTCTCCTACGGTCTTTCAACAGCCAGGATAAATTACCAATATGAGGTTGGTTCAATAGAGGGCACACCGTACATTCACTACTTAACACGTTGTTGTCAACTCATCTGTTTCATCTCAGAGAGACATAATTAAATAAAACATTTGAAAACCAATTTTTGTAATATCTTATCGGCAATTATTCACCAACCTTTGAGGCTTTAGCAAGCTTTACAAAGAAATTTCTCTTTTCTCTACTCTCCCTATATTATTTTTCTCTTTGCAAGTCAAATATTTACATATCCAGTCTATTCTAATACATGCTTATAAATTTATAATATAGTCAAAGTTAAACGGTAAAAATAATAATTCGTTGCATACACCCAAACATGAAAAATAATACCAACTAGACCGTTTCGTAGAAAGCAAATAGCGTTTTAAATTTTTTTGATTGGCGACATCGACTTTGAAGTATTCGCCAGTTTTAGAAGCAAAAAATGAGCCGCATTCCCGACAGATTAACATTTTTTCCACAGGGAAAAACCAATTTTATTTGTCCGTACGGGTTGACAAACAAAAGGAATTTAACCGTAAAATTCACAACGTAAGCTTCCTCGTTTTTTAATTACCTGACGATTAAACGAATTACACGTGCGGCATGTCAAACTGAAAATTCAATGTACACAC
Source organism: Diabrotica balteata (assembly GCA_918026665.1). NCBI lineage: Eukaryota > Metazoa > Arthropoda > Insecta > Coleoptera > Chrysomelidae > Diabrotica > Diabrotica balteata. Next base: position 64,287,612 of record OU898278.1, read on the forward strand.
ATAAAACAACTCTCCACACACGCATCACACTCACATTAGATTTCTGCATTAAAGCCTTTTGTAACATTAAAAAGGGGTAGATTTGAGCAGAACCGGTTTTGAACATTTAATGGAAGTGTTTTTCAGATACAATGAAATAAGCTCATAGTCAAATACCACACACTGGTTATTAAATCATTTTTTTTTTCAAATGTACTAAATAATTTGCGAAAACAATATATAACTCAAAACTGTGGTCAGTTTGCGTCGCATATTGTTTTCGTGGAAATAAAACAGATGGTTTTAAATATGTGGGAATTTTCTAACTTGATTATGACGAAAAGCTTCTGACTCACTTTTAACTATGCAATTGATTATTCACTGCTTATCATTGTTGACTTACCTGAAAAAAAAAAAGAAAATATATTAAAAAACTGTCACAATGCTAATTCATACTAAATAGTACATATCAAAAATAATATAATGCTTTTGAACTTAAAGTATAAAACTTTAATTTATATATATATATATATATATATATATATATATATATATATATATATATATATATATATATAAGCTATACGCTCTCTTCTCTCTCTTTGATTGTACCTATATTTCTAATTTCCATACTCCTTAATTATTCTTAAACTCGTTGTCTCTATCTCAGTTTAGGTCTGTCTCTGGTTCTTTTACCTGGTGGTATCCATTCCGTTATAACTCTTAACGGATTGGTATTTTCTCTTCTCAGTATGTGTCCATACTATCTAAGTCTTTGTGCTTTTATTGCTCTATGTTCTCTTGACCCACCCACTCTTTTGTTTCTTGAATCATCCATTGTCTTGCATCCTCTTCGTTTTCACTCTGTGGTCCCAGTATTATTCAGATAATTCTCCTCTCAAAAACTTTCAATTGCTCTTCTTCTCCTGCTGATAATGTAAATGTTTCTGCAGAATATACTTGGTCTTATGTACGTATTGTAGATTTTCATTTTTGTGTTTCGGCGTATTTTCTTATCTATAAACATTTTTTTATTTCTATAAAACGATGTAAATCCCACTTGAATTCTTCTTTTCATATCTACACTTTCATTTTTTCTAAGGACTGCCATTTAACTACTTGGGACAGGCATTGGACTCATTGTGCTTGCCCTATCAGTTTCCTCCTACTGAGGTTTAGAAAGATTTATCCCTATTCGGGTGTGCCACCACATCTGCTTGATGAAACCGACAGCTGAAATCTGTCGAATATTCCAGAATAAAAACATTTCACGCAGAAATATTTATAGAACTAAAGCCGAAAACGAGAAGGGAATACCATGTCTGTATCTCCCAAAAACTAAAAGACCTCGTGTATTAACTGTACGAGGTCAAGGATTGGTGATAAGAGCCAAAAACAGGTTGGAATGTCAACGAGGAGACTGGTGACGTCAATACAGATCTTTTAAGAGTACAATATCCTTGAAATAAAGGAGGAATGATCTTAAATATCGAAAGAGACGTGTAAGTGCCTCAAATACTCCCAAGCGCAACTCCTTCGTGTACCAAGATGCTGTCTTCAACTGAGGCATGTACACTTTGACAATGAAAAAATCAATAGTTTGGACGACAAAAAGAATTTGCCCAAAAACGATCAGAGATTGGACTATGGTGTTGATATTATCTTCTTGTACAATTTTTATATTGATTGCTATATTTTATGGGAATAAATCCCAATTTAAATTAAAAATATTTTTTATTTGACATCTCTAATTTCCACCTCAAAAATCGTTCTCGTATTTTATTTTTTTTTTATTTTCAGAAAGATTTATTTAATTATAATTGTGGTTTATACCCATAAAATATAGTAGTTAACAAAATATGGATTAATTACTATTTATAACTGGGAATAAGCCACAATTAAAGATAAAAATACGTTTGTTGACGTTTCAATTTTCAATTCGGAAATCGTTCTCAAAATACAAACAGTAAATTAAACAAATTTTGTTTTTTGTTACATAGTGAAAAATTCTTCTAATAATTTAATTTTAGCTGACTCATTTATATTGACAATTCAGACATACATTATGCATTTTAAAGTAGACGACTTTAAAATGATATTGCCAATATTGTTGAGTTGCGCTCCTGGGACGACTTTACTTATAAGATAGTTCATTCGATTACATGATATCAACTTTAACTTGAGAATATCTATGTAATTCGTCTTAAAAAAGACAAACACATGATATGATGACAGTAAAATTCTCCTGTTAGTGATTCCATAGTAAATTATGAGGGAAAAACCAGGAAAAAAACCTCACAATACTATCCCGACATTGTAAGTATTTGTTCGTGAATTTAGTTTACCTTCAACAAACATCAAAATTCTGATTTTATATGTTACGTTATTTAAAAAACATAAATGATGTATGCTCTATATGTTACTGACTTACTAATACTGGTATTTTCTTATTAATAACTTCCTCTTTCAATATTGGTAACCAGATCCTACTACATTCTGCCGAGGAATTTGCGACACAATTGGCCTCATTTAGCATAATTAGAGCCGCTTCTTTGATTTTTCTTTTTTTACCATCTGTTTCTTTTAGGACTATATTTGAATTATTCCATTGAATCCTATGTTCATTATCCCATGCGTGTTTACATATTTGAGATCTATCAAATTCTCTATTTTTAATATAAGATTGATGTTCACTTATTCTAATGGCCTTGATGATTCACCTAAATAAAACTGATCGCATTCACAAGGTATTTTATAAATGCAATTCTTTGTCCTTTCTTGTTCATTGTTAGGTTTGGTTTTGGACAAAATAGATCTCAACGTGTTTGTTGTTTTGAATGTTGTTGAAATGTTGAATTTATTTCCTATCCTTTTAAGTTTTTCTGATAATCCTTTTATGTACGGTATTGTTATTTTCCTCATATTATTCCTTGTGTATGCTGTAGGATCTCGTTCTAAGTTGTTCTGTTCTATTCGATCGATTGTTGAAAATTCCTTATTTATAAACGATAAAGGATAATCATTTTTTAATAAAACAGATGTTAACAAATGTTTCTCCTCCAAGAACGAATTTTCGTTAGAACATGTAATTTTGGCTCTATCGTATAAGGATTTAATTATTCCCTTTTTTACATTAATATGGTTACCAATATTGAAAGAGGAAGTTATTAATAAGAAAATACCAGTATTAGTAAGTCAGTAACATATAGAGCATACATCATTTATGTTTTTTAAATAACGTAACATATAAAATCAGAATTTTGATGTTTGTTGAAGGTAAACTAAATTCACGAACAAATACTTACAATGTCGGGATAGTATTGTGAGGTTTTTTTCCTGGTTTTTCCCTCATAATTTACTATGGAATCACTAACAGGAGAATTTTACTGTCATCATGTCATGTGTTTGTCATGTGTGTGTTTTTTTTTCTGACGGATATTCTCAAGTTAAAGTTGATTTCATGTAATCGAATGAACTATCTTATAAGTAAAGTCGTCCCAGGAGCGCAACTCAACAATATTGGCAATATCATTTTAAAGTCGTCTACTTTAAAATGCATAATGTGTGTCTGAATTGTCAATATAAATGAGTCAGATAAAATTAAATTATTAGAAGAATTTTTTCACTATGTAACAAAAAACAAAATTTGTTTAATTTACTGTTTGTATTTTGAGAACGATTTCCGAATTGGAAATTGAAACGTCAATAAACGTATTTTTATCTTTAATTGTGGCTTATTCCCAGTTATAAATAGTAATTAATTTACAATGCCACAAGAAAATAGCTTCAGAACAAAATATGGATATGGCAATATCTACAAATCACCATTGGAAAACTTTCCTTACATGAACAAACAAACGATAATGGTATGCAATTTTGCATTCCAATGCAAAAAATTGAGAATGGAACGGTTCCGCACCGTGGTTGGAGAACAACTGAGAATCATTAAGTCAAAGGCATTAGAAGACGTACTTGTAGGTTGTACAAAAAATTAACACATATATTAAGTTGCAGTGAAAAAAACAATTGAAAAAGAAAGAAAATGCGAACACTGCAATGGCGTTACAAAAAAAGGAGAGAAATTTACAAGAATCTAATTAGCAGGGGTAGGCTAAAGCTAAAAGCAGTCAATACCAACTAAAAATCATATGTAGCACAATGCCCAAGAAGAAGGAGTGGGCTTCTAAAAAACAAAATATCTAAGCTAGAAAATTAAATAGATATCCCAGAATATAACGACGGTGAACATAAAGTGGAACAATTTACACACAATGAGTCAACTTCCCCATTATCGCTTGATGAATTAAAACAATCAATACAAAACTCTCTAACAATTCACCGCGATTGGTAGACCGGCAGAACTATACCAAGCAGCAAGAGATGAATATATGACCTTTCTGCATAACAATTATCACAATATAGATAAAAAAAGTATTGCCAGCAGAATACGAGTAGGAGTCATGTGTCCAATATATTAAAAGGGGAATGTCTAACTAGATACCACCTATAAAATAAACAGCAAAAATGTGTTAATTTTTTCTTATATATACCTAATTATATCAATTTTGACTGGATTTTAAAGTGACATACCATTATATTGCCTAATTAGTCAGCAATGAACTCATCTTAATTTCAATGTAGTAGGTATATGATTTCTCTATGATGAAATAAAATAAAACAAGTTTACAAGTGCACTAATTTAATTAATTTTTTTTATTTTATTAAGAATGATATTCTCTATCCTAAACTTTCAAAGATTGGAAATTCTTTACAAGAAACTTGCACATTGTCAAAAATCAATCAATTTTTTACGAAGATGTAGGGACAATAATTTAATACCAAAGGGCTTGAAGTTACGTCCAGCATAAGGTTGGAAACCATTCTACATGGAGCCAGTTTGTCCATGGTCCGCGAAAGATTCCAATTTCCTAGATCTAATTTATTTTTTGTTGAACAAGATGATATTCTTAAAATAAAACAAAAACAAACAGTTTGTCATTTGTTTAGTGTTGTGTAAATGTATTTTTTAATGTTTATATCATTCATAAAAGTGCTGAATAGCCTACAATTTTGACAAAATGTCCCTGCGATGCTATGAGAGCGAAAGTACTTGGGCAACATTTAATAAAAAACTGTGTGCGATATCTGCCTTTTATTTGATTAAAGTTCATATATTCGAGTATATTTCTGTAGTACTCATTCCAACTGTAACAATAAAATTCATTTGGTGCGAGAATTATTTATTTCTATAGTCCTCTTTCCATCTGTAACACTAATATTATTTTTGTCGTATTTAAACAAGTCTCTCAGGACTCTTCCTCACGAGATTTTGAGACTTTATTATATAACATTTCTTTAGGAAAGCTAAAGCGAAAAACAACCTTACCAGTCCAGCTTATAGCCGGTCCTGTATAGGTTACCACAAGAGTCTATACGCTCTTCGCACAGGCACGGGTTTGAAATATTAAATTCCTATTACTATTAATTTGTCTGGGATTAGGAAGAGCGTTAAAATTTAGGGTTGAATGCACACTAATTTCAATGCCGAATGCAGCTATTGCTAACCGACGACGTGTTTAAGCACAAAGCGCTAACTTTTACATATATACTTCCAGAAGTTAAACAAAGAATTGAGAGATAAATTTAACTACTTTTGGATTATAAAGAGCTGGATAGTAAGAAATAGATGAATCAATGGTTTGAAATTTAGGTTGTCATTTAAGAAGTACTCCATGTTTCTCTGCCGTGCCATACATTATTTCATTAATTTTACCTAAGCTTGATAAAGGAAGATTTTTTTCAAAAGCATATCGATGATATAAAATCAAACACCGGTCTTTCATATTTTCCAATTTTTAATTTAAACAAAGAAAACTAAAATCATAAAAACTTATCATAATAATGTCAGTGAATGACTAGAAAAGATACAATTTAAATTGTCTATAACCTATAGACATCTTTAAAATATTTCATAGATTTATGTATTACAAAATATGTAAATATTTTGTCGCCTTTTGTTTGTCGCCTTCCTTGAACTTCTGAAAAAAACATTTTTTTAATTGATGTGGAAACAATTGATAATGATTCTTTCAATCCCTGGGAAGTTTCAGCAATCTGAATAAATGCGCTTATTGTGAAAGAAGCAGCATACGCTTCAGCAACAGTAGGGATTTTGCCGAAATCTTCCAATTCTTTATCAGTACTTTATCACTAGTTTGGTGACTCAGTACGATGTCAATATATGACAGTTCTTGGCTCGTACTTATTTCGTCATCCACACGTACATAGTCATCTGCAGAGCAGTCAGAACTGAGAAAGGAAACGGCATCCTGCAAATGCGTTTGTGCAATATCGTTGTATGCCATTCCTGATGTCGTTAGTTAGGCCGGAAAAACGAAAACAATTGATGATCGTTTTCATCCACATAGATTCCCATGCCTTTGATATCATTAGTATAGCGTCAAGAATACTGCCTTTCGTATCGTCGTTATTCTCTCTTTGTGATGATTTTGTATACCAATTTCTTCCGAAAGCATGCTTTAAGACTTCTTATAACCCCTTGGTCAATGGGCTGCAGTACGGATGTACAATTTGGAGGCACAAAAACGAGTTTAATTTGTTTTAACCTGTAAACTGGGGGGCGGACAGTTGTCGAGAGTTAAAATTATGTGATTCTTTTGTTGTAAAAGTTTACTGTCCCATTGTATTAAAAACTTTTCAAAAATAGCCGTCGTCATCCAGGCTTTTTTATTGAAATCGTCATCAACAGGGAGATTTTTCGCGTTTTTAAAACAGCGCCACATTTTACTTTTTCCTATTGTTCATGTTAGCTGCAACAAGAACTGTAACTCACTCTTGCGAGAGTTTACCAGGGGAACATTTCTCCTTTTTAAACTTTAACGTTTAACTGTTCCTCAATAGTAAATTGTTTCCGTGACATGTTTTCTATGAAGGCTAGACACAACTGAATTCAAATTCATAAACTCTTGGCTTGGCCCAAATGGCGTAATATAAACAAAATTTTGTAATACAATGGACCCGTCTTGGGAGGTCTAATGTCTAAAGGACAACTAATCAAGAGTAGATAGATGCATTCCCGGATGTACTATAACCATAAATTAATAAATCCTTACTTCTCATTTCGTGGTACTAAATATCGGTAATACCTGTGAGAAATACAACACTACAATGTCCATTTTCATAACTTTACAGGAAAGCACTTTTAAACTTATTTATTAAGATGAAACAAAAATTATATTGAATATTGTATCTACTGTCATTAGATCATGCGTTGCTTATAATTATTTATCATTTATTTATTATACAGTGTGTAAAAATGTCATAATTGAAAAAAAAATGGATGTTGTATCATCTGCGGTACAGATAATGTACTTGAAATTGTACGCTGTAACCAATATTTTAACTGCTAGTGTTCCAAGAAATACGTTTGCTCTAACCAATTTGTTCATTATAGCAATATAATGCGTTTTTGTATGTCATTTTACGGGACCTACTACTTTGTTTGTTATATCCGATTGTACGCTATAGCCGGTGTCGTTTTAAACGATTTTGACTGTAGGTATCTTGGACAGGAATACAAGGTAGAGATATGTTGGCCATAAAATCTATGTAGATGCCAATATTTTCTTCAGGCTTACTGACAATGCGTGGTCACTTCTTTCAGTGATACATAGCACTTTTAACAATTATGCTTGTGTACTGTTAGCTCAGTGACAGCTGTTCGCTTTGAATTCTCATTCAAAATAGGACTTTTTAATTTTAAATTTAGTTCTTCACATGTAACACATGCATCTTGAACTGGTTGGGCAAAGCCAAGAGAAGGGTAGTTTTTCTTGAAATATGTCCAAAAAACTTGTAGGAGAGCCTTTTCTCAGTTCCTAATGTTGAAATAAGGAAACTATGTTCTTTTTTAATGAACATGTCGTACATGATTTTTAAATTTATATTAGCTGAAAAATACTTTCTTTCTTTTCCTGTATAGTGATGTACTTTGGTGGGGAATGATTCTACATGGACCCTTAATTTAGACAGTACGGACCCAGGTATTGCATTTCTTGAAACGTTTCTTTCTCTGTTGACAGTTAGTGTTTCATTTAGTTGCAATAGATGGCTCAAACGGTAACACTGCTTTGCAGTGTATCCATATGTTTTCATAAATCCATTTTTCCATACTTTTGTACGTTTACCTGTTTGTGTACTACATAATAAATCACACTGAAAGCTTTGGGTTTCGCGATTGACGAACTAGACCTGGGTCTTTCCCTTGCAATCTGACTAATTCCCTTAACAGATTGGATTTAAATGTCCTGTTCCATTTTGGTTGTCATGTTATGTAGTTTGGCGGATATTTCAATCAAATCTTTTTCAGTGAAAACTCCAAGGCAATTGGCTTTGAAACTGAAACAACAAAAGACTTTATTGTAACAGTAATTCAGTGAAAAAGATAAAGTAAATGACTTTGAGGTTAGATTTCAGTAATCTAATATTACTAATAATACATACAAGACTAAATTGTCAGTAAAGTGGTATTTAAATCAAAATAAAAATGTATGCAAATTAACAACAATGAATAAAACAATATTAATCTGCAAAAAATGAGCCTGTTTTTTAGCTGGTACAGTTTTGCCAACCCATTTTACGTGTTTTTGTCCAGCCACTTTAGACTTCTTTATTATGTTCCTTTTATATTGTAACCTCGGAAACCTTTTTTTGGATGGTGCTAGAAAGGTCACCAATGGAGACACTGCGGACGGCAGCCAGATGGTTGGTTGAAAGCGAGTCGTGGGTTCGAAACTAGCTTTTGGGACAGGGAATGGGTCCAACGGACGAAATAAGTAAAGATAGAACAAGATAAGATATATTAGAAAAGATACAAAAATAAACAAAAAGATAGATGGGTAAAATTACCAAAGATACGATAAGATAGAAACAGGGCGCCACTCAATTTTTTGGAGTTAAGGAGAAAATTAAGAAACCTTAGAAAACAAAAAAAATAAGGAAAGATATTTAGGTTCAGAGATCAAACCCAAGGAAAGATACCAACAGTTAATTATCAAATAAATTTGGTCAACACATTATATAAACAAATAATAAATATATTAGGTATTACACTTACATACCTACGTAACTTAATCAGCCTAATCTTTCTACTGGTCAAAGCATAATAATAATTAAAGGTAAAAAGCAAATATTCAGAGTTACTATTTTATCAGGGAACTTGTTAGGAGCCGACAAATAAAATACATACATAAAACAATAACAATATATTCAACAACAAAACGATATCGGTAGCTGAATGTACACACAAGATAAAAATACACCAACAACTATGAAATGGTGGTATACATATAAAAATAAGCAGTAATATATTTAGAAAATACCTTTACAAAGATATATAATACAATCATGCACAAATAAAGTTTTGGCGTATCTCGAGATATTACAGCAAAAAAAATGAATAAAAATTATAGCAAACACCAAATATAACAAAAATTATTAAAATCTACATTTACAAAAATACAAAAAGGTTACAGAAATGAAAACATAAAAAATTAACCAAACCGCACTTGGTTAAGTCTAAGCTATCTCGCACTATTATTTAATGATACACTGAGACTTAAATGTTCATAATTATTACTTATTGAAATTTCTTAGTAGCTGATGGAATTTGGTTCGTAACAAAATATTGACTGTTCTTTAAATTGAATGCAAAATTCAGTAGTTACTCGCAACTACATTTGAAGACATGGATGAACTTTAGATACGTCCAGATAATGGAAGATGATATGATACCTTACCATATTACTCGCCCAGATAGGTGGAGATACTAAGATTATGGTAACTTACAGTAATTCCTGACGACTGCTGCATTAGTTCACTAAAGTTAATACTATACTTGTATTAAACACTGAATTTAATTAACATTATAGGTACTTTAGAACTATATTTAATCTAATATAGTGTAAGAAAAGACAACTCAAATATAAAGTGTATACACAATTAGAAAACAAATCACAGACGGTAAGATAACAAATACAATAATGTGGGCCTTTACTCAACGAGAGCCCCCGCAGAAGTAAGTCTTTTCTTGCAAAAATTTACCCAACAACAAAAAAAGGAAGAAGGAATACCTCCCACTCAAAAATGATCGGATTGTTGTATTTATTTCTGAGAAGGTAAAAAGTTCTAACATCGAACATAACGGTACCCTTCTAGCTACAAACGTGATGAAGTATAAATCTTCTAGATTAGGTTTTTCCCGAAAAACATTACAACGGGCGTTCGACGACAATTACCGAATTTATGAAAAAGAACCCGGAAAAGGATTAACTAAGAATTAGCCAAACCGGCGTCTTTAAATAAATAGGTAGGTAGATTCTCCGTCATATTTCGATAGTTTCCCAATAAGAATTCCTAATCGTAATTTAATATATTAATTATAAAAAAAAAATGTTACAATATTTGTCATCATTCGTAAAACCTTTTTTTCTTGTTTACACGCCATTCCTCATCTGAACTACTCATTCTAATCTAATTATTAACCACAATGTAAGGACGACAACAATCATCAATAAACAAAGCACAATATTGTCTGACTGAACTCAGCTGTGAGGAAAGTTCGAATATTTGCCACGCAGTTCTAGCCCCGCAACTGTTTACCGCAGAAACAGAACTTGTCCTGGACTAGTTTCCTTTCTGCAGTAAATAAAATATTGAAAGAGTTGCCATGCCAATACTCATATGCAGACGTGTTTCCTTTTTGTAGTAAACGTTGCGTTTTCCCATTAGAAACAATTTTAATAAAACAAAATTCGTACATATTAGACACGATGCCTTTCTGCAGTTAGCGATTCAAATATCATTATTCTTAAATACCAAACTGATTAATTTGTTGGCAACTATACAACCAGTGCTTACTTTGTACGAAAAATGAAGATTAAAAAAGCATTGACTCTAAATAATCAATTCAGCATCTTTTCCGGTAAAGCACGTGCAATATATAAAGCCCTTGAATCATTAAATGGTGTTGTAAAAACCAGTGAGACAATACTGTCGTGTGCACTGATAGATTATCAGTATTTAGAACATTAGCAAACTTTAAAAGTCACAATTAACAAATATACATATATTCATATTAAACTTTTTTCAACAGTTACCAATTATCAGCCTCATCACGTGAGTTGCGGATTTATTATCTAAAAAAGCACCCACATACATTGATTGAAGAATTTAACACATGTGATCTCATTGCATGTGTGAAATAAAATATTAATATTAACAGCATATTAAATTTAAACATTATAGACATTGGTTTCAGTTCGGTGAAACTACAGGCACTAATTTGTTTAAATCACAAATAACAGTACAGTGGAACCACGATTATCGTCAGTGCACCGGACCAAGGGTATGAGGGATAATCGAAAAGACGGTTAACAAAACATTAAAAAAAATCATAGTATAACTCTCAAATTTTATTTGTATGTTTTATTTGACATTATAAGCGGGATTTATGTTAGTACAGTCGAATCAATTTGATTTAAATTATTCGAAATTTTTGTTTGTTTTATTGTTACTTTACATTTTGCAACGGCTGAATTTGTTAATCGACGTAAAATCATTAAATCTAACTTATTTGCTTCTTCTTGTGGAGAATACCACTTGATGAATTGTTGTATGTGCGATACAACTTCTCTAGCTTCTTTACACGGATCTTTATGAGTTGTAATAGCATTATCAACATCGCCACCATCAAAGTCGGCTTTTGAATCAGTTTCGTCCGCCTCTGTTGCCATTTCAAAGACATCGTCTGTCAGCAATTGATAGCCGTTTACGTCCTCAACACAAATTAACCATTCGTTAATGTCATCTTTAGGCAACGAAAACAAAACAGTTGATTCAGCCATAACTTCATTTAAGTGGAGCATTTTCATCTTAAGTTGATTCCAGGACCATAATTTGTTCCAGGCTCTTTTCAGCGTTACTTCCGAAACATTAGCCCAAGCATCCACAGCATTGTCGACTGCGTGTTTTAAATTGTATGCTTTCCAGCATTCTGGCCAAGAATATTACAGGAAAAAATAATTTTTTTCCTGTATCTTCTTTTGAATGTGTTGATGACCGAATGATCAATTGGTTGTATCAATGATGTATTCGCAGGCAGAAAAGAGTACGTGACATTTTTATAGTCATTCCGCAGCATACCGGCTTTAGGATGGACAGGTGCATTGTACAGAATGAGAATCATCTTTGGTGGAAATTTTTATGCAAACAAAATGAATTGATGACTAAATTTTTACTTATGTTGTCAATATAACCTATGCATGGACCCTGACGGTTAACAGAGGTGATGGTTAATAGAGAGACGGATAATCGAGGTTCCACTGTAGCTGCAATTTTACAAAGATTTTGCACTAAGTAGAAATACAGTGTCGACAATCTTAAGATTAAAAGAAGATCATGGATGTTTTCCGAAGCATCTACATAAAATTGAGTACTCCCAACAGACAGATGTGAGTTGGAACTAGCATAGCCGATCAAAATCACACCCTTACATCTCAATACAAGTACGTTGTTGCTTCAAGACTTGCTGAAAGCCGGTTTAATTAAACGACGCTATTAAACTTAAATGTAGGTACTATTAAGTGAAGACAATACATAAATTTTTAAACCGATTACGGTATTTCTGCAAAAAATTAAAGTAAAGGTGTGGATGAAAATTTGATTCGTTGAATGGATATTTTTTTTATATGTGTAACTATTAGTTGCTCATATATCTAACACCTGACCGTAAATAGTGTCATTCCTGTACAATCCTAAATTAATGAATACTAATATTTGTATGTAGATACTTACGTGGCTAAAGTTTTTACGCCAAGGCTAAAAAAATGTATTATATGTTTTTGTATTGTGTGCTGTATATGTATTATGTATAACTGTAGATGTCTCTGACTTTCTATTATTACACTGTGAACATACCCACATACAGTCTAAACACGGTTTACTTGTTGATTTTATTTATTGTTAGCACTTTTGATCAAATGGTTCATGTTTTAAGTCTATTTATTTTAAAATTGTGCTAAGATTTTTTACAAACAACCTTATAGTAATAATTTAACGTTTAAATTGAAATTGTCACTACATTTTATATTTTTATTGTGGCCAAATGTTCCTAAAATTTATCTCTACTGCTCTAAGAGCAAAAATGTAATATTTTTATCTTTATTCAATCAATTCTAAATTATAATTAATAAAATATTAATTAATAGATTTCATATAAACAGTATGAAATTTAAATTAAAGCTTCCCCATTTCGCTTCGACAATTGAGTATCTACATTAGACAGAAGCAAACATTTCTTAATTTTCTTCAACATCCTCGAAACGAAATTGAACCATTAAGAAGTTAGACATGAATTAATGATATAAATTTAATTAAATTTCCTTTTGAATACAAACGGAAAATTTTACAAGACGTCTGTTTTCATTTTAGTATCTCTATGCTTACCCTTAAAATTGGCCGCCTAAGGCGATCGTGGATCGTTCGTGAGTATATAGAGATACGAGCCCTGTTTGCCTTTCATTTCAAAAAGGGGCAGCTGATCTTTCGCAATTTTAATGGATTGATAATACGCCGTGATTATTATTACACACTTCGATGCTTTCCTAAAAAAAATGTATCTCTGGAGATTTCAAATCAGAATTGAAACCCACGACGTTTTTACCCATTGATGAATCCTTAAACAATTTAAACAGCATTGTCATAAGTAGTACTGAGCAATTAGTTGGGAAATCAAAAAAGACAAAGAATAATCAGATTCCTGTACCTTTGTGGAACTCAGAATGTGGAGCAGCTACTAAAGCAAGTAAAACTGCATTTGATAAATATAAAAGACATAAAACACCTGAAAATAAAATCAAGTTCAAATCACTTCACAAGCTAAGAAGGCTTCCTGGTCCAAGTATGTTTCAGAAATAAATTCCTCAACTCCTGTCAGCGAAGTATGAAAAATGATAAGAAAAATTTCTAGTTTGAAATACACGCCAATGATTTCTAAATTAAAAGTTGACAATAGGATTTCAACTTCTCCTCAAAAAATAGCTGAATCTTTTATAGTTTATTTTTATGAACGAGAGAGTAATTAGCATAATTTTAACTGGTACATCCGACCACTCCATGGGCGTGCACAAGATTAATTGAAAAATTACTTTGAATAATTGTAAAAAATAAATGAATTACTTCAGTGTTATAAAGTGTTATGTGTATGTAAACAAAAGTGACCTCTTTTATCACACACTATATAAGAACTGACTGGCCTACATTAAAAAGGGTTTTAAAAAATTCACATTTTTTTTTTAATTTTTAAAAATAACAAAAGAGAAAAAGAGTTTTTAAAACCGTCTAAGGTATGTTAAATAGATGAATAAAAATATTAATATAAAACTTACAGCTACTTGTTACAAACCCAAATCAGATTCAGAAGATGAACTTTCAGAACCAAGATTTATAATAACTGGCTCGATCATTTTATTAGTAATATTGTCCAGCTTCCACATTTTTTCCTCTTCTTTAATAGTGTGATTTACTGCCTTTTCCCAGTTTTCAGGTTTTACATTATTAACGGGATCCAAAAACAACTGTTTAACATCATGAATTTTAAAAGTGGTATTTTTTCTTGAAACTTCACTCTTTATCTGTGCCCATACCAGTTCAATCGGGTTTAATTCACAATGATATGGTGGGGATCTAAGTACTATCATTCCACGATTTTTGGCAATTTCATCAATTTCGTATTTTTAAAATTTTTCTTTATGAAGGGCACACAACGAATAAAGTTCCTTTCTTATAGATCCGGGATGGTACGTAATATTTTTTGAACTCAGCCAATTCTGCAAGTCTTTTTTTAACCACTTGGTTGTGGGCAGTCCTTCTATAAGTCTGGAGTGATAACTTGCATTATCCATTACTATTACACAGTTCTTAGGAAGAAGAACTATCATTTGTTCGAACCATTCTTGAAAGACATCAGCGTTCATGTCTTCATGGTAGTCACCGGTACGAGTTGATTTAAAAGTTAATAAACCACCGTCAACAAAACCGCCTGAACTGCCAATGTGTACTATTATCAGCCTGCGTCCTTTTCCTGATGGTGGGTTTAAACCAGTAGATAAGTTATTTACAAAAGCGTGCCTTTGACTTGTAACAGTTTCATCCTGCCAAAATTTATTTGGTGTATGACCCTCGTTGGTCCATGTTTCATCAAGATAAAATATTTTTCTTTTTTGGTTTCTCATTTCCTTTATGGTTCTTAGAAAATGTCTTCTCCATATGACAATATCGCTTCTTTCTAATAAAATAGACTTTCTGGGATTCTTTTTCCAGCGGAAGCCTATTTCTTTTAAAAGTTTCCATAACGTACTTCGACTCATTTCTGGGTAATCCTTATCATCTCGAACTGAGACAAGAACTTTATCCAATGTTGGAAATTCTTGTCTAAAGAAGAATTCATGCACTTTCCGTCGAAGTCCTTCTTTAAAATGATATTCTATTTGAAATTTTGGTTTCCCTGGAGCATAACGTGGCATTTGAAAACTACCACATTTCTCTTCTTTAATAACTCTGTAAATCGTAGATTTCCCAACACCAAGTGTACTGCTAACTAATTCAACGGTCTCATTAACACTTTCACATAAACGTTGGTCTGTAAATGATTTAAAACAATTAAATATTAATGTTTTTTCATTAACTGTTAAAGGACCAATTTTTCGGCGTTTAGAATAGAATAGAATAGAATAGAAATATGCTTTATTGTCACTGAAAATTATTGAACAATTTTATGGACAAAGCTAAAAAATAAATCAGTCAAATAATACAAAAAGTATAAAACAAAAACAATATAGTAAAAAACAAAATAACACAATTTTAAATTAGTAAAATTATTGTATAACCTACATAATTTGTACAAACAACAACAAATGAGACAAATTGTAGCCACTGCTTGAGACACCCAAATGTAATTATAAACAATACTAATTTTGTTTCTTTGTTATACACGTCAACTGAGTAATATGGTCTTTCTGAGAGATAGATTTTTGTCACCTTACGAAACTTAATGAAGGATGTTGCGGATTTAATTTCTCTTGGAAGGTGATTATAAAGTTTCTTTGCACGATAAAGAATAGAATTCTTTACTAGCTGAGTGGACGGGATCGGCAAATAAACGTTACAATCCGAATTTCTAATGGAGTAGCCATGGTCAGGTCTATCGGGAAAAATGTTTAGATGCTTTCGAATCAAACAAACCGTTTCCAAAATAAATAAAGAGGGAAGCGTCAAAATTCCGTGATTTTTGAAGTAAGTCTTGCAATGAGTTGTTTGTTTGAGACCAAATAGATAACGGATTGCTCTTTTTTGCAACTTAAAAAAAGTTTACACGGCACTTCCAAATTTTCCATAACACTAGTATACACAATAAACTGCACCTTGCAACTGAAGTACCTACTTTTAGTGAACTGTTAAGAATTTTGAATACGCCACTTGGACCTTCCTACAAAATGGAAAAACCCACTATCACATTTTCTGTGGAATAAGTTTAGAAGGTAATTATCTAGTCAATTACTGTCGTAGATTCCTGGAATTAAAGAATTAAATGTTTGATTGTTGAAACCCTTACTTCGTGGAATGCACTCATTTCAGATAAAATAAAACGTTTTATTTTATCTAAAGAATTAAACTTTATTTTGCAAATAGGTAGGTACTTATTAAACTTTTATTGGTTATATATAACCAATAAAATAAACATCTTACATTTCTTGCAAATTCATTAGTACCTGTTAACCTCCATCACTTCGACACTGGCAACCTTATTTAGGGATTAGTAACCCTCACAACTATTGTATTCTATTCTGCTCCAACCTTTATACCTGGTGGTCATACTCAATTTAAAATTGTTTTCCTATATACTTCTGTAAACTTGTTGACAAATATCTGTTTTTCGTTAAGTCACCCGTATCAACAGTTTAGGGATTTGCATACATAATTTATTGTTTTATTACTCTCTCATACATAAAAATACACTATAGAGAAATGTCTTTAAACAGTAACTACAATGATACATTCCTTCAAAGGAACATAACAACAGAAAATACTGATCTTTTTGCAAATGACAATTTAAATGATTCTTTAGGTCTACTTTTCACTTTTGAAGAACTGGAAAATTCTTTATCCGAATTAAAAAACACTAACCCGGACCCAGACGATATCCCGGCAATATTTCTAAAACATCTTCCTTACTCAGTAAAATTATTTATTCTTCAACTTTTTAACTTAATTTGGCAAAATAATAAATTTCCATCAATTTGGTCTAAAGCTATTATACATATTACATTTTTTAAAACCTCAAAAATCAATCCTAGAATCTGACTCATACAGACCAATCAGCTTAACATGCTCTATGGGCAAATCGATGGAAAAAATGCTAATTCTTAGATTAACGTGGAAACTAGAATTATCAAATCGTCTAGTTCCGGAACAAAACGGTTTCAGACAAAATCGCTTGGGCATTGACAATATTGTTGATCTAGAATCTGACATTCGTGAAGCGCTAGCAACCAAACAACACTGTATTGCAATATTTTTCGACGTAAAAAGGGAATTTATTACTTGTTGGAAATTCAATGTTCTGAAATAACTACATTCATGGAATATTCGTGGAAATTGCCTAAAATTTATTAAAAACTTTTTACAGAACCGGTCTTTTTGCGTGAAAGTACATAATACTTACTTAGAGGAGAAAAGTGAAGAAAATGGAACACCCCAAGAATCAGTCCTAAGGCTTACATTATTCTTAGTGGCAATAAATAATATTACCTTCTTCTTCTTCTTCTAGTTTCTATCCGTTTCGGATGTTGGAAATCATATTGGCAATCATAACCTTGCTCGCTGCGGCTCGAAACAGCTCCGGTGAAGTTTTCTTAAACCACGTTCTTAAATTCCGCAGCCATGATATTCTCCTTCTACCGGGTCCACGCTTACCTTTGACTTTACCTTGCAATATAGACTGTAGCAGGGAGTAACGGTACTGATTTCTCATAACGTGTCCCAGATATTGCAATTTTATGCGTTTGATCGTAAACACAATCTCTGGTTCCTTCTTCATTTTTCCTAGAACTTCCTTGTTCGTGATCCTTGCTGTCCATGATATTCTCAGCATTCTTCTATAAAGCCACATCTCAAATGCTTCAAGTTTTTTAATAGTGGCGTCTGTAAGCGTCCATGCCTCCGCCCCGTACAACAACACAGAGAAAACATAGCATCTTAAATGTCTCATTTTTGTATCAAGGGATATGTTGTGACTTTTGAAGATGGCGCTCATTTTGTTAAAGACCGTTCTTGCCTTTCCTATGCGGCACTTTATTTCCTGTAAATTGCTCCACTGGTTGTTAATAATAGTTCCCAGGTAACAATACTGTTTTACTCGCTCTATCTGCGTCCCATTAATGTATATATGAGCCCCATTTATATTCTCCTTGCTGATAAATCATTTGTTTCGTTTTGTGTGTATTAATGTTTAGTCCGTACTGTTGACTGTACTCGTTTATTCTGTCCATTAGCCTCTGAAGTCCCTCTAAACTATCTGCTATCACCATGGTGTCGTCGGCATATCTAACATTGTTTACTCTTTCACCATTTAGAAGGATGCCTTCGTCTATTCCGTAAAGAGCCCCGTTAAAAATTTTCTCTGAGTACATATTAAATATCAACGGCGATAGGATACATCCCTGTCTAACTCCACGTAGTATTTTTATGTGATCTGTTTCTTCTCTGTTAATTTTCATGTATGCGGTCTGATTCCAGTAGAGTTCTGAAATTATTCTGAGGTCTTTGTCATCCAGGTCTGCCACTTTTAAAATTTTTATCATCTTTTGATGTTAAACTCTGTCAAATGCCTTTTCGTAGTCGATCAAGCACTCGTATACGTCGCAGTTAACGTCCCTGCATCTTTGAATCAGTACCTGTACTCCAAAAAGTGCCTCTCTGGTACCCACTGCGTTAATGAAGCCGAACTGTCTGTTCGATATTTGTTCCTCGCACTTCTTATAAATTCTTCCATGGATGACTCTAAGAAACAGTTTCAACATGTGGCTCATTAGGCTGATTGTTCGATATTCTTCGCACTTTTTAGCCCCCTGTTTTTTAGGTATCGCTATGAATTCTGATTCTAGCCATTTATCAGGGATGATTCCTGTATTGTAAATTTTATTGAAGACAGCCGTGATCCAAATTATTCCTTCTTCCTCCAAGAGTTTTAAAAATTCAGCTTCGATATTATTAGGCCCTACAGCTTTCCTGCTTTTCATCTGTTTTATTGCTTCTTCTACCTCGGATTTAAGTATGTCCGGGCCCGTCATCCTCTCTGAAAATGGATGCCTATAATCCGTTCTTTGATCTTGAAAAAGTGTCTCCAAATATATTCTCCATCTGTCTTTCATCTCTTGGGTGTCAATGATTAATTTTCCATTGGTGTCTATGAGTTTCATTTGTGTTCGCTTTTTAAAAGTACCCGTTATTTCTTTTACCTTTTTGTGTACATTAAAATTGTCATGCTTGGCTTGTAGTCTTTCTATTTCTTTACATTTCTCTACAGCTTCTTTTTCTTTAGCTTCTCTTATTTTTCTTCTGATGTAAGCCTGCATTTTTTATACTCATCTTTATTTCCTTTAATTAACCTTCTGCGTTCCATTAAATGAAGGATTTCTGGAGTCATCCAAGATTTCTTCTTTGTTTCTTTGTTTGGTTTTAGCAGATCTTGTTTAGTTTTCTTAATTATTTCTTCGAATTGTGATTTCTCGTTGGATGTTATTTTCTTCTTTTAGTTGTTTAACTGTGTTGTTAATATATTCCCCCACTTGCTTTTTAACTTCCGGATGTTGCAGGGCTGTCATGTCGTAGTTAGGTCTAGACTTTTTCTTTATTGTCTTCAGTCTCACATCCATGACTCCCACTAAAGGTATGTGGTCAGATTCAATGTCCGCTCCTGGATATGTTTTGACAAATTTAAAACTGTTTCTGAATCTTCTATTTACCAATAGATTATTATATTACCTTACTAAACCTCTAAAGGCTTGACATTTCGCAGATGACCTTGTCTATATCAAAGGAAATAATACCGCATCAATGACAAACGCTTTGCAGTATTTTCTAAACCAACTAGATCAATGGTCTCTAACGACCGGATTCAAATTTTTGGTAACATAAAGATCAGGAATACTCTTCTCCAAAAAGGATTCATCAATGTCCAATGCATTAAAATAATACAATACTATGCTCCCATTTAAACTAACGGCAAAGTTCTAGGTATGTGGTTTGATCAATAACTTACTGGGCAAGAAGATATAAAACAATTTTAACATGTCATAAAAGACTGAATCTAATGAAAACCTTGGCAAACTGAAATTGGGGATCAGATCAGGGAACCGTTGATAATATACAAAACATTAATTTGATCTAAATTAGATTATGGATCAATTTCATATGCATCTGCTTCAAAAACACTACTTAAAAAACTTGACAGCATACACAACGCTGGTATTAGAACTGCACTTGGAGCCTTTCGGACAACTACCTCCGAAAGCATACTGAGCGAAGCCGGCGAACCACCTCTAAACTACCGAAGAATATACTTAGCTCTAGCGCATGCTACATCTATAGCCTCAAATATAAAAAACCCCTCTTCTGTAATACTTTTAATTAAGAGAATCCGATTATATAGTTCCAGACTTATCATTCAATTCCCAACAGTATTTCAAACGAATACAAATAACTATCTACCTTGGACTATCGAACAGCCCAAAGTCATTACAGTGTTAAGTATACTCGTATATAATAAACATGAAACTAGTCCTATTATTTTTAAAGTTAAACTAAATTCAATCCTAGATCAACAATACAACGAGTGCATTTAAATTTATATACAGATGCATCCATAGGTGAACTTGGCGTTGGAGCAGCAGTGGTAACCCCAAATAACAATTTTCAATTTAAACATTTTCTAAATTCCAGCATCTATACTGCAGAACTATTTGGTTTGTTCAAAGCCATCAAGCAAGTAAATATTAAAAACATTTCTTGTTGTCTATTCCTTTCTCTGACTCTCTCAGCGCAGGCAAAGCTATTAAAAATGTATACCTCAAACATCCCATTGAGAAAATTATCAAGGCCCAATTAATGAAAGATCAAGAAAATTTCAGAGGAATCCACTTCCTGTGGATACCATCTCATATAGGCATAGAAGGGAATGAAGAAGCAGATAGTGACGCATCAGAAACAGAGTGTCGGAGTGTCGCAGGCGATCTAAAAGTTTATTTCAAAAATAAGGTGTTAAGTGCGTGGAATCGGGAGTGGAACGACTCTAGTTCAAAACTCAGAACCATCAAAAGTGACATTTTTTCATGGAAGTCCACAGCTAGAAGTAGAAGATGCTAAACTATTATGTATTACACGTATATATACCTATACTTACGCCTATCTATTATCAAATAGTGAACCACCAAAATGCGAAACATGCAATACAGTAGACTGTATAAAGCACTTCTTGATAGACTGTCCTGAATATGTAAATCAAAGATAGTTTTACAATTTGCCAAATAACCTGAAAGAACTCCTTAACAAAATTTAGTTCCGGACAATTTATAAGGTTACTTAAAATGTATTAATATGTTACGCAAAATGTAACTTAAATTGTTACAAATGTTCAATTGTTCACAAATTGTAATTAATTGTTACAATAATTTATTGTTATAAATGTTAAATTTAATATTATTACAAATGTTACAGGAATGACGCTTTCACGACCCACGATTAGTTGATATATTTGCTATATAATATTATTTTATTAAATTAAAATAATATACGACGAAAATTTTCTTAGATTGCTTACTATACAATGTTTACAGAAGTGAGTGTCGAATGCTACTAATAAAAATACATTACAAAACGCCTAAAAGAAGCCCCTAGTGGAGGGGAGGTCGTTTCTAAAAACTATAAAATTTTAACTTGAGGAAACAAGTAAATGACACAAAGTCGTTTGGCTTCTCAGAAATACATAAATACGTAACGGGCACGAGAACAATGAACAGCTTGATTCGACTAACGGTAAAATGTTAAACTATCTAATTTCTTCTATAAGACGGGGATTATATTCTACAAGTAGTTTTATACTTTTGAGTAGTATGTTTTCATAAATTTTCATTGAAATGCTTAAAAGTATAATTCATCTGCAGCTTTCTGGAGCTTTCCCATTTTTTAACTCACTAATTTCTTCTTTTAGTTCATCGATGGCTATCTGTTCTTCATTGTTTTCTTCCATTGTCTCTTTATTTATATAACAGAAAATATTTGCTCTTCTCTTCATTATTTTATTCTCATTCGTTAATATGTTGCCTTCTTTATCCTTTATGTTTGGTATCTACGCTCTATTGAGCGTATCTAAACACTATTTTTCTAACTGCATAAATCAGACGACGAGGACGTATTGGGACCGTGCAAGTTCGGAACAGCGACAGCTGGTGTCGTAAATCAGCAACATTTACTGCGCTTTTATGTTAGATCGAGGTAACCGGATAACTGTCAAGGACGTGGCCCCAAAAAAGAATAAGAAGAAAAAGTAAGATTGAGGTTATGTCGGTATGTTATTAAAAGGTAAACGTTGATGTAGCGTAAATATAAATAAATATATTATTGAATTACAGCATTACTGTTAATATGGATTCAATAATAAAAACTGGATTTGAGAAAGTAAATCACCAAATAACTTTTCAACCAAGCACTGAGTCAAAGGGAAAAGCTTTAGTAGTGGCAAATGTCAAAAAATAATGAAAGAATTAAGAAAAATAAATTACCATAAATAATGCTAATGCCTAAATTAGCAGGTTAAGCCCATGATATCATCATATTGGTTTAAACAATTAATTCTTTCCCTGTAAACTTTTGGACAGCGAATATATCTTAATGCATCTTCAGAAAAACTTGAACTTGATGCATTCTTTTAAACTTCAAAAAAATAATATTTAAACATTAAACTTGATTTTTGGGTTAAAATGAACTTTAAGTGAGTGTTATGAAACTAAAACGTACACTTAAAAGTGAACTTTTATTTATTATTTATTTCAAACTGACTTTAAAATCGGGCGCAAGAATAATGCATAATTTGGGTTATGTTACTTATGCTTTTTTATGATATAAATCCACTTTTCTCTTTGTAGTAGCTTTGTGCTTCGAAGTTGAAAACGAATAAAACTTAAATTGACAATTTTTTGTTGTATTTTTACAATTTATAACACAGCATCTCCTAAATCCCATTTTCTTCAGAGACAGAAGGTGTAAATGTAAATAAACAAAACGAATATGAAATATGACAATTGACAATATGAATTTATGAAATCTATGAAATGTGCACTAAAAAATGCAAAATTTCTCCGCTACTCGCGCACGATCGTTTCTCGTATCCCCTCCAAGTACTTGCACGTCGCCAATAGTGTGATCACTAGTCCTGGCTTAACAGCATTAGAGTTTATCAAAAATGTGGCTTAAGTTCAAATACTACTAAACTACTAAAATTAGATGCAATGAGACTAGGTCAAGAATTATCTCGGAATGACTTAGTATTTATTGGTTGACAGATTGACAAGAAATAAACAAATTAGTTAGTTGCATTACTATCAAGAAGTGGAAGTAAATTCAAAAAGTTTTAACTTCAAAAGTTTTTTCAAAATTTAATTTTAAAAGTTTTAACTTTTATTTACTCTGCAGTTTATTTGTGTTTTAGTCGACATTTAGTTGTTGCAATTAGTATTACCAAAAGCTCTATCATTTTAAAAAACTTTGAAAATCAAACATCCTTTTTTGATTTTGGTCGATATATATATATATATATATATATATATATATATATATATATATATATATATATATATATATATATATATATATATATAAGGATCACTCAGACGAGTGGCGGGCTCTTATATCGGTCTCTAGGTGGAGAAACAAAAGTATTTATTGGTTGACAGATTGACAAGAAATAAACAAATTAGTTAGTTGCATTACTATCAAGAAGTGGAAGTAAATTCAAAAAGTTTTAACTTCAAAAGTTTTTTCAAAATTTAATTTTAAAAGTTTTAACTTTTATTTACTCTGCAGTTTATTTGTGTTTTAGTCGACATTTAGTTGTTGCAATTAGTATTACCAAAAGCTCTATCATTTTAAAAAACTTTGAAAATCAAACATCCTTTTTTGATTTTGGTCGATATATATATATATATATATATATATATATATATATATATATATATATATATATATATATATATATATAAGGATCACTCAGACGAGTGGCGGGCTCTTATATCGGTCTCTAGGTGGAGAAACAAAAGACAAAGTTGATAGGCCACTTCATCTATTTTGAAGACGTTTCGCTTTCGAGTTTTGAAAGCATCATCAGTTCATCATTTTTTAGATGAACTGATGATGCTTTCAAAACTCGAAAGCGAAACGTCTTCAAAATAGATGAAGTGGCCTATCAACTTTGTCTTTTGTTTCTCCACCTAGAGACCGATATAAGAGCCCGCCACTCGTCTGAGTGATCCTTATATATATATTGGATTGACGGTCGTACTCCTTTTTCCGATATATATATATATATATATATATATATATATATATATATATATATATATATATATAATAAAACTGCTTCAGGATCCGTAAATATTATTTATTATACATTCTGGAGATCAGTATTTTAAACAATTTTAATCTACTTGCGCATGATTTTTCATTTCAAAAATCGAAGTTATGGCTGCAAGGCCATAACGAATGATTTAAATTTAGAATCAAACATAATAGAAGATATTGTATTTGGTACATCTAATAGAAATGATAAAAGAACGAAATTTCACACAAGGAACTACGGTAGCTTACAAACATTTTAATACCCCCAAAAACGTATCGTTACCTGAACTTCTACTATTGTAAACTGATTTTGCGAAAAAAACTGAATATAATGCATTGAGTTCCCTACGTTACTTAAGCTTCTTAAAGGATACATTTTGAACGAGGATCTAGTCTAAAATAAATATTTTAAATTACAGTAACTCCTACATTATTCTTAACACACAGGTAGGTTGAAAATTTTCAGTTTCAGAGGTAGGTTACATACACAAAGAAAAGAAACAGGGATATGCGAGGGTGAGTCTTATTTCGGAACAAGTACATAGAAGAGCTATGAAAAGAATTTGGGGTTGAAATCTCAAATATTTACGTAACTCATATTAAGTAAATACTCTCATTTATTTTTTAGTTGTTTGAACAATGTTATAAACCGTTATAATTTATTAAACAACTATATAACTTTAAATTACTTGTTTTGTGAATTCATAACAAAACACTAATATACAGTCAATTTAGACATTTAAAAGCAACGATTGCGTATATTTTAAATAAAATAATTTGATATTCAAGGCAATGCCATCGATAGTGCCAATCTTCTCCAGAATTTTTAAAAACTGAATTGCAATTTTTTAGAATATTCACCAAGTTCACCTTTGGATGTATCTTTATAAATTTAAATGCACTCGTTGTATTGTTCATCTAGGATTGAATTTAGTTTAACTTTAAAAATAATAGGACTAGTTCCATGTTTATTATATATACTTAACACTGTAATGACTTTGGGCTGTTCGATAGTCTAAGGTAGACAGTTATTTTTATTCGTTTGAAATACTGTTGGGAATTGAATGTTCAGTCTGGAACTATATAGTCGGATTATCTTAATTAAAAGTATAACAGAAGAGCGGTTTTTTTTTATATTTGAGCCTATAGATGTAGCATGCGCTAGAGCTACGTATAGTCTTCGGTAGTTTAGAGGTGGTTCGCCGGCCTCGCTCAGTATGCTTTCGGAGGGAGTTGTCCGGAAGGCTCCAAGTGCAATTAATATCAGCGTTGTGTATGCTGTCAGGTTTTTTAGGTAGTGTTTTTGAAGCAGATGCATATGAAATGGATCCATAATCTAATTTAGATCTAATTAGTGTTTTATATATTCTCAACAGTTTCCTGATCTGATCCCCAATTTCAGTTTGCCAAGATTTTCATTAGATTTAGTCTTTTATGACACGTTAAAATTGTTTGTTTTATATGTTCTTGCCAAGTAAGTTATTGATCAAACCACATACCTACAACTTTGCCATTAGTTTAAATGGGAGCATAGTATTGTATAATTTTAATGTAGGGGGCATTGATGAAACCTTTTTGGCGAAGAGTATTCCTGATGTTTTTGTTACCAAAAATTTGAATCCGGTCGTTAGAGACCATTATTCTAATTGGTTTAGAAAATACTGCAAAGCGTCTGTCATTGATGCGGTGTTATTTCCTTTGATATAGACAAGGTCATCTGCGAAATGTCGAGCCTTTAGAGGTTTAGTAAGGTAACATTATTTATTGCCACTAAGAATAATATAGGGCTTAGGATTGATTCTTGGGGTGTTCCATTTTTTTTTTACTTTTCTCCTCTGAGTAAGTATTATGTACTCCCACGCAAAAAGACCGGTTCCGTAAAAAGTTTTTAATAAATTTTAGGCAATTTCTACGAATATTCCATGAATGTAGTTCTTTCAGAAGATTCCAACAAGTATTAAATGCCCTTTTCAAGTCGAAAAATATTGCAATACAGTGTTGTTTGGTTGCTAGCGCTTCATGAATGTCAGATTATAGATCAACAATATTGTCAATGCCCGAGCGATTTTGTCTGAAACCGTTTTGTTCCGGAACTAAACGATTTAATAATTCTAATGTCCACGTTAATCTAAGAATTAGCATGTTTTCCATCAATTTGGGTCATGGGTCAGAGCCATAGAGTTTTTTATTACTATAGGATGAAGGTCGCTCCCATAAGTGTATTGTAAAACTTTCCCAAAATAATCAAGATGTGAGTGCAGGGTCACAAAGACTTGATCAATTGCTAAAGAATTTCCGGTATTAATGTTAAATCTGGTTATAGATCCGTCATTAAGAAAATTCAATTGAATATCTGAAATGATATTTTCGACAATTTTTCCTCTAGCATCTGAATAAAAACAGCCCCAAATAATATAATAACTATTCAAATCTCACACAATGATGAGGATGTTATTTGATTGAATAAATCCTTTAAATCGTTGTACGTTATTTGGCGCCTGGAGGGTAAGTAAACGTGGCAAATAAAATACCTGTTTGATGATTGTATTTCCACGACTACAACTTCCAGATTTGTAGCCACTGGAAATTCTTTCGCCGATAGTGATTTTTTTACTAATGTGGCCACACTGCCTGAAGAAAAATTATTATTAGTTATCCTGTCTTAACGAAAACAGTCATATTGGTTGGAGTTATATTTTTTATGGGGATTCAGATTAGTTTCCAGTAGGCATATTACACATCAGGAGATTGTTTACTAATTAGATGTTGGAGCATAGCAAGGCGATGGAAAAATCCATCAATATTGCACTGAAGCAGAGATTTGAATTTTAATGTTGGCTTAATTGGGATGTGTGACTTTCCGCGTCCGATGCCTCTTCTTCTTCTTCTTGATGCGCCTATCCGTTACGAATGTTGGCGATCATCATGGCAATCTTAATCTTATCTGCAGCAGCGCGGAAAAGCTGCACAGATGTTGTATTGAACAAGATTCTGAGGTTCTTCAACCAAGATGTTCTTCTTCTTCCTGGTCCTCGTTTTCCAAATATTTTTCCTTGCAGGATGGCTTAAAGGAGAGCATATCAGGATTCATTTCGCATAATATGTCCGAAGAATTGTAACTTTCGAGATTTAATGGTGGTCAGTACCTCTCGGTTCTTATTCATTCTTCTAAGGACCTCCTCATTTGTCAATCGGTCAGTCCACGGGATCTTAAGTATTCTCCGATATAGCCACATCTCAAATGCTTCCAGTTTTTTGCTCATATATTCGTTCAAGGTCCACGATTCAATACCATATAAAAGGACGGAAAAGACGTAGCATCGCAGCATTCTCACTTTTGTATCAAGAGAGAGGTTGTGACTCTTGAAAAAGGCCCCCATCCGATTGAAGGTGGATCTAGCTT
Source organism: Diabrotica balteata (assembly GCA_918026665.1). Classification (NCBI taxonomy): domain Eukaryota; kingdom Metazoa; phylum Arthropoda; class Insecta; order Coleoptera; family Chrysomelidae; genus Diabrotica; species Diabrotica balteata. The sequence continues at coordinate 64,315,741 of OU898278.1, forward strand.
TTGCGATGCGTGCTCTAATCTCCTGGTTGTTGGTCCAGTCTTCATTTATGATGGTGCCGAGGTAGTTGTAGTGCGTCACTCTTTCTACAGGAGATTGGTTGACGTAGAGTTGATGCCTCACTGCCAAGATAATTATGGATTTTTTTCCTTATGGACGTGAATTTACGTTTTATGGATCTTTCCTTTAAATCAGGGTAAATTTGATTGAGCATATGGGACAAAGTTGATAGGTATGTGGTATATTCTTGAATTGTGATTATAGAATCTGTTCATCCCGTAATATTCATTAGGAGCATGTTAAGTTGATCAAAGTTTAAAGGGAAATGTAGAGGGTGCTTTTCTATGAAGTTTTTAGCAGATCAAGTAAGAGAGAAGTGCTTGCTGAACTTATTTAAGCTTTTTTAGATTTTGCTTGGACTTTGGGTGGTGGAAAAATAATATGTTCTTTTGAAGATGGATCTGCTTCACGTGAAATAATTTCGGTTAAAAGCGGTTATTTGCTGGTAAAACTGGATTTGTTTATTGACATCAATAACAAATAATTGCAATTTGCTGACTTAAGATAATTTTAAAAATATTCGGGACTCATATTGAATACCTACATTATATTTTACTATTGTTGGTTTTATGAATTATGATAATCATGACCGGCAGTAAGTAATATTTTATCGAGTTTGTCTGTATTCTGTTTATTTTATCTACAATGTAGTAGGCAACAAAAAAGAAACTACGAATTACTATTAATAATTGTGTTGATATTTTCCTAGCTTTCATGTTATTAAGTGCCCCAGCCGAAATAGTATTTGCTCAGTACTATCAATTCTTACTATTAATTCCCAATTGGCTAAGTGACAAAACATATTCCATATGCAGTTCGATCCTTTCCTGACTTATTTGTAGTCTTTGTGTATAACTATGTAACTACACCTCGTAAGATAAAACACCAAACAAGCATCGAAGAATTATAAATGAACTATTTAGAGATAATGTCAACGGTTAAAAGAGCGGCTTGCCAACCGATAAATTGTTAAGAAAATCCATTCCGATAAAGGAATGATAAACGAGAGGAAAAACACAGACAAATTACTTGCGTAGGCATAGGTCTAAAGAAAACCTGATTGTTATACAAAGTTGTCAGTCTGTTGAATAATTAATGCTATCAGTTCGACTTGATGGTAATATTGTTAATTGTTCATTGGAGTACGTTGTCACAATGTTTTGTCGTTATAAAATTACAAGGAGTAAGATACTAGAGATCTAGTTAAAAATGTAGAAATATTCGTTTCAGATGTTTTTGTGATATACGAGGCAAATGAAGCAAAGCAGATATATAAATAATTCAAAAGAACCATTTTAAAAATGATGATTTAAAAAAGAGTGTACATGAGTCGAGAAGAATACTCAATTTTCTATAAATAAAAGCTGCTTATTGGCTTGCGAACAGAAAAATGGTTTTCGAATATCCCAAAAAAGGCAGTGGTCCAAATATGGTATTAGAGCCAATGACTCAAATCGAAAGTTAATTAAAAGGACGATAGCTTTTTGCATCTTACATGAGATATATATGAGATTGGAAAAACTGAGATATTTCGCGTAATATATCATTGTTTGACAAACTCGATAAATTGTCTGCAACTCATTTATTCTCCGTTTGAAAATTATGGATAGCTCCGTTTTCATGACACAGCTCATTTGCACTTCATGTTGTATTGTATTGGAAGTTTGTCGGCATAGCATCTTATTTTTAGGAATTCTTGTACAAAATTGAGACAAGAAGGAATCGATCTTTATTTTTTTTTGCTTTGAGCAGTCCTTTATAAAGACTGTACACCTAAAGATTCAAACACTTTCATGCGTTTTTATGCCACACAGTTCCCAAATATTTCAACTGAATAATTTGTAATATTTGAGAGTACAATTAAAAAGCCTGGCCCACTGCATATAACCAATGCAGTGGGCCCGAAGCCCGGAAAGAAGAGGAGGGATAGAGGAGTAATACCTCTATAAAAAAACAGAGTTGAGCCTTGTCTAGGGTTACAGATGAAGACCACAACGACGATGAAGGCGGATAAGAAGAACATTCGAATTCGACGAATTCGGCATAAGTAGCAGACCTACTTTTAGGCGTAGTATGGATGCATATACGCAGCGTCATATAAATGGAGTAGAAAGTATGTTGTGTAAGAATAATTCTCTTTCAGCTGCGCGCCACTCGGTTTAAGATTAACCTAATACACGTATATGCCCCTACTGCAGAAAGAAAATATGACAATGATGTAGAACTTCTGCATAAGCTGTGTAATATTAAAAAGTTTAGAATCCAACAAAATTACATCTATAATAGGTGTTTGAGAAAGTATGTGCGCATTCATTTCATATTTTCACAGTTAATATTTTTCTGTTACGGTACTGTAATATGACCTAATTTGGGTGCTGTATTTCAATCTTTTAAAATATATTATTTCCTGTGAGTTCGTAAAACTCAAACTGGCTCTCATTTATCATGTTAACGTACGCAGAATTGGGCTTTTTCTTTGTATTCTATGTCAAGAAAGATTGAAACAAGTGGTTGATTTATGGCACTTGCATCTGTTGACCATCCAACGATCAGAGGGCGCTTTTGCCCTGGTAGCGATCTTAAGACGGACACTTTTGCCACTTCTTCGTCACGAGTGAACGAAAACACATTGACCGGTCTTGTGCTGAGTCTCGGCGACGCGGCGTCCCTCGTCCCGGGCGTCGGTACCACCGATCAACTCTACAGCTTGGTACGAATTCATCAATCGAATCAGAGGTGAGTCTATTCTTCTTGTATAAAACATTGATAATGAGTAAACCAGTTTATTTCTAATTTATTTCTACTTTTACAATTTATAATTGCTATTTTCACCAATTTTATGTACCAACCAAGTTGTATTTTTCGTTATAATTATTTATTCAATATAATTTAAACCAGCGACCACTCAAGTTTAATCACTAAACAATAGGCGATTTTAATGCTAAAATTGGTATATGGTGTAGATCCGATCTTGTAGAGGAGTATGGCCTGGGAGACATCAATGAACGAGGGGATGGACACTTTGATTTTTTCCAAGAATACAATATGGTAGTAATAAACACATATTATACGCTACAACAAAGGCACTCTGTTATCCCGAGATTAAAAAATTGGTCTCGAAGGCGGAAGAACCAAGAAAGTGGTCAACGACATTAGAATGCAGAAGGCAACGAGAAACCACTGCATTAAAGGTCCCTAATAACACATCTAGTACAGTTATCATGACAAACACAAATAAAGTAAAAACAGCTACTAATCATGGAATACGGAATCCAAGATTACGGAGCCACAGGGCCTCCCAGGTAGTAATTCAGAGAAACCCCTGTGACAGAACTAAAAAAGTCTTTCTGAAAACTTCAGAGTTGATTATCAAAATAAGTACCTGAAATGTGAAGACAGTACTATTCAAGAAATGACCAGACTTGAAGTAGGTATAATAGGCATAAGCGAAATGAGGTGGCCAAATAGTGGTGCTTGTATTGTTGACAACCATATGGTATACCACTCGGAAAATGATGACAGTCAACATATGTATGGGGTTGGAGTAATCGTATGTCCTCAATTACGTCAATATGTTACAAATGTTATACCTGTTTCTGAAAGATTCATAATAATCCAACTGAATACTACTCCAGTCAAATTAAATGTTTTACAACTGTATGGCCTAACCAGAGATAAACCAGAAGAAGAGGTAGAGCGATTCTATGAGTTGTTAAACTCATTACCCTAAGATCAAGCAGGAAACATAATAAGAAATCAAATTGATTACATAATAGTGAACAAGAGATTCCGTAATAAATGCCTATCGGTTAAAAGTAACCCCCGTGCCGACGGATCGTTCCCTGTGCTGACGTATCGTCAGATCATATTCCTGTTTATTGCAAATTTATGTTTAGATTTAAATAGGTTACAAAAAAGAATAGTACCAAAAAAATTGATATGATGAGACTAAAAGATAAGGAAACAAAGGAGACAGGCGAACTGATTCTTTCAGAAAAGTTTTAGTAACATGGAGCAAATATATGATCCGAAGAATCACCTCATAATATATGTGAAACCTTTATCAAGATCAGAGAAGAACATCTAATAGAAAATAAAAAGAAGAAAAAAAGTTAGATGAATGACAATATACTGCAATTCATGGAAGAAAAAAGAAAATCAAAAAATAACAAAAGAATGTACAAAAATATTCAGAGACAAATAAGAACCGAAATACGAAAGAAAAAGGCCAAAAAACACAGTTTAAAGAGATAGAGCTGTTGGAACAAAAACACGATACATTTAATATGCATAAGTAGGTAAAACAAGCAGCTGGTCTTCATAAATCCAACACAGCTAGCAAACTGCAAGATGAACAGGGGAACATCATCACAGGTAAAAATCAATCAAATATGCATATGGGTCAAATACATACAAGAACTCTTTGATGATAATAACGGAACCTACATATGTAATGGCTACTTACCAATCACATCAGATGAAGTGAAAAAAACAATATCACAACTAAAAAATGGTACAGCTCCTGGACCTGACAATGCATGAACTCATAATATGTCAATGACATATATTTAAACTGAGTAATACCATGATCATGGTTGAAGTCAACGTTTATTGCTCTACCAAAGAAAACAAGAAAACAAAATATGTATCCTGCAGTGGTTTCCGGACCATCAGTTTAATACGCTCCATTTTTAAGGTATTTCTAAAAATCATACATCAAGGGATATATAGACTATGCGAAGAAAAAATCAGCCATACACAATTTGGTTTTCGGAACACAGTGGGTACAAGAGAGGCTCTCTTTAGCATACATGTGCTATTTCAACGATGTAGAGATGCGATAAAGTACAGCATGTAAAATTAATGCAAATACTGAAATATATCGGAATAGATGACAAGGATATTCGTGCCATTAAAAATTAGTATTTTTAGATAACTACACCGATGAAACCTCCATTGCAGAAAACCGAGAAGCCTTTGCAATGGTGATCGCCAACGTCGGATAATTCTGATATGGCACGCAAAGAAGAAATGTGAACTGCGATATTTTTGCATGCTTCATTGATTACCATAAAGTATTTGACATAGTAAAACACGACAAGCTGATGGAGATATTAACAAACATTGGAATAAACACCTGTGATGTAAGAATTATTAGCAATTTTCACTAGAATCTAACATCCGTACAGAGGCAGGAGAATCCGATGATATCAAAATCAAATGTGGGGTCCGACAGGGATGTATACTAGGACCCCTACTGTTTAACGTATACTCTGAGAAAATATTTTAGGAAGCAGTAGAAGATGTTGAAGCCGTAATTCGAATTAACGGAGAATGTATCAATAACATCAGATACGCGGGTGACACGGTGATATTTGCTGACAGTTATGAAGCCCTCCAGGGGTTAATGAATATAATCACAGAAGTGAGTCAGACATACGAACATTCACTGAACATTAAGAAAACAAAATGTATGATGATGTCTAAGAACGAACAGCAAATTAAAAGAATCAGTGTGAATGGTCAACTAAATAGAAAGAGTAAAAACATACACCTACCTTGGTACGAACGTTAATGAAAATTAGGACCATTCCCTAGAAATAAAATCTAGGCTAGAGAAAACAAAGTCTGTATTTCAAAAAATGGCTAAGCTATTCAAATGCCACGATTTACCAGTAACCATAAAAATCAGGTTACTGCGATGTTATATATTTCCTATACTATTGTACGGAGTTGAGTCGTGGACTCTCAGAGACGTTACCTGTTAGAAAATTGAGGCTTTCGAAATGTGGTTTTAACGTAGAATCCTGAAGATATCTTATACTGACCACGTTACTAACCAGGACGTTTTATTAAGAATGCAAAAAAGAAATGAGTTGTTAATCACAATAAAAAGAGCCAAAATTCAATACCTCGGTCACATCATGAGGAACAACGAAAGGTATGGGTTGCTGCAAATAATTTTTCAAGGAAAAGTAGAAGAAAAACGAGGACCGGGAAGGCGAAGAATTTCCTGGCTGAAAAATCTGTGTACGTGGTTCAACACAACAACCACCAATTTTTAAAGAGCGACAGTTTGCAAAATACAGATTGTCATGATGGTTGCCAACATCCGAAACGATAGGCACTACTAGAAGAAGAAGATTTGAGTTTCAAATAATTATTTTTTTGTAAAATTTATTTTTAAAAAAGTTAAATCTATTTTCATAATCGTTTTAGGTACTAATATTAAGAAAAAAGTAAACTTTTGCTAAATACTTATTTTAAATTGTTTAAACAAATTACTCGGCTTAATAAACAATTCTCAAATTAACTGATTGAATTTTTATAATCTCTTTAACAAAGTACTCCAAATTAAAAAAAACAAACATCAATTTTGTTGATTAGAAGCAGAGACATCACGACTTTTATTTTGAATTTATGAGTTTCAAAAATAGTAAAATCGGAAAATAACAATAACTGAGGTCCTAAGAGTCATAGGACATTGATTTTTTTTTTCAAAATCGTTTAAAAATGCTGATATACATTGTTTTTATATTGTTTACAAGTAAAAAATGACGTTTAATTTTTTGCATATTTTTTTATTACATATTGTTATCACTATATTTATCAAAAGCAGTTGTTATATACCTGTATCAATGAGTGACACGAAAAAGACTTCTTATTTGCTAATTTCTCTGGTCTTGTAACGAGTCCGTTGCTTTAATAATCCTTAAATAGTTTTAAATCAAATTTTTAAAATCAAATCCTCTTAATGATTTTCTAAATTCTTAAAATTTAAGTTGGTATTAAACAGAAAGGTAGGAGAGAGAGGCGGCTTACAAAAGGTTTTTTTGAAGTTTTTATTTATGGAGAAGAAGTAGACTAGCGTCTAACCGTTGGCAGGTCAGTATAATCCTGACCAATCTAATCGCACTTGATTTTGTGTGTAGCGCGTCATTCAAATTATGTACAGGATTGAATGTAACAGTTCTCATTTCTCATATCACGAAACGTTCTCAGATTGTTCACACAAATAAGGAGTTATGTTTAATTGTTTTGAATACACAGAAACTCATAAAAATGTTGTAAGACACTTCAACGGAAGATAGCAAAATCAAGAAAGATTCTAAGAAGTGTCCTTTGTATAATTTTTATTCAAGTTATGTTGCAGAATTGCATTCTCAATTTCAAGAAGAACACAACCTAATCGAAGAAAGTGAAACACTTCAATTTTCCAATTAAGTCTCTTTTCAGGAGTGGAAATGTTTTATTGAAAGTAGTACAAAAACCAAATACGTTAAAGTCGAGAACTTTTCCGCAAAGACTCACAAAACAATGAAGTTTCTCTGTCATCGGTCAGGCTGCTTTAATTCTGAAAGCAAAGGAAAAAGGCACTTAAAAATGAAAGGCAGTATAAAAATTGGTGGATTTTGCCCAGCAGTCTCACGGTTGTGGTTGATTTGGCAGAAAAAGTTGAAGTCAATTTTATAGAAACACACATTGGACATCAAACTGATATTGGACAGTTATTTCCAAGTCTATCTGAACGTCAGTTTATTGCTGATATTTGATTGTGGTAATTATTTTTATTATACAACAACATAACAAATAACAACAAGTATGATCTATAATAATAATAATAAGTGACAAGCAGACAAACCCTCTCTCACTTGTTGTCAACTTACAATAAGATAGTATTTATATGTAAAATAATAAAACTGTGTATTTAAAACAACTAAACATTCTTGTTTGAGTGAACAATCCGAGAACGTTTCGTGATATGAGAAATGAGAACTGTTACATTCAAATATGTACATAATTTAAATGACGCGCCACACACATACTCAAGTGCGATTGGATTGGTCAGGATTATCCTGACCTGCCAACGGCTAGACGCTAGTAAGAAGTAGTAGAGAAGTTTTAGTTTGGGGTTTTTTTTTATAAGTGTCCTGTTTGTTTTAAAGCCACCTTGATCTGGTAAGTTTATAAAATTATCAATAAAACGGAAATAATAAAACCCATCAGCCATTTTGAGATCCTGTATTGTCACGTTTCAGTTGATTCGATATATTTATCTGAACTGTTTTCCATCATTTCATTAAGAAATATTCAACATCTAAATAGAAAGTGTTAATTGATATTAAATCATATTTATTTTAATTTTACTTCCCGGCCGTAAAAACATAATTATTATCTATAAAATTGGTATTAAGAGTAGGTATCGTTAAATATAGTCTGTCTTATACCGCTCTTTATATTATAAAATATATTCTTATCCATATCATGCTTTTCGTTAAAATTGTCGAAATAATTAATACATTTTACTTGAAATATTGTCAAACCATACGACGGTCACATTATCTACAAAACCATTAAGTTTTTGCCTTCACACTTCATAAGTAACCTTTATAAAACCTTTCAAGGTTCATAAACCTTGTGTTTTTTTGCCTACTCTGTAAGGAATAAGAAAGAATTCTAAAACAAATGTTTGTTTTAGCCTACCTTTGGGAGTCAAACAGAAGTCGAGGGAAGAATTTGTTGCTTTTTTTTGGAATAAATTTTTTACGAAGAAGGATTAAGCTGAAACCTAGTCAGGTTACACCTGGTTCCAGGCCTGTTTTTTTTGCCGTAGCTGCTTCCCAGAGGTCCAGATCTGACCTTTTGATTGCCGAACAATTTTTAAGAAGTCAGCTGAACAATTTTTAAGAAGTCAGTGGGAATTATCTCCCTTTAAAATATAGTAAACCGGGATTGAGTTTGTTTATTAGCTTTAATTTTTTTATATATAATATTTTTTGTTTTGAACGTTTAATCATACTATTTTTGCTTAATAATATAAAGAAACCATCATTTTTTTCCTGAAATAATACTTACATTATAGTTAGAGACTAAGTAGGTTGAGGTCTTAAATCCTCCTTGTTAACTCATTTGTATGGTTTCATGTGACACATTCAATCAGAGAGTTATTTATTAAGAGTTTATTTCTATTACATATTTAAACCTTTGGACATTTATCCCTTCAGGAAATTGTCTTTATTACTTGTTAAATCAATAAAATTTTTCCTATATCTTATTATTTGTAAATTTAGATAAATTATCATTATCATTAAATTTATTCAGTGTGTGTAACCAAGGTATTTTTATTCTTTTTGTATATAAGAAAACTAGATTAACTGTACATAATTGGTGGTGTGTATTTTAAGATAAATTTAGACTGTATATATTTGGCTAGGAATTAAATTTTTGGTGAAAACTAAATATTTCAATTAATACCTGTTTCCCTATTTATTTCAGTAAAGAGCTTTACAAGATACCTTGGAAAGTTTATGTAAATACTTTCCTGGAACCCACTCATACTTAGGAGCAACTTCTATAATCACTTTTATTTACTTTAGTTATATAGCTATAGGTTTTTTATTACCTTGTCATTCATTTTCTTATTCTACGGTCTCTGTAGGGCATGCAAATTGGCCGAATCCTCTTTTGAGTGTTAAGTAGTCACTCTCCGGCACGTTCTGCTAGCCAGCTTTATATTGTAGGTTATCTTTTACATTAAACATATACACTATTACATTGACATTCTAAACCTTTCATTCCTCACACATTTTTTGTTACATTGGCGTTCAAAGCATTTTTGTTACATTGGCGCTCAGCCCATTTTTGTTACAGTGTATACTTGAAGAGCCCTTGAAGATAATTCAACGTATAATAAGAAATCAGATAGATTATATTATTATCAACAAAAGATTTGGGAACTTTATCAGTAGAGTCGCAACATACCCTGGAGCAGATATTGGATCTGATCACAACAAGTCGCCGACACAAGAGTCAGGTTAAAATGTACAGAAAAAAAATTACCAGCAAAAGAATTTTACTATTTGAAATTTCAAAAAAAAGTTACTGTTGTGACAGAAAAGGTGACATAAATGGTTATGAACGACCTCCGAATCACAATCATAGAAGTCACTGATGAAGTTGGCATATCAATTTGCTGAAGTGATGGATGACGAGGAAACGAGACATGCGATTCTTTATTGGCGATCGAGTTTTGAAACGAAATTTTGTAAAGTCAAGTAAGGGTGATGCCATTTCTGTTCAGTTTTGTCAGAAATATATTCCCTGTACTGTCGTTCGAGTAATATTTCCTTTAGTATATGAATTGAAAGACAATTCAACAAATAGACGAATTGGTCAATTTCATATAAAGGATTTACTTCCAGACAATACCGTAGATGACATAGCATCCTCTTCCTCAGATGAAGATTAACTTAGGTTTGTCTAATGAAGTTAATCTATCATTTTGACTACTATTGTTTTGGCTCGGTTTTGATTACGATTTGGTATTTTCTTGGAACTTTATTATTAATCACCAGATATTGTATATGTGCAGCTTATTCCTTGCTGATTATTTGGTTGTATACGTTGAAATTATTAAGCCTTTTAATTCTTATTAATTGGTACACTTATCTTTGTTTACTTTATACTGGTATGGAACTATATAAAACACTACTATTATATATTTTGTTTGTTAATTTAATTATCATCTTTTGTTATTTGATTTGCCATGTTGAAAAGAATGTTATGATTTTTTGTGTATAGATTTAGTCACTTAAATGGTCATAGTCATACTTTATTTTAATTAATATCCTGATGTACTGTATGGGATGATTCTAAAAACAGGTACTAGGAATTATTTATATACTTAATTTGTAGGTTTTTTTGTATACTCTTATGTCATATGGACTATTCTGCCTATGCATACTTGATTGAATACGTGGGTTCGAAGTTGTTGTTCAATTATAGGCCTCAGTTGTTCGATGAGTTTCGGAATTCACCATTTTCATGACAGGGTATGCAGGTTACAGGGCAGTAAGATATTTCGTTCATAATTAGCTAACCATCTTCAATTTGAATTCTAATTTGAACATTTTAGTTTTAAGATTGACTCTTTCCAGACTATGTTTAATTATAATTACAAAAGATTTCCTTTAGCTTGTCTCATAGTCTCACTTATGTTAAGATATTCTTGTCATTGCTACCTCGATGGAAGCATAGTTAAATGGCTTTCTGAAATTAGTAATTTATATCTTAGTCAACAAATGACCGTTTACAGTTACATTCACTTCTTTCCTTAGGCATTCACTTATTAAAGTGAAACTGGAACAAACCATGAAGTAGAGATATCCAGGAGTGGCTAGTATACCTGTTGAATACAAAGCAGGTGGTGTTCGTGTGTATTAAGGTATAAAAAAATGCTTATTAAAAGCTTAAAATTTTTATTTTAAAGAGAAAGATCTTTTCGGAATTGAATCATTCTATCATCAGTTTACTAAAAGAGAAAGTAAAAATACCAATATTAAAAAACAAGTAAGTTCAAATTCAAATATATAAAAGAACACGTTGGTTTTTTACTACTTACATAAAAAGTTGTCAAAAAACATTGTATGGCCACATAACTATCTGATATATCTATCAATCTATATGATACATATACAATATCTATATGATACATCTATCAATCTCTTATCACAATCAGTTTCAGTATCCCCAGCTTACATCTTTACATTCATCTCCTATTCCTTTTCTTTCTTTCTCTTTTAATGTTGGCACAAATGCATAATATCTGATGGTAACTACTTAAAATAGACAACATTAATGTAGACGAATAAATAAATATTTTTTTTTTCAAAAAACGAAAATTCCGGGCATTTTTTCAACACACCTCGTAGTTCGGCAGGTGGGTGCCTTTGTATAGATAGAAGGGTAGAATAGTTGAAAAATATTCTATCTTGTGTAAAATGAGATGAGAGACTATATTTGATCGGGGTAGGATAGTCTTCAGGACCTTCAAGAGTTATTAAATTGCGTAAACACAACAGGAAGAACAATGGGTCTATAAATGAATGCTTCTATATGCATGCTTTTAAGATGAAATTTATGGCATTTAGTCATCAACTTTACGGCAATGATTCCCTATAGGTAGATCAACAAAACATTGAAAGTTACTCACTATAAATATCTGGAATGCTATATTACAGAGAAACTAGACTTAAGTAAAAGATCAAATGCAGAATAACAGCAGCTCGCACGTTTCTAAAAATGAAATCATTCTTCTGTAACCACAGTTTAAAAATAAAATTGCGTCAAAGAATAATCAACTGTTATATTTGGTCATTTTTGATGATTTGGTGATTGTTGGCTGATACGATCAATTGCCTAGAGAGATGTAATTGCATAGAAGAATATTCCGAATACCCTGGAAAGTGATCCAGATCAACCAGTGATCCTATGTTAAATAAAGTAAACGCCGTTCGAGAGTTATTCAAAACTATTAAAATAAGAAAAATTTCATACCTAGAGCATGTTCTTAGAGGAGACCGGTACATAATCCTTAAGCTTATCATGAAAGGTAAAATCAAGGGTCGCAGAGGAATTCGAAGAAAGCAGATATAATGGCTCAAGAACATTGGCGATTCGACAAGAATACGCAGTGTCGAATAACTAGGTATTCAGATTAACTGAAAACCGTGGAAAACCCACCAACAATTGCCAACATTAGGTTGACCCAATGTGGCACCTAAAGAAGAAGATAGGGAATATATATATATATATATATATATATATATATAGATATATATATATATATATATATATATATATATATATATATATATATATATATAAGCGAGGTTCCTACAGCCTCTGCCGTTTCTCGCATTTCGACCGCCATCGTTTTCTGTCCATCCATTCGTCTTCTCTGATGGCTCTATCTCTCATTATGTGCCGTACATTTTCTTCCCAGGCAACTGAAGGCCTTCCCCTTCTTCTTCTTTGTTGTGGTATGTAATTTAAAGCTTTCAATTCTATCTACACTGGAATATACAGTATTTGTCCTCCTTCTAATATCTTCATTCCTGATGTGATCTTTTTGGATATACCACACGCTCTCCTTAGAAAATCCATTTCTACTACTTCTATTCTTTTTCTATCTTTCTGCGTTATCTGCCAAACCTCTGCCCCATAAGTCATAATAGGCTCTACCAAGGTTCGATAGATTGTCAATTTCGTTTCTTGTCTAATATCTTTAGACCAAAGTAGAGAGTTTAGAATGTTTACCACTTTTTTTCCCTGCTGTGTTCTGTTTTCGATGTCTCTTTTGGTAGTGCCTTCTTTAGCTATTATAGATCCGAGATATTTATATTCATTGCATGTTTTTGTGTTTCTAATTTCTAACTCTGGATCTTCTTCACCATCTCCTATTTTAAGATACTCTGTCTTTGCCATATTCATATTGAGGCCCCATTTTTCATATTCTTTCAATAGTTTTCTAAACATGTAGTCCCTGTCTTCCTCGTCATTTGCTACGACTACCTGATCATCTGCGAAAAATAAAAATGTTAGACATTCACCACCGCCTATGTCTATTCCCATTCCGGATACTTGTTTTCTCCACTGCTCTAGCGATGATTGAATATATATTTTAAACAGGGTCGGAGACAGACAACATCCTTGTTTAAGCCCCTTGGTTATTGGAAATGATTCAGATATAAAGTTTCCTTCTTTAACGACACTTCTTGCATTTTTGTATATATTTGCGATAGCATCCACATACTCTGTACTGAGACCTACTTTCGTCAATGTATACAATAGTTTTTTCAAAGGTACCGTATCATATGCCTTCTCTAAATCTACAAACAATAGGTGGGTAGATAGATTCCTTGCCTTCCGGTTTTCGATTACCTGCTGCAGAACGAATATATTATCAATGCACGATCTTCCTGCCCGAAATCCATTTTGTTCCTCTATGTCTTCATATTCTGATTCAATTCGTTTTTTTATTATTCGACCGTACAACCTCCCAACTGAGCTAGTAACAGTTATTCCTCTATAATTAGAGCAATTGCGTTTATCCCCTTTTTTGTATATTGAGTTGATGTATCCAACATTCCAATCATCAGGGATATTTTGTCCTTTTAAGCATTTATTAAATAGTTTAACCATCATCTCGTGTAATATTTTTGGTCCATACTTTACCAACTCAATTGGGATGTCTCCAGATCCTGCTGCTTTACCGTTTTTCGATCTTTTGAGGGCATCGCTTAACTCTCCGGTTGTTATCTCAATTATTTGTGTATGTTCAGATATTTCTTCCATTTCGATATCTTGGAATTTACGTCTATCCTCTGTCAATAAGACCTCATAATGCTGTTTCCACTGTTTCAGATCTATTAATTTTAAGTTAGATTTTTCCTTTCCTTCCCTCCGGAGAGACTTTATCACCTTCCACGCTTGCCCAACTCTTTTTCCACCCATATACCTATCCACCTCTGCACATCTTCGATCCCACATCTCATGTTTACTTTTCACTACTTCTCTTTTTACATCTCGATTTAATTTCGTATATACCTTGTGATCTTCCTCTTTTCTCGTTGACATCCATTTCTGATAAGCAGTTTTCTTTTTGTTTACTAACGTTTGCATATTCTCCGACCACCATTCTTGATTTTTTGTTTCATGTTTGTCTTTATACCCCAAAGCTTCACTTGCAGCCTCATGAATGTACTTTTTAAGTTGTTGGTATAATTCTTCCGCTGTTATATTTTCTCGATCCACATTTTGTAATTTTGTGGCCAGTCGTAATTTGTAAAGAAATTTTGTTGAATCTTCTTTTAAGCTTTCTAGGTTATATTTAGGAGATGTTACTTTTTGTCCCTTTTCTATATTCTGTACCTGAGTGTTATTGTTTTTGCGATAGTTAACTATCACATTGGCCATAAGTAAATGATGGTCGGATCCACATTCTGATCCACGGTATACCCTTACGTCATAGGGAAGATACGTTTTTGAAAAAATAAAAAAATATGTATTATGGACATAAAAAGTAAGTGAAATAACAACATTAAAATTTATGAGAAACCATATAACCAATAATGAGGCATGGTTTGGACAGAACTATTATCAAAGTAAGGGAGGAACAAAAACCCTAAAAGAAATATATGGAAAATAGGTTTTTAAGTGAAAACAATTCCAGCTTCCTTGGAGTAAACACCATATTTGATGACGAATTTGAATGAACATGTCTTTATGTACTCGAATTGTGTTTTAAAATTTCTGCTATTTTAAAAGATTTCCAGAGATTTCTAACGAACAAAGTAAAATATACGTCTTTAAAACGTAGCCGTAAATTGCTAATTTTTATGGTTATCTATAATGTATTCATAAAATTCATGAAGCTCGTTTGAGTATTGCTGATTACTTAATTATTCAGAATTAGCTATTTATTTCACGATTCAGAAACCATATATACTACAGATGCAGATATAATTATATAGAATAGATAAAACGAAAATCTATCACCAGTTTTACCGTATGCAGTCGATGTTTATAATCTAACAATTATAAATGCTCACATAAGCATGAAACATGTTGATAGGCTTGCATCCGAAACTATGCATACACTTACCACTTCTTTTATCAAACTTAATAGCCACTCTTAAGAATATCATAAAAACAAAGTGGAAATAGTGTTACTTTTATTACCGTTAACTATTATTACTATTATTTAGTGTTAGACGAAGCTTTATAAAAGAAAAAGGAACTGCTATAAAACTGAATTGGCAACCAATACTAGTCAATGAATTTTTCAAGAGAAAATTTCTTAATTCTAATTCTCTGTATGTGAAATCTTTTTTAAACATTACATTTAGTTTTTAATCAACAATATTGAGATTTACAGATATCTCTATTATTAATTATTAGTATCAAGATTTCGATTAGTCTCTCTGACTCTCGTCATCAATTGTATCTCATACCTGTCACTTTCTTCTAGATGTCACTTAACTTTACTTAACAAACCCCTATTTCAAAATTCCCTTTTTGTTTTTTGTTAGGCGGGGATTTATTCTCTTTATGGAAGTGCTTCGTTCTGTAATCCATCTTCTCCATTCCTCTTGCGGGTGGAAGTTTTCCTGGGAAGGTACTCTGGGTCTATATTTGGGTACCATATAGTCAGAAATCATGATCCATAGGGTATCACTTATTTCATTTATGATGAAATCTAATATATCCTGATCTGACCATTATGTTATTCAGATTTCCTCGCAGTGTACATCACCATAGTTGCTGTACCCCTAATTGTTGTTTTTGACACTTTAAACCACACATTTCTCCATAAGTTTACTATTCAAATAGTCACTGCTTTTTTGGTTATTTGATCTATTTGCTGACTCCAACTAAGCCCCGAGTCTAGTAGTACCCTAAGGTACTTTACTCACCAGATTTAGATTTGTACCATTTAGGTTTATAGGATTTTTTCTAAATTCGACCTTCTGGAGTATATTATATTAAGTCCTAGATTCGAAATCCATTAAATTATATGGTATGCCATTAAATTAAATTCAATTAAATTTTCTATAGGCTAAGTAAGATGATCAGGTCATCGGCGATGTCAATGCCAAGTCCATAGTCCTATAGATTTCACAGGAAGTTTTTGGGACTTCCACATATTGGCTATGTATGAGCTCTCCACCAACGCCCGAGACACCTTTTATTTGGCCCTGGTAAACGCACGTTATCGAGATTTAAAATTCTATTGTATTAAAGCTACGTCGAAACTTTGTAGAGGTTTGTCTACGGTTTGACCGGAATCTACGACAAAAGGACGCGGAAAACAGGACGCGAGACCAAAGGACGCGGAAAAAAGGACCCGCGAAAAAAGGACGCGCGAAAAAAGGACGCGTGGAAAAAAGGACGCATATTATTAATGAATTACTATTAATAGTTTATTTTAATTGACATTAGCCATTACCCCCTTTTTGTCCCCATATGTTATTACAGAAAATGATTCTACCTAACCTAAAATCGGTTACGGTAAGAGTAAAAAGTGGACTAAAATATCTTAAGTAAAATAATAAATACTAATATAATGTTGATTCAAGATTTCTGCTATTGAAACAGGTTAGATTCCATATTATCAGAATTATTTATGGGATTAGAAAAACCCAAGTACCAGCCCAGTAAGGGGTCTAATGAGGGTTGGTAAATTCCGCAGGTAATGTTGCAAATTCCACAATTTTCAGTTGCAAACATAAAAAAAATACAAAAAAAATTAATATCAAAAATAAAACAAAAAAAAATAAAATGACAGAAAAATTCCAAAAAAAGCAAAAAATTAAAAAAAAATAAAAAAAACTTGTAAACACGCCAGCTTCTGCTGCCAGTCCTAAGCCTGGATAAAGTGTGAAGGCAAGTTTTTTTCATATAAATATTTTTCACCTTTTACTTTTACTAGGGGGTAATTGCTATTGTCAATTAAAATAAACTATTTATAGTATTTCATTAATAATATGCGTCCTTTTTTCCACGCGTCCTTTTTTCCACGCGTCCTTTTTTCCACGCGTCCTTTTTTCGCGCGTCCTTTTTTCCGCGTCCTTTTTTATGCGTCCTTTTTTCCGCGTCCTTTTGTCGGTATACCGTTTGACCGGCGTCCTCGATCTTCCGACTTTTTAGTAACCAGTAGTCTTCCTCCCTTCAAGAACATGAAAAAGGGACAAAAATTTTATGTGCTGTGCAATGATTTCCTTCTAAGTCACTTTATACTTTTTTTGTAGTCACTGGTCATAATTTTCAGTATATAGGTAGTTGTCTACAAAATCGATTTCTTATTTCTTTACTATTTACTGTTTGCGGATAAAATCCATTTCTCTTTTTTATTCAACCGACAAAAGACCTTTTCCTTTTCAATTTTCCAGCCGTAGTAATAACTAGTTGTTCTTCTGTAGCACAAAACCAACGCCGAGATAATTTTCAAAGTTTCCCTTGCGATGTTATAATATGCTAATAGCTAAAATGCTGATAAATATGCTAATGTGGCAGAACATTCAGAGTAAATGCATTCCGACGTTACAGCGAGCAACATGAACTTGCCTCTCTCTCTTTCGTGCTCAGCTAACGTTGCATACAGCTGACCTATTTTACTCTACATCGATTTCGTTACATTTACAGGATGGTTGATACTCTGTAGAAATAATAAAATTTAGTATCACTATAAGTGCATCTGATATAGCATTTTCAGTAGAATATGATTTTGTCATCCGTAAATAAGAAGTAGAATGGCGTTAAATGCCTTTGTTCAATCTACAAAATAAAATTTGAAGTTCCCATGATGAAATAGAGCTTTTATTCACCCAAATTCCCATTCTTCCTTCTTTAATTATATGTCAATATAAATATTGCAAAATCTCTAAAATTTAAACTTAGTTATAATTATCGACCATCACAACAAATTGAACGTATAATGTACTACTAAATATGGATGTAGCTGAATGAAGATCGACGAAGATAATTTAATTCATCTCAAAAGAAAAGCAGGAAGCATAAGAAAGCTTTTAGACGAAGTATAATCAAGAACAAATGAGGAACCAATTTTCTGATAATGTTTGTGTTGTTTTAAAAAGAATTCAATCGATTTCTACCTAGGTTACGTTCACCACATTACCCCTGAAGCAAAATATCAATATAACTTATACAGGATTCACAGAACAACAAAATAAGGCTGAAAAATTTCAGTTCTCTTAGCAGGACTTGAGATATCTACCAGTCTCTTGTAATTAAAATTAAAATCACAAACTGTCACAAAATTACGCGTTTTCTTCATTGAATGGGCAAAGATGAAAATACGAAAACTAAGTTTCACTAGTTCTAGTTAATAAATATTATTCCCAGTTTCCTTTTCGTCTCAAACAAGAAACTACAATCTCTGAATTAAAAAGACCCTTTTATTCCCTTGACATATAAGATAGTTCCCTTTTCTTCAAAGTAACTTACTCCATCTGAGCTCGTCACGTAGTACGTACGTAAATTGAGTTATTCGCAGTATACTCTCTTCATCGAACAATCTCCCCGGAGGAGTTTCCACAACACTAATCAGTGTGACGTGAGTGCTGATGTCCATAAATAATGTTGGACAGTCTGCAAAATTACAGTGGAATCCAAAAATGAAACTAATTATGTAACTGATTAAATTCAAACTTTAATCACAATAATAGTCGTAAAGCTTTCTCTTTAAAATAAAATCATTTCATGTATTTATAGAAATACAATGACCAAGATGCAAAATAGAATAATGAATTACAAAAGAAAATTCATGAAAATAAATAAAAGAAACACGAAGTAATATATGACGAAGGTTCGGGTTACAGAAGAAGTTACCTGTTCATATTGTTTTTTATGGAACATTTCCACGATTAGTTTTTGGTTTCGTTCAAAATTATCTTAGAATAAAGCGTTTGCCCCTCATTTTGTAAGATATTAAATGTCATAAAAACTACGAATGGATGGCTTATATTATTTTCCAGAAAGGACCCTGGCACTTTTGGTGACTAAAAAGTGGTTTCAGTTTAATTGACTGCAACGTTTTGCAAAGGTAGGCTTTGGACAGGCTGATAAAAAATTACAGAGGTTCAAAGTGTCGGTTTTACATATTTGTAAAATATACAGAGAGTAGATAGGCTATGTACTTCCTGGACCAACCCCTAAATTGCAACCCCTAAAATCGCAACCCCCGGTCGTAAGTTCCAAACGGCTTAACGTAGGATGACGTACGAGGGCTCGTTGGAAAGGGGATGAAAAATGGGGTTGAATGCAGTATGTGCCGTGCGCATCGGAGCATGCCAAAAGGTCATTATGGGGTATCTTCGTTTCTATTGGTCCGATTGGGGCGTACGAGGGCTTGATGGAACGGGGATGAGACGGGGAATACTTTGACACAAAAAACAAAGATGGCGGCGTTGCCAAATGGGCGTTAAAACGTATCTTCGTTGCTATTGGTCGGATTTTGACGTATGAGGTGTCAAAGCGTTGGATGTCACGTGACATTCGACGCAGGACGTGACATTTGACACAGAACGTAAAATGTCTCGTGAATTGACGTGACATTCGACGCAGGACGTGACATTTATGTGACATTTGACGCAGAACGTACAATATCACGTGAAATGACGTGACATTCGACGCGGATCGTGAATTGACGTGACATTTGACGCAGGACGTGACATTTATGTGACATTTGACGCAGAACGTGAAATGACATGACATTCGACGCAGAACGTGAAAATGTTGCGTGAATAACGTGACATTCGACGCAGGACGTGACATATATGTGACATTTGACACAAAACGTGAAATGTAGGAATTATGTGACGTGAGACGTTTTGACGTAACAGTTGTGTCAGTCAAGACATCGCTTGACATAAAACGTGACATTCAACATAGGACATATTCAGTAGTACTATGAATTCCATCGAGTACATACATAGGGTTATGGAATTTCAACGTAAACTTGATCAGTTAAATAGAGACATTAAATCATATGAGAATATAAAACAAATTAAAAGACAATTAGATAGCCTGCATATTGAGGACAAAACGTGGAAACCAAAAGAGTTGAATCTACAGCAGCAGCAGCAGCAACAGCAAGACACCTGGATTTACGCCTGCAGAAAACTGCCACCAGCTTCATATCCATTGAGACGTATTCAACCAATACCATGGGCGTTAGCAACAACACCAGCGAGCATATGAAAAGTGAAATAGACAATGTCTTTGCAATGTCTTGTGTAATATTAGCATCTGTATTTATCCTAATTTTAAAAATTATTTTCGAAATTGTAAGGAGAAAATTTGAATCTTCTTGTAATATAAGACTCGATCAATAAAGATGTGATAAATAAAAAAGCGTTTAATTTCTAATATATTTATTTATTTATACATAAAATTACAATGGCATTATGTTATTGGCAAACCAGTGACGTAGACGATCCACATTTCTTTCGGTGCATGAAAATAATCCAGAGGCATGACATGGGTTTGCAGTAGGGCCAACGTTTCCAGTAGCATGAGGTGTACCATCAAACTTGCAAACATCAATAATAATGGGAAAAACTCCAAAAACGTGACGTTTCTTATCCAAATATTCTGCTTTTTGTTCTCCTCGAACGTATATGTAATCTGCTGCATACAACAACTTGGATTCTAGTATTTCATTGATTTTGGACAATTCTACGTGTCCATCAGAGTATCGAATTCCAAGCAGTTTTTTCTCCACGTATGATGCAGTCTTCTTATCCCCATTACTTAGCGCATTAAAAGGTTTCTGAGGCAAGAAGATGTAATGACTTCGTTTAAATCCTATTTCAATGGTAAGTTCTTTGGGAACAAACCATCCGTCCACATCGAATCCCTGAATGTCTACGAATGCTACTCTCATGATGACTGCTCGTGTACTACTAACAAGTTATGCATCTAATTTAGACTTTTTACAATTTCAGTGAGAGGGAAGTACTCCATTACGCAGTCGTGAATTATAATGCAATAAGCCTTGGTATTTTCGGGAAAACCAGTATTCGCTTCAATATCGAGTTTTACGTCAACAGTGGATGCTTTCATGCTTTCTTCTTGCTTCGAACAATCGATGACGAACAATGTGTGTTGTGCGAAACCTGAGAAATCGAGCAGAGGACGCTTTTGTTGAGAATGTATGTAGCTAGGATAGAATTCGGTATAATTGAAATAGGCCTCATTGTAGTCAGTTTTGCTAAAATCCAACTGCATTCTCTCGTTCGGCCAATATTCTCCATTTAAAGATAATCTGATACTTTGTATGTGGATATTGTCAAATAAGGTGGGATCGGCGTCGCTTTTGTCACGTTTATTGGTTTGAAAGAAAACAATGACATAACGAGGTCTTTCCACTGCATTGCTAGTTTTTACAGCCCAAACTTCACGTCTAGCGCCTTTGGTAAGTGCTGGTAATTCATGCAATTCCCACTTTCTAAAAGGAATAACTATAGGTTGATCTTGTTGAATGGATTTCATAAGTTCCAATTTAATATCATCATTGGGAAATATGTGCTTGACTCTAAGCTCAATATTGGTAATGTTAATCTTAACAGTTGTAACATGACCTGGAGTTTTTTCTTTGACAATTATGCAATCGTTGTCATTTCGAGCTCGAACTAGTCTTATTGTTTGACGACCACACGTAATCATAGGATAATCATTGAAAATGTTGAAAACATGCTTAAGAGGCATCTGTATGTTGAATGAATGATCGGCAGCATGTAGAATTGGATCCTTAGGGTAATTCCACCCCGCCATTGCCATATGACTGGAATCTTCTTGAGTATAACATGTCATAGCACGTACAGCGCTTACGATACCAGGATCCCGCACTGTTTCCATCTCCCTTGCGCTTTCGCTGTACGTACACGAATCGAAAAGAAAAGCACCCACATTATTTGCTAGTTTGACTTCACCATTGCCGTTTATTGCGAGCGATCCTTTAATGCATAACAAGGTTTCACTCATTGCAAAAAACGAGTCAACTTGATTGATGCTAAATTCTACAATGTCATTACAGTTGAATGATTTGATGAATGGTGCATATGTTCGGTATTCGGCCTTTCGAATCGATTCGTCAAACATCGGCTTACGATAAATATCAAATATTGGAGGCATTATGCTGTTTGAACGGGATCGTTTTCCATACATGGTTGTCATTTTTTCAGCTTAAAACCAAGTGATTGTAAAAACAATTTGTTTGCAAACGTAAGATGTTGCCGCTTAGATGAGGACGTACGATGTTGTCGCTCAGACGGCTGCACAACTAATGGTGTACTATGAGCAGTAGATTGTCTTATTACTAATCCCATTTCCCACGTGATCTAAGTTCCAACACCAAGGTGCTCTGTTCTCCTCGAAAGTTTACAGGGCGTCCGTCTTGATCGACAGCCAACACAGTGATATTGGTAATTTCTCGTTGCGGTACAACAGGTAAATACAACAAATTGTGTGGAGTTTCGTCAATTGCGTACCCAGGATTTGATTGTATGACAAATTCGTAGATCGTGTGAGCAGGTCTGTTACCATCGAAGGCTCCGGTACTAATGTTGCATTCAAAGCGTATGCTAGATACTTTAATAATCCTAACAGGTCGATCTGAAGAATGTGTCTGTCCAGGAGTGAGAATTGCAGGAGAAAATCCCAATACTGTACCAAGACTGTCAGGGTGCGTAAACGAAATCTTATATTTGCTGAAAATTTGACATTGCAACGTGTTGTGGTTAGGCTTCAGACTAAATATCGTTTCAGGCTTAAGCACATTATCAGCACCCAATTTCTTTTGTATATATTCTTCAATATCGGCAATTTCATAACATCCATCGGGGAAATCAAAGTTTTGCAATTGGTTTTTGTCATTGTAGTAATAAAACTTGTTATTTTCAATGTTTGGTATACTGTTGTAGGAATGGAAAGCACGAAGAGCTATTTCATAATCTTTGTTCGGATCCAACACGATCGGTGTGGGAGGTTGAAATGAGAATATGTAATTGGTGCTGTCTACTCTCAACAACTGCGACATGATGACTGACTCACGTCAATCTAGTAATAGGTTATTATATTAGAAAAACAATATTTACTTTAGTAGTTTTATTTGTTCCAAAACAAGTTTACATAAATGACATTTAGCTTGAGAATCAGGTGGACCATCCCAGTGAGTCTTCCAATCAGGTCTGTTGTAATGTACATAGCAGGGAAGTAGTATCTGCAAGTTAAATTCTCCTCGATAGTCTTCAGGCAATTTATGCCATATACTTAACAATTCTGAAGGTCGTACAGTTCGTATAAGATAATCGAGCGGTATGTATTTTAGTTCTTCTTCACTGAATTCTGTAAAATATTTTTTGCGAAACATATGGTCCATAAGCAGTTTCGTACTTTTAGTAGGCTCCATTATATAAAAACGTTAAGCATAAATGTCCACAAATAATTTGATTGTACGTTTGATACTGATGGTTATTATAGGAAATGTTGGCACGTGCACCACCCAGATACTTAACAAGTTCTTTGGTCGGCTTTAAATTACCAAATGAATCGAAATACTCTACGTCGCTGTTTATCTTTCTATATGCTACCCAATGTGTTCCGTTATGTGTGGACACATCCAAGTTTACTATTGCACATTCTCGTTGTCGAGGACCGTCTCTAGGCAGAGCGTCATTCATAAAAACGCCTCGAAAATGTGGTATTTTAAGTATTTTCGCATAATGTGCAATCTCCACATCATATAGCGGACGATTGGGTAGCTTTATTGGAAGTTTTTTTTCAAATACAAGCCGAATCCACCTCTGGGTTTCTTACGTAGGTACAGACCCGAACCTATGTGTTCCATTGCTTTATTATGACGTATATCTTCCTCCAATTTCTTTTGGGCATTCTTTGCGTCGACTACTGTCTTGGCCACTCCGGCAGCACCCCCCGCTAAGGCCCCCAAAGCGGAAAGGCCTGCAAATAGAGGTATGAGGGGTAGAAAACCTCCGGATTTTAGTGGTAGTACTCGTGGAACATCAACTTCTTTACGACCACCAAGTCGTTTGATTATGGATTTTGCTATTCGTACAGCAGTCAAAGCAGTATCTGTTAACGATGCTCCTCTCTTCAGGGACTTTGCAATTTTTGAGACAACATCTCGATTGAATGAGTAACGTCCCCGTCGTCCACGACGAGAGCATCCCATTCCCAACTTTCTCTTCGTCTTCATTCCGCCAGTTACAATTAAAGCAGCACTTTTTTCACCAATGCTAGCGTCTTTCGACTTGAAGCGCTCCCAGGCTCTATCTTCCAATTCTTTATCGGCCTTGTGACGTTCTTCGAGAGATGAATGCTGTGAATAAGCGATATCGTGTCGTTTGCAAGCTGCGTCTAACGGGTTAATTCCTGGATCTCCACGTGCAAGACGTTTTTGTAGTTTTGTTCCGGGACCGCAGTACTGATAACCGGGAATATGCAGCTCAATTGGCAGTTTATTAATTAGAGAGTTAACGAGACCTCCTCCTTCAACGACCAACATTGGACTGATATCATGCAAGTGGTGACATCTATAATATATTGTCGTACATATGTACTACACTTGTCACACGATGAAGATCGTTCAGCAAGAGCAGACGCTACCAATTGATAATCTGGACATTGTCCAGAAAGTGACAGTCAGTAAACATGGTAAATTACTACCAAACTCGTTTAGAGCCATTATTTGCGGTCCAAGTGGATGCGGGAAAACGAATGTCATGCTATCTCTTCTATTCAATCCGAATGGCGCCAAGTTTAAAAATGTCTATGTTTATTCGAAATCCCTCTTTCAACCGAAATACCAACTACTGCAAGATGTAATAGCACAAGTTAAAGGTGTAGGATATTACCCGTTTAAAGACAACGAAGAAATTATTAGTCCCAGCGACGCTAAACCCCACTCTGTGTTTTTATTTGACGATGTTGCATGTGATGGTCAGCAAAAGATTCGCGAGTATTATTCCATGTGCAGACATAAAGATATCGATGCCGCTTATTTATGTCAAACATATTCAAAAATACCAAAGCAGCTAATTAGAGACAACTGTAACATGATTGTACTATTCAAGCAAGACGAGATAAATTTGAAGCATGTATTTGATGAGCACGTATCACCAGACATGTCATTTGATAAATTTAAAAAAATTTGTTCTGAATGTTGGTGTGATAGTTATGGTACTTTGGTAATTATAAAAGATTTTGCTCTCAACAATGGCCGATATCGCAAAGGATTTGATAAATATACTCCGCCAAAAAAGTATTGCATCACTTATAAAATTACAAATATTTCTGACAGCATTTGGTTAATTTAAATAATTTCTTTCTGGCCTATAAGAATATTAAGGCTAGAATAAATATGAAGAAGAAATTTGTAAATACAGTTTATTGTTTAAGAAAAAAAATGTTAATTGCTATTTTGTCCGGTTTTTATATTATCAGTGTTTATTTTAGTTTTGTAAAAAGTATACAGTTTGCCTTTAATTTAAAATTTCGTATTAAATATTGAGTATGGAAGGTCGCGACAATATAAATTTAAATTTAACGAGAGATCAAGTGGTTAGAATAATTTCCCTCATTGAAGATGGAAGGAGTCAGAGGTATGTGGCAAATTTAGTGAGTGTAAATCAGTCGACAGTATCACGAGTGGTAGTAAGGTACCGAGAGACTGGTCTTTATGAAAGACGAGCTGTATCAGGTCGACCAAGAGCAACTACGCATGTGGACAATAGATTTTTAGTACTTCAGGCTTTACGTCGAAGGCATGTGACTGCGAGTCAACTTCAACATGCTTTAGCCGAGACTCGAAATGTACGTGTGTCTTCAGAAACTGTTAGGCACATCTTAAGAGAGTCTGGAATTAGGGCCAGAGTAGCTGCCACTGTACCGAGACTTACAAGGGAACACCGTATAGCACGTCTAACATTTGCAAGAGAGCACGTAAACTGGAATATCAACGACTGGGGTAACATACTCTTTACGGATGAGTCAAGATTTTGTTTATACACTTCGGATCGAAGAATACCAGTTTATAGACGAGATGGCGAGCGTTATTTTCAATGCAATCTAAGATTGGCGACAAACTTTGGAGGAGGATCTATTATGCTCTGGGGTGGAATATCTCTTAGGGGTCAAACCGAATTGGTACAGCTAGATGGAGGATCCTTAACTGCTGATAGGTACATTAGAGACATTTTAGAGATGCATGTTGTTCCTTACGCCCCATTTATTGGTAATGACTTTGTTTTAATGCATGACAATGCACGCCCACACGTCGCAAGAATCGTTACCGAGTACCTTCAAGAGGTAAATTTACAAGTTTTGAATTGGCCAGCGCACAGCCCAGACTTAAATCCAATAGAACATGTTTGGGACCATCTTTACAGAAGGGTGAGATCTGGTAATGTGACGCCAGCTAATCTTCAGGACCTGCAACGGTTGTTAACCATAGAATGGGACAATATCGATCCAGATTATCTAAGAAGATTAATTGGAAGTATGCCACAACGTTGTTTAGATGTTATAAGAGCTAGAGGAGGCAATACGTCTTACTAAATTATCATTAATTTTGATTTTGATTTTTTATTATTCAATGCTGTTTGTGCGCTTACTTCTAATTTATGAAATAAATTAAATAAAACCTTTATTTTTCGTACATTCTTCATTTTCTTTTAATACTTGTTATGTACTTAAAAAATAACAAAAAACAACAGTACACAATTCATGTTTTAAATTATTTTTAATCCAAAATTTGCAGTTTCATAGGTGATGCGATACTTTTTTGGCGGAGTGTATATAAAATTATAAGGTGATTGGTTAGTCGTTAACAACATGTCAGATGATGCGGTTGCCATTGCCCTTCGCAAGAAGAAAGTCGCCGAATTGGCTAGATCAATTCGCAAAAAATATTTGGCATTGAAATTAGGTCGAACAGAACAAGACGAGTCCCTAAATAAACTGTTTAAACCACTCTCGAAGCCTCTCAAAGATATTGCACAATCATCAAAAACGTTACATCATGCTATCACTAACAAGTTTGAACAAGTTAAAAAAGAAGAGGTGAAAAAGGAGGACAAGGAGGAGGAGGAGGAGGAGGAGGAGAATGACGATGTATTTCTTGACGCACCTGATCAAGCGATACCTCATGAAAACATTATTCAAGAACCAATCTCTGACGAGATTTCGATGGATGCCGCCGACGAATATATGGATCAATATCCTCCAATAAGTCACAAGTATATAAAAGAATATTTGAAAAAAGACGATAGAATTGATAAAAACTATGGTCCATTTTACGATTCTATTAGTGGTTGGATAATGGGAAAACGTCGAATAAACTTTGACAAACGCAATGGAGACATAATAATAATTCGAGAACGTAATTTAGAAGAACGTAGGTTAGATGGTACGCCAGGTCTATATCAACTTTTATTTTATGCCAACCCCGACCAGTATAATGATGAGGATTTACAAAAGTACAAAACACTGTTGAAAAACACAGAGATTCATCTGGATACCTTGGGACGTCTTAAAGGTTCCAGCGGAGAAAAATACCATTCTATTATTAAACCTCTATTCAAACCATCTGATGCAGCAATGAAAAAGCATGCACCACCTGCAACTCGATCCAAAAAAGAACTCGAACACAGAACGAAAACAACAACAACAACACGATCATCTTCATCTACGGCCAAAGGAACGGGATTGGATGACTCACGATTAACATACAACACTGCACCCATGGAGTATATTTATTGGGATGATCCAAATGAGTTAGTTGAACGTCTTAAACTCTTGGTGGCTTCGAAAGACGCCGGCAACACATCTCTCGACAACGAAATCGTAGCCATCATCAATGAACTAAGAGAAGCCAATATAATAGAGTAACTGGGAATGTCATCATCATTTCCACTATGAGTGTCGACAAATTCGGACATCACTCTCGTTATAGTAGTAGTAGTAATGCCCAAAAGGTGGCGCGAGTCACATTTCCACATACGTCTGACGGAAATATTAATGCCGAAAATGTGAAAATATCCAATGTCAAGGATCCATCAGATAGTGGCGATGCTGCAACGAAAAAATACGTTGATGGACAAATCAATGAGTTGCGTAACCTTCACTATCCATTAATTCAAACACATGGTGTGCTATTGCAACAAAAAACTGATGACATACAGGATTTAGCTATTGGCCTTAACGATGTGAGAACGGAGCTTCATAAAACTACAGTTCCACTTCTCGAGCAAAAATTGAAAAAAATAATCAAAGATGATCTGTCTGTACTGAAAAAGGATATGAATAAATACGTTGATGAACAAATTAATGGGTTGCGTAACCTGCACCATCCATTAATTCAAACACATGGTGTGCTGTTACAGCAAAAAACTAATGACATACAGGATTTAGCCATTGGCCTTAACGATGTGAGAAAGGAGCTTCATAAAACTACAGTTCCACTTCTCGAGCAAAAATTGAAAAAAATAATCAATGATGATATGAATGCACTGAAAAAGGATACGGAGAACAATCTAAAATCTGCTGCAGAAACAGTTGCAAAGCATTCTATGTACGATATACAGATGGAACAGCGGATAAAACAAGTGGAACAATCATTAAAAAGCGTAGTAGATAGCATTCATTCATGGGATATAGACAAACGTCTTACGGTAGTTGAAGGTGCGTTAAAAAAATAATAATGTCTAAAGAACAGCTGATAAACGAATTGCATAAACCAGCACGAAAAAACTATCCTCGTCGACGAACAATAATCAAAGGAATCGATGACTTGTGGCAAATGGATTTGGCTGAAATGCGTTCTTATGCACATCAAAATAAAAATTACAAACTAATACTAGTTGTAATTGATTGCTTTTCAAAATTTGTGTGGACACGACCTCTAAAAACGAAGACTGGCGAGGAAATTACTCGGGCATTTTCGGATATTCTCGCACATACTCAACGACATCCGAAGAACCTACAATCTGATCAGGAACCGAATTTTACAACAGAACATTTCAAAATTTAATGAAAAAACACGAGATTAATCATTACAGCACCTACACGATCAAAAAAGCAGCCATTTGCGAGCGAGTTATTAGAACGTTGAAAGCAAAGTTGTACAAGTATTTCAGTTTACATGGATCGTACAAATGGTTAGATGCTCTACACATAATTACAGAGGAATACAACAACACAAAACACAGTAAAACAGGATACAAACCTTCTCAGGTTAACAAATCCAACGAAAAAACTATTTTAAACAAAAGTTATACTTATTTAAAGATTGCAGGTCCACGAAAGTTTAAAGTTGGCGACATTGTACGTGTATCAAAGGCAAAACATTTCTTCGAAAAGGCATACACACCCAATTGGACTACTGAATTATTTAGAATTGTACAAGTTAAGATAACAAATCCTATAACGTATTTGCTCGAAGACATGCAAGGTGCGCCGATTAGTGGCGGTTTTTACGAAGAAGAATTGCAGAAAACATCAAACCCTGACATATACCTGGTCGAAAAAGTACTCAGACGAAAAGGCAATAAGATGTACGTCAAATGGTTAGGAATGGACAACAAACACAACAGCTGGATAAATAACTCGAATATAGTTTGAGGATCTATATTTCGATACGCCGCGTAGACATACATTTTTTGTGAAAAGACCGATAATTAACCACAAGAAGTGGGAGAAGACAATGGTATAAATGTAGGACAAACTACGATAATATGTTCAGTTTACATCCACCTCGTTAACGACGTTAGAAACACAGACACACACAGTAGTACCATGAGCTCTCAAGATAGCGGATACAACAGCCAACCTAATAATTTCGATGATGATGATGATGGCAGTGAATTTAGCATAGAATTTAACTATGATGAAGATAGTCAACAACCACCTAGTCCTGGCGCGGAATTAGATCGAGTATTGGCTAAATATGAAGCAGCTGCCACAAACGAGCAATATTGTTTATTGGAAACTACATATCCAATCAGCAGCTCTCTCCACATAAAAATTGGTCTATCTCCAGCTCGAGATTTTCTACCATCCATCATTCTGTGTCAACGTGATGATTTTAGAAGAATCAGTTTAAGTATAAGCGAGTGGAACGTCATAATTGTGTGGTTAAAAGAAAAAATGAGTGACTTTTTCCATGCTACATATGCGGATGGGTATGTTCCAATCGAATTTATGAATGGTGATTTTTGCAAACTAAGACAATTGGTAAAAGACAATGTAAAGTTGCTGACCATTGAAAAATTTGGAGTCGACTATTATTTACGTGAAGATGACGCCTACCACATTTTAAACGCAAACTACAGAATACTGTACCATAGAGTGGCATTGTTACAGAGTTTACAATTCCAGAAATACTATATAAATATTTCAACTTTCATTAAACAAAATTTTTGTGCTAAAGACTCTGTACATGGACCAGTTACAGCCTTCGCAGCATATATCGATATTTGTCCAAACACTTTGTTAAGTTTAGCTCTAAAGGAATATGTATATTATTATGAACATAGACATGTAAATCATTTAACTGAATAAATATATAATTTATTAGATATGTTGTCTTTTATTCTATTATAAATAAAACCAAAATAAAAGATTATACGAGTTTTATTATTATTAATACAAATTACATTATAAAATTCTAAAATACTAGTTAAATCTACAATATACAAAAAACTGTGAGATAAGTGATCTTTTCTCTTTTTTTGTTCTTATGAGTAGCCATATACTACAAGAAAAAGAAAATTATTTATAATAAATGTTAATCGACAAGATAATGTCCCCACGGAAGCGTATTAAATGATTTTGGTATTAAGTACCTCTTATCGTCATAAGGACTTAGAGCCGTTTTGGATTGCTCGATGCTAAATACAGAATGTTGGTATGATCGAATACATCTTTGGCTCGCGGTTTGAATTTTGAATTCTTTAAGACATTTTTCATAGTCTTCGTACGTAATTTTATTTCGAACAACGTTATATTTCACTCCTTTTGCCTTTTTTGTTATTCCCAAATTTCCCAAGTCACATTCAATTCTCTCTTTGTTTAGTTGTTTTCTTTCTAGGCGCTGTCTCTCTTTTTCCCTCTCCTCGTCAGTTATTTGCAGTTTAAATGTGTACATTTTTGATCGTAATCCAATAAAATGTGTAATTATTTTCCCATTTGCCTCGTCCTTCATTAATCCTGGGATTTTTGTATTTAACCGTTCTATCTCATATGAGTTGTTTTCGGCATAGTCGGAGGTATCAAATTTATTTGGATGCGCTCTTATAACCTCTCTATATGCATCTGAACATTTCAATTCATAAATAAAGCTGTCGGTGTCCATGTACAACAATGAACAGTTGTTCTCTCCCATCGTTGGAAGCATAAAGTTGTAGTGAAAATCGTACATACATACTTTTGATATATCGAGGATTGCTGCGCCTATATACAGGGGTTTATTAAAGCATACTTCTGATTTCTTAAGTTCGATAGCTACCAAATTTTCGCTAAAGATCGTACGACTGTGAAATCGACTACTCGCAATCAAATTTCTAGCTCCGTACCTTCCATGCCATTTTTTACATAATTTTACAATACGATGACGTCTTTGGTTCTGTAAAGTTTTTCCGAACACCGCATTGTTCATTAGCTTGTAGAGATTTTTCTCAAAACTGTTGGTGGCTGCCGCCCGTAAATTTGTATTTAATTCGATATACGGTCGCAGCCACGCAGATTGATTAAATTTCAAAACTTTATGTATCTTTGTTAAAATTAACCCGTTAGCCAATGCCTGTTTAAGAGTTCTATAATGCATAATATATTTGGTTTTGTGATATAAGGTTGGTATTAACTTTGGCAATTTTGAACCGGGCGGAATGCGGTGTTCGGCAGCAAATGGAAAATCTTTATGTTTGTCGTGTAATTCGCGTGGATACTCCAAGTCAACTTGGAAAAAATAGCCCTCCTTTGCATCATCCTGTATTGACATAATATCTATATGGCCTTCGGGAAGATTACCAACACCAAATTTGGTAACATCTTCAATCCACTTGAACCCTCCATATGGAAGCAATTGTAACATTGCCCAGCCATACAGATTGTTCACATCTAAATAGAGGATGTACTTAGAGGGCCGTGTGGGATCATACGACGAAATGTATTTGTTGTTGGCCTCAGAATATCTGTTGCTACAAACAGATATTCCACCTCTGATGGCTTTTTCCATAAACAAGATCATATCCACATCTTTTAGCAATTCTAATTTACATTGTGTGTATCTCAACATACAATCCCACGTGTATCCTGGCATGGTATAATACCATGCTGGATCTAATTTATATGTGTCTCGACATTTTTGTCGGAACTGTTCAAACACATCAGCCAGCAGCAGAATATCTGTTTTCAAATACAAATCGCTGTATTCTCCCAAATTTTTACAATTAAATTTCTTCCAAACATTTTGGGCATGAGCATACTTCGCTTCACTAATGTATTCATTATTTAACTTACTATAAAAATGGTTAATTGTGGGTAAAGAAGTTTCATCCAATTTTTCCAAACTATCAATATAATCATAACAAAATACTCCTTTACAAGTTAACAAATTAAATGTATCATTATCTAATTGACTAAATTCTCTTTTCAAAATCTTTTTTTCAGATGTATCTAAAAGAGATGCCAATTCATCGAGTGAAGCTCCCATAAATCTTAGAGAATCAATAAATCGTAATTTAATTTGATGTTCGTCAGATTGTAATGTAAATGAAATGTATTTTTCTTTATTAATGGGAAGTAAGCTCAAGTGCCCATGCTTGCAAAGATCTATAATCATAAAATGCGAATCGT
The DNA here is from genome assembly GCA_918026665.1 of Diabrotica balteata. Lineage (NCBI taxonomy): Eukaryota > Metazoa > Arthropoda > Insecta > Coleoptera > Chrysomelidae > Diabrotica > Diabrotica balteata. The sequence continues at coordinate 64,349,036 of OU898278.1, forward strand.
AGCCACTAAAATTATGAAATACGATTGGGACGACAAACAATTTTTTAAAGTTCAAATTACATGCTTGGTGCGCAAATCCCCGTACTTGTCCCGTAAAATGATCGTGATCTACAACAACTGTATCTGTAGCCAAAAAGCGTTTCTCACAAATATGGCAAACAGTTGCTCCATTTGTGTTGGGTTTTTCGACCATAGGTACAATTGTCTTTATTTTGGAATTTACAAATTTGGAAATTTCGGTCATTTCTTTTGCGAACCACTCCATGCAATTTTCACCTCTATAGCTATTAAAATAAGATAAACTATCATCGTAAGCACATTTCAAATAATAACCTGCACTAAAAGGTACATGTTTCTGATATTTTGCTGTTTTACTCACTGAGACATTTGAATCTGTAAAATTATGTAATTGGCATTCAAAATCGGCATAAACTATAAACGGAGTTGTTTGTTTGTATGTAAAATTGCGAAAAGCCACATGATCATATTTGGGAACAGTCATCTTGCATTTATTCACATCTGAACACATTTCTTCGTGCTCTGCTAGTTTGCTTTCACTGCTAAAATAGTTCAAACATCTATCACATATATATTTTTTACGATTGTTTTTGTTTAATTGCGATTTTACTAATTTTCCTAAATCCTTAATCCAACAATAATGAAGGCGTATTTCAGTCTGATCATCATCTTCTGGAGGAGCATCGTAATCGTTTAACTTTGGGAAATATTTATCTTGTAATAGGAGCAAATTTACATGCTTTTCCATCTTTTGCGGTGTCAGTCTGGCAGGTACTACTTCATAAAATTGTTTGTCCTTCACTACGTTTAATTCTAATGCAAAAACATTGACTGATATGGCGTTTAATTTTTCAAATTTGGAAATTTGGCTTAATGGCATTGGGCTTTCTAATTTGTCAGTTTGTAAAACAGTAGAATAATGCGGATATTTTGAAACTCGTTGTGGATGATCTTTTGCTGGATACAGAGCGCTAACAATTGACCAATAAAAACAAGCCTGATCGAAGTTATGCACATTAATACAAGCCTTTTTATTGCTAATCTCTTTTGGCAAGTCAATGAACGATGAACCGTTTCCTATTTCTACTTTATTAATATTGACTTCTAATGAGATTACTTTAGACAGAGCAGCACCAGAATCTTTTTCTGCAAACTCCGACAGCTTTGTAAAAATTTTATCCTTAACATTTTCACTGAACCAAAGATGTAAATCGGTCGATGCGTCTATAATAGCATTTTTAGTGTTAAAATATTTTAAATCTAAACTTTCGCTATCACTCGATTTTTTAATGAATTCACCGCAAAATGTAGTATTGACTTTAAGCAATCTATTTGTTTTTAAATTACTGTTAATTTTTCTACTAAAAATAATATAACAATCATTTAGGAACTGTGTTAAGTCCTTATGCACTAAATTAACTATAACTCCAGTTTTAATTCGACTAGCAAAACATGAAATGACATTTTCCCATTTAACTCTATTGCGTAATTTTGAATTAAGCCCCAACCCAACGTACTTATTATTGAAATTTAAAATAATTTGCCTAAAATGCTTAAAATGTCCTATGTAAGTTTGCAATTTTCTAACTGTTCCTACGGATAGTTTATGGTTTTTAATTACTTTACTACATCTAAAAATGTGACTATTTAACCGTCTTGTCCAAACTTTACGATCTCTTTCAGTGAATTTATCGAAAATTATTTTACTAAGCTTTTTAATAATGTGCATCAAATCATCAGACTGTTTAATCACTTGTTTTATATGCATGGTTACTCACAAACAAACAATAAGAAAAAATCACTTACCTTATTCAACTATCTTAAAGGATGCAAGGAGTCTGCTTTTTCCAATATCAACTTCCCCTTCGTATATCAGCGAATAGTTTCCGCTGTTGAGGTCCGTTATTGCTGCTTGGTAGGCTTTGGTTACCCGCTGTGGTAAGAAGACAACTTCAGCACCCAAATCCAGCAGAACTGTCTCCCCAAATTGTGTTGTTACCACCTTTGCACTGTGGATGGTAAATTTTTTTCCAATTTGTAGATCTTTAAGTTTTTTTATTGGCTTACGTTCTGCAACCAAGGATGCATTATTTAGTTTTGATAGATCCATCTACAATAATAACAAAAAACTATAGTTTTTCCGCTTAACGTGAATGGAGAGATGCATTACATACTTGGGAATAGAGAAGAACCATATACTACAAGAAATCGAAATACGAACAGCGGAGAATACTTCTTATAAAAAATAGCAGACGTGAAATGTTTTACAACACCCACATAGATAAAAAGGACATAATAAATACAAAAACAGTATACATTTTTCATAAAATACTGCATGAAATACAACCAGAGAGATGTACAATTCTCATAAAATACAATGATAAAAAGGACATAATAAATACATAGAAATATACAAAAGACAAAAACCGCTTACCTTTATCAGATATATGTAAGTCACTGCACACCGTATTGACTACTGCGAACTTGTTGTTGTAGTACGTTTGCGAAGCGAACTGTGACAACGTATGCGCTCCTCGGCCTTTTAAAGAACAGAACAGCATATCGCCCCACCCGAGCCCGAGTTGCGTCAACCTAATGTGCATACGGTACCATCAACTGATTCGTTTCATAGATAAGCAACGTGTGCTGTTCTAGAAATGCTAATATTTTTATATTTATTTTTATTTCTTCAACTAATATTTATGGTAATATAATAAATTGATATTGCGGTAAGAGAATCGTTGTTATCAATTTAGAATTTTGTTGATGTGGTTGCTGATATCTTCATACATTTTACAAAATGTAGCAACTGCGGTTTTCTTTCCGGTGTACTTGTTTTTCCAATGATTAAAATAAAATTTGTTATCACACTTGTTTACGTGTTTTGAACAACGCGGTGTATTGTTATCATGATGCTTCATCCGGTTTGCTATCAAATGCACAATTTTAACATATTATTATTTAAAATATTTCTGTCTTAATATTTCAGTATATAATTCCGTTTTTGTGAATTTTGTATAAATAACTATAGTACAAATTTTTGGATATTAGTATAAATCAAGATGCTGGTCTGTTTACATGTCTTATTGTTGCTCTCTGTATCTGTGTGTGCAGAGAATAGCACTCTGGCGTATGCTAGTTCTTTTCTTAAACGTTTCGGATATCTAAATACATCAAATAATGCTCTTTCTAGTATAGATATGGCCCTAGTTGCTTTTCAGGAAAAATACAATCTTCCTGTGACTGGAACATTAAATAATGATACTATAAATATGATGATGAATAAGCCTCGATGTTCTGTTGGCGACAATAACTATGAGATTCGTTCGAAGTGGAATAAAACGACTTTACGCTGGTATTTCCCTCAGGCTATTAGTAATCCTGATTATATAAACCTTGCTGCAGAAGCTTTCGCTAGATGGGAGACAATATCTAATTTAAAGTTTAAACAAGTAATAATACCTTCCCCGAGGCCTGATATTACTATAACTGTGGTACCAAATACTCATAATTTTCGAGCAAGTTGTCAAGGAACCTCTAAATGTTCATTTAATTTCGATGGTCCTGGAAAAGTGTTGGCTCACGCATACTTTCCAAGCGCACACGCAGAGTGTACCGAAATTCATCTTGATGTTAGTGAACGATGGTATGTAGGAAATGGCAGCGCTCCCAATGGTGAAGTCAATTTTTTGGCTGTTCTAATGCATGAAATTGGTCATTCTCTCGGACTAGCACACAGTACTATTGATTCGTCTATTATGTATCCTTGGTATCAACAAGATGTACAACCTTTTGGTGATGATGATAAAAAGGCAATGAGTATTCTATATGGGCCAAAAACAACACCCTCTTACATACCACCAACAACACCAGTTCCGCACAACAAGAACCATATGTCGAAAACATCTACCATCAAACACAGGACCTCTTTGCCAACAACAACAACCACACCTGCCCTACAAAACATATTATGTCTAATTCCATATCCAGATTTCATGTTTTTAGCTACGTCTCCTCAGTTTCCAAATTATAGAATGTACGTTGGATATGGTCCATATATATGGAAATTTGATTTAAATGAGATGCGCCTTCCAAAACATCCCGAATTAATTACCGATTATCTCCCTAAAGAGTTGAGGTCTGCGCACGTTTCACATGTTTTTCAGAATTCCGAGGGACACTTAGTAACCATACGCAATAATCAGTATTACGCTGCATCTTTCCCCAATTTAAAAATTCAAAAACGTTTTATGTTTCCTTCTATACCTGCGAGAACCAAAATAAATGCATTATTTCAAACAAACAGCGGTCAAACGTATTTATTATACAATGATGATTCTTATATTGAATTTAATGAAGCTGGAGATGTCTTAAACCGTGGACCCATGAATTATCTCTTACCAGGACTACCAGATACAATAACATCAGCATTCCGCTATACTGATGGGTTTATTTACTTTTTTCAGAACAACACCTATTATAAGTACAGCGAATACACACGTAAAGTTGTAGCAGCAGAACGTTTAGCTGGGAACTTTTTGGGATACCCTGCCCCAACGACGGGCTATTAAAACAATTAAAAACTTTGTTAAACAAAATTGTAAATATATACGAATAAAAAATGCTCCGTTTATGATGTTGTTTTATTTAAATTCCATTACTCTATATGTATGTTGACTGATGTCTTGCGTCGAATGACACATCATTTCACGTGACATTTCACGTTCTGCGTCAAATGTCACGTCCTACGTCGAATGACACGTCAATTCACGTGACATTTCACGTCCTGCGTCGAATGTCACGTTCTGTGAAAAATGTCACGTCATTTCACGTTCTGCGTCAAATGTCACATAAATGTCATGTCCTGCGTCGAATGTCACATAAATGTCACGTCCTGCGTCGAATGTCACGTCAATTCACGTGTCATTGTACGTTCTATGTCAAATGTCACATAAATGTCACGTCCTGCGTCAAATGTCACGTCCTACGTCGAATGTCACATCATTTCACGTGACATTTCACGTCCTGCGTCGAATGTCACGTTCTGTGACAAATGTCACGTCCTGCGTCGAATGTCACGTGACATCCAACGCTTTGACACCTCATACGTCAAAATCCAATCAATAGCAACGAAGATACGTTTTAACGCCCATTTGGCAACGCCGCCATCTTTGTTTTTTGTCTCCCCGCCTTCTCCCCGTTCCAACGAGCCCTCGTACGTCACGATCGGACCAATGGAAACGAAGATACCCATAATGACCTTTTGGCATGCTCCGATGCGCACGGCACATACCGCGTTCAACCCCATTTTTCATCCCCTTTCCAACGAGCCCTCGTACGTCATCCTACGTTTAGCCGTTTGGAACTTACGACCGGGGGTTGCGATTTTAGGGGTTGCAATTTAGGGGTTGGTCCAGGAAGTACATAGCCTATCTACTACAGAGTTTCGGTAAATACGTGAATTACATTCAGGGAGTGATTCTGCATGAAAAATAATGACAGTTTGCTGAATAAGTGTATGCTCGCAAATGCTTTTTCCGAGATACGGGGTGTTGAAATTATTCTTACAAACTTATTGCCTGAAACTAGTTAATATATGCAAATGAAATTTAATGGGTTTTAAAAGTTGGTTATTGCACATTTTTTGACATACGATTAGAAATTTTATATTCATCATTGACGCGCATACGGTTGATAGTCTCCATTTTTTAAGCAAAAAAATTGTACGCCGCAGTTTTTTTAAATTAAAAATCGTTTTTAAATGCTTCGTTTAATTTGTGACAAGAAATAGTTGTTCTTTTTTTTCATATGAGGCACCGTTTTTATGCAAAAATAATAAAACATCTTAATTAAAAACCGATATTTTGAACCCAGATACAATTGATTTTTGAGACTTTGGGCCAATTGGGGTACAAAGTTTCAGCCAATTTAACTAAAACATTTTTACGTAAGTAAATATAAAAACACCATGAATATTTGCACGACTCGACTATAACAACCAATAAGGCTAAGAACCAGTACCCACTATGTGGGAGTGGGAAACTAGTTTCCCACTAGTTTTCAACAGCTACTTTAACATTTGCGTTTTGGGCGCTCGACCTAAGAGTTGCATCTTGTGTTACGTGTTCATTTTAAATATTTTTTGTAACTTTGCACCTATTTAAAATTGTATTAGTGATACTTTCTCTTAGGCGTTACATATATGTAACGCGGAAACCGATAAAATCATCAGCCTAAAATTTGGAAAGTGATTCTAATGTTAACTAGATGGCGATGAATGACTTTGAAGAGACACTTGTTTATTAGTTTTTAGCGTTTGGTTTAAAAATTTGACCTAATCTGTTTATTTAGTTGAGTGTTTTTTGCGACGGTGTTTATTATTTTCGGTAAAAGTGGATCTCAAGTTTGAGTAAGTATATTTTTACTAATAGGTAAAAATATAATAAATAAGACTTACAATCAATTTAATTTAACTATCAGACGACCGGTTTCGCTTTCTACAATATGCAAAGCATCTTCAGGTCTCGATACAAAGTTAAATAAATGCTGAAATGATAAAAACCCATATTAGGGTGTTGTCTAATAAAGATAAACAAATTAGATGTTGTAAATGACAATAATTATGGCAATATTACATATCTGTGGTTTTAATTTCAAAATGAGTAAGTTGAATAAAAAGGTATGAAAAGTTTTAAAAGTTTACAGGCAAGGTAAGACCCACAAATTGTTATAAAATAGTCTATTAGATTGTAATAAATTAATTAATGAGCAAATAAATAAACATTACTTACATGCCAGTACTCTATTAATTGATGGATGGTAGAAAATGGTTGAAACTACTATGTATTGTTGAATGGAGAACTCAACTGCTATTGTAGTTGTTTCACAGTAAACGGGAAGTTCTTGAGGAGATAGATTTGATCCAATGAAGCAGAGATATGTGTGTGATTGTTTGTTAAATGAAAGTGATGTTATATACCATTGTATTATTTAAAAGTTATTTATACTTATTCGAGAGATATATTTGTGAAATGTGTGTTATTTATTGAGTAATTGTTTTATGAAGGTGACACCTTCGATGCTATATATACTGAACACCCAGAATTTAATATGCTTACAGACGAGGTTTCTGGTGATGAGGACAATTATGATTTGAATAGGTTGCCCGGGAGAATGCTTAGGGCAACTGTTGAACTTGCTTTACAAAATAGTGAAAGAGATTCCGAAATATATAATGATATCGACGAGTCTGGGCCTTCCCAGCCATAACAGGTGAAAGAAAAGATGAAGTTTTCCAGGAACAATGGTGATTTGATGAGTCAAAACGCAGCTTTCCATTTCGCTAATTTTTCATATTTCTTAAGCCTTTCACCAGTTAAATTTTGAAAAACTGAGATGAAAATATAATTTCCCATATTACAGATAAGACTAGAAAGTCTTATCTGTAATATGCCCATATTTTTAAAAACGCCCAAGATCCAAATATCACTAGAGAAGAGGTAAAGTGTGCTCTTGATATTCTAATTTTGAGTGGATACAACCACAAGCTAGCTATAAAGCACTACTGGGACTCAAAACGTGACATGAGCAATGATTTTGTGAAAAAGTCAATGAGAAAAAATTGGTTCGAACAAGTTATGTAGTTTTTGCATTTTGCTGACAACAGTAAACCAGATAAAAACGACAAAGCCTGGAAAATCCGCCCTTTGATGAATATGATAAAAAATCAATTTTTTCAACATTTTGTGCCCGAATCAGAAATCAATTATGATGAGAGTATGATAAAATACTTTGGTAGGCGCAGTTGTAAACAGTTTATAAGAGGAAAACCCATACGTTTTGGGTACAAAATGTGGTCATTGAACACTAAGGCAGGATATCTCACACACTTTAATTTATATCAAGGCAAAAATCCAATAATACGGTCAATGATGAAGTTGTATGGAAAGGAGACTGCTCCGTAAGTGTCAATGTTGAGGGAGCTCCCCAAGGTAAAACAATCTTTCCTATAAATTGTACACCCACAACTTATTTTCAAGTACATTGTTACTTTCCAATATGAGATATCAAGGTATGTTGTGTACTGGAACTATCAGAGATAATCGTTTGCCGCGAGATATTCCATTGCCAGACAAAACAGCATTGAAAAAACATTCAAGAGATTTTCTCTATATTAGATCACCAAAATGCAATCATTTTCATTCGTTGGCTTGACAACAATATTGTTACAGTTGCTTCAACCTGCTACGGAGTCGATCCCATACATAATGTGAAGCGGTTTTCTCAGGCTGAGAAAAAAAATTTTCCAGGAACCACGTCCACATTTGATTGGAACATATAATTCGTTAATGGGAGAAACTGACCTTATGGACTAAAATGTAGCTAGATACCGAGTAGGAATTCGCTCTAAAAATGGTGGTGGTGTCTATTTACATGGATGTTGGACATAACTATTCAAAATGCTTGGTATCTTTATAACAGATCCAACGATCCTATTCCACAACTAGAATTTCGAACATATCTAGTAACATCGTATCTTACGAAATATGGTACCGAACCAAAAGGTGCAGGCAGGCCATCTTCGTCCAAAGTAGACAGCATAAGACATGACAAAATTGATCGTCTCCTGACCTATATTCCCGATAAAAAGAGGAGACGTTCTGCACGTGAGGGCTGTAGTTCGCATGTACGTACCATGTGTTGCAAGTGCAATGTGTGATTATGCATCGAGTGCAACATAGACTTTCATCTAAAATAATTTGATTATGTTTTTTCATCTAGTTTTGTAATATTTGTTTTGCGTTATTTTTAAATTTTTAATACGAAATATTTTAAATATTTTTGCTCCTATATCTTCCTAGTGTTACATATATGTTACGGCAATTTTCCAAGAAATAAAAAATATTGTTCTGAAGCTATTTTCTTGTGGCATTGTAAATTAATTACTATTAAACTGGGAATAAGCCACAATTAAAGATAAAAATACGTTTATTGACGTTTCAATTTCCACTTCGGAAATCGTTCTCAAAATACAAACAGTAAATTAAACAAATTTTGTTTTTTGTTACATAGTAAAAAATTCTTCTAATAATTTAATTTTATCTGACTCATTTATATTGACAATTCAGACATACACTATGCATTTTAAAGTAGACGACTTTAAAATGATATTGCCAATATTATTGAGTTGCGCTCCTGGGACGGCTTTACTTATAAGATAGTTCATTCGATTACATGAAATCAACTTTAACTTGAGAATATCCGTCAATAAACGTATTTTTATCTTTAATTGTGGCTTATTCCCAGTTTAATAGTAATTAAATAAAAAATAATTAAGAAAAAAAGTGTATGAATTTTGTTTTACCTTCTCCCATATACATCGAAATCAAAAAAATAAAACTTTTTAAACAAATTAAAATTCAGAAACTTAAGGGTTAATCTTATTTTATTAGATGTTTCATAAGAATGCATTAATAGAATAAATAGTTCGCGTTAATATGTTATATTTTTTTGCTAAAAGAAGAAAGATTTTTTAAGAAAAATTATATGAAGAATTTAAAAATACTTTTTAATTTGAAAAATCCCAAATTCCGGACCATTTTTTTCTTTAACAAAATTAAGGTCATTACCTGTCTGCGCGACAACTATTAATATACAATTCCTAATTGTGTGTTAAAAAAGGAGCAATAACCGACTCTAAAAACAGATATATATACACACAAACTACCAACGCATTTGTTTAAACGACTAGCTCAATAAGTTTGGAAATGTGTAGATCAGTCAATAAACTGCAATAAATATGATACAAATAGGCAAAATACAAACAAAGAACCACACAAAGAAAATAAAGATTACTAACACGTTAAGCGTTTAATGAGATTAAAATGACAACGAATGGAACACATTGAAAAACAGAAAGATGAGATAGAACTCTGGAGATTGAAACCGAATAACTCAGGATGTGATTATAGTCTGTGATGATAAAGTATCTACACTGAAAAAACAACAGAAAAACTTTAAAAGAGAGAAAAAGCTAAAGAAATTCAATATCATGTTTATTCTCCTATTAGAACTTTAAAATCATCTCTCCATTATCATCTTTTCTAAATTACCAGTCTAAAAACATATTTCACGTGCTTTTTCTCATGGCAATTTACTTTTTATTTTGTGTGATCTCGCAGTTTCTTCCTCCTAATTGTTCTTAGCAATGCCATTTCAGTGCAGCTAATTAATTGTTCAAATTAAAATATCTCTATTGCAATTTTAGATGGTTACTTAACAACAGATTACACGCAAATCCTATTCTGTCAAAAATAAGAAGATCCTTGAAATATTCAACTTGAATAAAACTTGATCTAAAACACATAAACTTTATCACTTTTTAAAATCATCATCTAAATAACTATACAAGAAATTGGTTTAAACCAAAGCAAATAAAAAATCATAAACTGAACATAAAACTAGGCTGTTGTCTTTAGCAACATAGTCAGTCATATCCATTTATTATTTCTATTCTAATATAAAGGCTTATTAAACCGCTTAATATATATTCTTAAGAGAAAAGGTATACACACTGTCCGTGAGACTATCTGCCAAACCGACTGCAATTAACCGTCTTGATACTTGAAGTTCCTCTACATGATTTAAAACTATTGTTCTTGCAACAATGTACTTTTTCTAACCTTTCTTGTTTAATTATATCTTATCCAATAAAGTAATTATCGACCAGAAAGATATCAAAGAAATTATTAGAAATATACATATTTTGATGTTGAACGCTTGGCCAACGGTGCGTAAATCCTTTGGTGTTTATTTTAAAGTGTCTTAATCTATTAGGGAAGTGTTGTGATGTTCTAAACATCTTTCACGTTAGGTCTTTTGTTATTATGCATTTTATATAGTAAATTTAGTGTAGAAATTCAACTTACTTTTTGATGCTTCTTCATTAACGCCTAGAATACAAACAACAAAATTTAAATATTATTTAAACAAAATAATTAAAAATGTTAATGAATAATAAATTAAAAACAGTTTTAATTAATAAACAATACCATAAAAGCAAATCAACTACAATAAGAACTGTTAAGAAAACTGAAAAAAAAAAGAATTATTGTCTGCCTTGCTAATGAAAAAAAAAAAACGGGTGTGGCAGCCCCGTGGGACTGCGGTAGAAGTTATACTTCTATACACGCGTTGGCTGTTACAAACTTATATGGAAGTCAATCTGCACAATCATTACATATGTAATGCTATAGGTAAGAGAGAGCAGAAAGAGAAACAGATTTAGGTGTATGGGTATATGGTGCATCGCTTGCAGTATATAAACAACCTTTGACCTGTAACAGGAGTACAGTAAATGAAAGATTGAATCAATATTTTGATAAAAATGTATATATGTATGAAAGGAGTTGAATGCAAAAAAATTTTTTTGCACAAACTCTGCAGTAAAATTCATTGTCTATTTTGTTATTAATATAAAAATACAATACAATACACTGCAACATAATTCAATATAATAATACAATACAAATTAAAATGCAATATTCATAAGTATTTAAAAATGACAATATACATAACTTACTTCCGTATATGTTTAATTTACCATGATAATAATATTAATAAAATAAAAATATTGTTTCGTGATATAACTGTCAATTTGTATGACATTGACAGATACAAAATTCAATTGTTGTTTGTTGTGTATATAAGTACACATTTGAACTTTCTTGAGATATTTAAGTTTTCATTTATAATTTAACACGGCGAGCTAACGAGGCTCAAGATAAATCTGAACAGAATGGAAAAATAATAATAATATTAATAAATATTAAATATATTTATAAAAGGAACATTTTTATTTGAAAAATATATTTCAATAAAAATTTAATTGATCTGTTTGCGTTTCAAGTAGAGGTAATCTCTAATACTTAATTGTTTTAATTATAAATATATACGTAATAAGTATTTAGATCCACGCATAGCAAAATTGTTTAGTTATTAAACCATCTTAGTAACTACTACTTATTGCACTATACCTGCCGTACGTAATCTTATGCGTTGTAATAAGAAACCTTGGACAATAAAATAATATCAAGCACACAATTTCTTCTAAAACTGATAATAGATTATGAAAATATGAATTCCATGGAAAAATAATTTATTTAAACCTGCTACTGCGCAAGTATTACAAATAATGTAAGACAATGATTTAAGAAGAATCATCATCATGGCATCTACACTCCTAACGGGGCGATTACCCACCCCTTTGGCTCTTCCGATTTATATTTCGCGAGGAATCAGTCCACATTAATTTTTTCTTCTTCTTATGGTGCCCTATCCAATTAGTGGATGTTGGCGACAATTCTGAAATACTCCTCTCGATCTTGTGTGGCTCTAAAAAGTGCATGGGCATCGAGATTTGTCTAATCCCATTTCTTTCTTCCGATGCCTCGTTTTCCTTCTATCTTCCCTTCCATAATAAGCTTTAAGAACTGGTACTTGGAATTTCGAAATATCTGACCCAGATAAGCAGTTTTTCTTCTTTTTATTATTGGCAGCAATTCTCGTCCTCTGCCCCTTCTATTTAATACTTCAACATTTGTTGTGTGATCTGTCCAGGTAATTTAATTCTAAATACCCACATTTCAAAGGCCTCTAATAGGTTTACCAAATTGGCCTTTATGGTCCAGGTTTTTACACCATATAGCAGTATGGAGTAAATGTAACATTTTACAAAGCAATATCGAAGCATTAAGTTGAGGCTGCTGTTGCTTAGCAAGGTTCTCATATTAGTAAATGCTGTTCTGGCTTGCTCAATCCTGCTACGTATCTCTATGTCTGGATCTAGATCTTCAGTTATCCAACTACCGAGATATCTGAACTTGAGGACCTTTTGGATGTTCTTGTTGTTTACTCTTATATTCAATTGCATATTTCGTGTTCTACTAACCACCATTACCTTCGTCTTGTCTTTAATTATTAATTTTTTGGTTTACAATTATTGGTTGTGTGACTTCTTCATTATTTCCTCTTTTTGCATATAGATTTCCATTCTGTAACTATTATCTTCCTAAGGTCCTATATTATTTGGTTATTCCATCTTGTTTGGAGAAATCCAACTATTTCTGGATTTCTCCTTTCTAAATATCCCATCCATTTGAGTTTTTGTGCTTTGATAAACCTAACGAAGACTTCTCCTTTCAAAAGTTCGCTTATTTCGTAATTCATCAATTTTCTAAATTCACCATTACCTTACCACATTTAAGTTTAGTGAGCCTGATATTCTCTGAATTCTTCGAGATTGCTTTAAATAGACTAATTAAAATTCAGAAGATAAGGTTTGTCGACCAAGTACGAGATAAGAGTTTTTTCTATTGAATGTAATTCGTAATAAAAATGAATTTATTTTTTCCGACAAAGTGAGACAGGGACTATTATAGTAATGTTAAAACCTAAATAAAAAAAAAATAAAAACCCTTAAACGAACCTCAGAATCTGGTTCAATACATCTGTGCAGCTTTTCCGCACTGCTGCAGGTAAGATAAAGATTGCCATGATGATCCCCAACATTCGTAACAGATAGGCACATCAAGAAGAAGAAGAAAACCTAAATGACTTGACGACGCCCATGTCGTCTTTTGCATCCCAGCGACAGCTTGTCGCGAAAGTAAGATAAGAAGTACCGCTACGGCTTAACGGAAAGACGTCTGGCTAAAACCAACCCTCCTCTGGCAAAGACATTCTGTAACATGAAATCGAACTAGCAGTATGTATTAATAATAGATTTGAACCATTTATTTCTATTTCATTATTACAAACAAATCACAGAATGGAGCCCGATCGGAAGAAGAAAGAGAAAGAGGGGAAGACCCCGAAGGTCATTCAGAGACGAAATCGACGAGGCTATGGAGAAAAGAACCCTGCGAGATGGAGACTGGAATGACAGGGAAAATTGGAGAAAACGGTTGAGTGAAGGAAGACAATGAAAACTGTGGAAATCCTTAGTAGTAGTATTACAAAATATTAAGTTTCTTTATATTTTTACATATTATACGTTTACTTATAAGTATTAAACAGTTTCATTTACGGTCTAAGTTCTTGACTAAAACCACGGGAAGTCATAATAATATTAATCAACAAGTAACTGGAATAATTTAAGATTCTATTTTCCATTGAACAGTTACCACAACAAGTAATATTAGGAAACTGATTATCTAAATTTTAATAAAATCACCAGACACGAACCTGATATTTCTAACTTGCAGTCAAAATCAGATGGAAATATTACGGTACAATTAACTAAAATGATTCTCAGAATGAAACTGACATCCTTGACCAACGTAGTATTCAGTAATAAACTGAAATCTCGTGGACTGAAATCAGTCAATCTAGACTTAGTAAAATTGAGTGAGAGAGAATGTGAAAATACTACATTGGCAGAAGTAGAAATAAATAATTAGATAAAACAAAATATAAGACTAAGAGTTTTATAAATTAGTTAAAAAGAAATCTTAGAATGTTAAATTTGATAAAGTATGATTCATTAGATAAAATAATTACACACAATAGAATAAGATAGATTTCACACAATAGAATAAGAATTTCACACAAATAAAATCCAAGAATTTGATAAAGTAGATAAAATAAGATATGGTAAATTAGATTACGATAAAATTAAAGTTTACTGACCATGGTTCTTGGATACAAAGGTTCGGCAGGGGGAGATATAACAAGGATAACAGGTCGTCACAGGGATAACAGATCTTCAGGTCGTCAACAAGAGAAATCCCTGTTCTTTAAAACTCCACAGATCAACAATTACGATTGCTACGTGGAATGTGAGAACAATATACGAGGAGGGCAAGACACACAATGCCATTAAGAAACTTGTTATCGATATAATGGGTGTAAGTGAAATGCGCTGGACTGGATCTGAACAGTGAACAGTACATAACCACCAGATTTATTACTCCGAAAATAGCGAAAAACTACATATTAACGGAGTTGGTATTATAGTGAATAAGAACAAGTCTAAATACGTCACAAACTTCGTCCCAATATCAGAGAGAATACTCCTTATTCAGTTTAACAACTTCCCTGTTAAGACAACATAATCCAGGTATATGCACCTACTACAGACAAATCAGACGAAGAGATCGAAACTAATGAGTGTTCTGAAAACCAAAAACGAAATAAAAATGCTTATATGGAAATTGCTATGCCAAAGTGGGAAAGGGTAGATGTGGAGAAACCGTAGGACCCTTTGGCCTGGGGGAACGAAACGAACGCGGAGATCGCCTGATCACCTTCGCTGTGGAAGAACAACTGGTAATCACCAACATTTTCTCCAAACTACCAGCTAGGAGATTATATACGTGGAGATCACCTCAAGACACCTCAGATCACATCATCAAAAACCAAATTAATTACATTATGGCCAATAAAAGACTCAGAAACTCAATAAAATCAGCCAAAACATATCTTGGTGCTGATATCGGGTCGGACCATAATCCACTGGTAATTAACATCAGACTAAAGCTAAAGAAGATATAGAGTGCAAAAGCAAAAATATACGATTTAGGACCATTAAAAAATGAAGAGACCAGGCACCAGATATAAACCTATATAGAAAAAGACTAAAAAAATGCAGACACACCTAATGAACCAGATAACGAAAAGGCAAAACTAAAACAAACTAACCAGACAATCCTATATAAACATCTTCGCCCATAACGGTTAAAAAGGAGTGGATTACTGATAAAATCCTAAATATGATGGAGAATAGAAAAAGAGCTAAAAACAGAGACATGTGGAAGTATAAACGAATTGAGTTTAGATTGTTGAAGAGTTGGAATTGAATATTAGAGAAACCAAAAACAAATGGTTTGAAGATCAATGCAGAGCAATAGAATCATTGGAAAGTAGATAAAGTAGAGGCAGCAGGAATGTACAAACCCAAGAGATCAGGACATATGACTGATGATCATGGCTACCCGGTAATAGATATTGAACAAACAACGAATATATGGAAGAGATACGTTGAGAAGACATTCGATGACGACAGAGACAACAACCAGATAATTATGGAATACGACACAGGACCACCAATCACTCAAGACGAAGTCAAAGCCGCAATTAAAGCAACCAAAGAAGGTAAAGCACCAGGGCCCGACAACTTTCATTTAGAATTTCTAAAAATCATAAGAGACGAAGGGGTAAAATGGCTTACGGCAACGTTCAATAATCTTTGACTCGGGAAAAATCCAAGAGAGCTGGATAAAATGTACATTTATTGTTATAGCTAAAAAGCCTAATGCAAAAAAAATGTGAAGAGCATCGTATTATCTGTCTAATGAGCCACATTCTTAAGACCTTCTTAAAGATAATACACAGCAGAATTTATCAGAAATGCGAGTCACAGATCTCACGAACGCAGTTTGGATTCAGGGATGCGTTAGGTACAAGAGAAGCCTTGTTCGCGGTTCAGGTATTATTTCAAAGGTGCATAGACGTCAACTTCGATATTTATGTATGCTTGATCTACTACCAGAAAGATTTCGATAGAATCAAGCACAGTTCATGGATATACTAAAGGCAACTGATCTGGATAACAAAGACCATCGAGTAATCAAGAACATATACTACAACCAATCAGCAAACATTCAGGTGAAAGATCGACTAACAGAAGAAGTTGCAATAAAGAGAGGAGTACGACAGGGCTGCATACTATCTCCCTTATTGTTTAACGTACTTATATTATTTAAAAAATACACATAAAATATTATTTAAAAAATAATATAAGTAGTTTCGACACTTTAGTAAGATGTGAGAATTTTATATTATAATACTAAACCCATGGACGTATACATACGTTCATGGCTAAACCAAATGCTAACATTCGGTTGTGTATATATATACACCTGGTGGTAGCATTCATGGAGATCAGGCTGTTAAGAAACACAAGATATATATATATATATATATATATATATATATATAATATAAAATTAATGTTTCTTGGGTTTAGGTTCAATAAAGATATGTTACATGTGGAACTAGATTTTATTTTCCATTGCAATCAATCAACGTTTCCTGCCGAAACGTTGATTGATTGCAATGGAAAATAAAATCTAGTTCCACATGTAACATATCTTTATTGAACCTAAACCCAAGAAACATTAATTTTATATTAAATATAATACGGTTCAAGAAACTCAAAACTACTATATATATATATATATATATATATATATATATATATATATATATATATATATATATATATATATATATATATATATATATATATATATATATATATATATATATATATATATATATATATATATATATATTAAGGATCATTCAGACGAGTGGTGGGTTCTTTTATCGGTCAAAAGGTGGAGAAAAAAGACAAAGTTGATGGCATATGATATGATAATACAAATCATAATAAAAATATCACAAATAAAATAATACATTTTTACTTGTAGTGACTTAGTGGGTATGTCCTATGTTTTAATATTATTTTAATTGTATATTTTTTATATATATATATATATATTATTATTGTATATTATTTATATATATATATATATATATATATATATATATATATATATATATATATATATATATATATATATATATATACGTCTTCATATCAAGGCGAGATCCGATTAAATCGAGGACAACCCGAGATCCACCAATAGGAAATTAATTAATGGAGTATATTGTTCATAACTATCTTTATAATTAACATATTAATCATGGCACACTTAGAGGGGAAAAGATTTTTGAACTTAAATTTTTTTGATAAATTTACAACAAAATGAGATCCGTAGCTGAAAAGGGAAGGGGAAGACTTATATACGAAATTTTAGATATTTACAGATCAACGCGAGATCAGACACTGTTGCCAGCTCTAAAGAGTATTAGTCGAGCGACCGGAGCTCGTGTTGTATTGCATATTTCCTACTCAAACAGTAAAGTAATTTGCGGTTATGGTGTTTTGTATTTTAAAAATATTGCAAGGGCAGCGGACAGTTGAAGTAGTAAAACAAAATTCAAAGATAACAGAAGCTAAGTAATGATTATAATTTTTATGTATATTATTAAATAATTCAACATAAACTTTATAAACCGAATTACTAAAATGCTCTGTTTTATTGAATTTGTGAAATCTATTCTCAAAGCTCTTTTTGTTTATTATTTATGTACAAAATTAAAAAGGGGAAATTATTTAAACTAAACAGTTTATCTGTATAACAAAAGCTATCATTTTAACATTCTAATCGTGTTTTAACATAAAAATATTAGTTTTGTACAAGAGTAAATACAATTCCATACTGAAGAGTAAATAGACTGGAAAAAGGCTTCTAGAATAGATTTTGGTGGGCACTTTGTTGCTAAAATGCAAAACCTATTTTTATTCGTTTCTAATATCTTTCTAATGCAAAATCACTTGGTCGTCCAAAAATCGTAGCGTGAGGGGAGTGGTCGGGAGCCTTACAAAAAAGTACTAATTTGTTTTTCGTCCTTTTTCGGATCTACGATATCCGAAAATTCATTCTTCAAATTTGCATATCGATCCGGACATTAGAAATATTTTTATTTTATTTATAAAAATACGTCAAACCATTGTTGTATACAAAATGCCTTCATACAAAATGACTTAGAATGAGTCTGAAAACCCATATTTTTAAAATCGTTTCTCCTCGCTCTACCCCGAAAAATATTGGGTCTAGCAAAAAATGGCTTTCTATAAAAGTTATAGACCAAACATCAGAGAACATGTCGGTTTGTTTAGAATGTCGATTGGATAAATAGTTAAAGAAAAAATTAAATAAATCGAAAGGCATGTCACAACGCACAGTGGCAAACGCAGAGATGCGAGAAAGGGCGAGATTCATAATCTGAAGTCAACCTCAAATCGACTTTAGTAATGGCGATGTTGTTAGGGTCGATTTTATATTGAAATTCTGTTGTGTTGTATATTCGATTGCGAAAGTGCATCATTGTGCATTATTTTTTACTAATAGCACGAAATCCACTGAGCTGAGATTTTTAATATTAGAAGTTTTAAATTATTTTAAAGAACAGCAGCAGGTATGACAGTGAACTTGAGTCAAAAATCAGATTACGGCATGTTTCTTTCCGTAAAGTCCATTTCCATTTTCGTTTGCTGAAAGAAGCGGAAACTGGAGAATTCATTTTTGTTCTAGTTTTAGAAAAATGTACCCCTACTTCTTTGCTTTTGACCATGTGAACTATTCTTTTTGGGGAACATTACATTTGTTAGACATGTACAAACTTGCTGATAAGGCTCCAGAATTGCATGAAGACTTTATGAGAAAAAATTTTGTTGTGAAAAGTTTGAACAGAAACTTTAACCAACTATTTGTAGATCCAGCTTGAAACATATAAATACAAACTCAAAAGATGCAGGAGGAATCGTGAGATTGATTAAAACCAGCACCAAACTAGACGAATGGTTGTTAAGCTACAATAGGATTGGCATGATGGTAGATGAATTTCGTGCATCATGAGATCTAAGCAACCACTCAAGTCAAAACGTAGACAATAGAAAAAAAAAACGGATGAAAATTGACGAATATTCTGTACAAAAACTACATGATCAGTTTTTTACGATTTAATGTATTTTTCAAAAGCGTAGATCGTCTTCTCGTAATTTCAGCTAATAAGATTGCATCGCCAAATGTTCAAATACCCTTACTAAATATACAAAAACATGGAGAAGCGCCTAGCAAAATTTCTTCTTACTGTTAGAACTCCCAATTTTTATCAGCATACAAGAAGTACTTTCAACATTTCCAACACTATAAAACTGTCTCTAAAAAGAAAAAAATTATTCATGCTGAGCAAGAGTTTTTATAAAAAATACTAACAACCAAGGCAATTGAAAGTAACATAAATATTATGAGAATATTTTCAAATATGAATTTACAGCATATCCAATGTCACTTCTTGTACCTGTAGGAGTTTTATCGATACCATCAAATAAATCTGCCTTAGGTTCTATAATAGGACAGTTTACAGTTATGTCTAAATATCTACCATTACCATTATAAATGACGAAGAAGTAGAAGCAAAGATCAAAAAGCTAAAAAACAGAAAATCACCGGGAACGGATGGTATACCCAATGAACTTTTAAAATATGGAGGCCCGGAACTTGCAAGTAAACTGGCACAACTATTTAACAAAATATTAAACAAAACAGAAACACCAGAGGAATGGCATAATAGTATCACAATCCCCATATTTAAAAAAGGACAAAAAACCTGCCCACAAAACTATAGAGGAATAACCCTCTTAAATACAACAATGAAACTTTTCACGGGTATTCTCAAGGACAAATTGGAAAAGCAAATCACTAATGCTGAAGAACAACAAGGTTTTACAAAAGGGCGGTCTATAACAGACGCAGTATTTGTAATAAAACAAATAAAAGAAAAAGCTATAGAGTTCGGCATGCCAGCGTATATTTGCTTCATTGATTTGACGAAGGCATTTGACAGAGTTCGCCTGGGAGACATTCTAAATATATTAATAGAAAATGAAACACCGACCAGTATAACAAAGATACTCCATAACCTAAACAACAACAACGTAACCAAAGTTAGAGCAGGAGACGAATTCACTGAAAATATTCCAACACCGGGAGGAATTAGACAAGGCGACAGTTTAAGCCCCTTCTTGTTTAATCTTCTCATGGGCAAAATTATCAACAAAGTAACATCTCTTAATCTCGGATATAGAATGGGCAACAAAAGAATTGGTATGGTGTGCTACGCAGACGATGCATCAATTATTGCCGAATCAGAAAATGATCTCCAAAGGCAGCTCTTTCAGTTCTTTCAAACAAGCCGACTATTAAATATGAACATCTCTACCAACAAAACTAAATGTATGACAATAGCAAAAGATCCGCTCAGATGTAAGTTAGTGGTTGAGGACAACCCCATAGAACAGGTGATGCAATTCAGATATCTGGGCATAGATATATCAAGCACCCATGACCCAGTAAAGGACCTGAGGAGTCAGATCAACAAAGCATCTGCACTGTCAGGATGTCTGCGGGAGATAGTCTGGTCTAATCCGTATATGCGCACAGATAGTAAAATTAGAACCTATAAGACTTGCATACGACCGATCATGACATATGGCATAGAAGTGCGCGAAGATACCAACAAAACGAAACAGATGCTAAGGGTTGCCGAAATGAAAACCCTAAGAACAATAATGGGGAAAACAAGAAGGGACAGAGTGAGAAATACAAACATTAGAGAGCAGTGCAAAATTCAAGATATTGTAAGATGGGGAAGACAGCGCAAGAGGATGTGGTACAACCATGTAAGACGAATGGATGAGAATAGACTCCCAAAAATTGCCCTAGAAAACAATCCGCCTGGTTCAAGACCCCCGGAAGACCACCTAAAAGATGGAGGGATAGTTGGCAATCTACCTCCCAAGAAATTAACCAGAGGCAGCTTCAGAATTAAACAGATCGAAAGATCTACAAAAAGTAGAAGAAGAAGAAGACCATTATAAAGTAACAAAAGTGTCACATTCTTAAAGGTATGAGTTTAATCCAAGCCGTTGGCAAACCCTCTAACTGCAAATCATTTGGCGACTATGCAAGCATTTTAAAATCAATAGTGTTCAAGAACCTCTACAACCCTAAAAGGATTGGTTTTGTATTTGATCAGTACTAACAATCTTTGTAATGGTCCATATAAACTTTCTCCTACTTCAGACAGTATAATATATAATATTCGTGTACATACTCATCCAAACGAAGGTATGAGTATGTAGTGTGACACCAAGACTTTGACTCCCGAATCTGTTGCTAACTGGCTGGAGTAAAGAAAATGTAGAGCTGTTACCAGTTTTAAGCACGGAATCCAAGTTGAAGAAACATACATACATATACTATACTACTATACTAATAGGTGTAAAAGAAGAGTTTATTTTTACCTTTTTGTGACGAATAATTATTAGATTGGTTTTTTTTTTTTTCTAATTGTCAGACTGTACAGGGGCTCCAATGCTCATGTAAACGGAAACGAGATCAAATTCATTGGTTCTTGTAAATATATTATGGCCCAAGTGAAATGTTACAAAAAAGGTGATAAACGTGAACAATTTTAACCATAGAGAGTGTTACTTCTTTTTATAGTAATGAAGAGTCTAAAATAGAGTAAGATAACTAGCACAAGATAATAATTAAGAAATAGGTACATAGATTTAATTGTTTTTATTACTATCCTATGTTCTTGAACGTGAAATTTGCTGCCAGGGAAAAACCGTTGCAATTTTAGATGTTTTATATATCACAAGCTTTTGTATTTTAACGCCGTTACAACGTCCTTAATAAGCTTTATATAATACTAGATAATAATGTATGAAAATTTTTGGGACAAACCCCGATGTACCAAGTCACCTAGGAATCGAACACAGAAAGAGTCCCACAGGTCAATCCTTTTGATAACGTGGGTATCTGGGATGAGTGAATTTTCCCCTACGAGGGAGTGCAAGCTGTATAGCTAAATTTGGATTTTCTTCAGTAAACGAATTTAAAGGAAATATAAAGTTAATTTGTTTATAAAGCTATAGCTCATAAACTATTTGACGTACAGTGTCCAAGTTTAGCATAAATGAACTACATATATTGAAAAATATTCCCGTGGAATCTTAATATAGTACGTGAACAGCATAGTTGGTCCCTTAATTATAAATTATATGCAAAACAGATTTGTGTTTGTAACTCTCATTCAAATTGAACGCGGTTAGATTTATTTTGTAGGTCTTTTAAGAGCGATTAAAATAAGTTTTTGACATTTTTTGTAAAACAAACAGTGGAGAAGATATGCGAAGAAAAATTGTAAAAAAATAATACTACAAATAAACAATGTCTCCGAAATTTTTTAGACTTCGAGTACTTACCAACGTGTTCTACATAATTTTATCTAAAAAATTACTTAAAATCATCTAACTTCTAAAAATATCATCAAAACGACGATTTTGGAGCTCTTCCCACTGGTTAAAAAAGCTCTTATAGATTCACACAAAAGTTGTGTATTTTCAACTCTAAATTTCTAATTTAATTAATTATTCTAATTTTATATCTATACCCATAATAGTTCTAATCTAATTTCAAAATGTTTATTTAAATAAAAATGAAGGGTTCCAGTTGAAAATTCAAAGTTGCTACACCCACCGCGTTCGCAGGGAGAATAAGAACCCTGCTATTGCATAAGTATATAGATTTTGAAAAACCATTAAAAAAGAATTCCTAAGTTTTTTCGATACGACGTCTAGTTCTCGAGATATTTGACAATCGCCTTTCTGGACAGAGCTCTTTAATAATGTAAATAATATTATTCAAACCGGAAATAAGCCGAAGGGAGTGAGAGGCCTGACTGTAAAATTCATTTGCGATGTTGCCAAATTTACCGGATCTCGGGTTGTCTACAAAATGTATATTTAGCATATACACAACGGATCGCTCGCACTGCCTCTACAGCGGATTTAGTGGAACTACTGCAATATAAAATTCACCAAAAGGGGTGCAAAATGAGGTCCAGACAAAAATCGATTTCTTTGTACCCCCATCATTGTTACATCGAGATGTCACTATATACACGTGAATACAAGGTGAGATCCAAAATCGGATCTCGCCTTGCAAAACGGATCTCATTTTGTATAGCTTATGAAACAAACGGATCTCGCCTTGATATGAAGACATATATATATATATATATATATATATATATATATATATATATATATATATATTAGGGATCATTCAGACGAGTGGTGGGTTCTTTTATTGGTCAAAAGGTGGAGAAAAAAGACAAAGTTGATGGCATATGATATGATAATACAAATCATAATAAAAATATCACAAATAAAATAATACATTTTTACTTGTAGTGACTTAGTGGGTATGTCCTATGTTTTAATATTATTTTAATTGTGACGTCTAATTGTTAACACCAAATCTTTACATGCTTGTCAATATATATTCTTGAAAAAGGCATGGATTTCCTGCCGAAACGTCGGAAAAAATATATATAAAAATGTCTTAGTATCAAACTAAATTTTTTTTTATGAACCTAAGCCCAAGAGAATCCACTATATATATATATATATATATATATATATATATATATATATATATACCATATATATATATATATATATATATATATATATATATATATATACCATATATATATATATATATATATATATATATATATATTTATATATATATATATATATATATATATATATATATATATATACCATATATATCTACGTGTATATCGCAATGTGTATGAAGACGCAATAAACCGTAAAACTGAAAAAACATTTCTCACAACTTAAAAAACATTATCCATAGAGTGGAAATGAAAACAGCACAAACAAACTTAAAATGTAATTTTTGTTACAATAAATTGTCTCAATCCCATATCAATACAATATTTAATTTTCAGAACCTCATAAAACAAAATTTGGTTTTCTTCGGTATTTTCTAAATATGTATCATTTTAAGGTAAAATTTATATTCTTCCTTTAATATTCATTACAAAAACAGCCTTTAAAAGATGACACCTCTTAAGATAAACTACAAAAATAGAATTCAGACCGACTCGACCGACGGTGATCAAAATACAAAATCGTTTTATCAAGTTATTTCCAAAGAACAATTTCAGTTGTCGTTAACCTCTCGAACCGTGATCTTGCACTTGGAGAATAAACTCGTTTTGGCCAGAGGCTCACTTCTCTTTCCTTATGTCTTTCTCTTTCTGTCGAGTGACTTAATAGCACTCGAAGATCGCGCTTAAAGAAGCCCGCAGTTTTTTAACAGATTTCGGCTCACATCAAAATTGTAGAATGAGTGAAACGTTTATGGACATTGCTTCGAAAAACTGTGCGCCACAAAACAAATGCCGATATATATAATACTCTTTAATATTTGACTTTTCAAGCACGTGATTCAATACTTGCACTAGTAAAATTATAGAAATGGTTTGTAATATTGGTATGAGTTGTAGAAAAAAGTCCTTTTTTATGAAAAGCGGACAAAATGTTATTAAGATATAAGATAAAAACCTTTGGAAAAAATGCTAAGTGATCGTCGTATATTTAAAAAATGTAGAAGAATGGATAAAAAGTTTTAGTACACAATGCATTTGCTGAAAAAATGAGTTTACTTAGCAGTCTGTTCACATAATAATTCTTAACTATTCTTATACTTTGTACTTGTAAGATGCTAAACGACAGCAAAAGTTAAAAAAAATTTAATTACTGACATTAATTTTCATTACACATATCAACATTGCCATTATATTTAACACTGTAACTTTAATAAAAAATAAAATAACAAGGTTTATCATATAACGAATTATTATTTGCATAATAATCTCAGGATTTTTTACCTTCATCTAATTAAAACCCAACATTCAAAGATTGTTTAAAGACTTTTCAACAACAACCAATTAAATAAACAGCATGTAGTTATTGTTACTGTATTTTAAACTTAATTTGCAAATTTTCTTACTTGTGTTTACAAAGGTACATCAGTACAGAATGGTATTTTAAGTGTTTACGTTTGATCGCGGATATTAAACGAAAACTGCACGAATCCAGATATATTCATAAAAAATTACGCAATTTTGTGATCGCAAGTGATATCTAGTATATCAAAAAGAATTTGTTACTGTTATATTATTAGATTAGTTTAGCAAGTATGTCAAGTCGTATCAGTCAGCTTGATAAAGAGATTAATTAAAAATCAACTGTAAATTAAGTCTGTAAACATATCCGTATATAAATTCCCGAGTCAGTTTGTGCAGAAAACGTAAGTGAAAGAAATAAATCTCCACTTGAAAACCTAATTTCTTCATTCCATTTGATCTTTATCATTGATGGAATATATCACTGTCTCCTAGCACTAAAATATACCCATACATTTAATGCAAATAGCACTCCTATAGATGGTGATGGTATTTAAGTTATTAGACACTGCTTACCGTTCATAATACCTGGTTTATGCAATTCGACAAATAATAATTTTAGACCAGGCTTTGATACAGCCTAAATCGGGTATCATATACACGTACAAAACTTAAGGAAAGATATAGTTACGATGAGTACAGCTTCTAACAGAAAGATCAATACACAATTCGTTGGCTTAGGGATACAAAAATGTATCTGAAAACTGACTTTTCATAAGAGCTGATTTAAAGTTTTTAAAACAATGGTTTGCATTTTGTAATGACCTGTAGTTTATTCTCAAATTTTTTGTTCTCAATTATTAATATTAGAAATGTTTTCTTTACGGTAATACAATCATACGCAACAATGGATAAATTGTGTTATCAAAATATCAGCAATTAGATAAATTAGCGCAGATATATTTTTATGTCCCTAACTGAAATGTCTATTATTATAGAGAATTACGTAGGTACCATTTTATTTTAGAAAAGCTTAATCTTAATCATATTACAAAGTCATTTGTATTTGAGTAATATCGATAAATTTCGATAGATGAACATACTAACTGGCACTACCATGATTGGTACCCACTGCACTACCATCTCTGGTACCCACTGCGCTACCATCACTGGTACTCACCGCACTCACATTCGGCTCCAACACAATGCTTCCTTCATTCTTTATTTCTGTCTTAGCTGTCGGTTTTTGAACCGAAGAAGTAAAAGACTTCCCAGATGAATACTCAGGAGTTGACGGAACATAATGAGGATCATCAATAGAATCGTCACCAAAAAATATATCCTCACATTGTTCATATACTGATCCATTAGGGTCACTGGTAGAAACATGAGAGGCACTATTTGAATATATCACTTGTTGTGATGAGAGCGGTAAATTATGAACATGTGTTTCATCAGAATCGTCATCAAAAAATATATCCTCACATTGTTTATATCCTGATACATTAGGTTCACTGGTAGAAACATGCGAGGCACTACCTGAATATGTTACTTGTTGTGATGAGAGCGGTAAATTATGACTATGCGTTTCATCCTCTCGTACCGATTTCTTAAGAGCTAACAAAATTAAATCTTCCGTCTTGAAGTCATTATTTGTGTAATAATAAAATAATAAAACAATATTATAACGATTATTATAACAATTTCTACAATAATTATTAACTTAAAACTGGTTCACGTGTTTACGCCTTCACAGTTGTAACAGAACTGGAAATGCAACGGACTACCCTGCTAAATATAATAAACAAATTATCCACTGATTCACGTGTTTCACAGCTGTAACAGAACTGCAAATACAACGGACTATCCTGCTAAATATAATAAACAAATTATAAAATCCACAGTTGCTACCTGCAACCACCATTCAGTACAATAAAATTTATTCCACAAAAATGTAACTCAATATCAGCTTATTTATAGTACGAAAACATAGTATCACAGAAATGTAACAGCACTTACATTTCTGCGACTGTAAAAAGATTGCTAAGAAATATAGTTACGAAAACTCCTTACTGGGGTTTTAGGTGTTCGGAGAGATACAGTTTTGTATCACTCAGTTTCGTGTCACTCAATAGAACTCACTAATTGTAATAAGGGGAATTGCTACTCTGTATAAATTAAAAAGTGAAGAGGCTATATGAGGCAAATTCTGAGAGGATATATGACGTCAGGAAGGGTACAACGACTATTGGAAATTTTAACTGGAAATCTTTAACATAAAGGGAATAAAATGAGTACAAACCTTTCGATGCTTTAACAATTGCAGTGTCATATCATATGATGTTAAAAGTGGGTACATAATAATATAAACTTATAGAACTTCGATAAAGATTTAGATATGTTCACACACTTATATTAACTTTTCTATGGATATTTGGTTTTTCATATTGTTCTTTTAGATGAACTGATGATGCTTTCTGATTAGAAAGCGAAACGTCTTCAATAAATAGATGAAGTAGCCACCTTCATTGTCTTTTTTCTTTCCACCTTATGACCGAAAAACCCACCACTCTTCGAGTGATCTTTAATTTATATTATATATATATATATATATATATATATATATATATATATATATATATATATATTATTAATAATAAAAGTTTGCTAAAGTATAAAGAGATAGTAGTCATTATCAATACATTTACCAGAAATTCTTTATTCAAATAAGTGTGTTGTGGAGCTGTGTAAATAACAATAAATACGATAAGATCGCTTGATATTATGTAAAGCAGCCAATACAGTCTACAGTTTTAAGATACGACCAAATTAAATCCAGACAAGCTCGAATCTGGCCTACAACCATTAATTTTTGAGTGTCACAGGTTGAATGGATAGATGTTTTAAAGAAGTCTTCACGGGGGGTACCACCTTCACTTTCACAATTTACATTGTTATTTTGACAAATAGTGGTCGGGTTGGGCAAAAACCACTGCTTACTTAAATTTTTCAATTTGACTTTGGCCATTTTGAAATGTCGAGACTTGATACATGTCTGAACAGGGTGAATCATAGTAGCATTAGAAAAATGTTCACACACATTTCAAAAAATTCACCGGAAAAGGAATTGTAAGGAGCAATAGATTAGAAATAAATCCATACGTATATTGTTTTCGAGATTTATAGACCGTGGTCTAGAATGGACATGTACGAACTCATCACTTTATAGCCCCCCATAAAATTATTAGACCCTCTGAGATATAGTAAACTGATCATCGGTATCTTTTGGAGATCGGTAAACTCATCACCGTAGATAGGTAAACTGATCACCAGGCATTAAAAAAATAGACAAATGTTAATTAAAAAGAGATCTGTCAGAATTTACAGCACATGCGTGAATCTTAATTTTACATAAGTAATTAAAACTTTAGTAAAGACATCTTAAATGAAAATTTAATTTTTACATTAAATGCAGGAGTGATTGGGACGATTTAGATAAACCGGAAATAATGTGAATATCACATAATCCTAATGGATTCAGAGAAAATTTCAAATTGAGTTAAATAACAGTTACAGACATTAAAACTCCTCCAGGTCCATCACTTGTTATGGAGCAATCGAAAATCAACATACAGAAATAAAGTTAATTTTAAAGAGAACTACTCTATTTCAAATTTTATAACCAGAAAATATATCAAAACAAGGTGAATAGACTTGGCCACACTTTTAAGATAAAAACAGTGCTACTATGAATCATAGTGGAAGGAAAAGACAAAGACCAGAAGTGCAGTTGGATGATGATATAAGCCGATAATGAATAATATAGGAGAGTACAATGGTCATTGAAATGCAGTGGTCATTGTATAGCGTTTTAATTTCGTTTAACCATGAAATATTTATGTTTGAAATTTTGTAGTTCGCCCCTGAGATTTGTATAAATATTTTTTTTGTACGCATTAAAAATCCCAAAAAAAATCGAGTTACGAAGTTAAAATAAGCAATATAATACGTGTTATTTCTGCATATTTAAAAGTTTGTTTCAAGGTCGCTTTGTAACATATTTGAGGCCTGTTTTAAAAAAAGAAATTTATGTTGGAGATGTAAGGAAAAGGGAGCCCTCGCCGGTATTAGATTGAGGTCAGGAGAATTCAGGCAGGTTGAGAAGAGTAACGAAACATGAAGGTTGTATAGGGCAGCTAGAGTGGACAGACATATTAGTTATGTAGTTTGCAAAAGTCGACAAATTTTGTTGAATAGTGGAACAATTACTCTCTGTAATATGACAGATTTAGAAAAGAGTAACCACTAAATATTTAAGGGATTTGTGCAGATACCAGAATATGGAAATAATTTAAAGCAGTATATAGGATGTGCCCACTATGTGCAATTGATTTGGTTCCAACCTCAATTTTATGTGTTTCTGGTCGTTTTTCCAGTCCAATTTGAAGCAGTCCTTTTGTATAGCAGAGGTTCCAGTAAGTTCCCGTTTAATCCTCAGAAGTTTGTGCAAAACTGTATGTGAATTAAAGGTAACAATTTGTGTTAATAGTAAAATAGGCCTTTTTCAATAACAATAATTGCTTTCATAACAATTTAAATAATGTAATATGTATGGTTATGCTGTCAATCTATTTGTTCTTTGTCATCAAAATTAAATATTGACATATGACAGCTAGCTTTAATTTGTTTTTTTTTTGTAACAATTTTTAATTTGCTTGTATAGAAAAGATATTTTGTAGAAAAGATTAAACAATAAGATGTTTTTATTTATAATGATATATTTAATTTCAATAATCTATTTTGGCCACAGTGATAAATAACCTAGGAACCATTTTGAAAGATTTTGTAGCAATCCCTTTGTAAACAGATAGACACAGTAAGTATTTTCTTTGTAATTTTGTATTTTACAACTATTGATATAGTATATTTTTTTGTGCCATCTGTATTTTTTAACTGTTTGTTTGAGACAAAAATAAATGTTTGATTTGTTTCTCTTATTATTTTGTTTAGAAAAATCTTAACCTTTTTTTGTTTTTTTTTTACTTTTTTAGGAAAGAAGAGCCTATTTTTTTCTTTCCTTCAGCAAACTAGAATCCTTCGAAGCGGGGCCCTTATCTGAAAATTGCTAGAAGCCCTTTTTTGTTGCCTTTATTGCCCAGTTTTCCAGGAGGTTTATGAAAGTACCCCTTTGCTTCATTTCTGGTATTTACCCCAATCCGACCCCTTCGCTATTTACTTATTCACGACCCAACTCTCCTAACAAACCCTGAGTGCCGTTCGCATAAGTTTCGATTATTTTGCTTGCCCTATCCATACCCCCAGTAGTTCTGTCCCCAATTTTCTACCCCCATGATCTTACCCTAAGGTAGGCAAAATATATTATCGTTACAATTGAACTGTGCTGGTCTGAGACTGTGAGTCTTAGTTCTTCAGTAATTCTCGCAGGCAGACTGGACGAGAAAGTTCTCATCCTCAACAGGGCGCATTCCACTGGTGAATGGGAAATGTCACATGGATATATTATAGGACAATATGTGAATAAGGTATAACCAAATAAATACCCGCGAATCAATCAAAAATATCACATTGATTATTGAAGATCATCAAATAACCGCTCCACAATTGACTACATGGTAAGATTTGTGCTACGATTTGTGCTGTGATTTGTGCTACGCTTCTTAATCTCGAGATGTAACAACATTGTGCTTATAACTTTGATATGACATGGGCGCACTACCGTGCTTGACAGCATTTTATACAACCTATGGGAATAAAGAGGGTATAAATAAAAATAAAAAGGATCAGAAGGCGAGTCTTGGTCGCGGACTCTGGCTCTGTCCCAAACAGGTCTTAATAACCACAAAATGTTCCTAAAGGCGAGTGTTCAGCGCAGTAAGACAACTTTGGCAGAACTTATGTTGCTGTGAGAACGTTCGATGGCATCTTGATAGAAGAATCCTGTCTAGACCAGAGCCAAATATATATCTATTGGGTTTTGGCTTAGAGCTTATAAATAGCAGATCAGCCGAAGTTCCGAGGACTTGTATAATAGTTAATGTAAGGTAAAATAACAAATTGGCTGTAGTATGACCGGTATAGAAGACACGGCTTCCAAAAAAAAAAGTAGAAGACATATAGGAACTCAGATTAAAAGTGAACAAACGATTAAATATATTATTAAATAAAAAATCAAAGTTTTCACTTCCAGAAGTCTTTAAACATAACACAAAAGATTTATCACATGATCATGGTTCACTCGGTATCTAAATTCTCTGTTTTTGGAACTATTGTGAAACAAGACAGCTGATGTCATGCTGAGGTATTGGAGTTTCTCGCATTCCGATTTATTAGACTACCTCAGTTTTATGCAAAATGTGACAGACAGTTGGACATACGTATTAATAAAAACTGACTTACATATGTTAAGAAAGCTTCATGCCAAAGAAAGGTTGGAAACAATGACTGCAAATAGGTCAACGTTAATATCTATCTTTATTTAACTAAGAAAAGTTAAAAAATGTTAACTGTTGAAATGGGCTTAAAAGAAGGAAAACTATAAATATGTAATGTGGTGTATTAGAGAGAATTTACTGCTCGTACTTTCCGCTTGTAGGTCGATGTATTTTTTTAATAAAATTCGTGTTCTTACAGTATTGAAAGGATATGAAAAGCAGGTGGACCACGATGAGGATATGGTATGCGGTAATGGATTTACGGTTTACGGATAAGTGCAAGAAGAGAAATATGATAAAATTGATTTTAATTTATATAAAGCACATTTATTAGCAACAGATACAATATTATTAACAAGGTGTAATGAAAATTTAATTTTAGATTCCCATAAACACGTCCACAATTTTTAGTCAATTGATAAAATAATGCATGTAAACTAATCACAACCATAGTGTGATCCTAAGGCCTTGTATTCTCTTTCTTATTGGCTTGTGTCTAGCTCATGGAAAACGCTATTTTCAGCATCGCAATTCAGTAGTATTCTATTTCATATATATATATATATATATATATATATATATATATATATATATATATATATATATATATATATATATATATATATATATTTTACAAAATAATATCACCAAATTTAGTTGTAGTAAAGACAGGTTGCGAAATTTTAGCAAAAATACCGCATAAACATGTTTGAATTTTTGATGGACCATTTTTTTTTTTTTTTTTTTTCGTAAAACGGTCTCCTTGTGCGGTTCTTTTTGAAGCTATATTTAGTGAATTATACAAAATATCTAATTTATGACCGATTTTTCTCCGCATCATACTAAAACAGCCATGAAAGCCACTTAATTAGAGCCATATTGTCTGAAGTAGAGGCGAGAACAAAAAGGGAAAACGCAATACGTAACAATTTCCCTGCGAAAAGGGCGTTGCCTCACAATGTGATGCGGCGCCGTTCTTTCACCTTCACAGGCGTATCTTGACTATGTGGAAAAGGTTAAACGATTTGTTTTATATTATTTATTTTGGAATGTATTTAACAATGCAACAAGGCAAAGATGTAGCCATTTATAGTAATGAGCAATTTCAATTTAAGGTGTTTTATAGTCAAAATCAAGCTAAAATTAAATTTTAATAATTTAGTTCCTTACAGATTGTAAAATTATTGCACTAATCGGTCTATAACGATCGTACTGAAGCCAATTGGTCTATTGTATATCTTTCATTAAGATTATACAAGTTTTTGGGACTTCGGCAGATCTGCTATATACAGGTTTGTACAAAAAGAAACCGTAGATTCCGCACTTCAGAATTAAGCAGTTGATTTGTAAAATGCGATTATCTCGAAAACTGTTGAGTTTTCAAGTTATTAACATGTATACCTTTTTTATGTTAAAATAATGTATCTTTAATATTTTTTATCAAAAATATCGATAACTTCAAGAGCAAAAAAGTTAGGTGCAAATTTATGCCACATATGTGGCATATGCGCGCCCTCTATTAGCTACATCAAAGTGTGCATTAAATTATAATTTCTTATATTTAATAGTACCCAGTTGTAAATTTTTATACATATATGTTAACAAACATAAAAGTTATAGCGAAAAATAAAATTTTAAATTTCCACTTTAACACCTGTATCTGTCTTAATATCCACATTTTACTAAAGCAAGTTTACTTCAATCGTAATATTTTAAAGTGCAGAGTCTACGGTTTCTTTTTGTACAATTACTTAAGGACCACCCTGTATAAGCCATCCGCCAGTATCTGATGGACCTTTTATTTGGCCCTGGTATACTCAATAAAGTATTACTACCTAATATCCCAGCGCCCACGATGCAACTGTTTTAAAACAAAGGTTGAAAACTAGTTCCATCTGCTAGCAGTTTACAACCTATACAAAATAAATGTCCGCCCAAGAAGCGACTGGTTTTGCATCAGTTGAGTTATAATACAATGTTATTAGCTCATAATACAGCGTTAAATGGGGCAAAATGGTGAGTGTAAGAAAGACCAATTTAAAAAATTAGCTTTTAAAATAGGTATTTAGTTTTCCTGAACGCAAAAATGATTTTCTTCACAAATGCAGTGTGTACAGAAACTCTTCTGACAAACGAAGACCCGAGATTCCTCAGATAATTTTAAGACAATTTATCCCAATTCACCTAGTCCGGAAGTGCTTTCTAAGGGAGCTAGAGCTCTTTGAAAATGGCGCCTTGTATATAGTTTTTTTTTCAATATCTCTAGAACGCTTCTACATAGAAAAACGAAAACTGGTACGATTATTTATTATCCAGAGTGAATCGATTCCAGTAACTGCGAATTTCTAGTAGCGGTCATAGGCGTCTGTTTTGGATAGGTCAACGGTGATTTTAACGCATTACTTTTTTGTCTTTAATTTTAAAGCATTAGTGATAGTGGATTCTTAAATTTTCAGGTATTGTAGTCCAAAATGGTACTCTTATCTCAAGTCGGTAGGATACACCGTTATCTAGAAAAATTGATGAAAGTTAAATTAATAGATACTTAATAGAACTAATTTTATAAATTATCTTTTATTTCAATGAATGTGGCATACAATTGTAAAAAATGTTTGAGAAAAGAACCAAAAATAATATTAAAACTTATTTTATTTTAAAGGGTTTTAAAAACAAACTATTTATCACGTTGGAACGAAACTAACACAAAAAAACAGATATCAAAAGTAGATAGTTACAAAAGATGCTCGATATTAATGAGCATTAGTCTCTATGCATAAATTCGCTCTTCTGCTTAGAGAACGTCGAATGCTTGCAAAAATTTTATAGTTATTTCTAAATTCGTTGCAAGCATCTTATATCCTTAGCTGGAGTTATGTACGATTTTGTATAGGAATGAAATAGGAAAACAAATGCTTTTATGTATCCCCAAACCGAATAATCGCAAGGATTAAAATACAGCAACCTTGCTGGCCAAGCCTTCGTATTTATTATTAAGAAAGTCTCGTACATTCCTGATAAAGTTGGCAGGACAGCCCTCATGTAAAAACCATAAGGTTTGGCGATTTTTGAAAGGCACATCATCTAACGAATCAGGTCAAACATTTTTTAGGAAATGTAAGTAATTAGTCCCATTTAACGAGTATGCAATTCACAGTCCCAAGTAGATAATCGTTAACTACTCCTATCCAGACGTTTATGCTAAACCTATGCTGATTCTTGAAGCTCTTGAACAACGTTCCATTTTTTGTAAATATAGCCTTGTCACAAAACACCTGAACGTACCTGAAAAAAATCTTTACTTTGATTTTTCTGATTTTGTAATCATCTAGCTAATTTTTCACAAGCAGGAAAATCTCTTGCTTAATTTCAATTTATTTTTTAATAATTATCTATAATTTCAAGGACCATTAACAGGAATAAAAATTAAATAGAAATAATTTGTGATATGGTCAACTTCTTATTTCATTCAACGTCAACAAAAAATATATTGAAGTCACCTTCTGTATTTGAAGTTACTATTTCCAGAGCGTAAGTCATTTTAAAAATACCAACTTTTAATTAAAGAAACTTATCTTGTTATTATTTAAAATAAACACAGTTTGTTCTATAATTCGTGGTTTATTAACAAAATATACAAGAAAACAGTTTATGAAAGAAAAGAATATGTTGTGTTACCACGCTAAAACAAAGCACGCTCAACAAACTCAATTTTATTAAGTTATAATTATGTATTAGGGAGATCCATTATATCTGTCTTATTATTGATCAATTTTTGATCTTTCTTTATTGGAGATGATTCATTATAGAGTTCACTTTTTAGAGTTCAAAAAATACCTTTATCTTCAATAGTGTTCAATAAGAAGAGGAGTAAAAGAAATACATAAAAAAACTCAAATTTTTGCAATACAATTAAAATATAATAGTAAAATAAACCTTTCAAAACTGTTCATGTAAATAATGAAATCCCTTAGAAATAAATGTTTCCCAAAACATATAGCTTTTACAATAAAATTATAATAAGAAAGTTAGTCCAATATATTGTATCGTCTCAGTAAATTTTTAATTTACTAGGTCGCCAATTTTATAATTCATATGTTTTCTTATTTCAGGGTTCCTATTAGAGTTCAAAAAATACCTTTATCTTCAATAGTGTTCAATAAGAAGAGAAGTAAAAGAAATACATAAAAAAACTCAAATTTTTACAATACAATTAAAATATAATAGTAAAATAAACCTTTAAAAACTGTTTATATAAATAATGAAATCCCTTAGAAATAAATGTTTCCCAAAACATATAGCTTTTACAATAAAATTACAATAAGAAAGTTAGTCCAATATATTGTATCGTCTCAGTAAATTTTTCTCTGCACTTTATTAAACTGATTAATTCTCTATCGAAAAACTCCTTTCCTGTTTCTGCTTATAAAAACAGTCCTATCGATCAACAACAAACGTCCTGACTCACGTTTCTATCTCCTTTTGGGATTGCCCTTATCTGCTTAATTACGAATCTCTCCGGGAATAATAATGCATTGGCATTTACAAATTTTCCATCCTTTTCATCCGGCAAATCAGCTTCCAAAACTTACTGTCACCAC
This sequence comes from Diabrotica balteata, assembly GCA_918026665.1. Classification (NCBI taxonomy): domain Eukaryota; kingdom Metazoa; phylum Arthropoda; class Insecta; order Coleoptera; family Chrysomelidae; genus Diabrotica; species Diabrotica balteata. Next base: position 64,385,589 of record OU898278.1, read on the forward strand.
TACTTTCACAAAATCTATACTTTTACTAAATTTTTTATGACGTTTCAAAAACAAACACACTTGTCGATTTAATATTTTCTCCTTCCCGTAAAAACAGCAGATGATTACCTTTTTTCTTCCAAAATCCTTCTCGGCTCTCAATCATTATCGGCTATCATCATTATTGACCAATCAAACATCCTCGACTCAATTCTCAAAAAACGCCAATATTTTCCAATTCCCATAATTTTGTACAAAATATCAGACAAAGACTTTCTACTTTCTAATTATACCGTTAATGACTTGTTTCGTGGTACCCGAAATTAATCCTTGAAAAAATGTTGGTAGATTTGATATTTCAATATAAAATTTTATTTACTTAAACTAATCTTAAATAAAAACCTAATTTGAAAAGTCCGAAATTTACCATAAATCTAAAATTGAAAAAGTTTCTGTTCTTCACAAACAATGTAAGTTAACAACACAACAAAATTAAAACGTACTCTAAATATGTTCTTACAAAAAATTTTGTGTCTTCTTTTTCTCCATTAATTTTTCATTATATATCTATTCGGATCATATTCGGATCAATATATATATATATATATATATATATATATATATATATATATATATATATGTACTTCTCTCTTCAAATGGACGAATCCACAGATATATCTAACTGTGCCCAATTTATTAAGTTTGTAAGATATGATACAAATAATGGCATTCAAGAAGATATTTTATTTTGTTCCCCATTGGAGACCAATACAACTGGAAAATGTTTACTCAACACTTTTGTGAAACGTACAAGTAAATATGATATTGACTGGGGTAAATGTATTGCTATATGCACAGATGGCGCTAATGCTATGACAGGACATAAATCTGGTCTTGTCGTCAAATTACAAGAAATAATGCCTAATGCCAAATGGAGACATTGTTTTTTACATCAAGAAGCTCTTGCGTCCAAAGCTTTACCTCCTGAAATGGACTGTGTTATGAAAACCATCATTAAAATTGTAAATTCCATTAAAGGAAAAGCTTTGCAGAACCGTATTTTTAGAAAAATTCACGAAGACATGAGTGCTTTATTTGAAAATCTTCTCTAATACACCAAAGTAAGATGGCTTTCAAGGGGCAACGTCTTAAAAAGAGTATTTCACTTAAGAGCAGAGCTTTTAATATATTTGAAAGATGAGAAGTCCCCATATGAAAATCAATTTTCCGATCCTATTTGGCTTCTGAAAATAGGTTTCCTTGCTAATATTTTACAATTTTAATAATTTACAAGGTCGCGACATTAATATAATTACAGCCACAGATAAAATTAAGGAGTTTCTAAGAAAAATCGATTTATGGTCGACCTCACTTAGAAAAAAACAACTCGATTCATTCCAGTGCCTTCAGGAAAAGATGGAAAATGTATCCAATTACAGTGCTACAAATTTTGAACAAGTTTTTGCTGGCATGCAAGTTACTTCGCTCAATTTAAAACAACAGCTCTGTGATTATTTCCCCGAAGAAATTCAAAACAGTTACGACAGTTGCCGATGGATACTAAATCCATTTTTAGCCGATTCCTTTCAGCATGTTCAAATACCAAAAAACATGAAAGAAAAACTTATTGAAATATCAAGTGATGGAATGTTGAAGCTCCAATTTTTTTCCCAGAACTCGGATAAATTTTGGACCGAAAAGATGCAGGAATACCCCCAGTTGTCGAGTGAAGCTGTAAAATGTTTGGTTCCATTTGTAACATCATATTTGTGTGAGTTAAGTTTCTCGTCTATGACTGCCATTAAAACAAGAGTTAGAAATCGTCTCGTACTTGAAAATGACATAATTGTGTGTGTCTCAAATATACAGCCTAGATTTGAAAGATTAGTTTCACAGAAACAGGCTCATGGCTCTCATTAAGATTATAATATTTGACTTTGTTTTACTTTTATTTTTACTGACTTTAATATTTAGTTTTATATTTCGTCTGATAATTAATTATTAATTTCTATTTACGGCGTTGTTAAAATAAAAATACATGATCAACAAAGTGAAGCTTTTGTCTTATTTTGGAAATGTTCGGCGACCCCCCTAGTACCTCATGGCGACCCCCCAGGGGATCGCGACCCTCACTTTGGGAAACACCGCTGTATATAATAGAATAGGCTAATAAAAATAATAAATAATAAATATAAAAGATATTGTCAGAGAGTGGAAGTACCAAATATTAGCACATAAAAAAACTATTTTTATTCATAGTACAGGTATCAATGCTTCCACTTTACACATAAATATTTTACAAAAACTTAAAATCTTCCTGTGTGGTTTAAAGTTAACCAAAACAAATCAATTAAAACTGTGAAAAAACTAGAAAAAATGCACCCTTTTAATCTTGTGACCGACGCCTACGTGTACACCGATATAGACGCCAGCCATCGTTGGCTCGCGTTCCATCGCACCGGCTCTTTTCTCTGATGGCGATGCCAAGAAAAGCCCTTTCTCTGCTTTCTGTTTCCGCTATATGCTGTACAATGGCAGCCAACGTGGACTAATCCGATACATTTCGATTATTTGCCGGTGTGTGACAGTACATTTCTTTCAAAGACGAGTCCCCATAGAACGGTCCATTCACAATTTTAGGTGTTGGTGTTTTAGAACTGAACACTTTAATTTCTGTACTCTGGGAATGTAGTTTCGGATGTGTGGTATATATAAAATTTTATTGATCGCATAGAATCAAAGCAAAAATGAGAAAATAAAATATTTCGATATTTTATAGATATTCTATTAAAAAACAAAAAAACTGATGTTTTATCAATGTTTACCTAATAAAATTGGGACACCTATTTTGTAATTTTCTTAATTTACTATTCAATATGTTTTCTTTATGCAACAAATAATTGAGAGAAGATTCTTAACACAATATAAATAATGTAAATTAGATCGGTCTACTGAAACGTGTTAAAAGCGTTTCATTGGGTCTATTGAATAAAAATAAGTATTTGTTTTTACTTCCTCGTATTTAAGTATTTACCTCATATTAATTGAATAAGAACAGTAATTACTTTATGTAAAAGAGTTTACTTAGAGCAATAAGTAATCTCTTTTATTTTCAAGTAGTTATTGAATGTATGAGGTTACACAAAAATTTTTCCAGTTATCACTTCTTTTTAGTTGAATAAAAAGAAGGATATTCTACAATTAATGAGTAATACCTTAATATTTGTTGAGGTATATCAAATGAATACTTACGCCAGTAGTTTATGCATACTTACACTAGTAGAGTGGTAGTTCTAAACATTTTTCGATTATTATAATTATGGCTAACTTTATGTTCGTAAACATAAATACTTCATGAAAAGAATAGAATAGAATATAATAGAAATAAAATATGCTTTATTGTCACTGAAAATTATTGAACAATTTTATGGACAAAGCTAAAAAATAAATCAGTCAAATAGTACAAAAAGTACAAAACAAAAATAAATATAGTAAAAAACAGAATAAGACAATTTTAAATTAGTAAAATTATTGTATAACCTACATAATTTGTACAGACAACAACAAATGAGACAAATTGTAGCCACTGCTTGAGACACCCAAATGTAATTATAAACAATACTAATTTTATTTCTTTGTTATACATTAAGAAACTCGTCAACTGAATAATATGGTCTTTCTGAGAGATAGATTTTTGTCACCTTACGAAACTTAGTGAAGGATGTTGCGGATTTAATTTCTCTTGGAAGGTGATTATAAAGTTTCTTTGCACGATATAGAATAGAATTCTTTACTAGCTGAGTGGACGGGATCGGCAAATAAACGTTACAATCCGAATTTCTAATGGAGTAGCCATGGTCAGGTCTATCGGGAAAAATGTTTAGATGCTTTCGAATTCAAACAAACCGTTTCCAAAATAAATAAAGAGGGAAGCGTCAAAATTCCGTGATTTTTGAAGTAGGTCTTGCAATGAGTTGTTTGTTTGAGACCAAATAGATAACGGATTGCTCTTTTTTGCAACTTAAAAATAGTATCAAATTGGGCCGCTGTACCAGAACCCCAAAATGGAAGCCCATATCGAAGATGGGGCTCGAACAATGAGAAATATGCCATTTTGGCAGAAAATAAATTTAGTTCCTTCGAAACAGATCTTATTGCAAAGCAAGCTGAGGCTGGTTTCTTCCTTAAGGAGTCAGTATGCAAGGACCATTTGAGATCACTGTCAATGAGAATACCTAGAAATTTCACGGAATTTACGATATTGATTTGGCTCTCATTCAAAAGCAAGGATTGCATGACTCCTTTATAAGATAATGCTACAGTCTTATCCACGTTAAAGCTAAGTAAGTTGGAGTCTGACCAAGCCTTGATTATAAGTAAATCAGCGGTTATAATTCAATGAAGCGTTGAAATATCAGAGCTGCTCCAAGTAATACTGGTATCATCAGCAAATAGAAAAATGTTCCCTTTAATTTTCAAGTAAGTGATGTCATTAATGAAAAGTAAAAAAAGAATGGGACCTAATACTGAACCTTGCGGTACTCCACACTCAATATCTTTACAACTAGAGTCGGTGTCATTTATTCTAACCAATTGTTTCCTACCTACCAAGTAAGTTTTGAACCAGTTCAAAGACACACCCCGAATTCCATAGAAAGTTAATTTTTTTAATAGAATGTCATGATTTACGCAGTCAAAGGCTTTGGAATAGTCGCAGAAAACGGTGGCGGAGGAGAGGTTACTGTTTAGTGATAGATATACATCATGTAACACAGAAAATATGGCATCACTAGTGCATTTATTAGACAAAAAGCCGAACTGATTTTGCGATAAAATATTATATTTAAAGAGACAGGGCATAAGTCGAACTTTTATAAGTCTTTCAATAATTTTTGATAGTGCTGGTAACAAGGCAATAGGTCTATAGTTGCAAGCATCAGAAAAAACGTAAGTCCCAGCAAGTCTAAGGTTCTATTGCGTTTTGAAAGCGAAATTATAGACTTTATATCAGATTATTTTTTGCCACAGCTAGATGAAACCAGAGGAGATCCCTTAGCTCTCGACGAAGGATGGGGATTTTTCTGCGATACGTTAGTGATACTGGATTTCAACCAGGTATTGCTAAAGATTTCGGCGTTCATACGACTGTATGTAAAACCATAAATAATGTTGCTGACACAATTTGTGAGATATCACATCAGTGGATAAAGTTTCCGTCTGACCTGGAAGGTATGGAAGAAGCAAGGACAAAGTGGGCAAATCGATTCCAAATACCTGCCGTTATTGGCGCACTGGATAGTACCCATGTTCAAATTAAAAAACCTTCAGAATTTGGTGACGAATTTATTAATAGAAAAGGTTTTCCTAGCATAAATGTACAAATAACGTGTGATGCAAATGAAGTGATTACAAGTGTGGACACTCAGTGGCCTGGAAGTGTTCACGATTCGAGGATTTGGAAACAAAGTTCGATTTATCAAGTTATACATAGCTTTAGGGGCAATTTTTGCTTCGTTGTAGATAGTGGATATGGAATTTCTCCATGGTTATTATGCCCATTCAAAAACCCCCAAAACAGAAGCGAGGAATTATTTAATATTACTCATTCCAGAGAAAGGGTGAGAATTGGAAGAGTAATTGAGCAGCTAAAACAGAGATTTCCTATATTAGGGTCTAGAGTAAGAGTATCTTTGGCAAAAGTTCCAAAGATCACTGTTTGTTGTGCTGTTTTGCAGAATATTTGCAAATATCTAAGAGACGATTTTGAATTATCCGAAAATGAACAGGAAAACCCACAGGACCTCCATGATGTACACTACAATGAAGCGGAAGTAGATATCATTCGTCAAAGACGAGCTGCAAAACGCCAATTAATAGTGAAAACAATATTTAACAATAATATTTAAAAACCATATTTAACTTGATTTTGTAATTTTCTTACGCGTTGTTTTTAATTTGTTTACTTAAATATCATTGTCAATTTTTGTGCCATAGACACTACAATATAAAAGAAGTATTTTTTGTTTTGATACCTATTAATACACTGAAACTTTTAATACAAAATTAAGAAAACAAAAAATGTGAAACTAGAAATTGCAGTACATAAATGGAAATTACAAATACATTACAAGTCTGTGTATTCTCGTAGTTCTAATACGATGCGATTATTAACCACTTCTGCTCCAAAACTATCTTCAGGAATTCGATATGGCAAAACATTTGTCAATTTTTTTATCAGAAGTTTTTCCCTTTGCGCTTGAAGTCTAGCAACATTTAATTGTTCAAGAAGAGCAAGTCGTTGCAACTCTTGTGTTGATAAATTTTCCGTTTCATCGGTCTCTAACTTAAATTTCTTGTTCTTTGGGCGTTTTTTCAGCGTTCCTATAGATGAGGGTATTTGTGAATTGGTAGGGCTGATCCAGTATTTTCTAGATTGTTCGCTTCTCCATTGTTAGTTCCAATGGAACATCCCTCAGGAATTTTCGTGAATACTGGATTTTTTTCAAAATTCAATATATCCAGAAATTTTTTTTCCCACTCGGGCAATTTAATTTTTTTGTTACCAGTCATATTTTTATCCGTTTTCTTCTTTACATCTGTTTTCATGTTATTGAGAATTTTTTTTAATTTGTCAATAGTAATACTTGTACCAGAAGCCTTAATAAATTGATCTCTTATTCCGTTCCATGCCTTCTCTTTACTTTTAACAATTGCCGGAACCATTGATTTGTTCAGAAGAACCGTATGATTTTTCAATATTTTTACAAATATAAGCCTTTGACAGCCACTCTCGACAGGTCTCTTCCTCACTTGATGACGACATGATTGAAGTTTCTTCTCACTCTGGGCTTTTTGTTGAATTCTGTCCATCTGGGGGGGGACTCTTCCTCACTTGATGACGACATGACTATTTATAGCGCTAAAATTTAACTGACGTGGATGTACTTACTACACAGAATCTCAACGACGCACGCGACGTTTACAAACTTGTTAAAATTTGTCTTGCAGCTATAAAAACATCACAAGACAATTTTAAAAGTAAATACTTACAAGTATATACATCCTTAAATTTCAGAATATTTTTCCAGTATTACCTTATAAGAAAACACTTTTATTTAAATAAAAATAAGTAATATCTTATCCTTATAAGTATTAGCTGGTGCTTAAAAGTTACTACTTTTAAGGTAACACTTATTTTTATTCAACAGACCCATTTTCTTTATTTTTGTAGGAGATCTCGTATAGAGTCCACATCCGTTTTCTATAGATTGATTTACAACTTTTTAGGAATCAAAGTTTTATACACATCTGTCTCCTTTTAAGAACCCCGTTCATATTAGGACAGTTTTATCCCTTTAATTGTCGTAAGCGACTTCCATGCAGCCAACTATAAGCTGGAAGCTGTGTTAGTTATTTCAAGTCATTTAGATACATATTCAATGCCAAAAATTCATGACAAAACATATTCTGTATACCTAGAAAGAAAACCTTTTTTCCTAAAAAGAGAAAAGAAAAGATAAAAGATATATAAATCCTCTCCGTTTTGTTCTTCTTTGAGTCATTGAGCATCAATTTCGGTTTCTCGTAACTAACAATAACAATAATATAAAGAAACTAAAAAATATAACATAAAATACATAAAAACTGATGCAGGGAAATCTGATAAGTTTATATAAATAATTTAAAAGTTTTGTTTGGCTATATACATGGAAATACAATACATAATTGATTAAGAATCAAAATAATTCAACAACAAAAAAGGAGCACTACTGGGTGATAACTACAAGTACTATTAATAAAGACAAAAATATTGACATTGTAGATAAAATCAATAATAGATGACATTGTCAAATTTGCAGATAATGCTTATGAGGGAATCAGAATGCTTATATGGTTAAGTAGAGTGACAAAAAAGGATACATTTAAGAATTAGTATACTAGTGGAAGTTGCACGAAATAATGCCAAAATGTGAGAGCATAAGTTAAGATTGGTAAAGGAGATTAATATGACCCAAGATAAACAATTACGGGGGAATGTAATTACGGAAGCCAACCCCGTATATGGATAGAGGAGGAGATGCATAGCCCAGAAAATAATCAAATGTTCAGCGTTAACACAATTAACGGAGAAAAAGAAAAAAATAACAACTAACTAAGAAATATACCAATATCAACTGGAAGAGAAATAGTCATATAAGTAAATATATAAAATAAAAAAATAAACCAACACAAAGGTTTATTAATGTAAATAGCGAAATGTAGGAATAATATCGAAAACTAACAGACAAAAGCATGAATCTGGAATCTGGTGAAAGTTGCAAACGTAAAGATTCTTGAGAAGAGAAAAAAGAATTAAATTTCAACTACAGAGACAAGTAATATTTAAAAGAATTACTTTGGCCTTTCAATTTTTTCTCCCAAAACCAATCCCTTTTTCTTTCTTTAATTTTGATTCTTATTAAGAGACTCTGTATTTCTGGAAGCTTATAATGACAAATAATGTGTAAACTGTTTAATTAAATTTTGCTTAAATTTACCGTCTTAAATTATGTACAATATTATCCATTCCTTGAATTCTAGAAAGATAGGTCGATTTTGCCTTGACATATTTTCAAACTGGTAAAACAATGAATTATTATATCACAGATACTGAGAAGCACTAACAAAGTAGTGAAAGATAACTGCGGCTGACAGTTGGAACAATGAGATCCTAAAAATGAAGAAAATATGGTGGAAGTTAGGTATGCTTTATTTCTTTTGCAGACATGTATGAATTGTAACTGATTTTATTATATTCTGAAGAAGCTGAAGCAAGAAAACTTTTAAGTCAGTCGTAATATTTAGATTATTTATTTGAAGAATGAGTTGTTAATCCAAATATGAGTAAATACATATCGGAAAAGTCTAAGGATAATTTTATAAATATATTAGAAATTAAAAATATTTAGATAAATAATAATAAATTTTAGTAATAAAATATATGTTGATATATACAAAGAAGTTTGTTTAAAAAAATTAGTCACATTTTTAACAATACGTTTTAAAAATCCGATTTTCACAAAATAGTTGAAAATAATTAAATTATATACAAAGTATAACATTATTGTCATAAATTATCAAATCACAATAGTACTGTCAACGTCTGCTTGAGGTATACTGTATACTACGGTAGTATGAAATTAAAAGTCCGGAAGACGAAACGCATTTTGTATATTGATAATAAAGTAATTCTTGTTAGTAATACATGTTTCACATGTGCTCGATTGGTTTGATATCTGGTTATGCTGGGAATGGAAATAGCTTAATTAAATCGTTACCCAACGAGTTTGTCACAATGATGGCAACAAGAATATGCATCAGTAAGTATTCTGCAAGAATGTAACCAAAATAAATACTATAATTATTGTAGGTTACTTTTTAGTGGGCAAAACTAAAAATCGAACCGAAATGTTGTTCTGTATGAATTTCAGGTTTACGAAAACGCCCCCATGATCAACTTATGACACTGTCATACATTACAATAAATCAGTTAGATACCTCATCTAACTTAATTTTATTAGTTTAAAGATATTTAAAAAAAAATGTTATGAGACTTCGTTTTATCAAATACTGAGCAACTGCATATATTTAAATTCACTCTTTTTTTCACGTAATACATTAAACTTTCAAGTTTTCTCACGATTAACACAATTTCCATATTTTGTTTGGAGGTCCACCTGTATCTGCAATCAAGAGTCAAGAGTCATGAGTACGATCTTATCATGATACTACCGTCGTGTACAAATTAGTACTCATTTACTTTCTACACTTAAATTCTAAATGTGAAAGTTACATTTCCCTATTTGCGGAAGTCAGAAGGAACGGTCTAAAATGTCGTTCATGCGTATGCAAATTAGGCATAATTATGATAGTTGCTTAATTTCTTGAATTGCAGAAATATCGTTATCTTAAATATAAAATAATTGTGGAACTATTTCCAAAGTTTAAGAAACTGAATGAAAAACATCGTAAAATTACATTTTATAATCATTAGAAAGTATTATACTTTCTGACGATCTAAATGAACTACAGATCATAAATCCATTGGAAACAGTATAGCACAGAGAAAGTAGTAAAAAATCGAAAATGTTGAAATTTGGTACTAATCAACAACACAGCAGGCAAAACAAATTGGATACGATTTAACAAAAGATACTACTCTACAAAAGTTTACTATTTATAAAAAATTAAATTTCGAAAATTAAATTTTTATTATTGTTAAAAAAATTTTCTTTCGAATTTCACTTCTAACGATTGTACAAAAAAAGAGCAAGCCGACACAGAATTTGAGTTCACTGTTAAATATATTGAAAAAGTTGGGAGTCAATAGCGGAGGATAATCAAGTAAGTTCAGTCAAGTACAATTAAGGTCATTTAAGTAGAGGATTTGAATTATAATTATAGTTAGTATAATTCAGTTTATTTAGTCTCCAGCAGTGTTTAATCTGTTCTGTAAAGCCTTCTATAATGAACCAATATTCTTAAAAATGTAGGTTAGTGGTATCACATTGTATTTGTTACTTACGCCCTTTTTTATGACATAAAGATGGCTGGGTATAATCCTTACCTGCAAAAAATAAAAAATATATTAATATTAAATATTTTAACAATATGTGATTTGAAAAAGATTTTTCCTTGGTTAAAAAAAATTATTTAATAATAAAAAAAAATATCAAATATTACAAGTAAATAAAAATCTCAGGAAAACTTTTAGAAATCTTGAATGAGAATAAAAAACAGTGCTTGACGTAAGAAAATCAACAGTTCCTGAAGCAAAGTGTATATTGCCAAACCTATCAAGGTATCTACAGCTTACAATTAATTTATTATAATTCAACTAATTTGACCCCTCCTCATATCTGAACAATGTTAAAGTGCGATTTTCGGTTTCTCACATTTGTGCTAAATGTGATCCCAAAACAATATAACCATTAGTTGTTATATTCACAGACCACTAATATGTGGTATTGGGTCGACACGGCATGATTTTCTCATAAAACAGAAAAGTAATTTTTTTGAGCATATGGTTATCGATCTAAAATGAACATATTATATATTCAATACCTTAGAAGTACGTCTATTGAATCATCATTTTAGTGTTCTGCAAACATATTTCAAAGCAGTTAGATAAAATATCCATCCACTTTGAAAGTAGAGCTTTCATTTCTAGCTTCTGCTTATAGTACGGAATCATGCGGATTCGATTTCAATTACAAATAACAAAGCAGCCACGTCTAACACTAATTTCAATGCTGCCACTTATGTTAATATTCATAACTACGTTTTTCTAATGTTGCATTTAAAAGAGTAACTTTAAAGTTTACGAAGTTTCGAAACTCAACCGTCTTCATATAACTTTAAAGTGTTTGATAAAAGTTCATAAGTAAACTTTACATATGCATATAACATACAAAACGGCTGCAGAAAAAATATTGTACGTAACACGATCCAAAAGTAATTTTACGAGACTCGCAGGATTCCAGGACTCGCCTACGTCTCGTCCTGGAAGCTTCCTACACGTGTCTCGTAAAATATCACTTTCGGAACTTCTTACGTAAATTACTATTTTATTGGATAAGGCTCGTATAATCCTACTTACAAAATTAATTTTATATTTAATTAGTATTAATACAATATAGACATTCCAAGATTAAATACTTAATCCAACTTAAACACAATTATCATACATACACTTGTTCACAAATCTACACAAGTTCGTATGGTTTAGTACGTTTTAAACTTCTGACTTCCTGAGTGTTATCCAGGAATTGAATGGCTTCTAAGTTGGTATAACTGAAACAAGTTTTCTATTGTGTTTTTTGCGTATTCTCGGACCTTATCTACCCATTTAATGGAAAAATCCTTATGAATTTCTTCGTTGTTACGTATCGGTAAGCTATCTGTAATTGTTCGGAGAAATTTATTTTGACTTCGTTGCATTATCAGCCTATTTGTTGACAGTATAACCCCATAGTTGTACTACATATGTCCAAATTAGTTTTACAATAAATATACTGATAAATCAGTTCTTTATACCTTACATCTTGAAATGTTTTCCAATTAACCAGTACATTTGTCTACTTTTGAGACTAATCTATTCAACTTTCTGTCTGACACGCTATTTCCAATTCAATATTCCATCAAGATGAAAATCGAGATATTTTGGTAAGTCTGTTTGAGGTAACTGACGTCCTTCAAGACATATAGAGAGGTCATTCAAAACGCCTTCGCCCTAACGTAAATTGGCTAGGACTGACTTCGAACTATTAAGTTGTATTTTCCAATATGTGGTATATCAAAGATAGCGTAAATAGCAACTTGTAATTTCTATGTTGTGTCTGTTGAGCGCCATCTCTGTAGTATACCAGCGAAGATTGACTTGAAGGTTGAAAAAGCTTCTTTATGTGATAGCCACAATTTTTATCACAGCGATATGACTCCAGTAATTTACAGAGTTTCTCCTTAAGTGCTTTTTCAAAACCAGGTATGTTGAGTAGCTGTTCGATTTCTTTATAGAAACAGAATAACTTGGACAGAGCTGGCAATAGCGAGTTAGTCTATATGAAGCAACTCATTCTACGGGTTTGTCTAATTTTTTCAACATAATTATCTGAACTGTTTTAAAATATTCCGAAATATGTTTTAATCTTAAACAGATAATAAGTAAATATGTCAGCATAACGAGTACCTTTTTTGGTAGTTCTCGTAACAAGTCAGGTCTAATTTCATCAATTTCAGGAGCTTTTTTCGGGTTAACGTCATTTGAGCTACTTTCATTGGAGTCATCATCTTCATGTCCATTTGGGTTTAATAGACTGGAGTTGGTTCGATTGTGCATTTAATCTATGTTAATGTCTTTCTCTTCATTAAGTCTAATTGTCTCCATTAATTCTGTGCACTCTGATAATAGGGCTTTTAAATCTCCGAGTTGCTTTCCATGGTGAATAATTTTTATCTGCATCAGGACTTAGTTCACCAAAATACTTTTCAAAGCAATTCTGATTGAAATAGTTGATTTTTTGTTTAACCTCGTTACTGATTCTATTGAATTTACTTTTTTCCTCGAAATTTCTGGTTCACTATTTTTTGTCGCGTATATTGGTTTACGAAATAATTAAATCATAAAATTTATCTGTAACCAATAAATCGAAATATTCAGACGGTTTATTAATTTTTTTAATGTTTAAAGGAATTGTAGTAATAGTGAAATTTATTTTTTATAACTGTTCATCGTCAAGCCAATTCCAATTCAATGTATCATTAATGTCATCCATCTTTTTCTTCTTTGTGTACTGTGCTTAATTTCCGGCGTTGGCTATCGTCGTATTAATAGGCTAATAAAATTATCGGTCGGCAACTAGATGAAACAATTCCTCGTTCGTTCGAAATATCCATTATCTAATGTTACGCAGCCAGAACAGTTGTTTTCTTCCGACCCAGCGTTTTTCTTCGATTTTGCTGTGAATAATCAACCGGAATAAGCGATATTTAGGTTCTCTCAGTATATCGCCGAAGTATTAGACCTTTCTCATGTTGATGATGTTGATTAGTTCTCGCTCTTTGTGCATGGTTTCTACCACACGTTCCTTAGATATGTGTGATTCTGAGCATGCCACGGTAATACCACAACTCCGAATAGTCATTATCCCTTTCACCCTCACTTTCTGTATTTTTGTATTTCGAACTATGTTCTACATCGGAATTTAGTTCACCAGAAAATTACCATCTCTTCTTCAAGAGTCCATTTCTTCTTTGGTTGCCGCCTGTAAATTAAAATCAAACATAACCTCAAACGTCTGCTATTTAAAAAAAAAAATACAAAAAATTTATTAAAATATTTTAAAGGTATATAATTTAAAAACCCAATCGGGCTATTGGGTTTTCAAACGTTCAAACAACAAAAAGTTTTCGGAATCCATGTTCCATCATCAGTGTCTAGGTGTACATGTTTTAAGCCACTAAATATCTGGGAAAAACCCATTAAAAGTTATATGTTTAAAGGTTTACATTATTTGATCTTATATAATTAGATGTTAAAGTTACCAGTGGATTTGGTAACATGGCAACGTACGACACCACATAAAGTTGCTGGTCGTGAGACAAAGTGTCTACGAAGACTTGATGATAGCAACAAATTGTTGCTATCATCGAAGAAAACGAGTTGCTATCATCAAGTCCTCGCAGACACTTTGTCTCAGGACCAGCAACTTCATGTGGAGTCGTACGTTGCCGTGTTACCAAATCTACTGGTAACTTTAACATATTATATAAGATCAAATAATGTAATCCAAATTTAAACATATAACTTCTAACGGGTTTTTACCCAGATATTTAGTGGCTCAAAACATGTACATCTAGACACTGATGATGGAACATGGATCCCGAAAACGTTTTGTTGTTGTTATAGTCCGATTGGGTTTTTAAATTATATACCTTTTATAAAGGATTTTAATAAATTTTTTGTGATACATGGTATACAGCCAACTACAGGAACTTAGTTTCCTTGTAGATTTTAAAAAATATACGTTAAATTTAAGTATCAAAAACCCATATGTCTTTACCATCTTGGTCTATTTCTGGAAAAACATTAAATATTGATCCATTTTTTTGAGGGAGAGGGTTCATCCACTGTAAAAGGAATACGGTGAAGCACAAACTGATCTAACCTAGCCTAAGAAACAAACTCATTTCGGAAATCGTGGAGTGCAAAATAATCCCAAGATGACGCGAATTCGCATTATTGACATATTATAATGTGTTAAAAGTTAAGATCTAAAATAAATCTTACGCTACTCGGGGCAAAATTGAATACAGAACTGTTAAGTCTTGGAACGAAGTACAAGTGCACCCCTTAATCCCGAAGCATTCTCAAGCTTATTATTTTTTTGTAATTCTTTGAGTAACCCCCTATATCGTCTAATTCGTTGGAAAGACCGCGTAGGGTGTACAGAAAGAGGGATTTTTCTAAGTGGAAAATTTTCCTCAGTTTCTACATTTATGGGTTTGAAAATTCAGTCCCTGTAGTCCCGTATTTTATACTTTAACTGGTTAAAGATGTCATTAAATAAAAAAAAAACCTGTTAATAAAAGCTACTGATTTACTGAGTAGTACAATCTAGTTTAAAAAGCCAGTGAATAACTAAAAGGTTTTGTACTAACCACCGATATACTAAGGGGAACCAAGATTACTAGGATTTTTGCGAACTAGTCAGTCAGGACTATTTTTCCCGTCTTGCATTTTTGGGTTATAAATACCTATAATTTGTACGCATTTATAATTCAGTCGTGATCGATTAATTTTAATTTAGATTTATTTTAATTTGATTGATAGGTTCACTTTACTTTACTTTAGTGTTATTCAATATCAAATCGGCCAAAAAATGTGAACCGGAATATATTAAAAATGACACTGAAGAAGTTATATAAAAAAAGGACTGTGGTACTGTAGTAGTACAGTAACTAGTGAGTGTAGTAGTGTGTAACTGAGACCTCGGAAGCCCTAAAGAAGACATCAGAGAGGATGTCGAAAGCTAGGCCCAATGGATATCGACGCGGTTCAACCCGGAAGACTGGTGGGTTTAATATTAATTTTTAAATTAGTATTAGTCTTAGCGATCAGATAAATACGTTTGTGTTTCGGCTGTAATTAACCAGATTTATCGAGTTACAACGAGAAATAAACAATCAAAATTAGTTAGAGTGCAAAACAAAGTTAAAAACTAATCAGTAGTATAAAAAGTGGACTTCTAAAAGGTAAGTCTGTGAAATAATTATAAGCAATTAACCAAAATACACCGAAGAGGTTAACTGATAAGCGAGATAAAAATGCAAAACATTCACTGAAGTCTTCACCAATTTTTATGCGACGTTGCCACTGTGAGCAATATATCCCAGGCGACAATATTTTAGCTGGTTGTAATAAATAAATGGTAGACACTGTTTTCTCTGAACCATTGAGGTGGAAGATAGTGCCTGGCGCGGAATAATGAAAAAGTTTTTGGAGAAAGGAAAAGATTGGGAGAGCGATATCTCAGTAACGGACGACGGAATAAAAAGAAAAATGGGGGAGGATGACATCGAAGATGAAGAAAGAGGAGAGCATACGAAGAATAGAAAGCTCTCAACAAACTCACCACGGAATAAACATGAATCAAAACTAGATACCATAATTGAAATGATGAACAAGTTGGCAAAAGATGTCACAGAGATAAAGAACGACCAAAAGAGCAGTAAAGAAGCAATAGAACAGCTCATCGAAGATAATAAAAAGTTAAAGAAGGAAAACAAAGACCTAAAACAAGAAAACAAAGAAATCAAAGAGGAATTGAAAGAAATCACGGAGAATATGGAATTTATGGAAAAGCAAAGGAGGAAAAACACTGTAGTGTTGAATGGTATATTAATAGATACCTATGATCAAAGAGTAATAAAAGAGGCGATGCTGAAGATATTCAAAACATATATGGGAATTGAGGTCAAAATCAAAGATGCGTACAAGCTGGGAACAAAAACCTGTCTGATCGAACTAGAAGTCCAGGAAGAAAAAATCAAAGTCATGAAGAACAAGTACAAGCTAAAAAACCACAAGAAAGAAAAAATATATATCAACAACGACACCACAATGAAAGAAAGAGAAATACAAAAAACTATAAGAATGATTGCACGAGAAGAGAGAGATAAAGGCAACGACGTAAAGATTGGCACAAATAAATTGTGGGTAAATAAGAAAGAATGGAAATCGAATAATAAAGAAAATAAGATAGACGAACCAAAAAACTAATAAAAACCGGCAATGGAAAAACGATGACGAAATAGGCAATGAACAAGGACATGAGTAGTAGTAAAGCACTATACAAAGACCAGTATCGAAACCTAAAAAAGAAGGAAGATGAGAAACGCTTACATATACACAAAGCAACTACAATCAATGAGATTAAAAATGTGAAAACAACGGTAACTCAAAAAACCAGAATACCTGAAGGATAGACAATAGGAACATGGAACGTAAGAGGTCTCAACCTCTTACGTTCCATGTTCCAAACGTTTACGTTCACAAACTATTATAGTTTTATATAAAAAACTAATTTTATTTGGTGAGATGTAACAAAAATTTTTTATTTCTAGTTCAACTTTGTAAGATATTTTGTATTTTTTAGAAGGCTCTTGATAAAAATCGGTAATCACAATTGAAAGCTCGATGTAAAACAATAGTAAACAAATAGCTCCTTTTATTGACTCCCAACCCATCAAAAACAGTTTTATATTTTTTTCCCAAAACGACGTCACAAGTACTTCTTTTTTCGTACTCTTATATATACTATATATTATAATATATATATATATATACTATATATATATATTTATATATATATATATATATAATATTATATATCTTGTATGAACAAAGTTTTTTAACTTTAATTTTACAAAACGTAAGAAAAGTGGTGTAAAATATCCTGACTTTAAAATTAAGAGGCTGCAGCTGTATGGACCTATATAGATAATGCAGAGGACAGTTCTGGAGATTATATGTAAACAATTTCTAGCTTCGCCTTGAATTGAGTCTAGAATTGAATTTGTGTTACATTAAGAAAAACTCCAATGCTGCATTTCCGTCCGCGTATATTTAACGTAGTTATCTCATAACAGGCCTAATATTCAAATCGGAGTTTTTCATTCGGATTTAAAGAAAACTCCCCCTCTTTTTTCAATCTTACATAGCCAATTCGTCGTAGGCGTTACTTTAGATATTCTAATTATTATTCTTTAAGTTGACGTGCACTCAAATTTTTACGCTTTCCGTCTTCTTTTTTCATGGAGCGGAAATGCGAAAATAAGTTGATATAAAAGATAAAAAGGCCGCCTCGACTTGCATGGGGCAATAAAAAAGCGATGGAGTTTTTTGTATACGCAGGTTGGGGAGAAAGAAGAGATAAATAGGTATTTTTATTATAGGAATATATGCTGAAATAGGAATATTAAGAAAAGAAAGAAAATGTTAGCTTTTCTAACAACAATAAAGTTGAAACATGGTTAAAATTTATTGTGTGTTTTTTTAGTTGTTTAAAATACGGACATTTTTGATAAATTCGTCCAAACTTTATCCTAAGTGAACAGGAATACAATCTAAAAGAAGAATCAATGCCTTGAAAATCAAGGATATATACAAACATTTTCAAAAGGAATAAACTGAAAAACTAAAAAGCCAACAATATGAATAACAATTAAAAGAGAAAACATAAAGTTAAAGAGATAAAAAACGCATTGAATTTGCTATCAGATACAAATAAAGAATCCAAACCAAAGAAACAAACACTGTGGACGCTGAGACTGACAGTGACGATGAAACTGAGAAAGTTCTTGTTCGTCCTTCGATGAGAGATCAGAGGGATCTTATGTTAAGAACGAAATTCCAGTTATGACGGAAACATTAGAGTTTTAAAAAAAGAAGACCGTTTGCATTATACTGGGCAGGTAATAAAAAAATATAACCCTGATAAATAATATATTTCATTAATGAGAAAGAAACTGGGTATCTGGAAATTTATTTTTCCTTATATTAAAGATTAAGGAACAGTTTAATTATTATACGTGGTGTGTGTATTGTTGCCGAATAAATCTGCTGCTGCAGCAAGAACAGCTAGGCTTATTGCAGAAGGACAGAAGAGGAAATTTAACCAGGGATCTGAAATTTATGGTTATTATTTATTCGTTTATGGCCACACGGAAATATTTTCTAATTTACGGTGATAGTTATTTGTAAGTTTTTAGTTTTTCATTTTAGTTGTTCATTGAGTGGCAAGACCACTACTCTGGAACAGTGGCTGAGGTTTTAGCCGGAACAAGGTTAATCCGGCGCTACCCTGGGGTGTTCTGGCCTTGTATATTACTCGGTCGAAAGATGCCAGAGTGTCTTGCCCCATGACGTTAGAATTCTAAAAAAGATTTCCCCCGCCTTTGCCTGCCAGAATTCAATGGATACTTTCTTAGGCTCTACTGGAATCTGGCATTACGGCAATTTAAAAAACTATAGCCTAAAGAAATATATAGTCTATGTATATACTATAAATATACTATAAAAAAAGTCACCAGACGGCTGAATTTATGACAATCGTAATTTATTCAGCGTGTATCTGAAGTAATACATGGAATGATCATAAGTAGTACATGAAATTAGTTTGATACAAGAAAAACTGCAGTCTGTACCATGAAGGAGGACTGGAACGAGCTACAACTCACGCATAATTTGGTTAAAGGTAGTCGTGACAGCTAAAAGAGAGAACATGGACCACTTCCAGTAAAAGCAACTGTTTCAGAGAACAGTAAATAGTGATCATACTGTTACAAGAGAGTTAAAGTAGTTATGTTGAAAGTTGGAACAGGACACTTTCTATACTGAAGGCGCATAATCCATGCGTGTGGATTTCTAAGGATGAGAGAATAAACGAAGTAACTGGAATCTTCAAAATTTTAGAATCTGCTGGCCGGAGTGAAGATTTCGGTTTTACACGTCCACTGGAAGCATACTATATGGAGGGCAACAGTGAGTAGGAAAATAAATTAACCGAACAATGAGACATTCCAAACACTCTTTTTGATGGCCACACCAACTTATTCGTTCTCATGATTGAAATGATAACTATGGTTAGATATTGGGGACATAAGATCGATAATTGTGTTTTCTTGGGGCAGAGGGACAAATTCTTTTTATCGATTATACAAAAGCTCGATCTTACCATATAAGAATTCTAAATAAAAGGCTAGAATATCATGAAATAACAAGAATGGAGTGGCTACCATGCTTAAAAAAGTTTATATTTTTTTATTGAAAAATTGGTTTTAATTATACATTTGGCAAACTTCTATCGCGAATTGAATACCAATTCAGTGACTGCAACAAGATTTTTGGTTTTATGTGAACTCTAGGCAATTTTTAAAATCAAAGCGACCAATTTTAAACTTATGTTAGGTTACTTTAATTGTTTAGGACTGTATTATGTTGACCTAAAATGCCAAATCAAAGCGATTAGGAAAAAACTGAAAGCAAAATAATACATACTCGGAAAGTTAATTTACATTTAAAAGAATAATTAAATACGGTTAGTACTCTGCTACACAATAGAATAATGCGCAGAAATATAAACATATTTATTAATACTATTACTGTTAAGGGATAAGTCACACTGCATCCCATAAGAATTCTTGTGGTTTCTTTTGTAGCCTAATCTAATGGTTTATCAATGACTAGTGCAACTCACAGTCCTTTTCTTACCAGCAAGTTTAGTATATATGGAGGCTTCCTTTTTTCTCCTCCTCAGCTTCTTTGTCACTCATTACTGTCCACTGTATGCTTTCTTTCCATGTTTTAGGACAGGTTTTTACTGCCGGGTGCACTTCCTGATGGAAACACTATTCCTTTCGTCAGAAAAATATGATCTTTCAGCGCATTCCGCTTTCCTTATTAAAACGATACCGAATATGTATTGAAGAAAATGGGCCATTTATTTAGTTGCACTTAATTTTTTAAAGGTTAATGAAAAGGGCCGTAACTCAATAAAAACTGTTTTTTGAAAGAAGTGATAAAAGGCAAAAAAAAAATAAAGTGTTAAACTAATGATGCCACAAAATTCATTTGATTTGAACATACCATAAATTTGGAGGGATTTAGGGTTACACACCCCATTAAAATTTTTCTGTGCGCTTAGATTTTGTTGTTTCTTTTTTATGAAAAATGCTTTCAGAACAAGAAAGTAACGTGTCCATTTTTATTACAAAATGTCAAATAGTTTAGGAGATAATACAAAAAAAAACAATTTTTATTTTGAAACTTCAAAGGGCTGTAATATTTTTTGGGTACACTTTTGTACTAAGGTAAGTTGGATTCAATCAATTTACTTTTTCCCCGGAATGCACGATTTAATTTATAACATACCTTTTTGAAACACCTGTATAGTACAGAAAATAAGACACTAAACACATAAAAAGCAGGCCAATATTAGAGACGTCGGATTTAACCAAGCGGATTAACGATAATGTTTTTAACATTATTCTCAATAAGTTTTAAATATTTTGAGTGTTTCACGGTCTGTTCAGCAAAAAAATTGTTTTGTAATACTCACATATAATAATAAAAATATTATACATTATTGTTTTGTGCTAAAAATAAATTATCTTTTTCTGACGATTACCATCATTAATCATTTCTCATAAATGCGATGCCTATATATTTATGTACATGTGAAATTTGAATAGTATAGTGATATATTTAATAATAATACAGAGATAAACGATTTCCGAGAATCCGTTCATATGCAAATAAAAGTTTTTTTTCGATAAAGCTTATTTAGAATTCTATTTTGCCAACAACCAAACATCAAAAGGTTTTTTTTGTTTATCGGACGAATGTAAATCATCAAACAGGACCACTGGTTTTTTTCGTATTTTTCGTATATATGGAAAACTGAACCACGGAATTAAGCTGGAAAATTTACCAGGAGCGAAAATTATTTATGCAAAATTCTCCCGTTTTATATTCTGACGGTTGACGAGGACTTCATTATATATAGTCTTATAAATATTCAAACAATTAGCTGACAAAGATATACTGAGCTCAGCAAAGTTTTTAACAGTGTTTTGAAATTTTTAAATCTTGTACGGTTATAGTAGCATTTTTTACTTTACTAGAATCATTTTTTCACAATTATATAACAGAGAAATCCGTACGATATTTTGATATTTTTACTGTTAGTTACATTATGTATTTAGTTTAAATAACAAGAAGATTATACCTTTACAGATATACTCTAAATATAGAGAGGAGTTCGTTAGGGTAGATATACCCTAATGAACTCCAGAGGAAATTTTATGGTTGCATATAATAAAAATAAAGAGGATTTCTTACGCCTCTGGCAGTCAATAAGTGGACTTCTGGGTGGCCAAGAAATAAGTGCGTAGGATACTGCCTGCAAAGGTAGTCGCGGACTTCATTACTGTAACGTGGTGGAGCTCCATCTTGTAGAAACCACATATTTTGCCTTATTGCAATATTCACTTCTTCCAAATACTTTTGTAAATCGTTTGCCAAGAACTGCAATAATTAGCACCACATTAAATTGTTGGGAAGAAATATGGGGCCTATTTAGATTGTTACCCACAATTCCTGTCCAAACATTAACTTTGAAAGTTCTTTGTGATGAGTCGTTTTTTTGGCGTGAGGATCTTCGTTGACCAAAATATGCTAGTTATGATGGTTTGTTATTCCATTTCTACTGAAGGTAGCCTCGTCGGTAATATCAAAATATTTCTAATATAAAAGTAACATTTCGAGTGTTTTCCATTAACAACAATCGCAAAATCCAATCCTTTTAGGACAATCTTCAACCAATAACTCTTGAACCGTTGTTAAGTGATATGGTTTAAGCAGCTGATCCTTCAAACGCATGCAAACCCTTACGTGAGGAACATTTACTTGAGTAGCTATTACCCTTGTACTTGTTCCAGGGACTTCTTCAATGATTTCTAAAATGTCCTCATTAGTTCCATCCATTATTGGACGACCACTATTGCCAGCAACTTGCGGTTGGAATGTAACTTGTTTCCCGTAAACGACGATCCAATAGGCAGAAATAATCGTCTATCGGGTGTATTTCGATTGGGGTATTTTACTGCATAACGCCTTGCGGCTGCTGCACTATTTCCTTTACATTCACCTATGATATTCCCGATAGTTTATTGAAATCTTAATTTAATTTGATCCAACTTACCCAAAGTTAAACGCATATCTGCCATTTCCTGAAATGTACAGGCCATTGTAATATCAAGATTTTTAATATTAATCTTATTAACACAATAAATTATTGCTTCACACACCTTCTAATTATTGAGTACTATTGATGGAATTATTTGTAATTATTGTATCCGTAGAAACTAATTGTAATTTTATGGACAAACTTGAACTCTCAAATCCATTTTTAATGTTAATAGGAACTTTTCCAAACGGATGTGGAAGGCTTGTTGAAAATTCAGGAACATTAAGGTACTTCTTTAAGGTAAACGTTAAAGAAATAAAGTCTCCAATAAATTATTTAACTACAACTTTTCCTGGACTAGTGCTTTTATAACTAAATTCATTATAATATACTATATAAATATAAATATAAAATATAAACTTTTAACGGTATTCTTTGTTCCTTTGGAAAACCTCTCTCACATGTTTCATCAGAGTTCACAGTCTTCTTGTAATATTGGGTCTGCCAACTACTAAAAGAAAATATATCACTGTTTACTTTGGTGACAGTAAAGCAACCAGTTTTACTAGCTTTAAGGATCATTTCGGCATACTAATCTGGTGTGTATACTCTATCAGCACATCGCAGAACGTTTTATTTTCCCAATGTCACGGTCGCATGGTAAATACGAGTGTCCCCTGAGCGGAAAATAATGGGTCCCAGTCTCAAACAAATTCCTATTACACAGATTCTTAAGAATTCTCACAACACACTGATTTTTGTTCTGGCCAGATGGGCCGTCACTAAAGAGTACAATATGTTTCACTCCATTTGGAAATACTTCTGTTTGTAGATAATGCAAGAGCATAGAAACAATCCTTGTCTGGAGACTTATTCGCTTCGCCTTTATAAATATTATATATTACTATATATATATATATTTATATAATATATATTATATATATATATATTAATATATATATATATATATATAATATATATATATATATATATATATTATATATATATTATATATATATATATATATATATTATTGTGATATTTAAAGTCTTGGTGCGCCAAGCAATTAGTTTAACTAATTAATTAATTAATTAATTAATTATTTTAATGATATGACTATGATTTTATCACAATTTTTTAATTCTCTTATCTCAGGGTTAAATTCGTGCTTCAATATCTATGCTATTACATGTGAAAGGTAAGGTCCAAAGAATACCGGAATAAAAAAAAAACACATATGATATAACACTATATATTGCAATAAAAATAATGAAATAATTCACACTCAAATGTTTTCAATAAACAAAATCTCATATAATGATTTTCAAAATTTTGTTCTACGTACGTGAACCTTCAAATTAATGGTACAAACAATATTAATTGAAATCTCAAAATCCCAAATTATTCTAACTCTCCTAATCAAAATATTTATATCCTTTCTAAATTAAGTGTAAAAATTGTGTTTTCAATAATGAAAAAATTTGCAGAAAACAAAAATAATCTCTCTCTGATGATGAGTGGTCAAATCCTTGTTCCTTGTAGACTTTATTATCTACTCTCAGCCGCTCCCTAGGTATTCAGCAATCTTACAACAAATTGTTGTAAGTATATCGTCCTTAATGATCTCCTTCAAAAGCACGAATCATTCAAATTATGATAGCCTTTCTCCTCTCGATAAACTGAATCTCTCGTTTGCCCGAGTGAAAAATGACTCTTGGAATATTTTCTCTTTACGATAAACTGAATCTCTCGTTGGCCTGAACAGTGACTCTTGGAATATAAGTAGAAAAATATGACTTACAATCTTTTACTGGATCAGCTTCTGTCAGATACACTAACTACACGAAAACTCACAAACTTTCACTGCTACTGCTTCCTACCTCTAGGAAACTACCCGAGAACAACGGCCGTTCGCCTTCTACCCTTGGAAACCAACTGATTATCTTTTCTCTCTCAACAATCTAGCTAAACTTTCATTCTACATACTATCCCATCCTTTTTCAATCTCCGCCAATCAAAGCTCGTCACAATTCTCCCATTTTTTCATTTTGATAACAAACAATTTTTTACCTATAATTATAAATTTCCTAAAACTTATTACAAATAATATTTTTCTACGATTCTTATAAAAACTAACAAAAACCTATCTTTATAAAATCTATTCTATTGTCCTTGTCACTGCATTAATGTATTTGGAAAACCCGGTTCAATTGTCTTTGGATTTCACTTAAAATTATGCGGGTCACTCAAGTATATTATAACAAAGAAAATAATTTATGCATAGCTTACATTTTGTTTAATACAGGTAATCCAAAAATTTAAAGACTTTCCTTCTTCGAAATGTTTGTTGGGTATTATCCTACTTATCTGAATTATTTTAATGTTTTTGAACTTTGAAATATTTTAAACAAACCAATATTTTTCTCGATTTTACATATCATAACAAATATATATATATATATTTATATATATATATATTATATATATATATATATATATATACATTTTTGCTTTATTTGTCTTCATATCATGTCATGAATGAAAATATATTTAACCAAATCTGGCGTATGTAAAAAACTGCTTGAATAGGTAGGTGTGGTAATGGTAAGTTCTGCATATAATCAATACACAAAACTACAGTATTATTGTCCTTATTTTTGACTATTTCTTTTTGTTTTAAATAAAACTTTTAGGCTCTGCGTTGGTGTACGATTTGTTCAGCGGCTATACTACGCTTTGAATTGTTATATAGATCTGGATTTTTAAGTTTTGATTTAAAGTTTTTACACTGGCTACACACGTCTACTTATGGTCGTCCAAACGATAAGCTAAAATTTTTCTTTAATTCAGGGTATGCAGTTTGAAATATTTCTTACATTTTTGAAATATTTCGTGAGTCATCTAAATATTGTGTTTTCTTTGACCCATAATGAGTTTTTCTGACTTCAAATCGAGAGATGTGTTCACGTATAGCAAGACAAGTATTACCATCAATCGCATTACCACTACGGTTTTTGCCTTTCATATCAACGGGTGTTGTGTTTTTGGCTAATAGGTTGGTTAACCTTGTAACTCGATCACGAGATACACTGTGAATTTGTATAAAAACATTTTTGCAAATTGGTGTAATAACACCATTGATTTTTATGTAATATATTCGTTAGGCCTATTATCTTGATTTTAATTTTTGCTCACTCTACGCTTGATTTCAGTAGCTTCTATTAATATCTGTAAATATAAATCTTGCTAGTTCTTTTTATTCATAGAATTCCAGATCTGATTTTTAATGTCAATATCAATTAGTGTTGCCCAAATGCAAGAAAAAGACGAGACTTAGACAGTCTTGGTCTTGGTTTTGCACCAATATACCTGGTCTTGGTTTTGGTATTGCGCTCCCAGTCTTGGTCTTGGTATTGCAGCAAGAGTCTTGCAAGTCTCGCAAATACCCAATAGCCTGTTGCTATTTATTAAACGTTACTTTAGATCTTGAACAACGTAACACAGTAGGTACATTTTAAGCTTGAATTAACATAACCATAAAAAGACCAACCAAATTAATGAATGTCAAAACAACTGACACTGGGTGGGGTTTGAACCCACGATCTAAGCGATCCGTGCCTCTGCTCTAATTAGCTGAGCTATCTACACTGTCCCACGGGAGTCAATCTATTTTCTTAATAAGCGTTTGCTTTTACAAGCTTACGTATGCACAAACATGGTTAAAAAACAAAACAACCAAATTAATGACATAAACTTGACTGTATTTTAAAGAACATTATTTGCCTCGAAAGGGATTGGTGGACCCTCACCTTATATGAAATGGAATAAAATAGTTATATAATTTGCCATTTATTTAAATAAAAAATAAAATACAACAACATGTGCACAATTAGACTTCTACATTACTGATACTTTATATTTATTCCTTTGACCAAGAATTAATACAAAGTAACCATCTGAATGACTCATCACTTAACCTATTTCTATTTTTTCTAATTACTAACGATGCTTTAGAAAATAATCTCTCAGCAGGTACTGAAGTTGCTGGTATTAAAAGAAAATCACGGGCCATCTTCGATAAAGTCGGATATTCTGGTCTCATGCGTCCTCCACCACTCTAAAATGTCTTCCGAGTTAGCGACTCTGGGTTTACTTAGGTACTCCTCCAACTCGTCAATAACTAAGCCTTGATGACAAGATCCAGATGAAGTCGAGGAGCATTCATACAGTTTCTCAAAGTCTATTAAGTCTTCATATCTTTATTTCTGAAAAGATACTTTCTTTTCATTTCTTGGTGATTCTAGAGATTTATTTACTGGATGTAGAGTTTTACATTCTTTCTAAAGTTTATTAAATTTTCGCAGGCGTTCTATTTTAATTGGCTTCCCCCATAACGTCATGTCAAAAGTCTCAGCTTTATGCCTGGGGCCTAAAATTAAAGAGATACAATAAATCCAGTTGCTCTTCTTATAATGTAAGCATTTTGTCTCGAGCTGCTTGAAAACCAAGAATGACCCTTTTATCCACTTCAGATCGATTAGGTTTCGCATCTAATTGTTTTACGATGGATTTAATTTTATCGAGCAAGAGATTGAATGATACAATCACTAGTGCTAATGTTACATATTTTTCTCCACCAAGTTTTGTTAACAAAAGTTTAAAGTTTATTAGAAACTTATGTAGTTTTTCGAGTGTTTGCCATTCATTATCTGTGATGTTAAAATCGTTCAATTGTCCATTTCATTGTCAGTTTTACTGTATTTTATAGATCTTGTATGTATCTTGTACCGAATAAAAAACCGAGAATTATTATCGTTACTACATTACTTTTAATATATCGGTATTTTGTTTACACTGTAATCGGCATTATCTCTTTGTTTGTTTATCTCGTTACTTTTGAATATTAGCCGCATTCTTTCAGCAAATTTTGAATGGTATCATCGCATACTTAGCAAAAAAGATGTTTAGTCTTAACCGATAAGATTTGTGGTATTTAAATTCCTCGTAACTAAATTATAAGGAAAAACATATGCTAACCTAATTATATTTTTTATCAGCTAAGGTGATACATTTTTAAAAAATTTCGATACGATATTACTGCCGGCGTCGCAAAGCAAAGATATTATTTTATTATTAGAAGGGGCTATTCTCAAAATCTGGACAATTAATTTCAGAGTGAAGAAGTAGTGTGCTGGGAAAGAATGTACAAAATATTTTATTTTTAGATTGTAATTATGACCTCTGAGTACGTGTCAAATTTTTAAGTGTTCTTGTAATGAATATTTTGATTCGCTATGTATGTTTATGGTATTTTTCGTAATGCACAAGTCAAATTTTCCAAATTTTTGCTTCTTTGCGTCTCATAGAGTCTCTAAGCATAAACCCGAACTATTATACTCCTTCAAACCACACTCAGTCCTAACTGCAAGACGCAAGAGTCTCGCAGGCTTAGTCTTGTTCTTGCTCAAGTCTTGCACGGTTAGTCTTGGTCTTGGTCTCGGTCTTGCAAAAACGCAAGAACAAGACCAAGACTGCAAGACCAAGACCGATTCTGGGCAAAACTAATATCAATAGATAAATAACATTTCCGTAGACATTTGCATATTAGATTATCGGGAGCAGATTTACATGGAACAATATAAGCTTTACAGTTTCTGTATTCGTCACTTCTTAGGTACTCTTGATTTTCGTAATTCATTATGTTTATATTTCACTTATTTTACGTTTATATTATCACATTAGTAATACCACGTTTTTGGTTTAATTCAGGATTATCATCAGAATTTTCACTATGCATTTTTGTAAAAAAACTATTTTTTAACACAAAATATAAAGTAAGAATGCAAAACACAAACTCTAACCTCAAACTAAAAAAATAAATGTGTTTTGACTGCAGAAACCCGTAAGTGAGGTCGATTCACAAGTTCCTGCACTAAACTCAATATTTTTGTTAACATGTGAACCATTTAGAGTCATGACTTTTGACTGGTATATATATATATATTATATATATATATATATAAATCAGTTTAGAACGTCTTTCGACGTTGTCCGATACCTTAACACCATCTCTTCCTATCTTCGCAGTCGTTTGTTGTTAAATTTCTTTCGCTCATGGACTTGTTTACGCCGTGTTGCTATTCTAATCTGGTTCTTCCTCTTTTCCGTTGACCTATCGGTTGCCATTCTACTACTTTTTTGGGGAGTCTTGTTGCTGACATCCGTTGAACATGCCCATACCACCTTAATTGTTTCTTCTCTATATCTTGAGTTATATTTCCTTCTATTCCCATCCGTTCTTTTATTACATCATTTCTGATTCGGTCTCGTCTGGAAATACCTAAAGATCTTCTCATTGCATCCATCTCTACTGCTTCTATTCGCTTTTTGTTCTTTTCACTAATTCACTGATTTCACACTTTTGACTGGTTTCTGTACTAAAATATGTATTTATACTTTAAGAATCAGAATCTGTATTAAACTCATTTTTGATAAATATGTCAGTTAACGGGTTTCTGAAATAAACGATTCAATTATATTATTAGATCAATTTAATAAATGCTTCAGTTTATTTAAGTAGTAGTGACGATCTCGCTAGATGACCTGCCCACCTTAGTCTTTCTATTTTGATAAGAGATATCGTATATTTCCACTAGATCTTATTTATATACAAAAGACGACAAAACCACTGCCGAAGAGATAATTTCGTGATGAAAAAAGAAGATATCGGTAAGTGTAAGGGCTGCAAGGTAATAATTAGTGAGACAGAGAGCAAACAACATAGGTTGCTCATGCTGGATACCGAAGTAAAAAGTGAAACGAAATCAAAATATCGGAAGGGGCTTCAAGAAATCCCGTTGTAGATGTAAAAGATGAGAAAAAATATCATCTTCTGTATCTATAAAGAAGGGAGGGCTAGTTAAGTCCCACAGCACCTAGACCACAATTGACCCATTGTGCATCCTCCTAGGGAGCTATCGTACTTCGCTCATTGTACATCCTACCATTTCTAGGAAGGTGGACAGGTCACCAGGGGTCATCCCACATTATGTGGGCAGGTGTGCGTACGTTTTTCCTGGTCATTCATAAGTACTTCTTTGATGCTGACTTTTCAAGGTTACTTAGTGTTACCCTGGCAAGTCTACATCCCATCTTTGTACGGTTTGTGTATTAAGAGTGATATTTGACAATAACCGCGATTGTTGTAGTTGGCCAACAAAAAAGATCCCCAGGTCCTAAGAGTTTTAGGCCTGCGCATTCCTAAAAATTTATATTTGTTTCAAGTTTCCTCGGTTTAAATTGTTTCATATAAATATTATACAGGATCATTCCCTTAACAATTCAATTAGAAGTTTTGAAAGTTTTATTGTCGCATATTTCTAAAAATTTTGACCAAGGGGGAGGTAAAAGATTCTCCACCTTCTAATTTAATTTTTTTTGGTAAATATTACTTTTGGTTAAACTAAAAATCGCTATAAGCTTTACTAGTTTAAGCGAAAATTTGGAATTCTATGTGTAATTTTGGAGTAATATTATTATTAAATTATATATTATTAATAACATGTTAGTTATTTTATATTAACAATTGACTATATTGTTAAAAATAAAGGTAAAACTTTACCCTTTATACAATTTATATTTTGTGACAAACTGCGTATACGACTGAAAAAAATTAATATCTGATAATTGTAGTTTATGTTTTAGAACATGCAGAACTTAATAAAGAGTACCTTTTTTCATAAAACTTATATTATTATTATTTTATCTCCAAAAAAAATTAAACAAGTTCCGTTTGATGACGACTTGATAGGACAGATACACTGTATAATATATTTATAATAGAGTCACAAATCGCCTCGAACAAAAAAAATCTTATTTCAATATCCATTTATTTTTTTGCATACCATTGTGATTGTGTATCGCAATAAACCAAAAAGAATTGGAAAAAACATTTTAAAATTTTCTGTTATTCTAAGGGCCAGTTGTTCGAACGTTAATCAAAACTTCATTGCAATCAAATATTTAATTAAAATCAAATACGTCACATTTACAAATCAATAATAATAATAAGTAATTTTTAATAATTTTGACATCTGCTGTGACGTATTTGCTTGTAAAATATTTGATTACAATCAAGATTAGCGTTCGAACAACCGAACCATAATCTATTAGTTTATGTTTAATCAATATGAATTATTAAAATAGAAAACATTTTAATTTCTATAAATATTTTTACTTTAAAAACATAATACAGATACTCATATAACTTAACCCACAGAACAGGAGGTACTAGGGGGTAGAAGAATTGTGAATATTAAGTGTAAATTGGGTTATCAATGCAGCTTTATTTGATTCATTATTGCTTGATATAATTATCGTGGAGTTATTGAAAACCAGAAGCAGATATTTTGAGGTTATATATTTCCTGTCATCATTACTCATGTCGTCTATAATTTCTTTATATTATAACTTATAACTTGCTTATCCTTCACACCACTTATATGTCCAATACATAATGTGACACTATTCTCGTCGATTTTATCAGTTAAAAAAGAAGCAAATCTGTAATTCAAATAAAAAAATGTGAATCTTTTCTTTCATTCTTTTTCTTTGCGTTTTATAAAGTAAGATTTCTTACCAAGAGAAACAAAAATAGTAACTTCCAATTTTTTTTATAAACTGTTACTTCGGAATTCTGCACTTCTGCGCCAATTTTCGTGTTATTAGAATCAATAAGAAGTTCCTGGAATATATCATTGAATATACATTTCATTTACATCTAGTTCTAATTTTCAGCTCTCTAACTGCTGTTATACCCATTCTTGAACTAGTTTAAACTTCTCTCTGAAACAGACTACCGTCAAGAACTTTGGAGGGTTCTTATATCCACTAAGATATATTGAATACTGGATTGGTATAGACATAGATTATGTTATACATTTTCAGAAATATAAACCTAATGGAAGGTATACGATAATTTACCAGAATTAGATTAATACAATTCTCGAGGCACCATAATGAAATATTTGAATGAATATGTGAACATTTAATTAATATAATTGACAGAAAAAAAGACTAAAGTATTACAAAAAAAAAGACAAGTCGTTTTTTTATCATCATGAATAGATCTTTCCGCTGTCCGTCCACTTCCTCAGTATATTATCATTCTTGCACATACTATGATTGGCACACTGAGGTTGCAGATACGTACAACTTTAAAGACTATCAGGATTTCATACATCTTTCCGTGTATTACCGTTCAAGACCGTGCCGAAAGGTGTTTCCGATATAGCATATTATCTATTAAGTGTTTTTGTAGTCTCTTTCTTGATTTTCAGCTGTCCTAGTACTGTCTACTACTATTACCAAATACATAAGGAAATTATATTTTGATATTGTGTCGAACAGTAGTAATAAATATTATAAGACCCAGATGAACAAATTAGTTCACATTAGTAATACGTTTTATTTCTACAATTTACCGTTTCCGTTTGTTTTCTACTGATTGTTATTAGTATAAAACTTAGTATTATCACTTTTCATGTTATCGAGCCGTACCTGAATTGGTACTTTGGAGTATCTCCCAAAAATTTTCTTAGACATCTAGATGTTAAGAGTAGTACTGCTTTTGGCATAATCTTATAAAGACGTTCATTAAGACCCAGCTGTTTTATGTCCTCTAAGAGGCTCTTCGCTAATAATTCTTATTCTTATTATCCAAATTTAGCCATACTGCTCACACTTCTTCTAAGGGGAAATTACACTCATCGCAGATACGTACAGTATCAAAAGGATTGAGCTCTGGTGGAACTATTTCCGTAATGTTGAGCCCTAGGTGACTTGATACGTCGGTATACCTCCCAAAAAATTTCGTAGGCATCTGGACGTCGAAAGTAGTACAGCTTTCTGCATGGTCTTATAGAGATGTTCATTTAGACCCAGCTATTTGATAATTTCTAGGTATCGCCACATCGATTAGTGTTATTTGTCTCGTCAGTTTATTAACTAGTACGAGATTTGGTCTATTATATGCTACTGTTTGGTCTATGAGCACAATTTGATATCAGTATAGCTAGTAGTTGTCATTCTCCAGCATACCCTCAAGAACGTAGTGGTAATATGTGAAATGCTTTGTTTGAAGTAGTTCCAGTTTTAAAGCTACCTCTTGATGAAGTATCTTCCCTACTGAGTCATGCCGTTCCTTATATTGAAGTAAGTTCCTGACAGCCCCCAGTAAGATGTTGGATGGTTTCTTGGACTTGACATCCATATCGGCATGTTGTTTTGGACTTAAGTGTATTAGATGACATATTGAAGGTAAATTTTTGTTGGTATAGCCTGATCCTGAATGGCAAGTAATGAACCTTCTGTTTCAGGGAACATCTTTCCTGGTGTCGACTAATAGTTCGACGCTGTGTTGTCGACATATTTTTGATTGACTTAATTAGGATGTCGCTCGTTCAGAGGTTTACTCATATAGGTGCGTATTTTTTCGTTCGTGATTTTATTCGTCACCCACCCTGATTTTATTAGCCATATTATACAATACTTAAAATCGCAGTCAAAAATACAAATGATAAGATTGGGGGAACTAGTCAGTGTGACAGTTACAAATATGACTAACACGGTAAGACGTCAGTTGGGTTTCAATTAAATAAATAAGCAAAGAAACAATCAAAACAAGCGAATACAGGGGAAGAAACCGGCTGACTGAAAAGAAAAATTTAAAACAAGAAAAGTTACCTAAAAAATCAGAAGTGAATGAGTGTTAATTACAAATCTAGACATAAAAGCAAAAGTAATATAAAAAAGCATTATATATCGGCATTATATATCAATTTGATTAAAAAAACTTTGGATGGTATTTTCTTTGGAAAATTATAAGTAACGAAATTGCCTGTAGTGATCTGCGATATTTTTGATATTCTGTTGCATACGAATGAAAGTATTCACGGCTATAAAAAAAATCATTACAATTCATAGCAACTCTCACTTGACTACTTGAGAGAAATACGTAAACTTCACTCAACTCCTGGAGTATAAAACTCCAGAAACTCCTACTCAGAGCGAGGAGTTCATAGATATGCATATGAGGCCATGCGGTTTGTATCAAGGTTCAGACCTTTATAGTCTAGATAGAGATGGTAACAATTTATACGTACGCGTTATAAAGAGCGCGAGAGAGAAGGGCGGGTATTGGCGTACAGGATTAAAGTTCCATGTTTACTCGCGGAAGATGTTAGTCAGTTTGGGATCCTGTGAGGTGGTCGATTTGAATTGGGCCTAAACCACTTTAAATAAATTAAGGGGGTTCCATTAAACAATTTCGAATTTAATTTTCAAAAACCGCACCAGGAGTTGCTGTCGGGCTGGGTCGCTTGGCAACTTCAAAGTGAATCGAGGAATTTCCGGAAGTTTAGCATTTGAAGGTGTAGTTGAAACTCGTGCTGTTATACGTTATGTTTTATCTATATTTTATGAACAAGTCACTATTAAATGGGACCTTATTCTATTTACTATTTTAATCTTTTAGCAAAGCATAAAGTTTTTTAATAAAGTTAAGAGTACATACTTACACAAAAATGCGTAAGTACCTATTGTAATATAAATATCTATTGTAACATTAACTTTTGGTAGTATATTGGCGAAATCGTGCTGGCTATGATGCTTATAGAAAAGGCATTCAGGGACGAAATGCCAAAAAATCTTTACAGGCCTTATAAAACTAAAAATAAAATTATACCGAAATATGGCATCTCCTGAGGTAAAATGTTCCGGGGGCAAAAGGACTCCCTGTTTAGATTTTCAGGTAAGAACTATTTAACTATTCCGGGGGAATACCACTGTAGGTTACAAAAATTAGGATACGATCTAAAAGGTTCACGTAGTTGATATTTACAAGGTGGTACCTCTACAGAGATATGGCCAGCGTTGGGAGAGACAGAACGTTTAGAACGTCTTACGACGTTGTCCGATGCCTAACTTCCACGTCCTTCTATCGTCCCATTGGCCATCTCTAAAATTTCTTGTACCCATTGCCTTGGTTACCCCTTCTTTCTATGTCTTTTTGTATCTTTCTTGTTTTTGTACGGTTTGGTGGTACCCACTGCATAATCTTTTTGGGAATCTTGTGTTTTACACGTCTTATTTCCTCATTTCGGACTTTTTTCCTGCGGAATACACCTAACGATCTTCTAAACACATCCATTTCTACAGCTTCTAATTTTTTCTGTTGTTCTCGGTTATTCGATAAGTTTCTGCTCCGTAAAGTAGGCTGCTTTTAATTAGTGTTTCATTAGGCAGCCGATTGTTCTTATAGCTTGTGTTACCCTTTTCTTTATTTCCTCATCGTCTTTTCCCATTTTATAGAAGATTACTCCTAGGTACGTGTATTCACTACAGGATGTGATTTCTTTATTATTCTCCACTTCGATATTAGATAACCCAACTACAATGAAGTTAGCAAATATATTTCTTTAATAAAATTATCGAGTAAACATAAAGAATATGGAAAAGAGTAATTTGTAGAGGGATACGAGATCAAATCAAAATATCTGGAAATCAAATAGTTATTTCTTTATTATTTCTATATATATATATATATATATATATATATATATATATATATATATATATATATATATATATATACATTGTACAGACTAATATTCATCTATTTAGAGAACTAATGAAGCTTTAGAAAAATATAAAGCGAAACGTCTTCGATAAACTTGAGTAGTTGATTTCTTTTTTTATTTTGCCAACCTGAATGACCGATTAAACCTCTAAATTCTGTAGTTGAATACTTTATTAATATATATATATATATATATATATATATATATATATATATATATATATATATATATATATATATATATATAATACTATTACAGGAATTAGAATTATTATTAAACTCAACAGTTTTCCTGGTTGAACCGCGTCGGTTATCATTGCGCCGAGCTTTCGACATCCTCTTCGATATCTTCTTCAGGGTTTCCGAGGTCTCAGTCTCCCGAGCCCCCAGACACTACTACACTGATCCCTAATCAATACGATACTGATCGATTTCCGGATTGGAAATTGAAACGTCAAAACAAATGTGAAATGTAATACCTGTTACAATAAATCGTGGTTTAATCCTATAATAATACAATATTTAAATAAAATTTAAACATGACGGCCTGCACTGATAGATACTTTTAGCTATGATACCCTTTTTGATCTAATTTTACGGGATATTGTTACTAATTATTATGTTAAAGATAACTTATAGAACAGCTTAGATGTAAAAATTTTAAAAATTTAAGTACATATGTACGTATATTAACGTCCTAAAAAAATATTTTGAACCCTCAATAGATAATAGCGACCATCACGGTTTTTTGAAAATAATAACAGAAGCATTATTTACATTATCGAATCAATCGAAAATTTTTTGTAGATACTCATAATATATAAATGGATATAACACTACGCTAAAAATGTATCACTAAAATTTATCACACCAATTTTTTCATTTGTTAAATTTTCAGTGCTACATTTTCCAATTATTTACCTTGTCGATCTAACTTGTTTTTAATGATATGAAAACGTTAATTGAATTCCTAAAGTACCGATTTTTTTATTTCTTTCCTGTTCAGATTCCGATGGCGCGGAAAGCGATGACAGATGCCTTTGCCGCGTTTTCTTTAGATCTTTTCCTCGTCGTCCGTTCTTCGTTCACCATTATCTTTCTATCAAAGAGAAGATGAAACCCAGTTTTTGACGCAATTACCCTAATTAAAATCGTCGCTCAATTCGTTTTACCGTTTCCCACAAGAAATTCAAAAGGGAAAATTATAATTGTGAAGGAAAGTGTCGCTTAGTCCCATGTCGATAGTCGTAGTAAAGTTGGGGTAAGCAATCCAATCATTTTACGCTTTCAACTATTCCGTAGGTTGCTAGTTTAATATTGTTCATTTCTAGTCAACAATAATGTTTACTTGGAGTAGTATTTATGGGTTCAAAAGAAATCAAGTAGATGAGAATTTAACAATTTTCTTGTCAATGGTAGATTGCATTTTTCCGTCAAGGCTAAAATTACTTATTAATAAATTTTTGTTTAGCGAAGTATTAAAGAAATGATAACGTAGAGTAGTAAAATTGGATTTCAGAATTGAAAGCCTTGGAAAGTAAGGTAAATAGCTTTTTACGATCAAGCTCATAGATGAGACTGCAAAAAATAAAGTGACATGTTTTATTTGCACACTTATCGAAGTAAATTATAAATCTAAATTGGGTAGGGCAAACAGTTTATTTTAAATAGCTATGTAATATGAATGGACATTATGGCATACCTCTTTGATAAACTTGAACATAATTCATTAATGAAATTATTTTTTGGATAGTACCTATAAGCGGTGAATATGTAAGAACTCCTTTTTCTTTCTCTATCTTCTTTATCCCTTTTCGGTATCGCACTTAGATTAATCATATTTTTTTCACCCATATTTACCATTTTTTTATATTTTCTTGAACAACTTTCATATCTTCTTTTGCTTTTTGCTTAATTTTTACCGTCTTTACTATATGCTGTATTCACTTTTTTCTCTTTCTACCTGTTTTTGTTTTTGTGAGATTTTTTGTTGCATGTATTTTTCTTGTTACTCTTTGGGGTTGCATTCGTATGAGGTATCGTTACCAGTTCATACCTTTGTTATTTTATGGTGATTACTTTGGTGATTGTTGAGTCCTTTAACCATGATAATTGTTTTTCAATCCTATTTTATTTTTTAACTGTCCTTCATATGTACATCGTCTCAATTACGTTTACCCTACTTTTGTGTCAAATTCTCACTTGCATGCAGTAACATTTCTGTCAGTATTTTTATTTTAGTCTATTGAATCAATTTTCTTTTTCCTTAACTTGGCTTGGAGGTAGTGCGTGGTATAATTTGTTAAATTATTTTTCTGTATTGTTATTTCTAAGTCTATCTTTCCATCGTTTGCAATTATACTTTCATGATATTTATACGTTGTAATTACTTTTAATCATGTTTCTTGCATTTTATATTTATTTCCTTAGTTTATTTTCCATCAATGGCCATCATATTACCTTTTTCCGCGTCAATTTCCGTATTTGGTTCTTCTATATGTTCTACCCGTATGATCATTACTTTATATTATAAATATTATAAAATTAGCATATATGAATAGCTCTGTATTGGCACAAGCTGACTTCATGGAGGTTTGTCTCCTTCCTTTCTTTCAGGTAATCCCGGTGAAGTTCAGCGAGGAATTTGCGGCCATTAATATACTCTCGTGAACTTTCAGCCTTACAATAACACTGGTCAACACATATTTTGCAATATGGAAATTTTTTGGTATTTCCAATATGTTTCTTCGGCATTCTAAAATCGAAATTAAAAAGAAAATATGTTTATTACCCACCAATATTGAGTAATCAGCAAGTATATCTTGAAATAGGTAGATATCAATATATATATATATATATATATATATATATATATATATATATATATATATATATATATAATATATATATATATATATATATATATAATATATATATAATGTCTTCGCAGGAGAAATATCCCAACAAGTTCAATCTATTTACAAAAATTTCTATTATATGCAAGACGTACATAGTTCATCCGATAATAGGTACTTATTGGCGTATGAAGTTAGTACATTTCCCATTCTCGTAGCGTACTTACGAAAAGTTTACTTAGTGAAACGTAAGCAAGTGTTAATGTTTTACATTATTATTGTAAATTTATATAAGCATACTATGACTGTCAATTACCAACAAAGTAAAATGCCTAGGCAGTGTGTAA
The DNA here is from genome assembly GCA_918026665.1 of Diabrotica balteata. Taxonomy (NCBI): domain Eukaryota; kingdom Metazoa; phylum Arthropoda; class Insecta; order Coleoptera; family Chrysomelidae; genus Diabrotica; species Diabrotica balteata. Next base: position 64,424,194 of record OU898278.1, read on the forward strand.
ATCAGGATAACAGTTTTTGTTATATGTGTGAGGAGTGAGGAGCTAAGTTTCGAATATATTTTTTGGTAAGACGTGTGTAACACTATTAACAGCTTGGTTAAAGGCTACAAAACTTTGAATGCGCTTTGCAGTACCAATGATATGGGAAGAACCGACATCCCATGTTCTAGATTGCTATTTTTGTCTTACGAAGATTCAGAGCATAGGACCGAAGTTCAAAAATACTGTGCAGTATCTCTATTTACTATCAGTTATATTTCGTGCTGTCGAACATAGCAAAAATCTTTCTATCCCATTCTTTTCTATTTGGGTGTGAATGAAGAAGTACTTGAAAGTTTCATCTGGTGATATACAATTAGAAGAGGAAATAGACAATGATCCACTATTTCAAAAACCAGAATGTTTCTCAAAATCCATTTAATTTCACAGGCTGAATTAAATAATTTAAGAGAGAGCTTTTAAAATAGTTGTGTCCAATTTTCTCTCCAATATAAAAGCTGACAATTACAAAGACCTTGTCACTAAATTATTTGCTTGCTAAAAAGAATTAAGATATGGGTTGTGTCTAAAAATTCACCTCCTGGATGCTCAAATTCATGACAAAAACATACTAAATATAATATATTCCTTACAATGCACAATTCTTCATCCAACTTCCGAACGTTTCAATTCCTGCCTCTCATTTCTATACTTTGCACACCTGTGTTTATGTTTTTTTTTTTTTTAAGTTATAAGTATTGCTAGGTCGGATAAGTCAATGTGTTTTTAAAAAAAATTTTGCAGGCACGAATTTTTTCCTCTTCTTTCGGAATTTTGTTTACTGTTTACACTACGTTGATATACAGTGCTACTGAATTTTTGCCAAAAAAATATAATCTTGCTGTTTATAAATGTCTATGATTAAAATAGTAGAATATATTAGAATAATAATAAAATTAATCAGTTTATCTCCCAAACTACAGTTTATGTTACTAAATTAGTGTAGAATAAATCATTATATCTTTTAAAATATCGCTTAAAAATTCTGTTATAAAATCACCCAAACTGAATTATCGACACCTAGTTCTGTTTTAGTTGGCATTTAAATTATTTTCTGGGATACATGACGCGTAACCTTTCACCTCTAATAATTTTAAGAAGCGACTGGCGCATTGCGTAATATATCTGTTTTCTGTTAAGCAAAGTGGTGACTCCAGCAATATTCAAACTGGCTCAACACCATTAACGGATAAAATGCGTTAGGCTTTCACGGCCATCGTCTAACTTGTTAATTGCTATTGCTAATTAGCAATTAACAACGTTTCTAGAAGAAACGACGAAAAAAAGGCATGTATAGGCAAAGCGTTCTTGCCCTATATATCGGGGTTAACAGCCAGAATTGGGCGAATACTTGCCAATGACCAAATACTTTAAACAGTCCCGTCAATTATATGATCCTCCTTCAAATAGTGAGCTTCTTAAAATGTACTTTAAGTATTTTGTCCTCTTCAGGCTGAGATTCTTTCGAACCTTCAGTTTTTTCTACCAAATTAGACAGCATTTTTGTGTCAAACAAATATCTTCTGACGACGAAATCTCTCTTGGCAATTGAGAACTTTATATTAAGCTGTTACTTACGCAGGGTTTACTAGTTTCAAAGGATGATCATTTGCACCACCCATTTCTCAAATACAAGAAACAAAGTTCTCTAGTCTTAATTGAACCTCGAAGTTAAATTATGGCCAACGTTGTATTTTGCTTGTAGATTAGAAAGTAACTCTTTCCGAGATCTACTAGTAAGCAATATCCCTTTTTAAAATGGAATAAGTTATTTTTATTTACCAACGCGCATTGAATTGACCATTTTTGAGATTTCATCCAGTAGACGTGACTGCTCATCTAAATCTGTACTATATGCAATTTCGTATTGGAGAATTGGCAACGAACTTACATCGAAAATTTAATAGATCAAACCAATCATTAAATAGATGAACAATTACAGTAGCTTTTTTCCAGTAACTATGTTTTGGCATAAGTCCATTTTCTCCAGCGTAACTAATAGCGTTTGCTACAGAATTTGACAATAATTGAACTGCAGGTCTCAATCTTTGCCTTTTAAACAGAAATGATGTAGTGTCAATTTATGAGCAATTGTCAATTCTGAAGTTGATATATTTAGTAGCACTTCAAAGTAATCCTTGTTGATTATTTTATTGTTAATAATAAAATCATGATTAATTGATGATTTCGGCCAAGTTTAATCAAATGTAGAGGATCTAGAAAAACAAATATATTTAAAGACATCACAGGGGTGATTAATTTGCAAAAACAATTCATTTACCGCACGATGCACAAATGCATCTACCGGGACAGGGAATCCTACATCTCGAACACCGTAGTACCCTGTACTGTTGCTTCGCAGGTGACCTCAGCTGCGTCGGAGTACACATCTCTATTCTCTGAGTAGCATACCGGTATTTGTGTATCGTGAGTTTAACATAAAAATAGGAAAAGAAAAAAAAAAGAATTTTTTTTGATACCATTATCTCAAAAATCAATTTGAATTTATGCCGGTTTGATTTCACAGCGACGCTATCTACGCTTCCTTTAATACTCCTTTTGTCTCTCCATGGTACACATCTACAAATATTTCCACATTGTGCTGTCTACATAAACCTACGTTGGTAAAACTATTACTTTTAAAAATCATATCACCATAATACAGTTACTATCTTATTTATTAACTCCGTTTTCTTCTATTAAGTGTCCATTTTTCTCTGTAAAAGTTTGTTGCCATTATACAGTCCATTATGGCCGTGGCGTGTTCAAGATATTTCTTACATTCTTCTCTTTTACAACACGTCGTCTTCACATGGCAACACCTAGTAATAAAGTGTTGTTATTGAGTTGTTACTCAATCATCCATATCTCGAAGTTATTACATACCCAATGTATATATAAAGAACCAAACATGTAATGACGAAGAAATCGTTAATTTTGTAATTTCATTATCAATATATTTACCGAAATTAATGTCGTAATAAAAATTACCTACCTGTAAATTTATTTTGCTGAGTTTGTAATAGCTAAGAGCAACAACCTAACAGAAAGGAATTCAACTTTTTATCAGAATGCGAAGCATTTAACTTATCTTACTAAACATAGTTAAAAGTTTGCCAATAGATCCCTCTCTCTCTTACTATAAAATGAATTCACAAGAGGCAGGTAGCCATAGATAGTCTAAAACGCAGACTGACAACGGTGTCGGGAAGGAAACACTAGAGAAAGACAGCAAGAGAAAACTAGAATAAGAGAGAAGATTTAAGCGTTAATTCAGAACTGGACTGGTTTTTAATCGAAAATTTAGACAATATTTTTAGGTTATAACTGAAAAATTATAGTAAACAGTGACGTAGAACCCATATTGACAATAGTTAATAAATTTTTTTAATAAACATTCACATTTCGATGAGCGGTTAAGTTATTACTATATTCTTCTTTTTGTCTAGCAGTGCTACAAGGACACGTTGATATTTTGATTTAAATATATATATATATATATAATATATATATATATATATATATATATATATATATATATATATATATATAATATTTAATATATATATGTATTTTTTTTTTATGAACTGACTGAACGTTATTGAGACATAAGTGCTAAATCGCTTAATTGTTGTTCAGTGATTATGCCAATGAAAAAGGTCTTTGTATTCTTGGTTGATCAATTAACAATAATCCAATATTACATATCTAATGATGTAAATAGTGAAGTGTGCTTATATTCGTCCTTTGACTGGTCTCTTTAGTGTCACGTTTCAAGGTCGGTAATTATGTTTGATTTATAGGTGTAAAATATTGGAATTTTATATTTATATGAAATTTGAAATTTTTCGGTATACAGTTATGTATGCTTTTTTTAGGTTTATTAAAAAGGATTTATATAACCTGGTGATGAGTCTTTGATTTTAAGTACTTTAAGAAATACCTACTATAGAGGGTCACAAGTAATGATAAATATGAAAATGTCAAAAACCCTACGAATCTTAGAAAATAATAATTATACTGCACCAACGTTTTTCACGCATGAATGTACAAACATTACCTAAAATGGTGGAATCAATAAATTTGGTAATATGGAAAACCAAATAGGCACTTTTTTAAATCTCCGGAATCCGGCAACTGGCAATATACTGTATTCGACACACATAAAAACGAAAAAGAGTACGGATGATTCGAATCTGTGCGAGTAGGGCATAATTAATTTTCATTAGCTTTACGTAAGCATTTATCTAAAGGTGCCTATCTACTAGTAATGTTGTAACGTAGTAAGATGGTTAATAAAACGCAATATACAGCAGTCATGGTTTAAGTACGAGTAACTGTGTTTTTTTTATCTTTTTACAAACAAGTCTCCCTTTTTGTGTCACTTCTTCAAGCGATACGGGGACTTATATCCGAATACAAAAAAAGTTGACAAACACAAATCTCACAATACGAGGTTTTAGGTCCTGCACCGGCCCAATTTTCACACCCATTGCAATTGTTTTGCAACTAAACTCATTAAAGGGGACTCAGAAAAGAAACTTATCGCGGGTTCTTTTCACCGATCTGATAGCAGCTTATGGCATAATGAGGCACAATGTATTGATCCATAATAAGTCACGATGCAATGTTCTACCAAACGTAGCCTTAGTTATTACTAGACCCTAGAAAGAAACCCTAGGGGACACAATTGAGGTGAAAAAACCAAAAAAATAGCATCCTACAGTGAAGCGTTTTAGCAAATAGTTTAAAATGTTTTTCAATAGATATTACTCACAGGATTACCTAAAGACCAACCCTTCAAAAATCCATGTACCTGATTTTTTACATTCGGATAATAGAATCTAAGCAAAAACTTTAGAATCACATTCCGTGCAATGGGAATATATTAGAATACACAGGTCAATCTAAATATCTTAATGTGTCTCTTCAACCTTGGCCCTTTACCTACAAAAACATATAAGAACAGTGTAATTTAATAATAAAAAAAAGCTAACTAGAAGCCAACGTCCCTGTGCAATTGAATGCATGTCTTGGAGTGTTAAGAACAACGATACAGGTACTGTGTTTTTCGACTACTGAATATGTGTGCTCCATTTGGAACAGAGCTGCTATAACCAAATAACTACATACCAGGTTAAATGAGACATGCAGAATAGTAACGAAATGTATGAAACTCACAAATCTATATAAAGCAGTACAGATCGAACAATCTGCAGAAATGGGACAGAACAAGTAGAGAAACCAAATATATTGAAGGCGAGTAGCATGCTCTATACAGAGATCAAGCACCACTAACAATATAGAAATCCAAGAAAAGCTTCCAGGGAACAATGAAGGTTGAACTGCCTGAAAATTTCCCTCTTTCTCAGTTTCGATGGACTTTAAATTATATAGTTTAAAACGTGGAAATCCATTAATAGTTTAATAAAGGGGTAGCTCCAGTAAAATTAACTATGGTAAAGTACGAAAAAAAGAAAAATGATATTTAGCTGTGACTGTGGAAAAAAAACCATTTTTCATGTAAAACTAATTTGTTTAATTAGCATTTTGAGAACGATTTCTAAAGTGGAAATCGAAACGTCAAAATAACCGTTTTTTCAACGAAAGTTGTGGTTAATTTCCGTTAAGCTAGTATATGATATTAAAATGTAAAAAAAGAAAGTAGGTAACTTCCGAACAAAAGATAGATATGCGATGAAACAGTTTAAAATCTTAAATGGAAAAGAAAGCTGATGCCTAGAAATATAATAGAGAAGCAAAGTGAAATGTAAAAGAAACTACATCATAAAAAAATTTAAAAATGTCCTCCTCCGATTACGAGACGATAATACTTAGACAAAAGAAAGAAAGAAATTTATTATCATTTGTACCAAGATTTAAAGATTAAAAAGACGGCATTTATTCTTTTGTATTCCAATATTTAGGATCTCTATATGTTTCATAACATACAAATATCTTTTTCATTGAATATGTAATATGAAAAATTGATTTACTTTATAAAGATTTTGTTGAGCCCGGGCCTGATTCCATTTCTAAGTCCGTAGGTATTTCCTACTTCAAAGGAGGACCGAAACATCGAGAGCGCGGCCCCATACAGCTCCCTGGGGCATTCACAAAATCGATAAGCGACACCCAAGTCTGCCAACGTACACGGTCGGTACCGTTCGAGTTTTCCCCTAAATTTTCGGCACCCAGCGGCGCACCCACAATATTTTCTTTAATTCTTTATAATAACCCCAGAAATGAACGATAAATCAGAGAGAAAGTATGGTATTATACCCTTAATTATAGTAGAATAAATTTAGGTTAATCAATTATGCACAAAACATACATTGGTAATATGTTATATCTATCAACATTTAAGGTAGACATTTTTTATGATAAAGATTATATTTTTTAAACGTTTTTTAAAGCTTGCAATTGGATTCAAGTCCATTTGTCATAGAGTGTTGATTATAGTAACTGTATAGATTAATTTAATCTAATCTAATATAAAGAATTTAATCACCTCATTGTGTATCGTTTTATTGTAGTAATATATATATATATATATATATATATATATATATATATATATATATATATATATATATATATATATATTTATATTGTACCGTTTTTAAATAAAACGTGCGGTTCGAATTTATATAAATGTATTTATTTATAACTTTACAGTTCGGTACTATCTTATCAACTAAACTAACTCCTAACATCGTTACATATATATATATACATATATATATATATATATATATATATATATATATATATATCAAAATTACTATGTTCTAGAACATTCCCACCTCTAATTCTAATTCAGTCAAATACGTGACGGATTGTTCTCTTGCGTTCGAGAGATCTAAGGATGGTTCACGATGCCTAATATGCTTCGAGATACAACCGTTACACGGGTCACGCTGAATGTATGTTCGCACAATATATTGTATATATATATATATATATATATATATATATATATATATATATATATATATATATATATATAATTCTTTGGAGGGTAACTTTCGGGAAAGCGTCAAAAACAAGGATCAGCTAGAGATGGTATAAGCCAGCTTGGTGTAGAACTTTATTCTATATGTGAAATTTTCGGTGATATGTTGTCACCTTCATCAGCACCTAAATGGAAAACCTATTATAGTACAGTGGTGGAAATCAACATTTAAAAAACCTACATTGAAAATGTTCAGTTGGTCCTAGTTGTAAAAAACACTGTCACAAACATGTTAAAAATATTAAAAAATACATTTAAAATTTTGAATAAAAACATTACAAACAACAGGGTAGTTTTTCAAATACAAACACAACAAAAAATCTAAAATTTACAACCTACAAAAACTACAAATAGAAAAGAAGAATTAATCTAAAGAAATTACAAATTTCTATTTGTAGTTTTTGTAGGTTGTAAATTTTAGATTTTTTGTTGTGTTTGTATTTGAAAAACTACCCTGTTGTTTGTAATGTTTTTATTCAAAATTTTAAATGTATTTTTTAATATTTTTAACATGTTTGTGACAGTGTTTTTTACAACTAGGACCAACTGAACATTTTCAATGTAGGTTTTTAAATGTTGATTTCCACCACTGTACTATAATAGGTTTTCCATTTAGGTGCTGATGAAGGTGACAACATATCACCGAAAATTTCACATATAGAATAAAGTTCTACACCAAGCTGGCTTATACCATCTCTAGCTGATCCTTGTTTTGACGCTTTCCCGAAAGTTACCCTCCAAAGAATTGTATTCTTAGCGTCGTTACACACACTCTATTTATATATATATATATATATATATATATATATATATATATATAAACATTTTCCATTGACTCTCTAGTCTCTTCGTCCACCAATTTATTAAGAGCGTAGGCGCACAATTTCGGGCCAATGCATTTTAAATGCATTCATTTTTTTCGAATCCTGAGAAAACTAATAAATATTTTTGAAAAATTTAAACGCAGAATGAAAGATTACATTATTACCGAGGGCCGAAAGTCCCTGAAAACTTCTATAATGTTTATTTTAATAAGTTATAGGGGTGAAAAAGAAGAGAAAATTTAGTGTGATTTTTAATCTCAAATATCTCATTCAAAAAAACTTTTTGTTTATTCTAAGGGACTTTCGGCCCTCGGTAATAATATATTCTTTCATTCTGCATTTAAATTTTTCAAAAATATTTGTTAGTTTTTTCAGGATTCGAAAAAAACGAACACCATGTCCGTGGTAATATTTTCCAAATCGAACATTCGCTATCTTTGTCATACAACGCACTCAGTCGAACTGAAAGTGGTGACAAGGCTACTAAATATTTGCACGGCTTCAGGAATATTTTGTGTTGCTTATTAAATAATATTGATAATTTATTTGATAAATAATTGATTTAAGACATGAAATTAATAAAAAATTATTTATTGTTTATTATTTATGGAAGATCTAAGTATTTTATGTCATGAAAGTTCAAATAAAAGTATTATTTTATAAGAGTTTGTTTCCATAATCGTAAATGCGAGTTTAGCAATAAACTGAAGTGTCCATGGTGTAGATATGAAAAGCTATGAAGGTGGCGCATGACAATATCTTGAGTGAATTATTAAATTTTGACATCATATTATAATAAAGATGATTGTAAGAGTTTATAATTAAAGGTTTTGCTTTTCATGAAGAGGTTTAATGCTTTTTTTTGTCTCGAAGAAAAATAATGAAATGGTATTTTCGGCTACACATCTACATATTTTTTGTTTATTTTTTAGAGTATAAAGATTAAAACACTGGGGAAAAAACATTCATTGTTTATTTACAATATTTATCTTTAACTATATCAATGACATTTAAGACTTAAAACTAAAATTGTTTGTCTATTTATATAGCAGAGAGTGGTTACATAGGCCTCTAAAAATACATAGTATCTAGGTACATTGAAAGTAACATAAAAACTAAATTAAAAAATATTTATGTTAATTGTAATAAATATTCTCTGCAATAAGATCCTATTAATCATAATTAATAACTTATCATTATTGGATTATTTCAAAAGTGTGTTTCCTGGATTGTTTTATATGCTTTTTATTACCCTAAGAAATTACATATTTATAAATGAGCGTTTACAAGAGGTTAAGAAAAACATCTGTTCTTGAAATGTTTGGGTGTCGAAGCCGTTCTAAGAAAACGTCTCAACTCTCAAAACAGATGTATTACCGAAAGTGTTCCAAGCCAAATTTGCTGATAATATAACTAAATAGAAATGTACAGGCAATTTTAAAATTATTTTGAAATATACCAGGGGTCTCATAAAGCAGACGTATCAAATGTGTGTTTGTTTTTATGAAACTCCCGTATTTTATTTAATTTTTTATACCTTAATATTATAGTTCCGGAGGTATTTCGATTTTTCTTAAATTGTAGGACATTAAAAAAAATAATAACTCCGAAACCAATTAATTTAGCCAAACAATATTTTAATAGTGGGTACAAGCGTAATAATAGAAAATACCAACGTATATAAAGTTATATGCAAATACACAGGGTGTCAGTTATTTACAATTATTATTTTATTATTTGTTATATCACAATTATTTCACAATTAAATTTTGTTTTTTTAGTTGTATTAATTTTTTTAATATTTTTTTCTTAATTAGAATACGTTGTATATGAACGTATATGACTATAGTTTACTTTTTTTTCTCGTTTAAAAAATATTTAGGATCTCTTAAGCACAGAATTTTATCTGGTGTGCATAGACAAATTAACCCGCTTTAATTTATTTACGGCAATTACGACAATGTTCTAAAAATTGTTTACTTTCTGGAGAAATCTACATACAGAATCCCCGATTCCTATTATACAGTAATAATGTAATTTAAAATAAAAAAAAATTTATACAATGAGCCGGCATTATAAAACTATGTAATCACATACAAATAAAATATAAGTATTGTAATAGATGGAAAATGTAAAAATAGAAAACAAAAAATATAAACACTCAACCTTACTTTTCGTCAATTATTTCTTGTATTAATAGAGGAAGATAATTGTTAAAATAAAATTCTCTTAATTTTTTTACCATTTGCTCCCATAATTGCTCATCTTTTTCGATAAGCTGGAAGATCAATCCTTTCGGGGTCCACACGCAAAAGTAACAAAAGTTTTTATTTGCTACAAATAACTGCCCTTGAATTTGATAGTAATATGCATGATTTTTCTTTAAAATATATCTATCATCTTCCACTTCCATATACTTTAGTATCTTCCTATCTATTGCATCTTTAGGACATAAATCTTTTGCTGAAATTGGACACTTAATTTCGACAATCATATTATTACCTATAAGCCCATCAGGTGTTGCAGCTAAAAAAGGATATTCCTGATGAACATACATTCCTGATGGGCAAATATCTAACGCAAGCATTTCGCTTAATTCCTGTAATGCAATGGATTCTTTTTCTATTCCATAGGCTGTGAATTTGTTTCCTTTAAAAGCATTTAAAATAATATCTTTGGCAACCTTTCTTTTGTCGGTTGTTAGCTTTAATTTACAAATTCGACCAAAATTCGAGGCTGTTAGACGTTTCCTTCTTTCTGAATACCATTCACTTGAATTCCGTTGAGTTATTGTATTATTGAATAATTGAATACATTCCTCATTATTCTTACGAAGTTCCGATAGAAATTTTTCTTTAATTTTCTCTAATTCGTCACGATCAATTTCTAATGTTTTTTGTGCTTGTGGCCCATAATCTTCATCTGTAGCATGAATTTTTTTTATATGTTTTTTTGATTTTTGCAAATTTTTGTTATATAATTTTCTTCGCAATGTATTTTTCGTGCACACTGAAATATATTTTTTTGTATATACGCCAGGACTTCTTCCTGTGATGCTTTTGTGAAGGGCTTGGTAATAATGACCTTTAGAGTTGTACGACAAAGCTGCAGCGTGGCATCTCATTTCATAGGACCCCCGAGAGCTATAATTTATTCTTTTACCTCCTAGAAACTTTGCTATTACATTATTATACTGTTCAGCAAAATTGTTACTCATATTTTTTATAAGACTATTTGCATGGAATTTTAATCTTGCTGCACATGAGCTAATATCTTTCAAGAGGCTGCATTCTTTCATTGGTATTGTATAATCTGTTTCTGATGATTTTCTGTGACAGAAATAATCTGCGCAATTCGAATGATTTCCAAATACATGAAGATGGCTATTAGATATATCGTTTTTTAAAAACTTTATTTTTAATTCGCTTGGTTTATCTGACTGTCGATGGTATTCAGTTGCTTTTGTAATAGCCGTTCTTAATCTTAATATGTTATTTTTTAAAAGATTTCGTAAGAAAATTGGTACCAGTTTTCCATCGGAACTATATCGTTTTGTTGATAACTCTTTTAATCTTGTACAATAGTTTCTTAGGAGGTGGTTACGACATTCAATTTTTTCAACAACATTATTACCATATGGTCTATTTTCTAAAATTTTTTGATGAACACTACTATCTCCATCACCTATTAAAAATTTGTAAATAATTCCGTGCATGTATTTACTACATTTAAATCCATCTAGTATTATTTGACTTTCCATTGCAGTCGAAGCTTTTGTCCAATTTTTATAACACACGTGTTCTTTATCTTCTCCGTATAATTTACAGTAGGAACAGTATTTGTTCCTAACTCCAAGATACAGAATCTTTTGGGTTCTGTAACCAATAATGGCTGCAGCTCCAGAATTGGCGTTATAATTTGTTTTATATGATCTTTTTGACCAAGAGCAGTCCGCAACAACAGTTATAAAAGGATAGCCATCTTCATTAATATCTCCATGCTCTTTTGCTAATTTGATTTCTTCTTGACCAGCCTCAAGCATTGATGTCCAAGAACTTTCATGGTATAAGTCAATTAGATCATTTTGAATTGATAAAAAATATTTTTTTGGTAGTGGTGGGATATTTAAATTGGACGTTAATTCAGTTAGTTGTGTGTATCCTCCACCAATACTAACTATTCCAGTTATTGCTGCAGAATTGACGTTGAGGGATGGTTGTTTACATTTTTCAGTTTCTACTTCATGTTTCACGCGACACATTGGGCAAAAGAGAGTGAATTTAGAATAAAATCCTTTTCGCTTTTCACTAGACACCGTAATATCTTCCGAAGAGCAATTAAACAATCCGTGATGAGGGAATTGCAGTATTTGTCTAATAAAATATTGCACATCTACAATTCTTCTTCCTTGTAATATGAAATCTGAAGTTTGTCTAAAAGATATACAAATTATTTATTTATGTTTAAAAGTTTACTGCACTTTAAATACATTTTATATTTGGTAAAAAAAACTTACGTAGTAGCTGAATCTTCCTTTATTATGTTCTCCTCGGCAGATTCTTCGAAATTACGGGATTGACTGTTAAAAATCGGATTAATTTCATGTTAAAAAAATTAAAAGTATGGCTTACTTAATAACTATCTCTGCTACTTCTTCAGCCGCCTCTCCAGAATACCGTGCTCGTCTATAAGAGTAAAAATTAAATATCTTTAAAAAAAAATTAATGTATTACTTACTTAGTACCCACAGTTTCCCCTTCGACGAACTCTCCATTCATTTCTGGATAACTAGTGGATCGTCTGCAATAGTGAAATTAAATAATTACATAAATAAGCGGTAAAAGAATGACTTACTTATTGAAAATCTCTTATTGGTTTTTCTTATCGTTGAAATATTTCGAATATTCATTTTGAGCCATCTATCGCTGTATATACGGTGTGGAAACCACTATGAAATAAAATTGTTTGTGTCCTTATTATAGAAAGTAATAAAAAAAATCTTGGATACGCTAACTTTTAAATTTAAGTGGGCGCTTTTTAAACATAAATTTAAATGTACAGGGTGATCCACGCAAGTCTGGCATAGCCCATAATCCTTATTTTTAATGAAACACCCTGTATATTTTTAAAAGATTTTTAACAATCTGATTTCAACGAACTATATCATGTAGGGTAGTGTCATTACATTGGGGAAAATTTCTATTTAGTAACCGTGTTAAAATTTGTAGATGGTAATTTGACAGCGAAAAAATATTTAAACGTACCTACTAATAGACGATCTTCCTCAGTTGGCTAACTTATATCCCAATCCAATAGATCCGACCCTACTGCATGAAACTGTCTGGTTCCAGCAGGACGGTGCAACACCCCAGTATGCTTTAATGGTAAGAAATTACTTAAAATGGATTGGTCGAAGGATATGCAACACCATCAACTAGCATTGAAGACCTCAAAGAAATGATAACTACAGAAATACGGAATATTTGACCTCAAACTTTAAACAAAGTCCGGGATGAGTTTTATAGGAGACTGTGTTATTGCCAACAACAAGGTGGAGAACATTTTGAGCATTTATTTTAATGTAATCCAATCAATTACCGCGGGTATTCTCTGAATTAATTGTGTTGAAGAAAATTATACTTAATTTCAATATTTCACCTTGTATTATTCATAATAGACCCTACGTGATATAGTTCGTTGAAATCAGGTTGTTAAGGAGCTTTTAAAAACATAAAAATATACAGGGTGTTTCGTTTAAAATACAGATTATGGACTATGCCAAACTTGCGTGGATTACCCTGTACATTCAAATTTATGTTTAAAAAGTGCACATTTAAATTTAAAAGTTTAGGTATCTCAACGTTTTTGATTATTTTCTAAAATAAGGACTCAAACAATTTTATTCCATAAGTGGTTTCCACACTGTATAATACTACCAAGCGTGTACGATCGAGGCTATACAGGCTTGCGTCGCTTAAAAAGCTTTGTTTTAAATTTACAATTGTTTTTAGCAAGGTAGAAACCACTTATTCTTGTCAAAATATTCTTAAATATACGTAAAGGTTTAAAAATTATACAGCTTTTTGTAGAATTGTAATTCATTTTAGTAGTAGATTTTTAGAAAAAAAATCCTAAAAATAACTAATTCAGTCATTTAATTAACAAAAAATTAACAGGAAAGCAAAACTATTTACTTCGATGAGATACGTCTAAAAAAATTTTAATCAAAGCGATTTGAGAACGTTATTTGTTAATAACAATTTCCGGCCCAATTGGAATAATTAAAAAAAAATACATTTTAACTTAACAAAAAAAATATAGATACAACCCACAAAAACCAAACAGATACTTTATTCCTTTAAACGAAAATAAAATTTAATGAAATCGATGTCAATCAATCGATTCGTAAACCAAGAACTTGGTTTACTGATCGATTTTATAGATGATATTTTCACTATATATTTACAAATAAGAAAGAAAGTAATTAATTTAATTTATGTAAAAAGTACTTACTTCAATTGAGCTAACCGTCTATTTCTTCGTTTAACACTAACACATTTTTTGTAATAACGTCCCATATTTTAACTTATGCAAATAAAATAAATAAAGTCTTTATGAATTAATTGAGCAATCACTATACAACGCAGTTCTTCACAGATACTTATACACGTGCTAAGCCGATTCTGGATACACTAGATACCGACAGTTTTAAAGCTTTCATACCAGTGAGAGTTCTACTACACGTATTTGCTGTGTGAAGAAAGATAAAATAGGGATAGGAGCGACAGTGTCGATTCGGTCCATTTAAAATTTGAGCCTACGCTCTTAAAGATAATTCCTGCGTGGCCTTTAATCAAAATAGAAGAATACCAATGTCTTTTACCTGAAATCAATTAGCTGTTTTTTTTTTAAACAGATAATGAGGTAGATTTGCTTTCGATCAAAACAATGGTTTTAATTGCTTATAGGAGGTATTTACTTTACAATTTACTTTAAGGAGGCATCGGTCAAGACATGGAAACAGAAAGCGGATTAATTAAAAACGTTGATCAGTACGAATATCTCGGAGTTACACTAAGCGAAGACGGGAGAGACGACAAAGATATAACAAGAAAAATAGGAAAAGGAAAAAACATGATAAAAACACTACATCCGATCCTGTGGAATAAAACTTTAACTAAGAAAACAAAGAAAAATATATATCAAGCTATGATTCAGCCGGTGCTGACGTATGGGTCAGAAGTGTGGGTCTTTAACAATAATATGTCACAAAAACTCCTCTCAACGGAAATGATGTACTGGAGAAGATGTTCCGGCTTAACTTTGTTTGACCACATAAGAAATGAAAACATAAGAGAGAGAATAAAAGTAAAGAACACAATAATGGATACGATAGCCGAAAAACAATTAAAATGGTATGGACACCTGAGACGAATGAACTAAGAAAGGATACCACGAAAGGTTTGGAACTGGAGACCTACACAGAGAAATAAAAGTAGAAGGCCAAGAAAGAAATGTATATCCAATATTCATATAGAAAAGGAAAATAGAGGTCTTCAAGAAGGAGACTGGGCCGATAAAAAATTATGGCGATTGGGATGCGAGAAGCGACAAAATTAAAGTTGCAAACACTCGCTATATATATATATATATATATATATATATATATATATATATATATATATATATATATATATATAATTTACTTTAATAAAAGACGATTTGAATCAATTTCCCGCTTTAATTACGATTTTTTTTCTAATAGGGGTAGTTTTCGCGCCTGAAAAGTAATGACCATCCAACGACACAAAGCCCAAAAGTGAAATGAAGGGTAAGTAGAATCTAAATCCAAATTTTCATGCAATTCGGTGGTGACATTAAAAATTATACAGTTTCGCTGTATTCCACGTTAATTTACTAAAGTAAGAGAAAATACCTGTAATACGAAATTTATCCACATGATGACGGTTAGAGACATAGAATGCACTTCCTGGTTCGTTCTAATTTTTTCAGCCATCGCATAGATTTTCTTACCATTTTACAATTTTTTAAGTGAGACTTCAGAATTACCTTATTTAAAATAATATTTTAGACAGAAAAATTAGCTATTATGTTAGAATAGTTTGTTTGCATTTATATTCAATTTGTGTTATTTACTATAGTTCGAAATTTAAAAGATGCCAATATTATCATCTTCTTCTGTGCGTATTGATATGTGCGGAATTGTGGTCTTTGAATAAAAATTAGAGGTTCTGAAGACTGCTAAAACAATAGGGGATAAATGTAAGATCCCAAACGAATTTTAATTGTCTCTAACTGTATGCCATATACTGTCTAGAAGCAGATTAATATCAACAGCAGAACCGCATAATACACAAACGTATTCAATTATTTGTTTGTAAATCTGTAGCTGTATGTATATGTAAATGTATGATCTGTAAAGTATAAGGGAGAATATATTTTTTTAATTGTAATCTGATTTACATGTTTTTTTATTTTACTTTTTGGTTTAGAACAATTTCTAGGAATTTAAAGTACTTTACAGCAGGAGTTATTTTATTGCACAATGTAATTATATTGTTTAAAGTCAAACGTGACGAGTAAAAAACATTAGTGGAGGTCATTTTAAAGGGATGCTCGTTTAACCAAATCTGGAGTGAATCTATTATGTATCTCAGACCTGGTACACACTCATTAACAGATTTTGTATATACATACATCGTCTACGCATTGAATGGTTTTTATCAAAACGATCAAGATAGGTATAAATATTAAATATCAGGGGAATCTTTCTAAAATAACGACATATTACAAAAAGCAGTCAGCAAGCACCAACAAAGGTCAACTGAGCGAGTAGAAGTGAGGATACAGTGAGGAAAAGTACCTGTTGAAGAAAGGGCGCTGCCCAAAAGCGGTTCGACAGCAGACGTTAAAATAACAAAAATTCATGTAGTTGTACACAAAAGATACCATGATCCCATTATCTATATTCTGCAAAGAAGCGGTCAAGAAGAAAAGATAGACTTGATTAGAAGAAGCATGAAAGAACAAATATGAAACACTGCATCGAATAACATATAGACAAAAAAATGAAACAAGATGAAAGTGCGACAAAAAAAAAACATAACGTTAATAAAAAATCATATAAATAAACTCATATATCAGGACTCCAATTATAAAAATTTGACGAACTCTTTCATTTGTTTACACTTTTTCCCGGTATATAACTTCTTAAATACAACTTTAATAGCCAAATCCAAAGACATACTGTTCCCCTCTCAAACTTCTACAATCTGATGGTTCAAAGCAGCGGACTTCAGAAATACACATAGCGTTAAATCCTTACATCAACCTCTAGCACCGCTAAATTCATATTCTCCCTTCTCGTGTTCAAGAACTAATCGCTATTTCTAATATTGAAAGACATGCGGTCAAGAGTTTGTCGGAGTTAATTGGAAGAGCATCCGGCTAATGCCTAGATTCCTATAGCTTCTTATTATGTAGTGAAACTACAGGAAACAATTTTAAAGATGAAAATAAAAACAAAAAGGGTTTCTTTTTGTTAAATGAGTTTTTAATTTAAGTAATAAACGTTAAAAGCATGGATAATATTGAAAAAACTTTGCAATAATGGAGCAGGGCTTTACAATAGACAAAGCCATGTCTACTGAAAATTATTATGTGCTCCACATTTGCATTGTCGCACTAAGTTTTTAGTATAAGATTTGCTGGAATGTTTACTTGTGCAAATCGAAAGCGTTTTTCGTAAATAATTGTTTCATGTACTACTTGGTTTTAACGTATTATCTGTAATGTAAATGCATTATTTATAAAAAATTTCTCACCGATATAGATTTTTTTTATTTAATGTAACTTCTTTCAACCTTTGTATATATAGCACACCACAAAATATACACTTCGGCAAGTTCTGTATTACTAATAAAATCTCAAATTTAATAAGCTATCCAAACATGTAGCTAAATCCCAATTATTGCGAAAGTTATGGCTGAGGAATTTATTGGCCAAAATCAGAGGGCAAAAAGTCTATATTCTGTTGTACAGATTTAACTTTTAGCTCTATTCGCCGTTATTACATTTTCTGGTGTCTGCAAAGTTTTAGTGAGTTCTGCAAGAAAACGTTTGAAATAATTTAGATCAAAAAAATATTAATACGCTCTGTGCATTCTTGAATTTTTGAATACGTATAATGGAATCGAGCAATCTCATCTAAACTTCTTTAACATTTTTACTTCGTTATGGTGATATTGTGAAACTTTAATGAAAATTTTAATAATAACCAACTCTTTAAAGAGTTTAAAACAAACCCTTTGAATATGAACAGTTAAACATCTTCATTGCGGTTTATAATCATGGAAATCTTTTTGCATCACAAAGTTTTACCCTATTTAAATTTAAGTGTAGTGGTAGTAGCATTTTCTATTTCATTGTCGTTTGTGGTTTTTAGAGTTGTGTATTATTATAAAGGTTTATCACAATATTTTTCTGTAAGCAGTTTAATAAAGTTTTATTTGACTTATAGAAGTTCTAAGAGAAGTCCTATTTCCTTGTCGAAATCTTCATAATTTATCATCTGAAAGCATTACTAGTGTTTGTTTTATTATTTTATATAATCATAGTACTTGTTTTATCTTAGCGACTTGGTCACTAAATCAAAATTAACAACATTGTTCTTTCTTAACAACATCTAAAAAATAAAATAGTGAAATAAAGATACGAAAACTATAATACCTTGACCAGGTGATGAAAGGGACAAAATACCAGATTCTGCAGAATATCATGCAGGAAAATATTTTAGCAAAGCATAACGTTAGAATGGGACAAATGTCATAGCTGCACAATCTCATAGACCCGTTTAAATAAATTTAACCAGTTTTTTCGAACAGTAGTGAACACAGTTAAAAAAATCATGATGAATGCTAACCTTCCAAAGAAGACGGCACCTTAAAAACAAGAAGAAAACATCAACAATTGTTTGTTAAAAACTTTTTACGGTGCTCCCTAATTGGGAGCATATTCAGTAGAGTTGATATTTTTGTCCTGATTTTTGTACGAGTGTAAGTTGTGTCCCTTGAAGGCCATATTAATTAATCTCTATGAAGAGTTAGTTCTATAAAGAAGAACCTTACCAGGGCATAGCATGGCGCCGTATTTGGTTTTGTTTAGTCTAATTAATTCATCAATAATTTACTATGGGTGCGTCAAACAAAGCATAAATTAGACAATCCTCCTTAGGGTAAATAACCTAAAAACTGTCAATAGATACTGTGCAAATGTGATGGTCTTCTGATCAATTCTGAAATATTTGCTTTCATGAGTTTTGCCAAGGCTTTATGGCTTCTTGTAAATGGTTTATATATCTGGTAGCTTACTAAAAATGATATTTTGTTTGTTGTATGGTGAAACGGTTTCTAACTAAGCTTAGATATTATCTAGAAAATATGTCACCATTCAAAGATAAAAAAAACTATTTATTATATATATATATATATATATATATATATATATATATATATATATATATATATATGTATATATATATATATAACTTACAATTTAATCTAATATCTACTAACTACCAGTAATAACTACGGTTAAACCGGTCCTGGTAATTAGGTACATTCTTAGCGGTATGAACTGTTGACACAATGTAAATATTTAGCAAACAATAGTGATCCATCACTTCAACCTACAAGGTTTTCGAAAATAACAAATGAGTTTATGAACATTTTTTTTCTGCCAAAGTCTTTTCGACTGAAACATTGAAAATATTTTCTCGTAAATTTTGCCTCGATTTTTCAAAGTGCGTTTAGGATGCCTTGCCACTTTTTGTTCCTGAATTTTGATGAGAAAAACCACAAAGGGAAGGACTGATATTTGCACGTCTTCATACTTTTTTCATGCAGGGAATGTCTTATAGCACCAGTATATATATATATATATATATATATATATATATATATATATATAGTTTTGTTTCTACTTCTTCTTTATGTATTTGTTTATAAAAAATGATACTTATTTATACTTAATTTATAAAAATTATATTTATTTTGAATTAATAATTAATGAAACAAAAATTTTGTTGGGCTGGTAAATAATCTCAGGGTTTTACGTCATTCAATCACAGAAATTCAAAACCAATACTCAGAGGAAGCTCTTGGATAAATAAAATCCAAAAATAATATATAACCGCATAATAAAAAGAATGTCTCTACATGGTCTCTACCAAAAAATAAACACGAATTTTAATGACAGCATAAATTTTAAAAAAGAAACAATCTATGAAAAAAGTTAGTAATTAAATATAAAAGGCATATAAATAAATACCGTAAGTTATTATAAAAAAAAGTTACCCAGTATAGATACAATAATGAATTATGGTTGCAAAAAAAAATAATTTAAACTTACTTACTTAATCAGTAGACCCATTTGTACCTTTCGGTGTTGGGCCGTTTATAATACAATTCTTTATATTACAATAATTTAAAAATATTACTAAATTGTTTGTGTAAAAGTTCCTGTTAAAATACAATTTAGTCTTTATGCGTCGATGAAACAAACGTAGTCGCAACGAAGACTATTGTTTAAAAGAAATATAGAGGTATATCTGAATACCTTAGAACAATGTCTATTTACGATGTCGGTTACTATTATGTGAGTACATACAACTACTACCACTTATCACTGAATTTAATTTTAACTTTTCAAAAAATATTACTGTGTACTTGTTACGTTTACAGATGCCTACAAGGCTTATGGTGAACAAAGACAGACACTTTTTTACTTTTTTTTTCTTAAACATAAACTGCTACTTTCAGCTATCGGGAATAAACTCTCTACACTGTCTCTACACTGACTGTCGTTTTCTTTCCTTCCAAAAACTCTCTTGGCTTAATAACTTTCCTTCCTTTTCATTGGTCAAAACAAATATGCCTCTTTCTTCATTTCAACGTCTTCAAATTTCCCAGTCGTAAGTACTTTTTCTAGGAACTCCAAATTCCCGACTTCTGTCAAACAATCTTTTTCGTTAATATTACGTTTAAACACAAATTGTTCTTAAATGCCTTTCAAAACCAATAAACAATTCCATAAATTCCACAAGGAATCAAATAAAGTACCCTACAATTTGGGTCAACACATTTCTAATTCCAAAGATCCCATCAATTATATGGATCGGAGTGGAGTATATAGATTAAAATGTTCAGATTGTAATGCTTCCTACATAGGTAGGACATGCAGATCATTTTCCTCACGTTCTCTAGAACACATAAAAAGAGAAAATACTTCCACCTTCTCCCAACATCTCAAAGAACACAACCATACCCTCAATATCCCAGAAGACGTTTCACTTATCCACAACATCCCCCAAAAAAACTTCCTTAAATTAGATTTATATGAAGATCTTGAAATTTTAAAAGAAAAACAAAAAAGCCCAAATTGTGTCAATCGTCATGTATCCTTCAATCGAGACTTCCTTCCTCTTCATCGCCAACTATTCTCATAACTTTCACCACTAATTTACCTCTCACCTAAAATCCACATTTATCATCAAACTTCAGTCCATTCCAAAACTTTTACTTCAACATAACATACTCTCCATCTCTCCCCTCTTCTCTTCATTAAACCAAACTTCAAGTCTAACCCTCTATATCTATTACTGTCCATGCTTCTTGTTAGCCCCCCAAAAATCCTAAACTATTCAGCAACCCTTTCTAACAAACATTTCAGTCCTCTTTTTACATTTTCCCACAATTCCCTTAGGGTTTGGTAGCGGACCTCTGGTGATCTCAGCTTTCTGTAGTGGTTCAGTATCCCACCATTCATTCAAAATAACCATAAATTTCTTTCTTACTCAATTTGAACATAGCCATCTATTAATCTTTCAATTTCAAGTTAAGTCCAGTACACAACGCAGACACATTCAACTTGTAACTTATTCATGACAGATAGGGCTTTTTTAAGTTATAATTTGAGTTCTACATAGATAATACATAACCATATCCCAACCATCAAATTTTGTTTATTTCACACAATAGTTGAACGAACACCTTAAGATCCTCATATCCATTATGATTAATATCAAATTACATAACTTATTCATCTGCAAAGATGACACTACAAAAACTTTTTCGTTTCACTTAATATCAACAAAGCCAACCATACCATCATCACAATTTAAGACAACTTATACCTACAACAAACCTAACTTATAACTTATCCTTTTTATTTCTCTTGTGCCTAGTGTTGCCTTATGACAGATAGGACCTTTCTTAAGTTATAAGTAGATCATCACACTTTCAACATACTACATAATCATGTCCCAACCATCAAAAAATCTTTCGTTCATTACATATAATAGCTAATACAATAAAACTTCCACACCTTTTAGTCTGTTACTACCTTGTCAGACATTTATGTTCATGAACTTATAACTCAAAAATTTTCACATTTGACAGGTACCAAATGTTGCTTCTGACATACAGGGCCTCTATATTTGAGTTAAAAGTTAAATAACACGTGAACATTTACTAAAACAGTTTTATTTTATTCATACAAGAACACTTCCAATTATAAATAAATACATTTAGATCCAACCATTAACATCAATATTTTCTAAAATTCAACCTTCCACATGTGTCTAGTTTATATTTTCTGGGTACCAAATGTTTAAGAAACATAAAGGGCCATATAATAAAATTTTTTCTATATTACATTGCTACATACATGTATAGTTGGTTGCCTAACTACAACCATACAATTTTTGCTCCCTTATATCATCTTATTTTCATAAATTAAAAACTACAACTTTGATGGTTGATACTGTTATATTAGTTTACTTAATTTTCACAATTTTAAATAACGTTGGCTTTTGTCTTAAGTAGAAACATACAGCTACATTGACTGCTCTGTGATAATTTCCGTCATAACTTAACAATATTGTCATCAAATGTCATTGCCAATCAGTTGCACTCATACAGTCCTCGAAGACATACCGTCTCAGGACTAGCAACTTCAACGTGGAGTCATATGTCGCCATGTTACCTAATCCATCGGTAACTCTATAATCTTAAATCATTATAACATAATTTTAAAACTAAATGTAATTAAACATCTGTTATCGGGTTTTTACCCACATATTTAATCTTGGTGGCTACATTCATGTACTCCTAGTAAGTATTAACCACATTTTTCATTAACCTTAGTCAAAATTTTAACCTATGTTCTTTTAATTAAGTGGTTAACTATTTTCTAGGACACTGATGATGGAACATGGTTTCCGAAAACGTTTTGTCTTTTTAACTTAGCCCGTTTGGGCCTAAAATATATACCTATTACAAAGGATTTTTAATTAAAGTTTTAATTCCATAAATATTATCGATTAGATTACAAATATGTTAACAAAAATAATTTTATACTGGATAAAACCAATACCTATGTTATTACCATTTATCTACAATATGCAACAACAAAATATTTTAAAAAAATTACTTTAACGTATTACAGAATGACAAATTGTATGTATACAATAGGTAGATTTTCTTCTTCTTCTCTGCTATATATATATATATATATATATATATATTGTATACATACAATTTGTCATTCTGTAATACGTTAAAGTAATTTTTTTAAAAATATTTTATAATTAGGGCCACTTCATAATTTAAATTTATTTTAGAAATTATTATTCTTTTTTAATTATTTTTGGTTGTGCCATAGTTTATTAATGGATTGCTAGAAAAAAATAATTTTTTTTGCTGTTTTGATAAGCGTTTAAGATAAGAAGAGCAATTATACTAATTCCTATAAAAACCATTATCAGCGTAATTTTTGTTTCAGTAGTTTTAAAGTTAATTGTAAATTGTATGTGTAGTGTTTCACTGTCAGTGTATTGCAATGAGCATAAATTTTGTCGTGGCGACAAGAATTGTGGCGGCCTTAGAAGATGGACACGGTCAGAACGAAACTGCGAGAAACGTTGGTTTAAATATCTTGAGTGTGCAACGAATGTCGCAACAGTACTAAAAGGCTGGTCTACTTACACGAAGACCTAGTTCAGGACAACGCAGAATTACAACAGCTGGAGATGACCGCTTTATCGTTCCAAGTGCTTAAACCGAACGGTCACGGCAGTTTCCCTTCGAAATCATCTGCAAGAAGTGAGAAACGTAAACATAAGTAAATAGACAATTAGGAAGAGACTCTATGCTGCTGCTGGCTTATCTTCTCGAACTAGAGTAACTGGACCGCCGATTTCCTATAAACTACAAATTGCTAGATTGAATTTTGCACGAGAACACTTGGTTTGGATAATACTGGATTGGAGTCGTGTATTGTTTTCGATGAATCGAGATTCTGTCTTACGGGCTCTGAAAAACGTGTACGAGTGTAGCGATATCCAGGCGAGAGATATGCTCGAGCATGTGTTGCCGAGAGAACTTTATTTGGTGGAGGGTCAGTTATAGCATAGGGAGTCATATCGTTAGGCCCTCGCACGGAATTAGTCTTTATCGAGAATGGGTCATTGACTACACATAGGTACTGGACGACGCAACATTTATACATGATAATGCACGGTCCCACACTGCATGGATAGTTACTGAGTATATTGATGAGATTCAAATCACACGATTTGTTTGGTCTGCTGATATCATTCATATAGAACATGTTTTTGATGAGTTGAAGCGACGTTTAAGAAGTCATGAGCCGGCCCACAGAAATGCAAAAAAGCTTCGCGAAATATTGTTGCAGCAATGGAACAATCTTTCCCAGAAACCAAAAACTTTTGCAAAGCATGGCTCGTCGTTTGTAAGGTGTTATCTCTGCCAGAGGAGGGAATACTCGCTACTTAGTTCTTAAAATCATTTTTTTTTTCAACAAAAACTCATAAAATTAAAATTGTCCTTTTTCAATACTTGGTACATAAAAGAAAAATTGTTCATTTTTACTACTTTCAATAAAGTTTAAAGGGCAAAAACGCTGTTTTCTTTAAGCAAATCGTTAGTAAACTATGTTACAACTAAAAATAGTTAAAAAAGAATAACAATTTCTACAATTAATTTAAAATAGCGGGTGACCCTACTTTTATATTCGGAAGAAGATATATATATATATATATATATATATATATATATATATATATATATATATATATATATATATATATATATATATATATATATATATATATATATATATATATCTTCTTCTTCAAGTGCCATCTCCGCGTCGGAGGTCGGCAATCATCATAGCTATTCGGACTTTTGAGACAGCTGCTCTGGAAAAGTTCATTTGATATACATCCCTACCACTCTCTTAGGTTACGCAGCCATGACATTCTACGCCTCTCTGTTTCTCTTTCTCTTATATATATATATATATATATATATATATATATATATATATATATATATATATATACAAACCAACAAAGTTTATTAGGGCTTCAGTCAGGACTTTGGCCGGGATGTTACAGACACCAGACATGTTTTTGACTTTTGGTCTAGCTTTCGGAATTGTTTAATTCCTTTTTCAAGACACTGTAATTAATTAGAAGAATGTGTAAATATTTACAATATATCACAAAATGTTAGTGCAACATACTAGTCGTTGAGATTATTTATATAAAGCTATGACACTCAACATTAATAGGGTACTATAGGGTAGGCAACCATATATATATATATATATATATATATATATATATATATATATATATATATATATATATATATATATATTCCAGTCCTGAGACACCTAAGCTAATGAACATTTTCAAACAACATGTCAGTAGCTTAAAAATTACAACTAAGAATGTGAAAACAGTATCGAAGTTGTACACAAAGACAAAGGATCGTTTCACAATACAGGAATCATCGAATGTTGTTTATTCTATACCCTGTGCCAATTACAAAAACGTGTATATTGGTGAATCATCTCGTAATTTTCACAGTAGGGTGATCTCACATCGCAGCGACATAAAAACCAAAAAAAAAATTAACGCATGCGCGTTGACAGAACATGCATTAAGTTTAAAACATGAATTTAATTTTAAGGATTACTGTATTTTGACAAGGAAAAAACCATTCTAAACGTGTTTTCTTGGAAATGTGTATCATAAAATCCAATACGTCTTGTATAAATAAAAAGGCTGATATAGATAAACTGGGTAACATTTATTGTTATTTACTGACAAAACATCAAAAATTATACAAAGACTTACTTGAACATATACACACCATAATACACTTGCATGCAAAACATGTTGCATACCATTAAGACAGGTTTAATACATAACTTTCTATTAATGAAATCTGAAGAACACGTAATTAGTTTTTAATCATACTATTTTTGTTTTTTTTCCTTTCTATTCTCTATGGATCAGTTAAAAAACACTATTAAAAGATGTCACAAACGAATTTTTACTATCTTTAATGTATTTTGTCCATTATTTTATATGTTATATTTTATATTTATATTATTATTGTTGAGTGTCATAGCTTTATATAAATAATCTCAACGACTAGTAAGTTGCTCTGACATTTTGTGATATCTTGTAAATATTTACACATTCTTCTAATTACAGTGTCTTGAAAAAGAAATTAAACAATTCCGAAAGCTAGACCAAAAGTCAAAAGAGTGTTTCTTGTAACATCCCGGCCAAACATCTGACTGCAGCTCTAATAAACTTTGTTGGTTTGTTTATATCGACAGTCACTAATATCCAGTATTTCTTATATCTTGAAAATTTTGACACGAATACGAGAGGTTATATTAATTCCTTCCAATACTCTTCGAACTATTTATTACAAAATGTGTTTTAATGCTCTCTTACTGTTTGAAGTGTATATATGTGATATTTCTTATATCTTGAAAATTTTGACACGAATACGAGAGGTTATATTAATTCCTTCCAATACTCTTCGAACTATTTATTACAAAATGTGTTTTAATGCTCTCTTACTGTTTGAAGTGTCTTTAAAAAACTCAAATAAGGAAAGACTAAAGTATAAATTAAAGAAGTAGAAAACAATGGAAACGCTAACAGCTGCACTTTACTCTAAAAATAAATATGAATTATAGATAATTTCAAATTTTAACAAGAACGCAGAATGCAGTTACGGATACTCTACATCTCCAAGAAACATTTTTCTCCGACAAGATGTCTCCAGTATCAATCATATTGTTGTATATTTATATAGTTCTAATTTATTTGTCTTTATTCTAATTTATTGTCTATATTCTAATTTATTAAAACTCACGATAACTAATTACGAATTTATTAAAGTCTTTATTAATTCTAATTTATATTACAAATAATTTATTTTCGTTTCGTTACAAGTACCGCGTTTACCGATCTTCTTATGACTGACCTCTTCAATAAAATTTCGTTCTTATATAAAGAACCGTAAGACCGCCTAGACCTGACCTGACCATTGTCGAAAATACTGGAACTTTCGGCCAACTTCCTGAATAATCTCGTATTTTGGTGAAGGCGCTCGACTCGTTTTTCAACCTCGAGACGTGGATGATTCACCAAAATTAGTGTCTAGAGATTTCTGGTAAACAACTGGTAGCTAAGCTCAGGTATATTTTGACCTACAAATTACGAGAATCAATAAAAAGAATTAGTCATAAAATATTTACAGTTCTATATGCCATAACATTTAAAATCGTAACATTGCCCCCCTCTTAAAAGATGGTTCCTCCTGGAACCTTGTCGGGACTGGAACTGGAACGACATGCTGATATCGGCAACTGGACCCTCTTTTACAACTTCCAGTTGTATAGAAATGACAAGGGACGGTTTTCTCTCCGCAGCAGTAACTATGCGGATTGCAACAGACTAACACCTGGACTTCGGTGTCTTTAAAGACTTCCTCCACCATGTTTCGTATAACCCTCCAATCTAATTGGCGGCACTCCAACTTTGGCATGGCTAACTTTTGCACGTCGGACTCTAGTACGTGCTCTCTCAACTGAAGTAAGGCTTCCCATACATCTCGGTAGGTAGGTTGGTCACGGGCAGTGTCTTTTGTTACCAGGTAGAAAAGGTAACGTGATGCATCTTGAAGTTTCAAGGTTTTACCAGGAGCTGGCACTTGGCATTGAAGTTCTGCAACTCGACCAAACTTCCTTCGAAAGACGGATGCCAACCCTGGTGCATCTTTGATACTGGCCGGGATGGTAAGGGCCAGTGAGTAGTCATCGGGAAGCGCGAGTAGATCTTGCCTTTCTTCAGTGGTAACACCATGTCTTGCTTTACCGGTACCTCCATAGGCACCCATGAATTCCTCAAACGTGAGGTCAGACACATCTTGGACTTGGTTTACTTCCACTTCTTCATCTACGTCGTGGTCACCCTCGAAAGACGCCAGCCGGTTATGGTGTACTATCATCGGCTTTCCTCTCGGAATCTTGCTTATTCGGTAAATAACATCATTGATCTTCTCCATAATGAGGTATGGACCTTCCCAAAACTGCTGCAATTTGGGAGAACAACCTTTTCGCTTTTTGGGGTTATAAAGCCAGACTTTATCGTTCTTCTTAAAACACCCCTTTTCGGCTTGCGTATCGTACCGTTTCTTCATTCGGTCACTAGCGATCTGGAGATGGGAACGGACCAACTCGTGTACATCGTCCATTCTTCTTCGTAATTCGATCACATAATCTTCACCTGCTACATCTTCTCCAGGTCGACACCCAAACTCTAGATCACAAGGTAGTCGCATCTCGCGTCCGAATAGGACTTTGGCTGGTGTCTGGCCTGTTGATTCATTAACAGCAGATCTGTAGGCCATTGTGAAGAACGGGAGATATTGGTCCCAGTCTCGCTGATGATCGGACACCATCTTTGTCAAATACTTGCCAACTGTTCTATTCATTCGTTCTACCATACCATCCGATTGCGGATGATAAGCCGTAGTCCTTGTTTTCTTCATACCTAGTCTATCACATATTCCTTGGAATAAATCGCTTTCGAAGTTCCTGCCTTGGTCACTATGGATCTCCAAAGGCACTCCAAATCGGCTGATATATTCTTGGATCAACTTATCTGCAACGGTGGCCGCCTTCTGGTCTGGAAGTGCGTAAATCTCGACCCACTTAGTGAAGTAATCCATTACTACCAACATGTACTTGCCTCCATTATCACTTTCTGGAAACGGCCCAGCAATGTCCAAAGCTATTCTTTCAAACGGGCTTCCAACATTATATTGTCTCATAGGAGCTCTCCTTTTTCGATAAGGCCCGTTACTCGTAGCACAAATAGTACATTTCTTACACCAGTCTTTTACATCGTCGGAACTGTTCATCCAATAAAACCGTTCCCGAATTCGCTGAAGGGTCTTTTTCACACCAAAATGCCCTCCTGATGGACTGTCGTGTAACTGACGAAGTACTTCGGCTATTCTGCTCTTTGGAATTACCAACTGTCTTCTCTTCTCTGAACCGTCATCATTTTCCAGGACTCGTTTGAGCAAGCCATCTTCCATGATAAATGAGTCCCACTGGGCCCAATACGTCTTAACTATTGAGCCTAGGTTCGATATTTCTTGCCAAGGTGGTCGACGGTTTTCCTCTTTCCATTTTCGGATTTTCTGTATAACTGGATCTCTCTCTTGTTCTTCCCTGATCTTGGTAGGCGTCCAGTCGTCGTGGACCACCGTCGTTCTTAGCACTGCTGCTTCCTTGGATTCCGTTTTGTTGCAGTGAGAACACTCTGCTGGGCATGGCCTTCTGGAAAGAGAATCGGCGTTTCGGTGGCTAACTCCGGCCCGGTGCTCAATCTTAAAATCATATTCTTGGAGTCGTTCGATCCACCTGGCTATCTGACCCTCTGGATTCTTAAACTGCATCAACCACTTAAGGGCGGCATGGTCGGTTCGGATTAAAAACTTCCTTCCATAGAGGTATTGATAGAAGTGCTCTACTGATTTCACTACTGCCAGAAGTTCTCTTCTCGTGACGCAATAATTTCGCTCAGGTTTTGAGAGGACTTTACTAAAATATCCAAGGACTCTTTCCTGTCCTCCTTGAATCTGAGACAGCACTCCTCCAATTCCCACATTACTTGCATCTGTATCTAAGATGAACTCTCCTTCTGGCAGTGGATACCCTAAAATTGGTGCTGTGATTAAATGCTTTTTTAAGGTTTCAAAGGCATTCTGGCAGTCTACATCCCAGCGGTATTCTCTTGCTTCCTCTGTAAGTCGCGTTAATGGTTTAGCGATATCTGCAAACTTCTTAATAAACCTCCGGTAGTAAGTACACAGTCCCAGAAAACTTCTCACTTGATGTTTGTCAGTTGGTTTTGGCCATTCCTTAATAGAATCGATTTTTCCCTTATCCACGGCCACTCCTTCTTTACTGACTATATGACCCAGATAATTGACTTTACCTTGAAATAGCTGGCACTTCTTGGGGTTTAACATCAATTGGGCAGCTTTAAGTCGATTAAAAACGTTTTCTAAATTCTTCAGATGGTCTTCAAATGTCTTCCCCAAGACGATTATGTCGTCTAGATAAACTAGGCATGTTTTCCAAGATAACCCTCTCAACACATTTTCCATAAGCCTCTCAAATGTCGCAGGAGCGTTACAAAGTCCAAATGGCATAACGTTGAATTGCCATAATCCAGATCCTGTGGTGAAGGCTGTCTTTTCTTTATCTACCGGGTCCATTTCTACCTGCCAGTATCCAGACTTCAAGTCCAAAGTAGAAAATAATTTACTTCCAGCCAATGTGTCTAATGTGTCATCAATCCGAGGCAGAGGATAACTATCTTTCTTGGTAACGTTGTTCAGCAAACGGTAATCCACACAGAACCTCGTTGTTCCGTCTTTCTTCTTAACCAGGACCACCGGAGAGACCCATGGGCTCGTAGAAGGTTCTATCACCCCGTCTTTCTTCATTTCCTGAACAATCGTTTCAGCTTCCTCTCTTTTCGCCTGTGGTAATCGTCGAGCTGTTTGACGAATTGGCTTAGCATTACCAGTATCAATTTTATGCTTAACAACGGTAGTTCTTCCCGTCTTTCCTCCTTTCGGTACGAAAATATCACGATACTGCCGAAGAAATTCCCTTAATTTCCTTTTCTCAATCTGATTCAGAGACTGTCCAGCAACCGCAACCATTTGATCAAATTTATCGTTGGAATTATCAGACGTTGTCGTCTGACGGATTATGGATGTGACAGGTACACAAGTTCCTACTTTTGTCTCTTTCTTGATGGTCACTGGGTAGTCATTGACATTAATAAGTCTCACAGGAATTTCTTTAGCCGAAGTCACTAATTCTTTTCCAATTATGATTCCACGGCCAACTTCGTCGTCATGATTCCAAGGCTCCATCATAACAGGTGTTCCTTCGTCCACAATTCCCTGTAGCCGCGCTACTATTATCGTTTCACTTCTCGCAGGCACGACTGTATCTTCTTTAACGGCTGCTTGCATAGTGTTGTCATCATGTGGATGGAGAAATACCTCCTCGTTACCAACTTTGATTACCTTATTCTTAAAATCCAATTGGAATCCATGCGTATTCATTACGTCCATTCCTAATATAACATCCTCTTCGATGTCAGCAACTATAACAGTATGGACGAACTTTTCTGCTCCAATTCCTAATTGTACCTGGATTTCTCCATGAATGTTGGCATTTTCACCTGTGGCGGTCCGAAGTCGCAACCTCGTTGGTAACAGTTTCTTTCGGCTGTTTATAACTGTCGGGCGTATAATGGTTCTGGTCGCTCCAGTATCCACCAACAACGTATGCTTTTTACCATTTATTTCTCCATCTACATATACACTATCTTCACGACATTTCAAAGAAGCTATTAGTATCAGAGGGTCTTTGGTAAAGTTCTGGGTCGAAGCTGCTCCCCTAAGGCCGACGCGTTCTGGTTTTGTCTTTGGTCTTATGGTCTTCGTTTTCTTGTGTGTCATGCTTTTTATCATATTAAAGAGCTGGTCAAGTTTATCTTCATCTCCTTCCTCTTTTACAGTCCTAACTTTGCTATACCCGCCAGAGGCTAGCGTAGCTGACTCGTATTCGAGGGCGGCAGATAAGACATCCATCAGCGTCTTGTGACGAGCTAATCGTAGTGTTCTTTGCATCTCATGATCACGAAGACCATCAATAAACGTTTGAACGGCCAACTTTTCCATCATGTCTTCGGGAGCTGTTGGATAAGCATATCGCACTAATCTGGCAATATCTACTTCATATTCTTGAAGGGCCTCATCTTTCTTTTGTCTTCGATTTTTAAGCTGCGACTGATATACGTGCTCCAAGTGTTCGTGGCCATATCGCATATTTAACCTCTTCTTCAGTTGTTCGAAATCATCCGTCTCCTCTACGGCTAAGGTCTGGAGCACATCTAAGGCATCTCCTCGAAGAGCTATAGTCAGGTTTACAGCCTTTTCTTTTTCTGACCATCCATTCGCTCTTGCAGCTGATTCGAACTGTTTCATGTAGTTGTTCCATGATGATTTTCCGTCGAAAGTTGGAACTTTGACATGAACGGAACTTCCACTTCCTTCACATTTCGGCCGTGTTTCCAACTTACATTTCGTCTGCTCTTCTTTTGTCTCTGCTATAATTGGATTGTTTTCTCTGTCTGCTGTCCCTGTTTCCTCCATCTTCCTTTCCATCTCTTTTATCTTCTCTTCGAAGGCCAACATATCGGCAGCAACTTGGTTCTTTAATGAAGACATTTTATCGTCGAGGGCAGACATCTCAGAGGTGACTTTAGAGATGTTAGCAGAAACCTTGCTTTCCAGAGAAGAAATCTCGTTAGAAACTTTGCTTTCTAAAGAAGCGATATCACAGGAAACCTTGGCTACATCACCACAGACTTTGGCTACATCAGAGGAAACTTTCGAAATATCGCCATGAACTCTGTTCTCTAACGATGCGATGTCACCAGAAACTTTATTCTCTAATTTTGAAATTGACGCGATGACAGCATCTTCAAATATATAAGTTTCCGGATCTAAACCCTCTTCCTCCAAAGCATTCTTTAGTCGTTGGACTAACTCAGCCTTTTTTCCGGTAGAAGCTAATTCTCTATCCTCAAGATGCCTTCTTAGATTCGTAACTGTGAGCTCGTAAATCGTAGCCATTGTTCACCAATTTCACTTCTTTTTATTTAAAGTCCCGCTTGTTTATTTAAATACCCTACACCTGACACCAAATGTTGTATATTTATATAGTTCTAATTTATTTGTCTTTATTCTAATTTATTGTCTATATTCTAATTTATTAAAACTCACGATAACTAATTACGAATTTATTAAAGTCTTTATTAATTCTAATTTATATTACAAATAATTTATTTTCGTTTCGTTACAAGTACCGCGTTTACCGATCTTCTTATGACTGACCTCTTCAATAAAATTTCGTTCTTATATAAAGAACCGTAAGACCGCCTAGACCTGACCTGACCATTGTCGAAAATACTGGAACTTTCGGCCAACTTCCTGAATAATCTCGTATTTTGGTGAAGGCGCTCGACTCGTTTTTCAACCTCGAGACGTGGATGATTCACCAAAATTAGTGTCTAGAGATTTCTGGTAAACAACTGGTAGCTAAGCTCAGGTATATTTTGACCTACAAATTACGAGAATCAATAAAAAGAATTAGTCATAAAATATTTACAGTTCTATATGCCATAACATTTAAAATCGTAACAATATTCTTGTAGAATGTAGTTACATGTAGTAAAATCTTGTATTTTCGAAGAAACTCTGCGATACCAATTAAAACAAACTAGAATTTATTCCCCTAGATGTATACATTTTAATCGAAAGTAACAGAAGAGTAATTCCGAGAATATACGGGCGCGCACTGACAACTATATCTTTTGATTAACGATTCACCGATCAACTTATCGAATGAATAATTATGCGAGATACATGTTATTTAACTTATCAATAACGTATGTTCGTTTAATTGCTCGGCAAGTAGTAGTCTATGTCCTAGATACGGCAAGTCTTCCAATCCAATCGTGATCGGTTGTCAATTGTAGGTAAAGCATAGATTGGATACATTGTAGACAAGCGATAACAACAACAACATAATGAATATTTCGCATACTTTTATTGTCTAATATATACATATATATGGAAATAGAAGGGCATAAAACCAAAACTGAGACCAGAGACATGTTTAAAAAAATAAAGCAGATAACACGTTCCTTTACACCAAACTACCCTGCTATCAAAGATGATAACGGAACTCTACTTACTTCTAAAAAAGATATTTTACACAGATGGAAAGAATACTGTGGACGACTGATGATGGAGGAAAGCACAGACGCCCCATCACAACAAGAAGATGCCAGTTTTGCGACGGAACCTGACGTACTCAAAAGTGAAGTTGAAGCAGCAATTATGAGGCAAAAAAGTCAAAAAGCTGCCGGTCCAGATAACATACCTATTGAAATGATTTGGGCCCTAGATGACGTTGGAGTGGATATAATACATCAAATTTGTCAAAGAGTGTGGGAGACAGGTAAATGGCCTGAGGACTGGACACAATCACTATATATTCCCATACATAAAAAGGGAGCGAAAGATTTATGTAGCAACTATCGCACAATTGCTCTAATTGCGCATTGCAGTAAGATACTCTTACACATAATTCTCGAGAGGATAAAGCCCTTTTTACTACCTAACATTGCGGAGGAACAAGCAGGTTTCGTCCCAGGACGTGGTACTAGAGAACAAATTTTAAACGTACGGCAGATTGTAGAAAAATCCAGAGAATTCAACATCACAACATATTTGTGCTTCATAGATTATAGTAAAGCTTTCGATTTGGTCAACTGGAGTAAAATGTGGCAGGTTTTGTCTGAAATGGGAGTCCCTAATCATCTGATACTGCTAATTAAAAGCCTGTACAATAACAATTATGCCAGAGTTAGAATAAATGGGGAACTAACTGACAGTTTCAGGGTCACAAAGGGCGTGAGACAAGGCTGCATACTAAGCCCAATTTTATTTAACATCTATGGTGAATGGATAATGCGGAAAGCTACTGAGGACTGGAATGGTGGCATCACCATTGGCGGGAAGAAGATTTGCAACTTGAGATATGCAGATGATACTACTATCCTCGCTAGTTCTGAAACTGAATTGATTCACCTGCTACAACGGATAGAAGACGTAACCTTATCGATGGGCCTTAAAATAAACAGGGATAAAACGAGAATCATGATAATTGACAGAGCTAACAACAATCAAAATCATCTGGTTAGGATAAACAATATCGCTGTTGTAGATAAATTTGTGTATCTGGGCTCATTAATAACCAACAAAGGAGGCTGTACTGAAGAAATAAAGCGGCGGTCAGCAATCGCAAAAAGCGCTATGGCAAAATTAACAAAAATTTGGAAAAGCCATGAAATTACTACCGATACAAAAATGAGACTAGTAAGAAGTCTAGTTTTTCCAGTTTTTACTTATGCATCGGAATGCTGGACCCTTACTGAGAAAGACAAAAAGAACATAGATGTATTTGAGATGTACTGCTGGAGACGAATGCTGAGAATACCATGGGTGGCCCGAAGAACAAATGAATCCATACTGGTCCAGCTAAACATAAAGAAAAGACTAAGAACACAAATAACAGAACAGATAATAAGCTATTTTGGACATGTGCTTCGAAGAAATGGTCTTGAAAAACTTACCATCCAGGGAAAAGTAGAAGGCAAAAGAAGTAGAGGTAGATCTCCTACACGATACACGGACCATATTGTTGCTACCATTGGCGCTCCATTGTCAGAATGTGCTAGATTGGCAGAAGATAGAAAAACGTGGAGGAACATTGGAAAAATTACCTAACAGCTTCATGATATCACGATACCTGCATCAGGTTAACGACTAAGAAGAAGAAGATATACATATATATATATATATATATATATATATATATATATACATATATATATATATATATATATATAAGGATCACTCAGACGAGTGGTGGGTTCTTATATCGGTCTCAAGGTGGAGAAATAAAAGACAAAGTTGATAGGCTACTTTATCTATTTTGAAGACGTTTCGCTTTCGAGTTTTGAAAGCATCATCAGTTCATCTAAAAAGTACAATATGAGAACCACACAATCATGGACACAATGTTAATTGTCACCTTAAAAAGACATGTAGCAGTCAAAGTTATTTACAATCATGTGAATAAAACTCAAGTAAATGGACATTATACGCTGATATTGTATTGCTAGTTACTTGATTGTTTATACATAATGTGTAATGTTTAATAAATACCGCATGAGTATTAACTACAAGTCTGACTACTTAACTTGATAAATTATTTAATTTGTAAAATAGAAAATTGTGTTATAGAATTATCGTATAGTTTTTCATTTGTCCTTTAGAATTACACATTGTTTCTTAGCACATTTTTATATAAATTAAAATCATTATTAAATAAAAGCTCTCTACTCGTCTATACATGCCGCAATCTGTGCAATGAGTTTTGATGACAATTTTCGATATCCCCTTTAAACACTTTTTCTATACACTTTACTTCGCAGTATTCAACGAGTATTTCGCAATTTCATTTGATCGCATCACACTACACGATTTGTATTTCCTATTATTTTTTCACGATTTCGAGGACGGGGTGTTCGTATTCGGTAAAATTAGAAAGGATAATCTAAATGTCACAGTTTCGGAATGATATGTTTCTAAAAATGTTAGTCAAAGCTTCATTAGATACTTCAAAATTTCAACCAATGATTTATTGAGTATGTAACTTAGACTAAATACATAGTTTTTAAATAAAATTTTTATATATATTTTTTTAATTATAGCAGTCCTTTAAGTCTCTACGAAATTTTCACGAGTGAAATATTTCAGTATAGGATTCCTTAAACTGAAGATACCATTAGCCCTATTATGGGTATTAATAATATTAAGGGTTTAATAATATTAAAAGCTAGTAATAATGAACAGACTTATTTTTAATAGCATCATTTTTAATGACTTGTTACTAATAACTAGACAATTTTCAATTAAAGGTGACCAATCTACAAATTGAACTAAACGGTAACGGCAACAGTGTTAAATGTCAGCAGTAAATTATTACCGGGGTTATTTTTATTGTGTATGCTTCGCCCATGTACATAAGTGAAAAAGTATTATAGTCCTATAAAATTTGTCCCCGTAACAATATAAATTGGTGCGATTTACGAGTCCATTGAATAGTTTAAAGCATCGGTAAACTTATCAATATTTTGCTGGTCTACATATATTTACGTTCTTAGAAAGAATGGGAATGATAGAAATATGATATTTTAGTTTATTCCTTCTACATTCTATATGTGCATAGGCATAGTGTGTTCTATTTCTTGAGAATATATTTATTAAATAGACTTTATTATTACCTTTAAAATATTTTTGAGGTAAGTAAAGAAAGTTTGGGGCAAGTTTATTCTTTATATAGTATTAACCAATTAACGACCGCTCAACATACAAAGAGAAATTTGACAATTTATTAGATTGGATTAAAAACACATAAATTAAGACTAATTTACAACCAAAAAGATTTACGATTTTTAATAAAGGAACA
Organism: Diabrotica balteata; assembly: GCA_918026665.1. Classification (NCBI taxonomy): domain Eukaryota; kingdom Metazoa; phylum Arthropoda; class Insecta; order Coleoptera; family Chrysomelidae; genus Diabrotica; species Diabrotica balteata. The sequence continues at coordinate 64,461,685 of OU898278.1, forward strand.
TAAATGTAAATTAAATTTTAAGGTAAAAATTTTCGAAACATTCGGGGTGTAGATGCATTCTACACCTTCTACATAAATAATTAGTATTACTTTTGCACATTCTACATTCTTGCACTATCCTGTCTTTTTGTAATGTGGCCAATATTGTCGAAACTGGTTTCATCTGGTAAAGAAAATTTAGATTGACGTCCATGTACTAAGTTTGACATTGATGTAGCGGTTTTTTCACTTTTATTATAAATTATAAATATAAATCTATGTCGGCTCAGGCTTTCTCGTATAATGTACACTTCTTTATCCTCATCCTTTGATCAATGCATATCAACTTAAAGCAGAGTGTGAACCAGATAATATACATATGCTAAAATTTTTTTTTAAATCTATGTTTTTCATTTTAAAATCGTGACGGTTATTCTGCGATGCATAAATATTGTATAATACAGAATGCTCTCAATGACTTTTTTATCAAAAAAGACTTCAAAAGTGAAAAAAACTTCAATATGACTTACCTCCATGGTTGGCTTTTATATTGTCTAAATATCAATCAGACTGATGTAGAATTACTACTGAGCACGAAGGAGTATCCGTTGTTACAACATAAGACAAATTTGGATTTACTATTTTTGCCTGGTTTTTTCTTTGGACATTTTATCTGTGGTTTAGAGGAATATCATAATCAGAATCGTCAGAATTTCCAATCACTTGTATTTCATACGTACCTGCAATATCCGATTTTATTGATTATTTACAAATAATATTATCATCAATGTCTTCTACATCAGAAACTTTCTAAAGCACATAGTAGTTAGTGCCATATTAATTACATATTTCGAAAATTTACTGAAATAAACAAATGCACTACTATATACACGCATTCACATAATAATAGTTTAGCTTACTTTATTTTAATTTATATGAACTGCATAATATATTTTTATATTTATAATGATCAAATAAACACAAGGAAACTTTTAAATTAAGTAAAAAAAACGAATATAACAATTTACAACACACAGGCACACAGTTTTTTGAAGCTCTGTATTAGGAACTCCCTAATAAGAATAAAATTTTACTTTAATTTGTTAGACAACTATAATGCCGGGTCCAGACCAAGCAGACAAAACGAAAACACAATTCTGAAACAAAAACACGATAAACCGGCGACAAAATTTGTCGTCAAAAGACAAAACAAAATTGAGACAAACTGTCCACACCAGAACAACAAAATATAAAAACAAAATTCAGTTGGTGACGTTGTTGTTGTGATTAGCGTTGGTTAACCATGTGGCGTTTTAATCAAGAAAAAAATGAAACTGAAGATTTATTGCTAGCCGCAAGTTGTTTTTTTTTGCTCTCATCATCATCCCAGGTTGCTAAACGAAAACCCAAACGTTTTTGGATTAGACCAAGCCTAAAAATGCGAGAAAGTTGTTCGATAGACAAATTGTTAGTTCAGCGGCGCGCAGATGATATTGGACTAAGTGGTGAAATTCGATCAAGCTCCAAATTTTTTTAAGAATGTCCACCGAAGATTTTGAGAATCTAATATGCCTTGTTGGTCCTGCAGTTGCAAAAAGACATACTAACTTTAGAAATGCTATAAGTGTAACAGAACGTTTAGCAATCACTTTAAGATTTTTAGCAACAGGTGATTCCTACCATAACCAAACCATTTTGAACTGAAAAGTTTCCCAGCCCCAGATTTTTTAAGTTTCTTGTAGTTTCGTCTTTCTCTAGCATACTGGTTGTTAACATTCTTTATTTTCTTTTCAACATCATTTAGTGGCACATTTAGCGATAAAGAAATTTCCTTTAATGCATCGGCTTTCTTGTAGCGATTTTTATAATCTTTATTTTTAGGGTCCCGTAATATCGGATGCTCCCTGTAAATTTCTATTAACTTGCATGTATTTTGTGTATTCCACTTTTTGTCCCCCGACATGTTTAGAAAAATACACTAGTATTTATTTATTCACTACACAACAGAAAAATACACTTGATTTTGATAAAAATTGTACATTCTATTTCTCCTACTGCTTAACTCGTTTTGGCACGCACACGCGTCCACACTGCGTCGACAACTTGTCGTCAAAAACACAGACAAAACACAGACCTTTTGATCTTTACCGACCTGAGACGGGACCTGAAAAAGTTTTCAAATCTGCAAACAAAACAAAATTGTTTCAGAAATGTCTCATCAAATGTTTTCGATTTGTCGCCACTTTGTCGCGAAACATGAATGTTTTTGTTTTGTCTGCTTGGTCTGGACCCGGCATAAGATACCTGTCAAAAGACACATGGTAATTTATTATTTATATCGGTCTTAGATTTAATTTTTATGTAATTACTTATGTGTTTAAATAAATAATTAAGTCAATTCAAATCAAGTTAAAACAAAACAAATATAACGTTTATAGCAGACAGCAATTCTATAAATAGAGAATGAAGTGTAACGACGAGATCGTATGTTAAACTTTAAGATTCTTTAGTCTAATGAAAAAAGAAGTATTTCGCAAACACTTCTGTTTTTTGAAGTACTTTTTAGGTATACAATAGCAATAAAATTTTACTTTGTTTTGTTAGACAATTATAAGATACCTGTTAAAAGACACATGATAATTTAATAATTATATCGGTCTAGGATTTAATTTTTAAGTAATTACTTATGTGTTTAAATAAATAATTAAATTTTTTTTGGTGCGCCTCTGCAAAATTGATACGTGGAATATGATTTCGTTGAAAAGTTATCATTAAGGGCTTTGTTAAGTGCGATGTTGCCAAGTAATCACCTTCAATTAAAAATTGTTTTAGTACAGTACAGTTGCCTTTATCGACTTTGAGACACCTACAATATCCGAACGCCCAGGGTACCTCAGGAGCGTACCGACCCGACAGAGTAATTTATCTTAGGTTAATTATTTGGAGGCATTCTCATTGAGGGTACGGGCGGTTGCTTGCCCCTTACGTCTTTTCAAATTCTAAAGTTCGAATATAGATTAAGTCTTGCGTGGAAGACTGAAATCTCGTGGGTTTTGAATAATGTGATAATTATGTTGACGTGGAGTTTATTCTTGAGACCATGCATCTATGATACCGAACTCATCAACCAAAATAGTACTTGTCGTTTTTATTTGTTTCTCGGTAGAACTCTTTTGAACACAATATAAAAATTATTCTCAACACCCTGTACCTACATTTGTTTAAGTACATACGTGGAGACGACACTATAAGGCGCTCCCTAACTTTCACGTGATTGGTTGGTGGGTGGGTCCCAATTTAAAAATTGGCGGGTATCATGTTTATTAAAATGGCAATTGAGGTATTGTGGGACAGTATGTCGGTAAACAATTTATTAGCAATATATTGTGGTATTGGTACAAAGCGGATGATATTCACATTTTAGGATTAAGCTGACTAGTACAGTTTTATTAAAAATTAAAATGCTAGTGATGCTTTTTTTTATTAGATATATAGATATTGTTTTAATTTTTTTGTTTCGGTAATTTTTTACTAAGATTTAGAGGTTCCTCTTATTATTTTTATTTCTAGAATATTCATTACCATTATTATTCTCATTAGCTTTCTCTATTTGGAATCGGCTTCTCTAAGTATTTTCCTCTAAACTTTTCTGTTCTCTTCCAGGGACTAAGTACCTCTCCGCTTTTTGTATGAGTATATGGATTTTCAGAAACATGTAATTTCTGATCATCCCCTTTTTTACTGCCCTACATTCAGTACCATACATCATAGCTGGTCTAAAGACAGTCCTATAGAATTTACCTTTTAGTTTTCTTGGTAATTATTCAATAATCTACTGAAGACCAACCACCTTAGGAGAAATGCAGCAGTATCAATCGAAAAGTTGTTGGACACCATAGATGAACTAGTGGACATAAAAATATGGAAGAGGATTATCAACATTCAAAGACCAAATGCGAACAATTACCAAGACAGGATTATAACAAAAGCACACAAATTGGCAGAAACGGTGAAAAACAAGGTAACTAAAATGAAAAACCAAGCAAACTAAAAGGTTAATTGTATAGGGACTGCCTTTAGACCAGCTATGATGTATGGTACTGAATGTAGGGCAGTAAAAAAGGGGATGATCTGAAATTACATGTTTCTGAAAATCCATATACTCATACAAAAAGCGGAGAGGTACTTAGTCCCTGGAAGAGAACAGAAAAGTTTAGAGGAAAATACTTAGAGAAGCCGATTCCAAATAGAGAAAGCTAATGAGAATAATAATGGTAATGAATATTCTAGAAATAAAAATAATAAGAGGAACCTCTAAATCTTAGTAAAAAATTACCTAAACAAAAAAATTAAAACAATATCTATATATCTAATAAAAAAAAGCATCACTAGCATTTTAATTTCTAATAAAACTGTACTAGTCAGCTTAATCCTAAAATGTGAATATCATCCGCTTTGTACTAATACCATAATATATTGCTAATACATTGTTTACCGAGTTACTGTGCCACAATACCTCAATTGTCATTTTAATAAACCTGAAAACCGCCAATTTTTAAATTGGGACCCACCCACCAACCAATTACGCGAAAGTTAGGGAGCGCCTTATAGGGTCGTCTCGTACGTGGTAGAGCTCGTTGGTGAATACCAAAGCGATTCTAGGCCATTTAGGTCAGCAATTGACCAGATTTTTGTGCTACGTAAAATCTTAGAAAAAAACCAATGAATTTATTAATATCGATACGTTTGATCTCTGGGATTTAAGACAGCGAATGATAGCGCCTAAAGATGTAAATTATATGAAGCCATGAATGAACTTAACATTCCCCATAAATTAATAAGAACTGTAAAAACAAGTATTAGTAAAACGATTTGCAGAGTGCAAGTACAATGTGATTTTTCACAGGCCTTTGAAACATGCAGGGTTACGGGAGAGGGACGCGCTGGCCTGTCTTCTCTTCAGTATATCGTTAGAAAAACTTAGGTGCCGAGTTACATAATAGGGAAAATATTGGCTTCGGTTAAAAATAAGAGAGAGGAAACTAGAAACACCGAACAAACTTTCAGCATAGAGGCGCTACTATAATTTTGAGGTAATAACTAAGTATACTTATCTGAGTTCCCTCACAACAAGCGATAATGACACATCTGAAGAAATAAAATGAAGGAAACTGTTGAGGAATAAATGTTATTTTGGGCTAAACAAGTAGCTAAAAAACAGAAATTTATGCCAAAAACCAAACTAACGATATATAGAATATCTGATCTCTATTAGTGGTAACAGTAGGAAATAGGAGTAGAGGTAGGTCAAGACTGAGACGGAGGGACGGTGTGGACGAGAGGATGCGGGGAAGATCGGCGCAGCAAACTGACAACGGTTGGCGATAACCAGAAAAGACTGGCTAACTACACTGGTGAAAATCGAAGGGCTTTAGCACCACTGATAATGATAATGATGTTTGAAAAAATCGAGTCAGCAAAAGTTTTGTATATATACTTGCCACTATTTATCAGGAATTCAAAGTGAGTATTGCTGAATCATCTCTGATTCATGAGAGATCATGAATCAAGGTTCGGAACTAATACCAGAAATAAATGTAGATGAGATTCGACAAGCGTTAAGAAAAATGAAAAATAACAAAGCCTCAGGAGCGGATGGAATTGTAATAGAAGCTATCGTTAATGGAGCAGATATGCTATTAAATCAATTAAGGAAACTGTTTAATTTATGTTTGCAGCAAAGAGAGGTGATCAAAGAATGGAACAATGCTATAACTCACCTTTTATATAAAAAATGAGATAGAACGAACTTAGAGAATTATAGACCTATTAGCCTGTTGAACCACATATACAATCTCTTCACTAGGTTATTAACCTCAAGATTGGAAAAAAAATTAGATTTCTACCAACCGAGAGAGCAGGCAGGATTCCGATCAAATTATGCTACCAATGATCACCTCCATGCAGTAAAGACGCTTATTGAAAAATCGATAGAATACAACACACCTCTTGTCCTCACTTTCATAGATTTTCATAAAGCGTTCGACACGATCGAAATAGACAGTCTTATAGAAGCAATTAATGACAGTAGGATTGACCATAGGTATAGTGAACTTATTTCCAATATTTACAAAAATGCCACTATAACTGTTAAGATACACAATAAAACCCGACTAATAAAAATTAAATTTGGGATAAAGGAAGGAGATACATTGTCACCGAAATTATTCATAACGGCATTAGAGTATGCCTTTAAGATGGTCAATTGGGACCACAGAGAAGTAACAAAAGACGGCGAAAAACTTAACCATTTCCGTTTCGCAGATCACATTGTCCTTATCACAGATAATTTAGGAGAAGCCACAGATATGTTAAATGAATTCGATTTTGCATGTTCGAATGTGGGCCTCAGAATAAACTTGTCCAAAACTAAGTTTATATCAAATATGGTCCCCAATAACCAATAACCATTTAACTATTCAAAACAAAGTGATAGAACTGGTGGAGAAATATACGTATTTGGGTCACGAAATAAGAATCAGCAGGGATAACCAAACATGCGAAATCCAAAGACGAATCACTTTAGCGTAGGCAGTCTTTGGAAAACTGCGAGACACACTTAGGACCAACATACCAATTAGCCTCAAAAGAAAAGTATTTGACCAATGCGTATTACCGGTCATGACCTATGGGGTGAAAACTATGACTTTAACCAAGACTACGGTTTCGAAATTGAGAGTGGCACAGAGACGAATAGAACGATCTATGCTCTGAGTGACGAAGATCTGCGAAGAAGGATGAATATTGCTGATGTTATGGAACGCATAGCGGAACTAAAATGGAATTGGGCAGGCCACGTAGCGAGAATACATGACTCACGATGGACGACCAAAATTACACATAGGAGGCCAAGAGCAGACAAACGTAGTAAAGGAAGACCACCTAAACGTTGGGCTGACGACATCACGGGCGTATCACGAAAAATTGGCAACAAATAGCACAAGATCGCAAAGAATGCAGCAGTTTAAGGGAGGCATATGTCCAGCAGTGGACGTGATAAATAAAGGCTGTATGATGATGATAATGATTGCTGAATCATAGAGCTTTCTCTGGAGTTAAGTCCTTTAGGAGTTTCCAATATGTCGACGTTGGAGCGAGAATGTTTAATTGTTGTAACGTCAGATTTGAAAAATTTTAAATTTCACCTTTATATGGATGACACATCGGTTATTAGATTAGGAATCAGCTAATCAAAGAAGTAGAATAGAAACAAGGAAAAAATTAAAAGGTATTGATTTGCTAAAACCTATATTTCAATTTCATTACGTGAAGGAGATCTGTAGTATTATCATCACAGGAGCCATAAACCTAATGAAGGCGTTTGACATTTTGTTGTTATAGAGAATACCAGAAAATTCTGATATAGAACGTATAATATTAAATTTTCATGTACATATGTGTTTGTTTTATTTAATATAATAATATATACAAGTATGTAATGGGAAACAAATGCAACAAAATAATTCGACGTCATTGAGACATTCTTTATAAGTGATTCATTAATGTACTTATATTTTAAATAAAATGTTAAACGATATTTTCATCTAGGTTAAGATTCTTAACGACTGTTTTACATGCTTTTAACGTAGTTTAGACACATCCTTGTATTACAGAAAGAATTTGTTGTTTGCTAGCTTATTCTAACGATAAAAAGTCTCGAATATCTGACACCACATCCGATATTCTCATTCACGGTTACAGCGCACAACAATATCCATATGAGCAAAAACTGTGATGTTCCATAATCGCGCATCTCCATCGTTTTCTGTAATAGAGGTGAGCGAGCAGCTCATCAGCGAATGTAGTATAACTAAACCACAGTGATATTCGATTTTCGATATTCTAGAACTAACGAGTCAAATTCTGTTTTTTTGATTGTGTCGAACAAGGAACTCCACTATAGACAACAATAATTGATCTCTCTCCTTTTCTTTGCTTAACGACCAATAAATAAAATAAAAGAGCGACAATGAATAAGACATTCTAATTATCGGTATTTGTATAGTATACTATAATTAAAACATGTTGAAGGTGACCAAAGGTCAGTTGCACCTTTAAATGGTGGAACGAATCTATAGAAAAATTAAAGGATAATAAAGAATTCGAATTATAAATCGGATTATAGATGAAATTAGTATTTAAATGATAATTATTATATATCATGAATTATATATAGTACTGAAACACTCGCAAATCAACTAAGAACATGTCATAGAGGCTGCGGCTTTGTCATACATTGTAGATTTGTTGATTGAATATGGCAGACATTTCCACATACAAAAATTCACACACACACACACACACACACACACACACACACACACACACATACACACACACATACACACACATACACACACACGCCCACGCACACGCACACCCACACCTTACACGCTCACACACCCATACGCACACCTACACACCCCCACCCGCGCACACACACACACACATACACACACCACACACACACACACACACACACACACACACACACACACACACACACACACACACACACACACACACACACACACACACACACACCACACACACACACACACACCACACACACACACACACACACACACACACACACACACACACCACACACACACACACACACACACACACACACACACACACACACACACACACACACACACACACACACACACACACACACACACACACACAACACACACACACACACACACACACACACACACACACACACACACCACACACACACACACACACACACCACACACACACACACACACACACACACACCACACACACACCACACACACACACACACACACACACACAACACACACACACACACACACACACACACACACACACACACACACCACACACACACACACACACACACACACACACACACACACACACACACACACACACACACACACACACACACACACACACACACACACACACACCACACACACACACACACACACACACACACACACACACCACACACACACACACACACCACACACACACACACAACACACACACACACACACACACACAACACACACACACACACACACACACACACACACAACACACACACACACACACACACACACACACACACACCACACACACACACACACACACACACACACACACACACACACACACACACACACACACACACCACACACACACACACACACACACACACACACACACACACACACACACACACAACACACACACACACACACACACACACACACACACACACAACACACACACACACACACACACACACACACACACACACACACACACACACACACACACACACACACACACACACACACACACACACACACACACACACACACACACACACACACACACACCACACACACACACACACACACACACACACACCACACACACACACACACACACACACACACACACACACACACACACACACACACACACACACACACACACACACACACACACACACACACACACACACACACACACACACACACACCACACACACACACACACACACACACACACACACACACACCACACACACACACACACACACACACACACACACACACACACACACACACACACACACACACCACACACACACACACACACACACACACACACACACACACACACACACACACACACACACACACACACACACACACACACACACACACACACACACACACACACACACACACACACACACACACACACACACACACACACACACACACACACACACACACACACACACACACACACACACACACACACACACACACACACACACACACACACACACCACACACACACACACACACACACACACACACACACACACACACACACACACACACACACACACACACACACACACAACACACACACACACACACACACACACACACACACACACACACACACACACACACACACACACCACACACACACACACACACACACACACACACACACACACACACACACACACACACACACACACACACACACACACACACACACACACACACACACACACACACACACACACACACACACACACACACACACACACACACACACACACACACACACACACACACACACACACACACACACACACACACACACACACACACACTGACACAACTGCAATGTTGTACCTAATACCATTTCATGATACGAAAACCACAGACCACGGACAGGTTCGAATGATCCCAAACAGAATGTACAAAAGAAGTAGCTACCGCAGATCTTACTATGGGAGGGTTCAATGGTGCCCTTGAGACAAGAGTCTTGAGTATATGTGGGCCAAGTAGAGGTCCATCAGGCGGAGAGCTTGCAGGTCTGCTATAGTTAATATAAAACAGAAAAAAAGAAAGAGGTTGAAAAAATACATCCAAACGATAGTAAGGAAACATCAGTTCGGGCTTTGCAAATAAAAAGCGACGATTTATAGTGTAGTTATGATACATGAAGATCCATACAAAATTGATCGAACATATAATTATGTTTGGTAGAAGATTGATTCAAAAACTAGCTCGAAGACATCAAAGAGGTAGGAAGATGATCAATAAATTAGGATGGCAATCTTACTACCATTAAGAGCGTAATAAGCAATAACTTACAATTCGAAGAACCAACCAATAACGTAGGAATACAAGCATTAAAAAATATGTAATTTAATGGCAAACTTTATTATTAGAACTAAATTAAGATCTGGTCGAAGTTTTTTTTGTAGAGTTTTTATATTTAAACATCCGATTCACACAAGTCCGCAAAGCACAAAACACTATAGCACTGATACCGTTTTAAAGTCACTAACTAGAACATAGACTAAGGATGTTTTCTTTAGTTTTAACAAACTTAATTAACAATAAACGTTTGCGAAACTTGTAGCTTTTAAACTATAAGCAAGACATACAATAACTATATAAAATACGCGATAGTTGTTACTCTAAACTAAAAGCGTCCAAACCTCGCTGGATTCAAGTTGATACTGACTAATAAACGCAGCCTCCACCCTGCGGTACAGTCCATGTACAGCCTTCATACAACCTATTCAAAATTGGTTGCTAAACAGTGGTTGTATTAGGTATGTGTTTAACAAACAATTTAATATTATAAAATTAATGGGAAAAAACCCCGTAATTGGCTGTATACCATCGTTTAAAAAAACACAGAAGTTAAAACACTTCACACATGTGTATTGTGGTTTGTTTTTATACCACATAAAAAATAGAATAGAAGAGACATGGAAACCGTCGTAATAAGTTTTGACAAAAAGAAAAAGAAAATCACATTTAATTATGTTCATCAATTTTGCTAATTTTACAATACAATCCTCACAAGGGTAAGCCTGGTGAAGATACAACAACTTCATTATTCTAATGTAGTTTTGTTTTTTATGTTAACTTTTAGTATGTTTTGAAAAAGAGTAAAATAAACTCGAAAGCTCAACAAACCTAAAAGAGTTTTACTTAAAGGCCAATATTTACTAAAATACCCAAGATATCCGTATATATTACTCACATACTCACTAAAGCCCTTTCTAAAAAACGAATATATATATATATATATATATATATATATATATATATATATATATATATATATATATATATATATAAGAATCTTAGTCAGTTATAAAGGATCATGTACGCTATATGTTGCTTACTTAGCAGGACAACTTCGACCTTCTATTATAATGACGTCACGGTTAAGAGTATGTCCAGGTGTTGGCAACTAACCAAATAATTGATGCGATTCCCAAAAACAGTTCATTCTAAACTAGGTAAAACGTTTTAGAATAGTGAATTAAGTCTGTCGATAATAAATTCACATAAGCTGGTATAAACTTTTTAAATATCTTTTACTAAACCAACCTTTATTTTTCTTTATTTTATTGAATCGGTAAAGTCAACAATGAAGGAATTAAAGAAAGCAAGTCCAAACACAAAGTTACTACGTAAGATCCGAAATATTAAAAATAACAGTTTGGCGCAACTCTACCATGTAAGCAATGCTTTTACCTGTCGAGAATGATAAAACGAAGTCGTCGTCTTCATGTAAGCCACAAAAGCCGCTGTCTTGCGTCTTCTGTGTCGTCTAAAATCTCAATAAAACTCTCACAATAACCGGTGACATCTAAGTCGACGCGACCCCGAAAACTCCCAAAACATCTTACACCTAAATTGAGTGTCAAATGACAAGTTATTAATGATTCAGGATAAACTGTTGCTTTTGCTCTTTCAGTTGAGACGTCAGGCATCGTGACGCTAAACTTCCATCGATATCGCCTGCGATGCTCTGAAATTTTTATGAGGACCGATGGCATGTTTTTGGTGATTACCACATTAAATACAGAGTACAGCGGAAGGGATTTGAAGCGATTTAATAAACTGGTAATAACTTGGGAATATATTAAAGAAGGGTTAACTTAATAGAAATTATAGTAGTCTATATTCCTTTTCGGTCCGAATATCAATATTAGAAAATGTCTAATATAATTAATAATGGTTACCAAGACTAAACAAAAACTATGTTTTTTACGTCACACAAAAGTTTTTCTTTCTAATTTAATTAAAATACTAAAACCATACAAGTCTAATTTCAAAGATAACCATCATCAGTGCTTAATTAGGTTTACATGTTTAACGCCACTAAATATTTGGGTAAAAACCCTGTAAATATAGTTAAAAGTTACATTGTTGCTGATTATATTCTGGAAAATTATTGACGGAATTTACTTCATGACAACGTCGAACTTCAACCTTGGGGTTGCTGGCTCTTAGACAAACTGCTTATGAAGACTTGTGGATCTTATCATAATGTTATATTGCTGATAATCATTTACTTCTCTTTAGACTGTGAGCACCATACAGGATTATAATTCTAAATTCTCCGAATGGTAGATATACTACATCCTTACATTTATACATTCTTATGTAGATATCTACATATTAGTATTTGTTAATGTTTTTAACAGTCTTTCTATTGTCAGTCAAGAGTTATATACTTAACTATTCTAATCACTTTGGATAATCTTTTCCTCATTCTGTCACTATGAATCGACTATATTTTATTGTTATGGAAACAAAAAAGTCTAGACATATTTTATTGTTTTTGTTTTTCTATTACATTATATTTTTCATTACATGCAGTGAGCAAACCACTTATTTCACCAAAATTAATCTTGCTGTTAAGGGTGGACAGTGAACAGACTCCGCTAGTCCCTAGACCCACAGTAGCTCTTTATGGCAGCGTCCCAACACCTGGCGACAGTAGGTTGCTAGAATGGGAGAATGCATGTGGTATGCTTGTGTTGTGACTTGTGGTCGCTACTGTAACCTGAATGAGTCTTGGATATGGTTATTTGGTGCTATATCAATGGCCGTAAACTTTGAAGTTCTGTGCCGAAATACCTACACCCTGCAAATCCAACAGCAGTTTCTTTGATGTTATCTCTGTTAGAACGATATCAACCTTTCATGTCTCCCTAAAGTTCCACAAGAGCTTTATCAAGGTACTAACTTGACAAATATCTAAATCTACATTATTTCAAAGTAACAAATTACTTACGTAATCGAATTGTAGTAAAAATACATCCTTACCTGCAACAAAAACAATATCATTAATTAAGTATTGAATAGCAAGCAAACATAAGTCGATGGTGTTTTTTTTTTGTTCAACCACGATTTATAAAAGACTATTCTTATAATACTGAATGCTGTTCTTAAATCTATGAAGCTAAAATAAAATTGTTCATGACTTTACTATTGATTATCGTTCACATAATGAAATACTTGTTCGTGACAGCGATTCAGCTGTTGTGAATTTTTGGGAATACAGTATGTTACATATCCACAAGGAATCTACGTTCCTGTAGTTGGCTGTATACCATGTATTAAAAATTTAATTAAAAATCCTTTGTAATAGGTATATTTTAGGCCCAAACGGGCTAAGTTAAAAAGACAAAACGTTTTCGGAAACCATGTTCCATCATCAGTGTCCTAGAAAATAGTTAACCACTTAATTAAAAATAACATAGGTTAAAATTTTGACTAAGGTTAAAGAACAATGTGGTTAATACTTACTAGGAGTACATGAATGTAGCCACCAAGGTTAAATATGTGGGTAAAAACCCGATTACAGATGTTTAATTACATTTAGTTTTAAAATAATGTTATAATGATTTAGGATTAAAGAGTTACCGATGGATTAGGTAACATGGCGACATATGACTCCACGTTGAAGTTGCTAGTCCTGAGACGGTATGTCTTCGAGGACTGTATGAGTGCAACTGATTGGCAATGACATTTGATGACAATATTGTTAAGTTATGACAGAAATAATCACAGAGCAGTCAATGTAGCTGTATGTTTCTACTTAAGACAAAAGCCAAAGTTATTTAAAATTGTGAAAATTAAGTAAATTAATATAACAGTATCAACCATCAAAGTTGTAGTTTTTAATTTATGAAATTAAGATGATGTAAGGGAGCAAAAATTGTATGGTTGTAGTTAGGCAACCAACTATACATGTATATAGCAATGTAATATAGAAAAAATTTTATTATATGGCCCTTTATGTTACTTAAACATTTGGTACCCAGAAAATATAAACTAGACACATGTGGAAGGTTGAATTTTAGAAAATATTGATGTTAATGGTTGGATCTAAATCCAACTAAAGCCAATCATACCATCATCACACTTTAAGACAACTTATACCTACAACAAACCTAACTTATAACTTATCCTTTTTATTTCTCTTGTGCCTAGTGTTGCCTTATGACAGATAGGACCTTTCTTAAGTTATAAGTAGATTATCACACTTTCAACATACTACATAATCATGTCCCAACCATCAAAAAAATCTTTCGTTCATTACATATAATAGCTAATACAATAAAACTTCCACACCTTTCAGTCTGTTACTACCTTGTCAGACATTTATGTTCATGAACTTATAACTCAAAAATTTTCACATTTGCCAGGTACCAAATGTTGCTTCTGACATACAGGACCTCTATATTTGAGTTAAAAGTTAAATAACACGTGAACATTTACTAAAACAGTTTTATTTTATTCATACAAGAACACTTCCAATTATAAACAAATACATTTAGATCCAACCATTAACATCAATATTTTCTAAAATTCAACCTTCTACATGTGTCTAGTTTATATTTTCTGGGTACCAAATGTTTAAGTAACATAAAGGGCCATATAATAAAATTTTTTCTATATTACATTGCTATATACATGTATAGTTGGTTGCCTAACTACAACCATACAATTTTTGCTCCCTTACATCATCTTAATTTCATAAATTAAAAACTAAAACTTTGATGGTTGATACTGTTATATTAATTTACTTAATTTTCACAATTTTAAATAACGTTGGCTTTTTGTCTTAAGTAGAAACATACAGCTACATTGACTGCTCTGTGATTATTTCTGTCATAACTTAACAATATTGTCATCAAATGTCATTGCCAATCAGTTGCACTCATACAGTCCTCGAAGACATACCGTCTCAGGACTAGCAACTTCAATAGTTGTTGGAGTCATATGTCGCTATGTTATCTAATCCATCGGTTACTCTTTAATCCTAAATCATTATAACATTATTTTAAAACTAAATGTAATTAAACATCTGTAATCGGGTTTTTACCCACATATTTAATCTTGGTGGCTACATTCATGTACTCCAAGTAAGTATTAACCACATTGTTCTTTAACCTTAGTCAAAATTTTAACCTATGTTTTTTAAATTAAGTGGTTAACTATTTTCTAGGACACTGATGATGGAACATGGTTTCCGAAAACATTTTGTCTTTTTAACTTAGCCCGTTTGGGCCTAAAATATACCTATTAAAAAGGATTTTTAATTAAAATTTTATGTTACATATGTTTAAATAGTTATCATATTAGTAAAATAGTCTTGACGTTTTCTACTCGCGCTACCGCACAAAGTTTCCCTATCTTAGATTTTGCACCATTCTATTATAGTAATAGTATAACAGAGTATAAGTCATTAATAAATACAAAGATATACAGTCAGCCTCATTACTTCATAAGTTAGTAACAATTTACGACATGTATATACATTTTGTCTGCGAAATTATGCAAACCGTGGGTAGAATATCTTACGAGTGGTTAGTAATTGTCAGTTGAGACGTGATTAATACCCCTTTGAGGAATAATCAAACACCGTTTTAAAATATCAATTAAGACTTCACCTTGCTTTATATTCTGCCAACAAATCAGCGAAAGATAATTGGTTCATTTTACTCTGTAAGGGAAATAACTTGCGTTAATTGCTTGAATAAAATGAATGCGATAACCTAAATACGTCGGTGCTTGACTTGTTTAACCAATAAATGTGTGTTCATTGGTAGATTTATAAAAAATTTTGGCGAAAAACTAAATAAACGAATTCACTTAACGTAGAAATTTGGATATTTTTCTAATTCGTTAATTAGCGTATTGACGTTAACATTCCCGAACCATCTTAACTTATGCTTTTTTGTTATAGAATTAATTGACGCCACCCCTATACTTCCTCTAATAAAGGTACTCATTCTGAATTTTATCATGTTTTTGTCATTCCACTCATCAATCTAAGCATTCTATTTTCAGAATGTGCATTCAATGTTACTATATATTTTTTTGGTTGCCCAACATTCAGTTCCGTACATTACATTGGATCTTATGACATTTTTATAGGACTTTCCTTTCTAATTTCATTGGAGTCTTTCTGTCACACAACACACCACTCGCATCTTTGCACTATATCCATCCCGGCCTAACTCTACTTTATGAATTTCCATCTTTTATCCCATTATGCTGTAACACCTATCCTAGGTACTTAAAATGATCACTTTTCACAATCATTTTACCACTCAAAGTGTTTATCTTATTTGTAGTCCTCCAGTTTTTGTTCTAAATTCCTTTCAGTATTTTCTATTAACACTATATCATCATCATACATCAAGCACCCGAAAATGTTACCCTGTAATTTCCCTGTTATCTGATCCAACACTAATGATAATGAGAATTAAGAACTGAGTCCTGATACTATCCTACTTACACACGAAATGTATCAAGTATCTCCTACACATGTCCTAACAGTAGTTGTTACTCCCTCATGCGTCTCTTTCACAATCTTTACGTCCTCACCGGGGACTCCTTTCTTATTGAACTTCCATCACAGAATCTTTCGAACAACTCTAGAATATATTGTTCTGAAGCTATTTTCTTGTGGCATTGTAAATTAATTACTATTAAACTGGGAATAAGCCACAATTAAAGATAAAAATACGTTTATTGACGTTTCAATTTCCACTTCGGAAATCGTTCTCAAAATACAAACAGTAAATTAAACAAATTTTAATTAAGTTTAATTTACTGTTTGTATTTTGAGAACGATTTCCGAAGTGGAAATTGAAACGTCAATAAACGTATTTTTATCTTTAATTGTGGCTTATTCCCAGTTTAATAGTAATTAACTCTAGAATATGCCTTATTTATCAATGAATAGTCATACGAGTGTTTGATTCTTTATTCTTATAATGAAAACGGCAACTTTGGTTGATGTCATGCCCGAATCCCAACTGACTTTCGGATATTTCGGTTGTTTTTTATGTATCCGTCTATTAATTTTATATATTTATTTTAAACCATATTGTCATTGTGTGACTAAGTATATAGTTATATTGCCCTGTCGTTTTTGCATGTAAACAGCTTTGTTCTTGTAAAGAGTTACTGCTTCCCCATTCGTCTGGAATTTGTCCCGATTCCATAATTGTATTAAACTAACAGTTATCTAACTTGTTTATGTCTCTCCTACAGCTGTCAACCACATTCCTATAAATTGTATTAGGACAGGTGACATATTAGTAGGCCAAACAAAGATATACTACTCTGGTAATGACAAAGACGCAAATCACTGGAACGGAGTAGCGATATTAGTTGACAAAACTACCCAGCAATTTGTAACTGGCTTCTTATCCATCTCGGATAGATTTATGATGGTACCACTAAAAACAGCTTAATCTAGAATCAATATAATTCAAGTATACGCTCCCAGTGCAGAAAAGTCGGATGAAGAGCTCGAACAGTTTTATAATGAATTAAAACAAGCTTTAGAAGTAACCAAGTCTAGAAACGCTACAATTGTCATGGGAGATCTGAATGCAAAAATCGGTAGAGGAAGTCAAGGTGATTTTATTGGAAACTTTGGACTGGGGACCCGTAACGAGAGAGGAGACTGATTGGCTCAATTCTGCCAAGAGACCAATTTTATTGTCGCGAATACTTTTTATGATCTGCCACCCAGGAGACTCTATACATGAAAATCTCCAGCAGACAACCAACATAAGGTCTTCAGAAACCAAATTGACTACCTTCTCATCTGCAAACGATACCGAAATTCCATAAAATCAGTAAAATCGTACCCCGCATCTGATGTGGGATCAGATCACAACCCAGTTGTAGGAAGGTTTAGAATTAATCTAAAAAAGCTTGTGGCTAAAACTAAAGTAGAGAGGATACAAGTATCCCGTTTGAAAGATCCATCAACAAAAGAGCAAGTCACACTAAAAATTAAAGAAGAGCTCACCAAAATAGAAATTATTCATACTGGAGATGCGAACAGGCAATGGCATATGTTAAAAGATGCTCTTATACGCACATGTGAGACAACACTAACACCTAAGCTGATCAAGAACAAAAATGAATGGATGACCGATGAGATTCTGGATCTCATGGAAGCAAGAAGATCGTATAAAACCAAAGACAAAATATGTATAATATTATACACACAGAAATAAGGAGAAATATCAGAGATGCAAAGGACATATGGTATAGTGACAGTTGCGAAGAGATTGAACAGTTGGTGGAAAAACATGATATCTTAAACCTTCATAAAAAAATTAGGGAAATAACAGGCACTAATATTAGGAAAAAATCAAACATACTGCTGAATAAAATCGGCAAAATATTTATAGACATCGGTGAAAGGCTTAAAAGACGGCAGGAATATATTCAAGAGCTATTTAAAGACGAACAGACTGAGATAGTACTAAAGCAGAAAAAGTTCGACAACGGCCCAGGCATAACAGAAAATGAGGTATTAGAGGCGATAAAGCGAACAAAGAATAAGAAGGCAACAGGTCCTGACGAAATACCTGTAGACATAATACGGTTAATAGATGAACAGCAAATTGGATTATTGGTCGACTTATTCAATACAATATACAGTACAGGAATCATTCCCAGAGATTGACTGATGTCAACATTCATAACACTACCAGAAAAGCAAATGCAAAAGAATGCCAAGATCACCAGATAATAAGTTTAATTAGTCATACGCTCAAAATATTTTTAAAAATTATACACCGGAGAATACACAACAAACTTGAGCAGGACATAAGTGACACACAATTTGGATTTAGAAATGTACTGGGAACGAGGGAACCCCTGTACGCTGTGAATGTACTTGTGCAAAGGTGCATGGATGTTAATCAGCCAGTATATATGTTTTTCTTGAATTACAACAAAGCCTTCGATAAGGTCAGACATAACCTTATCGAATTACTTGAAAAGAAAAACTTATGAGAGACATCAGGATTATTAGCGCTATCTATTATAATCAGATCGCTGTGGTAAAAGACGACATCGTCTTTTCAAATGAAATACAGATTGAGAGGGGCGTCAGGCAGGGCTGTGTCCTGTCTCCTACTTTGTTTAATTTGTATTCAGGGGAAATAGTCCAGGAAGCACTAGAAGAACTAACTATGGGAATAAAAGTAAATGGCCGACCAATCAATAATATACGGTTTTCCGACATTATTTTATTAGAAGAATGTTTTGAGGATTTACAACAAATGGTTGATAGAATTGTAGTCAGTGAAGAAAACGGACTGTCCCTAAACACAAAAAAGACACAATTTATGGTAATTACAAAAGCCCAACAACGCCAAGAAAACATAACAATACATGGAGAACAAATTAAAAAACTTGAACAATATAAATAACTGGGTACAATAATTAATACAAATAATGAGTACACAGAAGAGATTAAGACAAGAATGGGACAGGCAAGAAATTCTTTCAACAAACTGAAAAAAGTACTCTGCAGCAGGGACATTTCAATTTCTTTAAAGATAAGACTCCCGAGATGCTACGTATTCTCCGTATTATTTTATGGGTTAAAGGCTTGGATTTTAAAGAAATATGTTTCGGACAGATTGGAAGCCTTCGGGTTATGGGCCTACAGATAGATATTAAGAATAAGTTGGGTAGATAGAGTCACGAATGTCGAGGTGTTGAGAAGAATGGGAAAAGATAAAGAGGTCTTAAATACAGTTCAGTAAATGATACTAGATAAGTCAGAAAACTGCAATATCTGGGACATGTTTTGAGGGGCGAGAGTTATAACTTGTTGCAATGAATATGCAAGGAAGAATACAGGGTAGAAGGAGTCACGGAAGAAGACGCATCTCCTGGTTGAATAATTTGAGAGCTTGGTTTAACTGCACTTCTGCTTACCTCTTTAGAGCAGCGGCGTCGAAAGTGCGAATTGCCGTGCTTTTTCCTCTGAAGGAACACTCCATGCTGTTTACTGTAAGACTTCCAAAATTCCAGGAACCTATCCTTCTTTTTCGAACTTGTAATATGGTGTTCTCCTGATACAGACTTTCCTTGGAAGTCCGAACGGAGGATAAGTTTGTTTCCGAAACATGCCATCAGTTCAGTATCATTTTTGTTATATTGGAAAAGGTCTTTTTATTTTTATGGTCTGAAAAGATTTTCTGACAATTGATGCCTGAATGTCTTTTCTATAAGAATCATGTCCTGCACGATGTGTTCAGTACACCACTAAGGCAACCGAAGTGCAGTATTACCTCGCACCCTTTTATACTTTCTCTAGCGATCCCTAGTGATCAAGATTCCTATATAAGCATTGTCCTGCAAGCCAATGTAATGTTCCCTGTATGCCGCCACTAGGAGACATTTACTCTAGATAGGATCTTGTTTAACGCCATGATTTTTTGAAACATCGTTTTCATCAAAAAGTTTACCTACCTTATTATTCTTTGCTATTAAAGTGCTTCAGTAGGTCTTGAAGATGATGTTGGATTTCAATCTTTAGCTGCCAACAAATGACCTAGCAAAGACTCTTGACGTTTTATTAAGATTTACATGGAAAAATGGTTGATTTTGGGCTGGTAGGAGAAAAAAAAACCTCTATTAAAATGTCTCGTTTTATCACCCGTCTATCTGTGAACTTTGTGTCAACGCTTAAGTTTTTTGCGACCATTTTCAAAACATTGATTACAAATATTTATATTAAAAAACATGAAAACTGTAACAGATTCTTCAGATTCTGTATATTTTTTTACAATATTAAAAATTATAAACACTTCAACCATATCAGTCCCACCTTTGAAAATCTCAGTAGTCATTTCCTCCCAGCTACTTTCTGATTTGTAACAAATTTCTAGTAGAGTACACAATTTAAAAAAAAAACATATAAAAGACTTAATCAACAGCTCTCTATAAAGTTCAAAACTGTGATATTTTACATCTCATACAAGATCAAAAACCTAAAAATTTTTACCAATTTGTCCATAATATTAGATTAAAGTGAAAATTACCACTCGCTGCAAATTAAGTTTCCGGGAAAGGAAAACCCTTTCTTCGCAAACTAAATGCTTTAAATTCTTTAAGCCAACGGAATATTACATAATTAAATGATCTGGTAATGCAGAGCTCTAATACAATGAAGTTTCATGGGGTTGATTACACCCTTTTATAAAAGAAATACCACTTTGGGCTTTCTAAGAAATTCCCGATTTTTCTTTTACAAAGAAAATACGAGTACATAAAACTGGCTTCTTCTTGAGAAAAGCTTTTTGACCTTATTTAATAAAATACTTTAAACAAAGATATTATCCCGAGGGACTAATTAAGATTTATTAATAACGGAGTGGAACCGTCAAGGTAAATAAAGATTATTTTATTAAGTTTTGGTAAATATACAGTGTGTGAGTTTAAGCTTGATGTTTCTTTAGGATCACATGATTTATATTAGAGTTTTCAAGATGTACAGAAGCTTCTTCTTCTTCTTCAATACAAAAATCTTCTTTAATACAGAAACCAGTTCTGTTTGAAAACAGTAAAAAAGAAAAAAACAGAAAAGAACAGTAAAAAAAAACTTTACCAAAACAAAACAGGAAAAGCAGCACCTATTGCCTTACTCGGTTGTTGTCAGTTGACCAGGTGCTGTCCCTAATATTTATCGAAGCTGATTTTGAGAGACATGAAAAACTGCCATAACATTCATAGATCTCACATAATTTTAAGTTGATGAAAATCGTACCCTACTTCAAAACTTGTTTGCTAATAAACAATTTACTAACTAACATACTGTTTCAGGTATACAAGAATGATGCAGCAAGTAACGACTGAACAACGGCTTACTTTAAGGCTCAGTTCTAGCTGCTTTATTATCTTACCTTTATGTGGCAGACATACCTGAAATCAAATCGAGAAAATTCGCTTATTCTGGCGACCTGGCCATTGGTTCCCAAGATAAAGGTAAAGAAGGAGGAGAACGAGCTCTAAACAAAAATCTATCTATACTAAGTACCTACTTTAAGAGATGGCGCTTACGCTCTAACACAAGCAAAACTGAAACCTGGCACAGATATCAATCAACTACCCCATATATCTATGCGTCACACTTGATAAAACACTAACATTCAAAAGTCATCTTACAAAAGCAGCCAGTAAATTGAGAACAAGAAATAATATAATAACAAAACTTGCTGGAATAACTTGGGGTTCTTCTGTAGATATACTTCGGACCTCCACAATAGCTTTGGTTTTTTTCAGTGGCACAATATTGTGTACCAGTATAATGTGCATCAGCTAAATGGTGCAAATATAAAAAATCAGTCAGATCTACACCGTACAGCAGCATTAATTGTCGAGAGAGTACCAGAAAATTATAGCCTACGTACATCAAGATATATATCACAAAAGAGCACCAGCTATAGATCTAGAAATCCTCCAATCAGAACTGCCAGAAAATTTGTAATACTTATAATATATATTGGCCATGGTCAAGAAGATGGATACCAACAATAGAATTAGACTATATCCAGATATCCACCTCAACTCGAGGCTTTATCGGATCAAATCTGCCCCGGTCCATAGTGCGAATCGGATCACCTAGACCCATAAACCACTGTTTCAAACTGCCCAAATCGTGCCTACCGTGAAAATCTCTAGGACTTTGTGGAATGTTCCCCAGAGGCAATTGAATGGCTGTGTAAATTAATATTTAGATTCGTTTTATTTTAATGTGTATTTATCGTACTATCCAAATCCATACACTACATAAATAAATAAACAACTTTAAAAAACTATGCTGTCACTTTTTATCAGTATAGGTGAGTCACAGGTAAGATAAACTCAATCACAGATTGAGATAAACACAATAAAAAAAAGGGGGTGGGGGGACTTTTTGATATAACATATTTGTACCCTATTTATAACTTATGTACGTACTACAAAAATAATGACCTGCGACCTAATGCCGTACCAAAATATTGGTAGGTATCACGGGCAGCGAAAATTTTTATTTTACTTTTTCCCCATTTTCGGAAATATCACAGTAAGGCACTCATACACAAAGTTTCGGATCGGTATATACCTACCTAGATTAATTTTTTTCCGACGCCGTACATCGGCTGGAACAGGGGTAAAAAAACTAAGGGGCAACTTTTAATTTAAACCCCTATGCTTTGAGTACCGATAAGAATTGGTGGCATAGTGGTTCTAAAGTTGTTTTTATATATTGTAGTATTGATTTATATGTGATTCATGTTAAATGACCGCCTAAAAATTGTAGTCTAATATAGAATCTATATTAAGGTAAGCGCTCTACAGACCGGCCCGAAATGGAACGCACCACGACGATCGTTAATTTACTATCTTTCTGTATTCAAATAAATTAGTCCGCATTTTACGTGAACCTAAAACATTGATTCACATCGAGAATTACTTAAATTTTAACTAAGTAATAAAAGAATAAGAAGATAACTAGTATTTAACTAAAAAGATTAAAATCGTATTAAAATGAAATGATTGAATATTGACTTAAGCAACATAGAAAACAATGACAAATTAATTTAATCTAACACGCAAACAGCACAATTAGGAGGAATAAAAATATTAAGGAATTTTTAGTGTGAAATAATCTTGGCAAAGGAGAGAGAGAGAGAGAGAGAGAGAGAGAGACAGATAACAGAAAAAAAGAGAAATAGGGGGAAGGTTAAGAAAAGAGCGATAAAAATGTTGTCACAAACGTTTAATTTTTTCACATTATTGTTACTATTATATCAATATCAAACTGAAACAACGTATTAAGTTACCCTTTAGGAAGTGATTTATAAAAGAGCCACCATTTCAACCATAATGATACTAATTCAACAGCCCATTTCATTACAATATATTCTCGATAGGAGTATATAATTTATCGCTCACGCTAAAACCTCTTGAAGCAATCCTAATACGACATAGAAAACAACTAAGATCCTTGCCGCAGTCATAGAGGGGAAACAATCATATATGAAAGCATTCACAGGAACATCCCGGATTTGCGAAGAACTTCTTAGAATAGTTAGCATGCATACAAAATCCAAATTATTACGTTATCCGAATTAAGAGCTTTTGGTGATTTTCCAATTAGAGATTCTAAAACTTTGCTGCTAATAATGATAGTTGTGCAAGATGTATTTGGACCATATACAGTATATATATATATATATATATATATATATATATATATATATATATATATATATAAAGTATTCAACTAGTGAATTCAGAGGTTTAATCGGTCATTCAGGTTGGCAAAATAAAAACAGAAGTCAACTACTCCATACGTTTATCGAAGACGTTTCGTTTTATATTTCTAAAGCTTCATCAGTTCTCTAAAATACAATAGATGACATAGAGTATATAAGAAATACAGATCTAATAGTTCATAGCTTACAACTCAATATGTAGTATATTAAAGATGTTATTATATATGTACCGAAGTTTACTCATTATTTAGAACTAACTTAAAAAAACAAACAAACTTTGCAAAAAAATAATGTTCATATTCGTAGATACAAAGATTTAAAAAAATTTTAAACGGACATTTGGCTTCACTTACAGATGGTTCTCCAATGAAGACAAACAAAACATTGATTTATTGCAGGCTAAGGGCAGCACTAAGGGATATATTATGTTCAAAAAAATTCAATGTTTGAGACAATTATGAACTTCTACGGGGGAATACACAGATAACAGACTACCTTAACTCACAAAGTTGTGAGTTAAACTCACAAAGCCGCACTAGCGGCAAAAAAACGAAACTACACACACACACACACACACACACACACACACATATATATATATATATATATATATATATATATATATATATATATATATATGTATATATATATATATATTTATATGTAACAATAAAACACTGAAAACTTTGTTTTCAAACTTCCACAAAATTTATTTTAAATATTATCACTACAGCTGTTTCGGCTGATTGCCTTTCTCAAGTGATCTATTTTGGCTTGGGTGAGAAAGGCAATCAGCCGAAACAGCTGTAGTGATAATATTTAAAATAAATTTTGTGGAAGTTTGAAAACAAAGTTTTCAGTGTTTTATGGTTACATAAAATGAATTTCCATCAAGTAACGGTCGAATCCATCAATTATATATTTATATATATATATATATTCATATATGTACATTATCAACAGCCCTAGCACCAAGAAAATCATAGATACAAGACGTCTCAAACAAGACAACACATATGTGGAAACCAAATTTAAAATAAACGAGAGCTTAAGGAAAGTCAAAGAAGATAATGCAGAAACTCTAACTGTTGACCAAAAATGGGGAAAAATTCAACATGCCCTTGTGTCAGTTGGAAAAGAAACCCTCAAACCACTTAAAGAAAAAACAAAACCTTGGATGACAGTAGAAATTCTTGAACTCATGGAAGAACGAAGAAAACATAAAGCAAAAGACCTGAATAAATACAAAGAAATTCAGAGAAACATCAGAAAGAAAATTCGAGAGGCAAAAGAGAGGTGGCTCTCCGATAAATGCAAGGAAATAGAAGATCTGGATAAAAAGTACGATAGCTTTAATTTATACAAAAAAATCAAAGAAATGACAGGTTCTAGAAAGCGTACAAAAACGAATATCCTTAAAAATGATAAAGGGGATATTATTACTGATATGAAGGAGAGATTATGTCACTGGACCAATTACATTCAACAACTATTTAATGATGAAAGAGAAGAACTGTCATTAGAAATCACCGAAGATACTGGACCACCAATATTAAGAGAAGAAGTCATCTATGCCATCAAAAACACAAAAGAGGGTAAAGCCACTGGACCAGATGAGATGCCCATCGAATTATTAAAACTCATCGATGAAGATGTTATTGATGTAATGGTTGAACTCTTTAATCTAATATATCAGACTGCCACAATCCCCAGACAATGGCTGCAATCAACCTTTGTAGCAATTCCCAAAAAACCAAGTTCAACAACTTGCTCAGACCACAGAACAATAGCTTTAATGAGTCACACACTTAAAACATTTTTGAAAATAATTCACAGCAGAATTGTTAAAACTCTTGAATATGAGATTAGTGACACACAATTTGGCTTTAGAAATGGTATGAGTACAAGAGATGTTTTGTTCGGCTTGAATGTGCTGGCTCAGAGATGCATGGACATGAATCAGGATATGTACTTATGTTTTGTAGACTTTGAAAAGGCATTTGATAAAGTTCAACATAAAAAGCTTGTAGATATATTAAAAAGCAAAAATATTGACAGTCGTGATCTGAAAATTATATCTAATTTATATTGGAATCAAACTGCCAAGGTAAGAGTTGACAGCCAGTACACCGAAAATATCAAAATACAGAGAGGAGTCCGCCAGGGTTGCGTGCTGTCCCCACTACTTTTCAATGTCTACAGTGAAGCGGTATTTCAAGAAGCGCTCTCAGACTCAATAGAAGGTATATCTATCAATGGAGAAGTTTTGAATAACTTACGTTTTGTAGACGATACAGTAATAATTACGGATAACAACAATAATTTACAGAACGTAATGCAACGCCTTAATGAACGCTGTCATGAGTACGGACTGAAGATAAATTTAAAGAAAACTAAATGCATGATCATGACTAAATCTGCACATGCAAATATCCGATTGACTATTGAAGATACTGCAATTGAGAGTGTTAATAACTATAAATACTTAGGAACATGGATAACATCAGATTTAGACCAAACCAAAGAAATTAAGACACGTATTGAAATAGCACGTACATCATTTATTAAACTTAAAAAGTTTCTTTGTTGTCGGGATATAAGGTTAGAACTACGCCTGAGAATGCTTCGATGTTACGTGTTTTCTACTCTTCTTTATGGTCTGGAAGCTTGGACACTAAAACAAGTTCATCTGAATAAGTTGGCCGCCTTTGAATTTTGGTGTTACAGAAGAATCCTACGAATATCATGGACTCAAAGAATGTCAGACATGGAAGTAACTAGAAGGATAGGAAATGAGGCGGAAATAATATTAACTATTAAAAGACGAAAACTTGAGTACTTGGGACATGTGATGAGAGGGCAAAAATACTCATTATTACAACTTATTATGCAGGGCAAAATCCGAGGAAAGCGAAATGTGGGAAGACGAAGAATATCCTGGCTTAAGAACTTGAGGGAATGGTTTGAATGCAGTAGTGCAGAACTTTTTAGAGCGGCAGTCAACAGAGTCCGCATAGCCATGATGATTTCCAACCTTCGATAGAAGATGGAACTTAAAGAAGTATATATATATATATATATATATATAATATATATATATATATATATATATATATATGTATATATATATATATATATATATATATATATATATATATATACAGGGTGTCTACAAACTCTTCTGACAAACGAAAACCGTAGATTCCTCAGATTTTTGTTATTGAACATTGAATTTTGAACTTTTGAATTAAATTGAATCATTAAGTTAAACCCTTTTTGTTGAATTAAAATTGTTGTGTTTGAATGCCCCAAAGTAAAAACGAAAAGAGAAACTTCACGAACTGACAACGACTTGACATTGAAAAACGTAGGTTATACTTCTTTTAACATTTCAAAGCCAATTAAAGCAAAAAAAATATTAATTTAACTTTCATGATGAAAAAACGAAAAATTTTCAATTCGATTTTTCTCGAAAACGGTGTATTCTACAGACTTAAAATAAGAGTACCTTTTAGTACTAGAATACCTGAAAATCTAATAATTTAGTATCAGAAATGCTTAAAAGTTAAAAACAAAAAGTTATGCGTTAAAATAACCATTGACCCACCCAAAAACGGACGCCTATGACCGGTACTAGAAATTTGCAATTAATGGAATCCATTCAACTCTGAAGGATAAATAATCGTAGCAGTTTTTGTTTTTATGAATAACTCCTGGAGGTATTCGGGAAAAATTACTTACAAGGCGCCATCTTCAAAGAGCTCTAGCTCCCTTAGGAAGCATTTTTGGACTAGGCGAATTGTCTTAAAATTGATCAATCTCCGATCTTCGTTTGTTGAAGACCGAAGAGAGTCGAGTCGAGTTGAGAACGAGAGTCTGCACTGATCCGTCGAAGCGGGCTCACCTGGTTTACGGATGGGTCCAGAATAGATGACCAAGCAGATGGCGGAGTATATGGAAGCGCAATCGGATTTGAATCTGGGTGGGCTCTCGGCTTCCATGCATCAGTCTTTCAGCCTCAGATCTTTGCGATCCTGGTACGCGCTCAGGAGATAATAGATAGGGTTTGCTCAGGTAGGACCATCCCTATCTACTCTGACAGTCAAACTGTACTAAGGGCTTTGGAAGCGCCCAAAATCAGCCCTAAGCTGGTTCTTGAGTGCAAGAGAGCACTTGCTGATGTTACGCGGACCAATAGGGTTAACTTGGCATGGGTACCTGGACACACAAGCGTGGAAGGGAACGAACGGGCTGACGCTCTGGCATGAAGGACTCATTCACTGTGCCGGTGGGACCAGAACCTGTGATGGGGAAACTAGTCGGGGTAGTCTAAAATAACTTTTCCTGCGGAGGTTCCAGGACACTTGGGCCAGTTTTAGAGGTATAAGTCAGGCTAGGCTTCACACAGTGTGGCCATCCAAAAGTCTTACAGCCAAACTTTTTATTCTAGACCGTAGAAGGTGTTCTTTTGTGGTCAGTATGCTTACCGGCCACTGTAGACTCAGGCGGCACCTTCATCTGCTTGGATTGGCAGATAGCCCACAGTGCAGTTTTTATAATGAGGAGGCAACCTCTTCAAATGTACTCAAGAAGTGCCTGGTAACGGCCTACCAGAGGTGGCAGATCCTGGGTTCGACTAATCGATGTAACCGAGCCAAATGAGGGGGTTATCTTTAAAGAGACCCGTGACTTTCTGTGAGGTCACAAGGTTACTAAAGAATTGGACATTCAGAACGGCAGGAAGGGCTCAGACTTAAAGCCCTTGATGATTACTGCAGATATGAGAGCACGGAACAACATGGGCCCCAGAAACGCCGAAGATTAGGTCCTTATGGGCATATTCCGTATGATAGGGATAATATAATGGACCCGTCTTCGGAGGCCTAAATATCTGAAGAACTCATAAATGTGTCTTGTCCCGATTTACTCTAACCGCATAACCCTAACCATATCAATATAAATAGAAAAGATATTTGTTAATAACCATCCGTAGAAAACAAAAATAAATATTGAGTTTATTCAAATGTCGATATACGTTTTAAATTAGTCTATAGTGTCTAGTATGTGTAAGGATTTCCTTAAAGAAGGGAAGTCAGTTTAAAAGGTATACTTTCTTGAGAGGTTAATAATAAGATGTTCCATAAAGGTGACATTTTTACAGCCAAATTTTTCTTAAAAAATATAATACATATATGCTCTCACTCAAGAGTGAGAGTTTTACCTTTTTATTAATTTTTTTTGAAATTATTACATTTGCTAATTGTCACTGAAAAAAATATTCATTAACACTAAAACGACATACGTTACAATGTCAGTTGAATGTCAATCTTAAAATTTCTATACAGTTGTTGCCACATTTCAAAATTTATTTATCACGCCCTGTATGTATATGCTTGGTAAAAACCAATTCTACTTCTTTATGTATTCGTTTATGCAAGCATTCCCAAGCACTTGTTCGTATCGACGTCGCTGACGGTACGTGACAAAGGCCTTTAAAAAATGTAAAAAACGAACTTGCCCAACGTGTTTGACGCGTGTATGCATCTTGCTCCCAGTAGCCCGTCACTATGTGAAAAATGCGCTTCGTCCCATATTTAATTACCACCGGGTTAATCCGTTAATTGAAGTCCGATATTAATCAATACCCGAAATAACTCCCGAAACATCTTTTGACTATAAATTAACTCTGCTTGTTTAACATCTTCATCAGCATTCTGTGAATTGTTCGATGGCCGTGCTTAGGAAGTCTGGGTATAATGCAATGAAAGGAGTGTGGATTTGAAATTAAAATTGATTGGGAAATGAATGAACAATGATCAGATAAGTCCTACCATAATGACGCTGGAAAATAAAAATAAATACAAACTGAATACATTTTCTAACATATATATATATATATATATATATATATATATATATATATATATATATAGACATTGTAAAAACTACGACCGTCAATTTATATTAATAAAGTATTCAACTAGTGAATTCAGAGGTTTATTCGGTCAGTCAGGTTGGCAAAATAAAAAACAGAAGTCAACTACTTCATAAGTTTATCGAAGACGTTTCGCTTTATATTTCTAAAGCTTCATCAGTTCTCTAAAATACAAAGATGACATAGAGTTTATAAGAAATACAGATCTAATAATTAATTACTTACAACTCAATATGTAGTATTAAAGATGTTATCATATAATATGTACTTAAGTTTACTCATAAATTTAGAACTAACTTAAAAAAAAATTAAACAGAAATATGCAAAAAATAACATTCGCAGAAACGAAGATTTACAAAAACTTCAAACGTACATTTGGCTTCATTTAGAGATGGTTCTCCAATGAAGACAAACAAAACACTGATTTATTGCAATCTACGCAAAACGACGTGGCGCGATACCGAAAATGTTTTTCAAGGGCCATATGTTTTCAACAAATTCCAAGGTTTGAGACAATTATGAACTTCTACGGGGGTCATTGAAAGAATAGTTGGACGGGTGGATTTGTAACGGAAAAATTTGATATGATTTTTTTTTTTTTTTTTGTAATTTATGTTTTAATGAAACTTAGAGCTTTGGGATGATTATGTTATTGTTTTGAATGGAAAATCCGGCTATTTTAAATTATGAATATTGGTATTATTTATTTCGTAAGATGAGAGAGTGGTAAACCTGGCTCAAATTGTCAATGTCGGTTCTTTTGTTTATTGCAGATGGGTTTTTTAGGATCTCACACATTTCAATAAAGGAGCGTTTTTGATGGTTATTTTGTTTGGCCAGTATTTTAGTATTTGAGAAGTCAATGTGATGTTTGGTGGAAATGGCGTGTTGTGCAAGGGCACAAGAGGGTTTGGAAAGTCTAATGTCGCTTTTATGTGAAGTTATACGCCCTAGAAGTGAACGACTGGTTTGGCCAATGTAGCAGGAATTGCATTCAGAACAGGGGATTTGATAGACAACATTAGTGTGCTCTAACGAGCTTAGTGGAGTTTTGGACTTGGAGAATAACTTTCCAATAGTTTTAGTGTTTTTTAGGGATATTTTGACGGGTAAGTTTTTGAATAGTTTAGTAAGCTTGTTCGTAACTTGTGGGAAATATGGAAGAGAAGCATATTTTGTGACTGGTTTCGGGGTTAGCGGGGAATTGTCAGTCTGTAAGCTATTGGATATGGAGGCTAGTATTGCACCGTTAGGTGCTTCAGAAATAGAATGACCGTAGCTTTTAGAGAAAAGATATCTGTTGATGATGGATATGGGGTAAGAGTTATCAATGAGGATGGATTTGAGTAAATCCAAAGATTCCCTCTTGTACCGCGTATGGGTCAACGTGTGTACTCTAAGAGTATATACACTCTATATATCGCACCCTCAGTAATTTAAGGTATCAACTCAAAATTTTGGTAAATTGAGATTTTCGATGCTATGGGCACAAAATTAAATTCTCTACCGGTTAGCGCTGACAGAGGGAGAAATAGGACATTAGTTGCTCGGTAAATATATTTGTGCCTCTCTCTTACTCTCCCCGCCAACCTATTGTTTTTACTGCTACAAGGTAACAATCAGTAACGTGTCCATAGTCGTCAAAGGCGGACTGTTCAAACGTCGTGCGATTCGTGTTTGTGCCCTTCTATGACAAAACTGCTGGTGAGTTTGTATCTTAACATTTTGTATTATATAGAACAATTTTTAGTTTAGCCCTTATAATATGTAAAATGTAATTAATAATTGGGTCTAATTCATAATAGCTCGCTATATTGCCAAAAAGTAGAGATGTTATACGGAATCATATCTTATTCGTTCATTATAGTACGTAAATTGTTTTATTGTTGATGGCGAACTTTGTAATTGGCCCTTATTTACATGAAAATTTTAACTATTTTTTTAATTGATCCGATTAAATTAACAGAAAAATAATTAAGTTGTAGTTTTAAAACAGTGTTTATTACATAGATGCAATGTATTGTTTGTAGTGTAAAATTTTTACATTTTATTTTATTATATAATCCGAGTTCGTACCTCAGCAAGGTACGTCTAAAGCCAATATTTCCATGCCATCCTTATCGAGATGCGATGAGTTGCCATCAGTTAGATCAAGAACAGTAGGTAATTACATAATGTCTTCAATGCATTCAGAGAAAAGCGACGTAGACCTCAGTGATGACGATCCCACTTACAAACAAGAACATTTTCGTCGACGTCCATGGATCACAGAAACTCTAACTTCGATTGATACAAACAATGTAACTATGACAAATGATAACATTCAAAGACAATCCAGAAAACGTAAAGCAGATCCAACCAAATAGATACAAAACACGCAAAAAATGAAACGAAACTTGGGTCAAAGCTATGTAGCTACACATTCGAAGAAATTGGTTCCTGCACGTAATATGAAACCACCTTGTGTCCAAAAATGTAGATTAAAATGCAACGAGCGAATCGATGATTCCAAAAGGTTGAAATTATTTAGTGCATTTTGGGCATTAGGGGATAGACAATTACAAGGAATGTATGTTTTGTCTAATAGCGCACAGATTACACCTAGGTACAAGTATACCAATGCCGAAAAACCACGAAATCCAAACCATGCATTCTATTTTTCCGTAGACAACGAAAGAGTTAGGGTATGCAAAAGCTTTTTTATTAATACTATTGATATTTCTCATAAGATGATTCGAAATGTACATGAAGATAATAGAAAAACTGGGCTTCATAAAGGATGATCAACACAATAGTCATAAAAGTGTAAGTGATGAGCTTATAAATGACATCACCAACTTCATCAACCCTATACCCCGCATTGAGTCACATTATCTAAGAGCATCTACCTCTAGAGAGTACATCAGCAGTGGTAAAAGTATTGCAGAGCTCTTTAGAGATTTTGAAGTACTGCAAGAGGAAAGGTCTCGCTCGGCTGGACTATATCACACGTTTTATAAAATTTTTAACACAAAATTTAACCTTGGCTTTTATCAACCCAAAAAAGATCAATGCAATCTTTGCCTGCAGTTCCAAAATCCCACTGAACCACTAAAACAGAATCTTAGGGATCAATATCATACGCAATTTGGAAGAAAAGAAGTTATGCAGGGGGAAAAAAAGAATGACAGAAAGAACATTGATGAGTGCAATATGTGTGTATGTTACGATGTACAAGCCATTATGCAAAGTCCTAACGGTGAAACATCAGCATTCTACTACAAATCTAAATTAAATAGTTACAATTTCACTATGACGGAATTAAAAAAAATTCACGAAAACGATGTGTCAACAATGGACATCTCTAAAGGCTATGAAAATGGCCATTGTTATTTTTGGGACGAGACTCAAGCGAAAAGAGGCGCTATAGAGATAGAGAGCTGTGTTTTCCATTATTTACAGATTGTGTCTGATAAAGCTGGTGACAGGGAAGTAAATATAACATTTTTTTCCGATAACTGTTGTGGGCAAAACAAAAATAAATATCTCACATGCTTATACTTATATGCTGTTGTCAATCTAAAAAATTTGTCGTCGATAACTCACAAATATCTCATAAAAGGGCACACTCAGAACGAAGCTGATAACGTGCATAGTTTGATACAAAAGCAGATAGCTAGAGATAGGAAAACTGGCCCAATATACTCTCCTGTTCAATAAATCTCAGCAATCAAAAGAGCAAGGAAAACTGGTGCTCCATTTATAGTTCACAGTTTAACTTACAATGTTTTTTACAATCTTCAGAAATTACAAGAAAATTGGGGCTATAATTTTTAAACAGATGAACAGAAAAATAATCTTGTATGGAATAGTATTAAAGTACTGAAATTTACCAAAGAAGACCCATTTTCGTTTTATTACAAGTGCTCATATAACGATGAGTTTAAAATAGTTAATGTTCGTGATAAGAGGAAGAGAATGCCAAATATTAAAGAAATAACCATGCAGAAAGCGTACCTCCAGGCACTTCCACTTCGTTGTGCTAAAAAGAATGATCTTAAGGATCTTATTAATAAACAATTGATAGATCCATACTATGCGTCTTATTATAACAACATGTTGTCTTAATATTACTAATCTTTGGGATTTCAACATTATTTTGTGTAGACTGAGTACATAGTCAAAGTACAATAATTAAGTTTTGAGACTGAATTTTATTTTTGAAGACTTTATTTTTTAGAATGAATTTTTTTGTTATGTGCAGTTTTCTAAGTTTAGAATGGAGGAATGAATGTTTTTTTGTTATGTATAATTTTTTAAGTTTACTATGGAGATATTGTGATATACAATTAAGTAATAAGTAAACGACAATGTAAAAATTGAGGAGTTACTACTTGTAAGTTTTATTTGGAATTAAAAAGTTTAACTCATAAATGTGACAATATTAAAGCTATCTTATTATGTTTAACTCTTGTTTTGATTTTTTTTTAGATTATTGTTATATTTTGCACTGATTAATAAAGTATTACTATTATTTTACCTGATATTTTATTTATAAAACAGAAACAATAAATTCAAACATCGGTTGGGATTGGTGATATAGAGTACCATTTACGATTAAAAATTAAACAGTGGCAGGTACACTAATAATATAAGGGATCAAACTTTAATAGTTCCTTATTTCTGTTATGGTTTTTTATATTATACGGGACTAACTCGAAAGTAGTTTTTTCCATTCCTTGTAATTAATAGAATTTATTTATATTATTATTTTTTCCTCATTGTAATTTTTAGTGCAGTTATCAAATAACAAATCTGCCAAATTTCATATTTATAACTTAAATAATAAGCACGTTATTTGAAAAAATAGCTGTAATGTCGGATACCAGAATCTTTAAACGCGATTTCCCACAAATCTACTTTTTTGAATTGTGCCTCTATATTACTGAGGGTGCGATATATATATATATATATATATATATATATATATATATATATATATATATATATATATATATATTTATATATATATATATATATATATATATATATATATATATATATATATCGGAAAAAGGAGTACGACCGTCAATCCAATATATATAAGGATCACTCAGACGAGTGGTGGGTTCTTATATCGGTCTCTAGGTGGAGAAATAAAAGACAAAGTTGATAGGCTACTTTATCTATTTTGAAGACGTTTCGCTTTCGAGTTTTGAAAGCATCATCAGTTCATCTAAAAAATTACAATATGAGAACCACACAATCATGGAAACGATGTTAATTGTTACCTTAAAAAAGGTACTGCTACATGTCCAAGAACAACCAAGAAACAATTAAAACACAATAAAACTACACATTAAAAATATACAGGGTGATTTAAAATATAATTGTAAACAGAAAAATTATTTGGACATACTAAGAATATTACAGTAGATATTGCTCAACTGTCCCGTGTTTGCCTTGTAATTTACTGCATAGTTTTCTCTATTTATATGACACATTTCCAAAAACAATCTTTTTTGTAATTATTTTCTTGCTGTAGAACCCTGACATTTGAATAGTCAAATTAATGGCCAGTTTTTAAGTTATGGTCAACTGCCGCACATGTATTCTTCTGTTTTGTGCAGTCACTTTTGTGTTGTGTGACCATTTATTTTAGCTATTGAGAAGTTTGGCCAACATAACAGCTCTGGCAATCCAAACAAGGCAGTTTGTAGATAACATTAGTTTTATTTACAGTTGGTGTCTTGTCTTGTACTTTAGAAAACAGTTGTCGGTTTTCTAATAAATTATATTGGACAATTTTAATGTTAGTAAATTGTTTAACCGCATACCCGATACTCCAACACAATAAATTGTTATTTACGTTTCGGTCGATAATCTTACCAGTTTTGCTATATATTGCTATTTTGTATATATATATATATATATATATATATATATATATATATATATCTATATATATATATATATATATATATATATATATATATATTATATATAGGTATATAATATTGAATTTCAATCAGTCTTATTGTTTGCAGTCGGAGTATTGCACTTAAATTGCACAAAGAAATTTTGCTTAACGGTTTAAGTCAAAAATAAAATTAAAGAATTATTTTTCATCTATAAAATATAGTACAAATTCATATAAAACTGCATTCAGTAAAATAATCTAGAGATTTTAAAACAAAATCCTAAAGAATGTCATAAATGTTCCTTGGTGCGTCCAACGACCTCTACAAGAATTTTGAACTGTAAGCTGTAAGCAAAATCATCAAAAGATGGTAGAAATGAATGCACAACAAATCCTCAACTGTTTCAATATCAACCCCATAAAGTAACGACTTTAAAAAAAGAGAAAGTATATATTGGAATTTTAGTATATCTGTTATATTTTTCAATAATACTGTTACAAAATTTACTGTTTTTCTGCAGTTTTCTACTACTCAGCGACTCTCTTTCCAGTAAAAGATATTTTCTTATTATTTCTGGTCATGCAATGATTCCTGTTGTACTTGAATCTATTAAACAGGATCTGCCTTTCTGTCGATACGACTATAAATGTAAAAACTATGAATTCCTCCAGAGCACATGATGTTCCTGATGATTCCTCAACAGAAGACAGTATGCATATTAACAGTAGCCTTAGGGTCTTTATGTTTCTTCCTGTAATTGGAAGATCACCCTTCTTTGTCGACCCACTTTTCTAACTATTATATTGGTTTTTGGCAAGTTCCTGAAATATGGTTAACCGTGGTAATAGCTTCAGTTGTCTGGAACGAATGAACCAAGAAGACTTCCGATCAGTCAGTGGCAACTTGAATTTCATGTGATATGTTGACTTTTCTTTTGTTTATTCTTCCTTCTCTATCGGATCTGGATCTACTCATTCTCTTTCTGCTTCAGTTCGTGATAGATATGTTGTAGTGACACCATTAGCTTTCATAAGTTCAAGTTTTTTTTTATATTAAAATCTTTCTTC
Source organism: Diabrotica balteata (assembly GCA_918026665.1). Lineage (NCBI taxonomy): Eukaryota > Metazoa > Arthropoda > Insecta > Coleoptera > Chrysomelidae > Diabrotica > Diabrotica balteata. Next base: position 64,499,575 of record OU898278.1, read on the forward strand.
AAGGTCACTTACAAGTTCTTTGATAATTTGCAAATATATGAATTTTTAGCAAACGTTAAACGTTAAACAACATTTTATTTGAGGTTTATATCATTGAATCATCTGACTTTAATTCGAATTGGTTTGGAGCATCTCCATTTATGAAAAGTTCCTTAAATAGGTGTTGAACCTTCTTAATAAGAAATTCTTGTTGAGAAAAATGTTTGTAGAATATATTAATTATAAAATAAAAGAGTTAAAAGTTTACAGAAAGAATCCCTAGAAAATAAAGAGCCAACGGTATCATCCGGTACCACTGGTATTGACCTACTTTTCTGGCCACACAGGAAATTTTTCTTGCATCTTAAAAGAAAATAAAATAACTCTCATCGGACGAATGTCTAACTGCAACAATTTGCAATTTCCACGCTTGCATACGTAATCGCAAAAAAGTTAAGTGATTTAACTGTTTCATACGTTTCAGTATCTTGTTACTTGTCTATGCAGAGAGGTAAATTAAGGTGATCACCAGAGTTAACAGCTATCTTAAGAATCTGCGGAAACAAACTGCAGCGTTTAACAACATAACATTCCAATTGAGGATGCGAAGAACAAAAAAGCTTATATTACGCATGGTAAAAGGATTACCCATGAGTATTACAGTGAGTATTACATTATAAATAATACTAATTCTATTAATGAAATAATACAAGCACAATAAAAACTGTTGTTGATCTATATAATAAAATGTGAACTCACACTTAATACGTAATTGTATTATTACTATAATGGTGATAATAAATAGTTTTTATTATTTAGACTTTTCATCAAAATAAATTTTTTCGCTTGAAATTCTCGCTGTGAGAAATTGAAAATCTTAGTCATTCGGATTCCCACACCTGCAATTTGGTTAATTGTTCGAAAGTTTTTATTGATCATAAAACAAACAAAGAAATGTTGACCTTGTGACTAAGTGCATTCTTTGTGAATTTACCAGAATTTCAAATATTAAAAAAGAAAAGGCATCAAAAAATAACTAAGAAACTTAAAAGATAACAGCAAAATTCATAATATAAAGAAAATAAGAAACGAAGACTAGAAAACAGAAAAATAAACGAATAAAAATAAACAAATACGACATAAACAAAGAATGGGAAAGGTGCAAAAGCATCATACAACATGCCGCTAAAGACACTCTGGGTATACAAAAAAAAAGGTGAAAACAACTGCAGGGCAGTGGTTTAATGAAGAACAAAGTATGTCGTAACATAACATAAAGAAAAATAACGTATATAGACGATTAAAACAACGGCATAGGATACGACAAACGGAAAAAGAATCTAAAGTTCTAAGATCAGAGAAGAAAATCCATTAAAAAAGAAAACGGACAAGTGTAGAACAAAAATTGTAAGGGATAGGATAACTAAATAAACCAACAGAAACCAGAAAAATCTCAATCAAAAATTAAATAAAGGTAAAAAATAATTTAAACCACAACAATAATATGCAGCGATAAGAAAGGAGACAAAGTAACACAACAAAGTGAAATACTACAACTTTGCACAGAATTCTTCAAATAAAAAGGTTGAAGAAAACGGGGATGCACTATGTGAAATTACACTGGATAAAACGGATAACAGAAAAATAATAAGTCACCCAGATTAGACAACATTAACGCAGAATTTATAGAAGAAAGCAAAGACCCTAATTAAAATAAACACATGAATTAAGTGTCAACATACGGAATAAATTATAATCAAATACCACAGGAATAAATAATCGGAGTAATCATTCCACTACAGAAAAATGGAGATAAACTTCAATGCAAAAACTATCGAGCAATAATGTTATTGAACATAGCCTACAAAATACTATCCAATATCGTATACGAGAGTATATATATCTGCATAGTGATTTCTGCAAGCAGAAAGCATTTTGATGGTGTTTTCTCTTCACCACTCTTTTCTTCAACGAGAGACTTCTATTGCATAATACAGTCAATACAGAATACTATTATAGTTAGTTAATACGGAACACCAGTTAATAAAGCTTTTGCAAGACAGATCAATTTGGGCCGAAATACCAAAGAAAATAATAAGGCAGACGCCAGTAGGAAGGTCAACATGAAGACCCAAACTTAGATATATAGAACAAGATCTAGAAACTCGAAAAATTAGCGGCTGTAAAACCAAAGCATGGGTGGAAATCATAGAACAAGTTAAGAGCTAAGACTCACGACAACCATTGGTGGGCTAATGATGATGATAAAATTCTTACGTGTTTATGGGACGTTCTCCAAAAGTGGTTTCTAGTTTCACAATAGCTTTGAATTAAAAACTGTATATTAAATTAGGCATTAGCTAGTTTTCCGTTATTGATCCCTGTTTATGTAAGGTATATCATTGTAAATAAGCAAAAATAATCGATTGGCATAATTCACACAGTCGTATCAGCACAAATTAAACGCACTAATTCCTTTTAAATGTTGTGAATGCCAGGTCAGATAAGAAGAACATCGTCGAATTCTCGTCGTCGTTGCAGGAAGAAGCGAGCAGTAATGATATTTCGACGCTTAACTACATGTGCTCGCGCCACAAAGTATTGCTGAGTTATTAACCCGATGAGGGATCGAAGTCTACTTAAATATGCCTATCACGAGAAATTAACAAAATTGCGTACGCACCCTTTTTGAACGACGCAATAAATTAATGATTTTCCCACAGACGTGTAGGTAATTCGTAAGACATGTGGTTCTCAAATCTAATAAAACAATAATGAATATAGCCAATTTTAACGTAAAAAATGTATAGAAGATAAACAATGAAATAATTAAAATAAATAACTAAACAAGGGTTTAGATGATACAGGGTATTATCTAGACATCATAATGCAGGGTAAGATCGCCGGAAGGAGAGGCCCAGACCGACGAAGAACATCTTGGCTCCGAAATCTCGGAGAATGGTATCAAGAAACCATCGCTAATTTATTTAGAGCCGCCGTAAATAAAGTTATTATTGCCAATATGATCGACAACGTTCGATAGTCCGACAGGATACTGAAAGAAGAAGAGCTAAACAATATTTATATATAATAATATAATACATTATAAATAATTTATATATAATATTTAAAAATATTAAAAATAATCACATATGTTTAAATAAGTTAGTAATACTTTTCCAAACAATCCCCCTGGTTGATGGTTATATCAGTTTCTTTTGTATAATTTTGTTCTCCATGCCATTATCCTTTTAACAATCAAAAGACTGATATGTTTTTTGTACACACTTATTACAAGTCAAAAGAAAAGGCAAAAAAGTATTTTTGAAGTGTGTATATTTTTTAATAATTCCTAGCTGAGCGCTTTCGGCTTTACAAAGCCATCATCGGAGCTATGGTCAATTTATAAATACCACTACAATGGAGAGATCTCATTTCCTTATTTGTTGAAATTTTGATTTTTTTAATTACTTAGTTGTTAAAAATTCTTGAAAAAAAACATACAAAAAACCGACACTGGACTTCACAGACACATTAAAAAATTTTTTTTGTCATGGTACGGGTGTAAGAACCCGACCATTGTTTGCTATGAGGAGGTAGACAGAATAGCTATTCTGTCTACCTCCTCTAGACATTATCCTTTTATTCTTCTAACACATATTTAGATGCCAACTAAGTTTTGCCAAGGGAACGCAGCAGTCAAGTGAAAGCGGCTGTGCCATTAGTAGAAAACCAGCTTTTACATAATAACAGTTATATGGAACTGACTTGAAAACACGTATAAGAATTTATATCTATTAACATGTGTAAATGAATTTGATAAAGATGTGATAGCGCCAAAACATATGCCTTGAATAACCAAGTATTCCCTGAAGGACCAGTCGAATCCATCAACTTACATTATTGTATTACTACATTGAATTGTTTAGGGAACAATAAATTATTTTTTAAGTTATACCTAAACTGCAGTAGAGCAGAGTGAATAGCAAAAAGTTCTCTTTTTGTTTATTGTACCACATACTTCTCTATCTACTTACTAGTTTTACCACTCCTTTTGATTAACTTAGTTGTTGCAATTGTTCTACTGTGATTCAGTTGTTTTTTATTTGTGTTATAAAAATGTATCCTAACATACAATATGTATGTACGAATGTTAACAATGGAACGATATTTATTATAGGGACAAACTCATCCTTTATTTTGACTTAATGAGCTAATAATTGGTTGTTTACATAATATATTATTAATGCGGCAGATATTATTAAATCCACTACTGTCACACCAATGATGCATCACGCGCATTACCATAAATTTGATCATGACTGTTTTGTTTTAATATATTCGAGGTCGTTGGCCTTATACCTGCTCGAAATTTATGGACCAACTAAAACAACTTTTAAATTTGCATTTATATAAAATTTCTTTTCGATAGTCAGGCTATTATAAGACCATAACGATTTTTAAAATACAGGACATTATTTCAGGTTTTTTTTCTTACTTTTGAATACTTCTATCCTTGGTAGATATTTTTAATTTTAATTTTTAATCACGTTTGTTCATAAATATATTCTGTATAAAATATATTTTAACAAACAATAAATTGCTTTAAGTAAGTTTATTTTTTAAACCTTTACCGGCTACTTATTCAACATCATCATTCACCATCAGTAAGCAGCGAGCATACTCGATCTTAAGCCTTCTTGTCAATTGCCAATCTAGTTTTTAAGGTAGATATGTTTATTTTCCACTTATCTTGGTTAATTCGTCACGATACTACTGTCTCAAAGTAACCTTTCCTCTTTTATCATCACGCTGGGTATAGTTAGTCAGAATGACAAAATCTAACGAGAAATAACATACATGAAAACTTTTATTTAAAAAAACCTTTATAAAAGGGATATATATTCTAAAAATATCCTTTCAGTTAACTTTGTAAATTATTATTATGCCCGTCTCATGCGATGGGGAATTCAATTAATTGTCATCTGTAGTCAGTCATTAAATTTTTAAAATAATAAACTTTTTGCATACCATTCAAGTAAATATAAAGTATGATCTGGTGCACTTCTGAACTGACATCATGTTTTTTATTATACCCTGCATATTTGATGTATCACATGCTAGTATTAGGCTAGTTGTTCATTTTCTACTCAGCCAGCTGTCCTCTTAAAGTAAATAAATCAAAATGTGTCTTTAAGTTGAACTATATTTTGCATAGTACTCTATGGCATCTTTTCTATCTTAATATATTCGTGATATCCTTCTTTTTTATTTAACGTATCACACACTCCAGTGGGGCCAATAACAAAGGAGATATGACGTAATGCCCTCTTAGCAATGCCACAATGTGTATTTTTTATGTCTTAACATATTACCATCTTTATATATTCTCCATATGTTTTTCCTTTCCAATGATGTGTCATACGTTACGATCCCTAATCTACTCCCTCAGCAAAATCCACGAATTAGCAATAAATCAACCGTACCGTTTCAAAAACAAAATATGGTTAAAATGTCAAATATGTGTAGTTCAGATTTCTTTCCTAGATGGAGTCGTTACTTTACTGGACAAACGGTGTGACCTGTCATTATAGCCTTTTATATAGATAGATATTTGTTGATAAATTTAAATAAAGTTGTAGTTTTAAAGAAATTTACATCATGGCAACGCAAGACTTCCAAGGGTTGCCATCCAAGAGAAGGTGTCTCTATGGGTGTTCGATAGCAACTCTATCGATGTACATGATTTATTTTTTCATTTATCATTTGTTTCAATACCTATGGAAAATTTTTGTGCTAGAAAATATGTCTGAAATAAAACTGTGCATATACAAGCAAAATTAAATGGAACTACGTTTTCACTGGGTATGGCAGCATTACATTCATTCTCTTTACGACAGTAACTACCGTCTTTATTTTTCAGTAATTTGTCATTTATATAGGTTGCTTTTGGATAATTACGTATGTACATATATGTATATTAAAATCTCAATTTCCGTAAAAACTGATTGAAGTTGTTTCTGAACGATAGATTAATTTACTATACAAGAAAAAGTACATTAAATTTAACCACTGAAAGCTCCATCGCCCATCATCAAGACAAAAAAATCGTCTGTCTTATTAATATAATTTAAATTTTCAATTGCTTTTATGGTTTTACATATACAAAGTGTATAAACGCAAAACTTGTCATTAACAACAGAAATAAAAAGATTCTCATCATGACACATAACTTCTTTATTACCTAGAATTATTCGTGTCAAATTTGTAATTACATACCATAATATATCTTTATACATGAAAATAAACATTGAACCTTAATGCTTCTTTACACTTGTAACGAACAAAACTTTTTTATCCGTATAACTCTGAATATCAGAGACGTAGAAAAAGAGAGGAAACAGTTCGATATTCGATTTTAATTTGAACGAATTAAATAAGTGTTGGATATTGCATAAAAAATGTGAGACTCATATTAAAAAATATGCCCCTAACTTCTGTACTGGTTGTAGTTTTTATCAAATCATTGAATATGGTCAGACGGTTAAAGGCATAATAAAGCATAAAAAATCCGTTTGTTTGATTATGGTAGTAAAAAAAAGTTGTGCATTTATGTGTAATGATATGTACAGGTGATGTTTTGATTTTTTTAAATCAAAAGATTTACATATTTCATTGTCACATAATTCATGTAATTTAACTTTATTTAGTCTTCCATATTGCACACCGTTCAAGTATATTTCAGTATATAAACATTTTATCCTATAAATGGTACATATTATACCAGAATCACGTGGATTTTAGTTCATAGTTTTATTATTTCTCCCTTCTTTTTTTCCGTTATACCTATATCTTCCGTTCTACTATTTTTATCAGAATTGTATTTCTACACGATTGACACTAAATGCTATTATTTACATATTACTATTAGGTATATTCCATTGTTTTTTTTTACATAATAACGGTATTATCCGTCGTACTGCAGCCAACTGGCTTATTGCATATTGTTTTATAGTGTGTGTTGAGTAATTGCTTTAGTAAAGTCAGCTTCATTGCCTTTACAAATAATTGCTTATTATAAATGAGATCTAACTGATCGATTTTTATGGAATTTAAAAGATAGAAAACAGTTTTAGAACCTCTTCAAGAGATTTTTTTTAGACCGGAGTCGAAACCTGAGTTTTTACGATTAGTAAGTAGACGATCTTCGCCACCCAATCAGAATATGCTACATCGTTATATAAATAAATAAAAACTGTTCTCAATAGTTCCGATAATATGGTTGTTGTTTGTCGGTATAAAAGTGTTAAATTCTTAATGTTTTTCTTGTTAATATAGAAGCTAATGCAAAAAAATTGGATGCACGAAAAAATTTCAAATGAAAGTTAAATACGCAGAAAAACAAAGTAGATGGAATAAAAATACGTGAACGAAAATTAAGAACAAAAATACAGTCTTTAATGAGATAAAGCAAAATGTCTCCAGGTGGTGGATAGGGGAACGCCCTACCCGGTCATAGGACCGGTGGGTAGTTGGTAAATAAAAATACCAACCGCGAACCAAAACATACTAAGGTATGGCAATCCTAACAAAAGAGTCTCTGACCCTCCAGGTTGGGGGTTGGGCTAGAGACTGACAACCTCTTTCTGTAAAAAAACATATCTTACGGAACCACAGGAACTATTAGCTGGACGGAACTCACGACGACGACTCTGCAAACGCAAAATGGAATTAAGATTAGGAACATGGAATATCCGAACCCTGTACCGAACTGGAGCACTAACATCTTTACTAGACATAGGGAACACGTACAGAGTAAATGTTTTAACACTGCAGGAAATGCAGTGGACGGGAACTGGCATTCTTGACAAGGGAACCCATTCCATATATTACAGCTGTAATGAAAACCAATACATAGATGGTGTTTGGGAATGTATGTAGTATTTATTCTGTTTTAAGTTCAGGGAATTTGACTTTTATTTTGTTATTTTGTGTCGCCAATATAAACAAAACGTGTAAAGTATCATATTACTGTTACCATTGAATTGGATTATCGCTATTCAGAAGCGCCCTACAATAGGTCTGATTTATGGGATGCACTTGTCCATAAACCATCTAACGGTTAGAGGATTTTTTCTGACCATCTTAAGTCTCAAGACGACACTTCCACTTCACCGAGATAGCAAACTGTAAGCACGGGACGTCCCTTCTTATGTGCCTCGGATGGCGTCGCGACGGTCAGCGCTACACATGGGCTACTAGGACATCAATACTTCAAAAGGCGAGTATATACTCTTTGTATAGACAAAGTATGAGCTAAATCTAGTTAATTTCGTAATGTATTCACAGGTATAGTTGCTATTTTTGGCTAATTTATTTACAGTCAAAATATTGCATTTTTTCTCCATTATTATTTTTAATATCGTTTAACCAGCGACCCCTTAAGTTTTATACAAAACAGATGGGGTGAGATGTATTGTAAACCGAAGAACAAAAGGCCTGATTATTGACTTGTGTGTGTGTGCTTGGAATATTGACTGCGAAACCTATGGTTTCATTCGCCTATACGATTATTGACTTTAAAGCCTACAGCCAAAGAATGTTTTATTTGCGCTTAAAAGGAATATTCTTTAATGACAGTTTGATCAATACACATGCCCCAACTGATGACAAACCACAGGAAATAAAAGAACAGTTTTTCGAAGACCTAGCCAGCCTACAGGAGATGTCCCAGAAATGATATTAGGATTTTATTAGATGACATGAATGCAAGAATAGGACGAGACTGAGTTTTCATGCCCACGATAGGAAAGCATAGCCTCCACATCAGTAGCGATAATGGATTACGACTGATAAACTTAGCAGCAGCACTCAATATGACAATCGCTAGCACCTATTTTGAACACAAGAACATACACAAGGTAACCTGGATCTCTTCTGATGGAGAAACAACAGGTCAGATTGATGACATCTTAATAGATTCAAGGCATGGAACAGACGTAATAAACTGCAGAAGTTATAGAGGTGCAAACATAGACTCCGATCATTGCCTAGTACTTAGTGATCTCAACATTAAAGGCAAGAATTTCAAACACCAGTAAAGGAAATAAAATGGATACAAAAAAATGGAATATGCACAAGCTGAGAGATGCGACAATTGCAGACCGGTACTCGGAAAACATCATCAACAGGCTAAGGAATCAAAATGGATATGAAGAATGCCAGACAGATATAAACTCCTACTGAACCAGAATAAAAGAACACATTGAAGCTGCAGCGAAAGAGGAAATAGGAACACAAATTTGTGCCCGTAGAAATAATTGGTTTGACGATGAATGCAAGAAGGCAACAAAAGAAAAAAATGAAGCCTACAGAAAGATGCTTAGGAACTTAAATATATAGAAAACCTCAACAGAGAAAAAAAATTCAGAGCATTCTATAATAAAGTTAACATCAACAGAAAAGAATTCAAGACAACCACAAGACAATGCAGAAGTCAGAATGGCGACCTATTAACAACAAGGAAAGATGTATTGAATAGATGGGTGGAATACTTTAACCAGGCACTTAATACAGAGGAAGAAGAAGAAAACCTGGAAGACGAAAGAGATGAGGTAAGGAGAACAGATGAGAGGAAAGAGGAACCACCAACGATTTTTGAAGTTAAAGATGCAGTTAAAAACTAGCCAGAAACAAATCACCCGGAATAGATAATCTCCCAACTGAACTCTATAAAGAAAGTGGTCATGATACCATAATGGCATTACAGCAGCTTATAAAAGAAATATGGACACAGAAATCCTTCCCCAATAATTGGAATATTGGAATACTTTGCACTATACACAAAAAAGGAGATATCTTTGAATCCTAACAACAGAAGAATAACGCTTCTAAATGCAGCCTATAAAATATTTTCCACAGTACTGTCATCGTATGGCACCATATGCAGAACGGATAGTAGGAAAATACGAGACTGGTTTCAGAGGCGGTAAATCGATAATTCATTAGATTGCAACCCTGAAACAAATTTTGAAAAAAAAAACACTGGAACATGGCATTGATAATCATCACATATTTATAGACTACAAAGCAGCCTACGACTTGGTGAATAGAAGAGAAATGTTCAAAGAAATGAAAGAGCTAGGAATACCATATCAGTTGGTAAATTTAACAAAACTAACTCTTGAAAAAGTATTTCTTAAAAAGAGTACGAATTCAGGGGAACTGTATGAAGCTTATAAAACAAATAAAGGGCTGTTCCAGGGAGACCCTCTCTCCTGTATACTGTTTATTCTGGCTCTGGAAAAAATAATACGTATGCCACAAAGCACAACCACTGGTTCAATATATAATAAATCAGTGCAAATCCTGGCCTATGCTGATGATATCAATATTGTTGATAGAACGGAAAACGCTGCGCTATACGAGAGGCGTATGTAGCATTAAAAGAATCAGCTACAAAAATTGGTTTAATAATAAACACCAACAAAAAAAAGTATATGACAATAAGCACGCAACCACAAATACTACGACCACTTGTTATATAAAACGACGTCATCGAAGCAGTGAACGAATTTCTATACCTGGGAGTGCACCTTAATACTGAAAATAATATTAGCGCAGAGATAAACCGCAGAATTTGGTTTGCTTACATTACATAAACACTTCTGTTTTATACCAGTTGTTCTTTCAGAACAGTTCCAGATAATTAGGATTTTGAATCAAATCCCAATTTGACCATAATAGTTGACACATTTTATTACAATTATTAGAAGTCATAGTCTCCGTCTAGATGTACGCCAATGAATAACGATAAAAATCCTTGACTGGCAGTTCCCTACATCACAACAATTCTTGTAGATCCCATTGTTAATGTTATATTAAAATGATATTAAAAAGTCATCAAGGGTATGTTCACAAGAGATTAAATTTAATAACCTCTATGGGTAGTAGTAACAATTTACAAAATATCACAACGTATAAACCAAAAAGTCGCATCGTTTAACCATCATAACGAAATAACTGGGTATTATACAGTAATTATTATAATCTAAAATCGATCTAAATTTTTAGATCAATTACGTAGTGGATCAGGTAAATATAATTAAGTCAGAAAAATTTATAAATTTAACGAATATACCTGGGATACAGAAATTACACATGAAATTTTTAACACCTGTTATTAAAGAATGTAAAAATATTACTCATCTGAAAATTGAATGAAAATAAAACGTAATTTTGTTTGATTTATTGACTGCCACGGAATTTACAATTTCGACTAAAAATGTTGCACCTAATAGATGCTCCTATACGGACCTAAAATAATGGCAATAGATAAACAAAATGCAACAATAAAGATATTTTGAATAAAAAAAATATGTCAAATAATTTTATTAAATAGAATATATATTTTTTGGCGGTAGATAGAATTACGAATACGAATTACAAGTAAAGGATAAAAATTAAAGAAGATCGCAGATACATTTGTAGAAGAAATGTTTTTCTTAACCTTTGGGTAATAGCGTCACTGTGTGAGAAACCGTGTAGATTGTTTTTATGTTGGTATTAGATTACCAACATAAAAATATAGGTTAGCAACCAAAAACCCAAAACCTAGAGACAAGCAAGACTTGCAGACAGTGGACACTCCGAAGTACAACTTCAATAGTTTTATAAATGATAGTAATAAACAGCTATACCAACGACGACTGGATGAAAAACTACGAGAAATAGAGAGACAAACATTTTCAGATATTTACGAGAATATTATTGCTTGTTTACACCAGGCCTCTAAGGAGACACTCGGGACACAGCAAAACAAAATTAGTAACAAAATATGGTGGAACGAAGAAATCGAATATATGGTAAAACAGAAAAAAGAACAGCATTTAAAATGGCTAAATACAAAAAATACTGAAGACCATCAAGCTTAGAAACAAACCGATAGACAACTACGAAAAATAATAAAACAAGAAAAGAATAAAACATGGGATCAGAAATGTCAAGAAATCAATACATACATCGGAGGGAAGCAATGTACAGAGGTATGGAATTTTACACAATCAGTAAAAAATACAGGAAGAGACAAAGCACACATACAGACCATAAAACCAAGACAATGGAAAGATCACTATGAAAGCTTGCTGACAGAGACAAGACAAGAATACCTAGCGAACTCCCCAACACAGTCAGTACATATACAAGGAGAGGAAGCGAGGGTAGACATCGAATCAGTACGGAAGGCTGTAATGACCCTAAAGAATGGTAAATCTGCTGGACCTGAGGGAATCTATGCTGAAATGCTTAAGAATGGAACTCATTAACTATTTGAAAACTTAACTTATGTGATCAATCAGTATCTAAATGGACACCCAGTACCAGAACAATGGAGAACGGCATACATGTCCTCATTACAAAAAAGGGGGACAAAAGGAATTGTAATAATTATAGAGGCATATCGGTAACCAGCACCCTGAGCAGACTGTATGGACGAATTTTAAGAAATATGATCGAGAAAGAATATAAGCACAATGAAGAGGAAGAACAAAGCGGGTTCCGTGCAGGAAGATCGTGCACCGATAAGGTATTTTCTTAAACAAATAATAGAAAAAAGATCGGCTAAGAATCTAGAAACTCATATTACTTTTGTAGACCTCCAAAAAGCATATGACAACATCCCCTTAACAAAATTGTGGACAATGTTGGAAAGATCTAGCATCAACCACACATTGATAAATGCTGTACAAGAACTATGTAGAGACTCAAAGTCACAGATAAAAACAGGAAAATATCTAACGGAAGAATTCCTGGTTACAAAAGGCATGTCACAGGGATGCTGTATCTCACCAACCTTATTCAAGATATATGTTGCAGCAGCATTGGAAAGATGGAAAAGAAAGGTGCGTAGGATGGGTATGGAGCTTAGCAATGAATGTATATATATATATATATATATATATATATATATATATATATATATATATACACTCCAGTCTCCAGTTTGCTGATGACCAGGTAGTACTAGCGAATGACAGAGAAGACATGCAGTACATGCTTAGAAAACTGATAGAAGATAATAACGACTGGGGAATGAGTGTCAATACAACAAAAACCAAATATCTAAACCTCGAAAACGGACAACATATTTCCTGCTGTCAGAGCTATGACTACTTGGGTGTTGCCTTTGACAATACAGGAACTGATACACGGGAAATAGAAAAACGAATCACACAAGCAAAGAAAGTCTTAGGATGTCTCAATGGTATACTGTGGAGTAAAGAGATAACGAAAGGAAGAAAATTTAATATATATGAGACCATGATTAAAACTACTCTTCTTTATGGCGCTGAAACATGCCGAATTAGTGAAAAGAACAAAAAGCGAATAGAAACAGTAGAGATGGATGCAATGAGAAGGTCTTTAGGTATTTCTATACGAGACCGAATCTGAAATAATGTAATAAAACAACGTATGGGAATAGAAGGAAATATAACTCAAGATATAGAGAAGAAGCAATTAAGGTGGTGTGGGCATGTTCAACGGACGCCAGTAACAAGACTCCCCAAAAAAGTAATAGAATGGCAACCGATAGATCGACGGAAAAGAGGAAGACCCAGATTAGAATGGCAACACGGCATAAACAGGTCCATGAGCGAAAGAAATTTAACAACAAACGACGGCGAAGATGGGAAGAGATGGTGTTTAGGTGTCGGACAACGTCGAAAGACGTTCTAAACCGATGTATATATATTAGATAGGTTATTGTAAGGGGGCGAACGTTTCAACACCTTCATGTATCGTGACTGACGGTTAGTCGTCGTCTGACCATTACAGTGTAATAGCTGTGGTATAGTATACTAGTTTCGTGTGTCTGAGACCGGCGCCACTAATATCGATACAAAAATATTCCGAGGTAATCTGTTAAATATTTGTACGTTTCCCTAATTCGAATTAAAAGATTGTTAGATTTTATGTTAGCAATGGTGGATTACGAGTACGGGCAAGCTTACTTGCAGAAACTTTTAACAGAAGTAGGCCTAGATAATAGTGATATTGAATCAGAGAAATGCGAAGATGAATCAGAGGAAGAGGAACAGGACATTGAGGAGGTTATAAATTACGACAGTGAAACAGAACAGAGATATCAGATGCAGATGAATCAGTTGCGATTCGTCAGTCTGTCCGCCTTTTCTATATAGGTATGTTAACAAAAACTAGAATATGTATTAGCAAGTAATGCTGAAGAAGAACCGTACAACTCATTGGAAGAAGCATCCTCAAAAGCCAAGAACCACTAGAACAAGACATAATAACATGATTCGCTGAATTCGCTTACCCTGGATTACAAAAATTATTAAAAATTAAAAGAACGTTATCGAGAACTGGAATTATTTCTTGGATGGCACTATAAATGGGTATCATTGTAGAAAATACAAATAAATATATAGGCTCCATTTAATAAAACTATTTACAAGAGCGAAATGCTAATCTCACTGATGAAATAGAAATCCGTGCTTAAATATGACTCTAGTTTTTATATGGGCTAGGTAAATTCAATCGTGTAAGCGCAGAAGATCTTTAAACGATAGACGGATATAGTATAGAAACTTTTATCTTACCATGACTCTACAAAGGTTCCGATTTCTTCTTAGTTGCATTATGTTTGATGATAAGGAGACCCGTGCTGGGCGATCAAAAATTGACAAGCTGGCTTGTCAATTTTTGCTTTTTTTTAACTATTACCAAAATAGTTAAAATTATTCAGCATTTGTTACCATTGATTAGATGCTTGTGATTCAAAAGTATTTTAAACTTCAAAAATCCGTAGTCTAGAAGTCTACGTAGGATCCCAACCCGAAGGCTCATATAAATTTTCTAACAACACGAGTGATGTGGTCTTAAGATTCTGCAAACAGATTTCTGGTTTACGCGTTAACTTGACAATGGATAACTTGTTTACATCAGTTCCACTTCTGAAAAAGTTGCTTCGGGATTTCAAAATAGCTACAATTAGAACGCTAACAAAAAGTAAAATAGAAATGCCAGTCGAGTTTTCAAACCCCACTAAATGTACAGTCCATAGAAGCATGTTTGGCTTTACAAATGATACGTTTTTTAGATCCCAAGGCAACGCAAAAACATGATTTAAATATCAAACATGCACCACCATGATGATATTAACATAAACAGTAGTGATAAATCTAGACCAATCTAGACCAATCTAAAAGCGCCACTCGTTTTGTGGAGTTGAAAATAGCGAGTCGTTTGGTCGTGAATTGTGAAAATTGTGTAAGTACCACCATTTTGCATAAATCTTTCTAATTTTTATTTCAACTCATTTTATCATCTTTTTATTACTTTAAATCATTTTTATTTTAAATTATTTCATCATCTTTCGTATTTTTATTTTAAATCATTTTATCATCTTTCTTATCTTAAATCGTTTTATCGTCTATATTTAAATTGTTTCCGGCTGTGGATGGTTCTTAAAAAAGTAATTCGTTTTAGGTGTTCGCACGAGACATCGACATGCACATTACCAATGAGTGAAATATACCATTGGTAATATAAAGTTATTTATAATATCTAGAACTTCTAAGTAGTGCTGTCACGTGCATGGATCATTTTTTGCCTCTTTGATGAAAGCAAAGAAAGCGTGCCTATTATAAAGTTCTCCAGCGGCCTACGTTTTCATTTTTGGGTGTGGCCCCAAATATTTCTTGCCGTGTGGACTTTTCCTGCGGTCTACGTTTTCATTTTTGGGTGTGTCCCCAAATATTTCTTGCCATGTGGACTTTTTCAGCAGTCTACGTTTTCATTTTTGGACGTGGTTCCAAATATTTACGTTGTTCTACCTTTCAAGCGGTGAAGAGTTTCTTTTTAATATGGACATGTCAATTTTTTTATCTTATATAATTCATTATGGTTCATTTTAAATGGCGGGAAGAAAAAAGATGAGCTCATGCTTCTCTATCTCTATTTAATCTAGAAATTGAATAGGTATACGTTCATGAAATTATTAGTTACAAGTAAAATATTAGTAAATATTACGTGGTCTCTTATTTAGCTCAGCTACTAAAGATTTGTTTTTTGTTGACAACAAGTATCTTAACTCAGCTCTTTCAAATAACTATATAGTAATTGTTAATTACAAATGATAATAGTAAAATAATAATGCACGAAAAGAATATCAAAAAGTGATGGAAAAATACTGCCAGTTTAGTAAACGAAGAATTTGACAGAAAGCCAATTAAACTAACGGATACTGTACAGTAACGGATTCGTTACTTCTTCACAAACTACATAATATATACCACTTTACAAACAGTTATTTAACAAACCATTTGATTTAAGGGTTTCATCGCTTCACCTAAATATATAAACTGACTACGTTTTGGAAATGAATGCTATCCATGTCATTTATTTAAAATAAAAGCTGAATTTTCATGAACTCCCCCTATAAAAAATAATCAACTGCATCGTTCTATAAAACTCTGGTAAAGTCATAAGGTTAAAGAGGCCCTGGATGAAAGCAACGTTCATGGTTCAGAGACATAAGAAATTGGTGTGGCATACCAGATGTCAGTACGATTATAAGAAGGGCTGAAGAAGAATCTATGTATATTTGACAACCAGCATGAACGCCTACATTCTGCATAGACATGTAATTTTTTATCGTTTGTAACTTCAGATTTTGTCGGTCAGATAGCTCAGCGGGCTGTGCGGCTGCCTATCATTCGCTTCACTGTCGAATGGTTCAGTGGATGTGGGATCGAGCCCCAGCTCGGTGTACAGAAAACAAAAAGTCTAACGCAGCAGTTTAAAATTCTAGATGAATCTGCGGCTTAGACTAGAATATGCTGGGATCTGATCGGCCTATGGTGGAGCAGTACGGCAAGAGATAAGGGCTTGCGGCTCGGTGATACTCCTACATAGATCCCTACCCGACGGGCGTAACGCCTAAAAAACCGGATATATATATATATATATATATATATATATATATATATATATATATATATATATATATATATATATATATCTTCAGATTTATTCCCTTTGTTTACCTTAAATGGGACAATACCTTATCCGCGGTCCAACACATCACCTATCTCAACATTAATCAACATAGAACGTTGGTTATAATCATGCCTCACAATGTTCTATTCCAATCAATTTATATTAATCATAGTATAGAACATTTTGTAACGTCATGTGATTATTAAATTAATTATCAATTGGGTTGGTGATTCTAGAATCATCTAGTTTTATACATCTGCTTTCAATCTGAAAATTTTATATTTAAAATCCGTCTTCCAATAGCTCTTTAATGATCTAATTTTTGAAATTCTCTAAAAATCCATTAATAATTATAAGCCGATATTCTAAAAAGAAACTTGTTTTAGAAAATTGTTTACTGTTCATATATTTTTTATTTAAGAACCAATTATTTTTTATTTGAGATAATTTTTCTTGGAAAAGTAATAAAGCTATATGGTAAAAGGTACGTAGTATTTTCAGTGACTTTCAAGTCAACAACTTGTATCCAAGAAATTATACCCATCAGGAATAAACATTAACTACAGCTATTAATTTTAAATTACTACCTGTAATTTGAATCGATCGGCTTTCCTGGGGAATGTTGTGCTCAGGTATATTTCAAAAGTGGAAGACTATAAGACCAGAGAAATTTTTATCGTTAGAACCCAGTTAAAAATTAAAGGAAATTATTATTTATGCTCTATTAAAGAAGCAGATGCGCTTAAAATTTTTAAAAAGAATAAATTGAAGTTTAATATAGAATGGTTTTAGGTATTTGGAAACTGGAAGGGGGCAGGTAAAATTTGCTATCTAATGATCTATAACTAATAACCGACATACGAAGAATTTACAATAGCCAAGCTTAAATCAAAGTACTCATTCGTAACTGTTTAAAAAACGATTATAGTTGGGTACACATCTGCACCTTTTCAGTAAACCAATGGCGAAAATATGATCATAAATCTCTTTTGATACTAATCCGCACGATACCTATTAAATTTTTTGTATTCCCTACATAGCATCTAAATAAATGTACACGTATATCAGTATTATCTCACGTTTAATATCATTTCTAAGAAAACTGAGCACAAACTATAATTCTGTTTCTTTATTCTATATAGTTTCTTATCACAAAATATTCTCCACTTATACATTCAAGATAAAACGAAAAATAAACGTTTATGCATCATATTCCATCACCCATCACTTACAAAAACGAGAGAAGAATTTTGAAAGACTTTAAACGTTAGGAAATTCGTGATATTTGGTGATAAGTGGAACTTAATACAAAGGCTGCAATTTATTATTCAAAGAAGGTATATACCACACTATATTTCGGTAGCTAAATATAGCGTGGGAATCTTGGAGTAGATTAATTGTTTATCTTTAATAAAGAGATTTATAAATTCTCATTCATTATTACTAAGCTGCATCCGACAAATCTCTTCTGGTGTGTTACTTTTGGAAAATAACCGCCTTGGTATTCATATAGTCGTACATTTTCTGTTCTAGAACAACAAGTTCCGTTATTCAGTAAAAACATTATGTTTGGTTATGCTGTTCAATATGTTATCATTTTCCTTAATTTCAATGTTGTTACTATAATACGCTATATAGGTACGCTAAACTATGTTAAAACCTAAATTATTACCAAGGCGTCTTTTGTTCGCACTAGCATTTCATATTTTTGAGTCTTTATATACTGTAATGAGAAAGGTATGGACATATATAGCCCATTAAAAATTTAAAAGCAAAATGCTGAACAATACTGAACAGACAAATAAATGAATATTAAATTTTACCTTTTACTGTAATTATTATTGAAGGAGTGATTAATGAAATAACACAGGTAAGAATGTATACAAAGAATCTTTCACTGGGAGATCAGTGATAAGTGTTATCACTGAGAGTGACGACTTAATTTGAGTGATCATTTTTATAGCTAGGAACTGACAAGAATGTAGAATAGTAGAAATAAGCGTTCTATCGAAGAGATTGAGTACACGTTATAGATCTATTATAACTTCAATTTCAAATAAAGATCAGTCAACAAAGAAACGGCAACGCACGGTGGATCAAAAGTATTGGCACAGTAAAAGAGTGTTAAAATAGAAAGGCTAATAATTATTCTAGAAGGGTAAAGACGCGATTAAAATAACGCAGGAGAAATAAATAACGCACGAAATTTATTCTTTCAGTTTTTGGTTGTTTCTTATAAACTAATTAATAAGTCTATAACTACATAAAAAGATTTAACCGGTCCCACCACGTCAAATTTCAACGTCCGTTGATAACAGTAAATACTTAGTTGTCTTTGTCACATTTTTATAACAATATAAATTGCAGCACTAATAGGAACAAGGTATGCTTAATGTTGACATCCTCATCTCGAACAAGAAGAGTTATATGGGATGTCAACGGGAGAATAAATAGTCTATTCGGTTTCGGTATTTTTGGGCGCCACTATTTTTAAGAATTAATTAAAATTAGACGAATTTCTGTTAAGTATTTGTCTTTATTAGAGCTCTTACTCATTTTTTCCAATAATTGGTTCAGGAAGTCGAGGTAAATTGTAGACTTGTTGAATTAATATCGAAGACGCCGCGAGGAATCCGTTGATTGTTGCTTTCGGAGACAGTGACGTTATTTATGGAGCTCGTAATTTTTTTAATAGATCATTAGATTTAACTGTTTCGATAGTATTACGAAGGAAATTGTTTATAAATAGAGATATTTGAGTTAGAGAGCGATGCATAGAGAAATTCACAGCAATAATGATACAGCTACGGTAGTCAATATATTTTATAAGATATTTTGAGTTAGCTTATTGAAAGTATGCAATGATTGTAAAACACTGCCTTGAGCTATTCACTTGTAGGCGAGCTAACATTTGCATGGCTCCGAGTAGAAACTTGAATGCTGGTCCATCGATTGCAAGATATGATAAAAAAATAACTGCTTTATGTTGTCGCTTTTTATTTCACGTTAAGTAATATAGTCTGATTGTTGTTTTTATAGACTTCTCTAGATATGTATTATCATTGTTCATCATTCACCAATTTTATCACATAGTAACTGATATCATAAAATAATATAACAGTATCAACCATCAATGTTGTTGATTAATCAATGTTGTTGAAACAACAACATTGATGGTTGACACTGTTATATTATTTTATTTTAACTTTTACAATTTTAAATAGCGTTGGCTCCTGTCTTAAGTAGACAAATAAAGTTACACTGACTGCACTGTTACGACTTCCGTCCTAACTTGTTAAGATTGTCATTTCAATCAGTTGCTTTCATAAAGTCCTCGTAGACACACCTTTCTCAGGACTAACAACTTCACGTGGAGTCATATGTTGCAATGTTACCAAATCTAACGGTAAATTTAACATCATAATAATTAATACCATATAATGTAAACTAAATTTAAACAAATAATTTTTAACGGGTTTTTACCCCCATATTTAGTGGCTACATACATGTAATAATGTCCATCCTCAAAAAGGGGGACAAAACAAAATGCGCGAATTATAGAGGAATATCACTTCTAAACACGGCATATAAAACCCTCTCAAACATCATTCTTAGTAGACTAATCCCTTATGCTGAAAACATCCTAGGCGAATATCAAGCCGGGATTAGGGCAAACAAATCAACAATAGATCAACTATTCACGCTGAGATAACTTCTAGAAAAGGGATAGGAGTATAACAGACCCATACACAATCTTTTCATAGACTTTCGACAGGCATATGATAGCGTAGAAAGAAGCCAAGTATGGACTGCCATGGCGGAGTTCTCAATACCAAAGAAACTCATTCGGATGACTAAAGTCTGTATGGAGGGTGGAATATTTAAAGTACGTGTAAATAATAAGCTGTCTGGCAGCTTTGAAATCAACAGTGGACTTAAACAGAGTGATGCGTTATCTCCACTACTTTTTAATCTTGTGTTAGAAAAAGCCATGAGGTCGGTCGAAATAAAAACAGAATTGCTATCGGTTCAAAGTTCCAAGCTGTTACTCGCACATGCCGATGACATAGATCTGGTTGGAGACTCCATCCTATCCACGAAAGACATTTTCAACACGGTGGACGGAGCAACAAGATTAATGAAGAGAAGACGAAATATATGTGTATAAATAGAACGACACGAAGAGACAGAATAGGACAAAATGTGACGGTCAACACCTTCAATTTCGAAAGAGTACAACGTTTTAAGTATCTGGGGGCCGTAATCACAGCTGACAATGATGTCACTGAAGAAATAAAAGACAGAATCCAATCTGCAAACCGCTGTCTAGTTGCACTGGATAAGCTCAGAAAATCAAAAAATCTCACAAGTTCAAAGATCAAAATCTATAAATCCATCGTCAGACCTGTAATAACATACGGATGCGAAACGTGGATCATGACCAAAGCAAACGAAGAAAAGCTCAGACGCTTTGAACGAAAAATATTTAGAAAAATTTTCGGACCTCACCATGACATCTCCACAAACCAGTATAAGATCAGAACCAATAACGAATTAAAAGCACTCTACAACGATGGGCGAAAGCACAGCGACTAAGATAGGCAGGCCACGTGCATAGACTGCATAACGAAAGACTTAAAACTGGTATGGAAGGAGATTCCCACAGGCAAAAGACCACTCGGACGTCCTAGAATGCGATGGAGAGATCCAAGCAGATCTCCGGAAAATGAACATTCCATTTGACCCTAGGTTGATGGAAGACCGAACAAATTGGAAAAAAGTTGTACAGTCAGCCAAGACTCACCCAGGGTTGTACGGTACGTGATGATGATGGCATACATGTACACCTAGTAAGTACTAACCACATTTTGCATTAACCTTGGTCAAAATTTAAATTTCATGTTCTTTTTAATTAAGTGGTTATATACTTTTTAGGACACTGATGATGGAATATGGATTCCGAAAACGTTTTGCGTAACATAGCTCGATTGGGTTTTTAAATTATATACCGTTTATAAAGGATTTTAATTAAAAATTTTTAAATCTATGGTATACAGCCAACTACAGGAACTTAGATTCCTTGTGGATCTTATTTAAATATATATATATATATATATATATATATATATATATATATATATATATTTTATATCCATCCTATTTAAGGCACCATCCTCTACCAAGTTTCTTGCAAGCTTAGTCTCATTAACTTCATCTCTCCATTTTGACCTGGTCGAACTTTTTTTTCCTACTGCAGGTATCCATTTCAATCTTTTCCGGGGGTAATCTACCCTTTGGCATTCTCGTAACATGGCCAAACAAAGTTAATTTTTTTCCTTTAATGTCTTGTATATTTCTTTCCATATCCGTTTCATATCGTATATGCTAATTTCAAATTCTTTTTAATTTTGTTCTTTAGCTCCTACTCCTCATAAAATCCATTTCAGTCCTTCTTCTAGTTCCATGACCGTTATCGATCGTTGGATATCATGTTGGCTGCCATATTTGTTATTGTGAATTTATTGACTGCAGCTCTAAATATTGATGTAGTCGATTTTCCGTACTATTGTCTTAGATTTTATTAATCCAGCTTGCATATTTTTATTATATTGACCACTTGTGTTGTTTATTTCAGGCGTCTAAGGACTTGCTCATTTCTAACTATCAACCCAGCTGATTCGTATTAGTCGTCTATACATACACTCCATACATTAGCACTGGAAAAATTTAGCAATATGTCATTCTAGGTCAATACTAACATCGTGGCTGCAAAGTACCTTCATCATTTTTTCAGAAGTGGCTAGGACTTATTCCACGTGGCATTTCAGTTACTAAGAGCTTATTTCTGTTGGTCTTCCTTACCTAGAGGCTAATGTTTTCAACTATACTTTTATAAATGTGTTCCTTCGTATCTATTTTTATTGATCTGTACCAGAGAACAGAATTAGTATTTGCCTTTGTTAATTCAACTTTGATATTTATTTTTCTCTACATCTTTTATGTTTTATATTTATTTTTCCGTATGTAAAAATACATCTTCTATTTTATTGTTTCCGATCACAAGATATTCAAACTTAGATATGTTCTTACTAAGGCCTGCGACTTCGTATTCTGTTAGTTTCTTATCATATAATTTATAACATCTTTATTTTCGGCAATTACGATTTGGTCATCTGCAAAGAATAAAGTGAAATATAGGGTAATATATAACTTCATGGTTCTGCATTTTTTAACCCATTTCGATAGTGCTATATCTAAATATATCTTGAAGGGGGCAGAAGAACGACAACTGCCTCAATACTTTGGTTGTAGTTAATGGAACGGTGACTCCATTTCCTATTTTAATTTGTTTTAATTCTAGGTTAAATATCGTACGGTTATCTCTATAACAGCTCTGCGTAGCTCTAATTAAAACGGTACTAATTTCTAGATTTTCATGAAAATAATTATGAAGGAACTAAATGACCTAAACTTTTCCATCTGGCTTATTTTTTCCATACTCATGGTATTTGACTCGTTATATTTACAAAATGATTTTTTGCTTTTTATAATAATCTTGGAATTGTTTTGTCCGTCATATCTCCCATTTTTCATGCTTAGAATTTGTTTTCATTGCCCTTGAATGTACTGAAGTGTGAAATCTTTTTGAATTATTAACAATATTTTATAAAAATATCCGCAAAAATGAGTATTCCATAAACTTATAAACCAAAAAATTATCTAATTATTTTACATGGTTAATAATACACATGTTATTCTCGGCAAAATTTCAAAACGGAAAATCTCAAAAAATAAACGTTGTTTTGGAACGAATCTTGAATTTCATATATGAAAACTTCCTGTAAGATGCATTTGCCTGACCCACTTAAAATATCACTTTTCCGTCATGATCTATTTATATTTTTATTACCACGACTAATCATAACTAATATTCAAAACAATTACACAATAACATAAAGCAAAAATTATGAAAGGCTTCTGTCAAAATAATAGTTTGGTTAAAGAGTAACGATGTCCGTACCATATTTCTTGACACAGATTTACGTGTATATTTTTGTAAATATCTAGTGATTTGTTACACTCCTTTAAGATAAAGTCAGAATATACAAAAATGAGATACGATAGAAAAAGGTCTTTCAATAGCGACTTCAAAACTTCAAAACTTAGCCCTAGTTGGCTGCTAGCTTCAGCCAACTAGCGTGGCTGTCGTTTAGTCAGTTTACTTGGCCAAATCAACATAGACAGATATTAGCGTACAACAACACGTGAAATTTGGATACACTATATCAATAAACAATCAGCCAACACTCATACGTCGACGAAACGCAAGATCTTCGAAAACATCGACGCTGTTCGTGAGAGTACGCAATAAAATCAGAGTCAGTCAATTTCATGTCGCTCATAAGAACTCCTCATTTCATACATCACAAATTGACAAATTTTACATCTTGACTTGGGCCCGTACCAAAACAAAAAGTACATTTAACTGACCCAGACCATGGACAACGACGCGTATTCGTTAAATGTGTTCTGGAGCAGTTGGAACCTGACCCTAATTTTCATCGAAAAATCATCTTTAGCAACGTCCATTCAAAATCATCTCTGCCCATTTTCAGAGACTCTTATAACTCTTGTTTTTTAGAATGTTCCTTGTTTTTTGGTCTATTTATACCAACTTTAAAGATGTGGCGCGTTATCTAAACTATTGACCATTATCTGCTAAATTCGGCAATAACTTATTTTTTAACCAAAATTCGAAAAGTTTCCATACAATCTTAATAGTATTTCAAAGTACTACTCTTCTTTTATGGCTCTACCACTTCTTGACTGGCTTATTTAAGAACTTTCTTCCATTCCTATCTATTTATAGCATGTCGTGCTCTATGGCAACGCCTTTGGTTCGCAAGTCTTCTTCGAGACCTAGGTTCAAAGTGGCAACAGGTGTATATTCTCAAAAAAACTTATTTTATTTATTTTTACGGACAACAGGCCGTTAAGGCCTAGGGCAATTTTTGTAAACATAATCCTAATATTAACTAATTACAATTATTTTAAACAAAACTTTAACTTAAATATGTATATACAACATTCTTAACTACTCTGAAGGACCTGGTGGACAATATTTCTCCATTCGCTTCTATTTTGTGCTTTTTTTTCCAGTCCCTCACCTTCATGTGTTTTAGGTCTTCCTCCACTTTATTAATCCACCTCGTTCTGGGTCTACCTCTTCTTTTGGGGCCGATTAGTTTTCTGGTTATTACTAGTTTGACATTCTGTTTGCTTCCATTCTTTCCATATGTCCCAACCGTCTGATTCTTTATGACTTGACAAACTTGGTAATGGTAGGTTCTTTGTATAAAGCCATTATTCATTGTTGATTCTTCTCTCCCAACGATCTTCTGTCTTCCGTCCTCCGAATATGCGTCTCACTATTTTCCTTTTCCATCTGTCCAGAGTATCCTCTTCCTTCTTATTTAATATCCATGTCTCACCGGCGTATGTTACTGTGGGTCGAATTACTGTTTTATATATTCTAAAATTACCTTGTCTAGAAACGTATTTTGAGTTCAGTAGGGCTCTTAAACTACCTAATTTTTTATTCCCTTTTGCTATTCTGGCTTCCAGCTCCCATTCCTCTTTTCCATTTTCATCGAAAACTACACCCAGGTATTCAAATTTGTCCACCCTTTTAAAACTATAGCTTTTACCACTTACAGACCTCACACTAAAGTCTTCTTTTTTCCCTTCTGTTCCTCCCATGTTAATATATTTGGTTTTGTCTTCATTTAGTTCCAATCCGAATTTTTGTGCTTCTTCGATGATTTTCTTTACAACTCTTCTTAATTCTTTCTCGGTTTTTACTAGGATCGTTAAATCATCAGCAAATGTCAAGCACTGGTGCTCATTTTTCATGATTGATTTTTCCACCTTCATGTTGCTTTTTCTAATTACAGTTTCTAACACTAAGTTGAATAATGTAGTGGATAAAGGATCTCCATGTCTCAAGCCTTTTGCAACCGTAAATTGATCTGATATGTGACCCTGCCACGTAATTTCACAATTAGAGTGATTTAATGTAATCCACAAGGAAAAATTCATGTAGCTGGCTGTATACCACGTATAACAAAAAGAGGTTAATCTTTGTAAATGGGTATATTTATTTAAAAAACCCTTAAAAGGGCCACATCAATAAAACAAACGTTTTCGGACCACACAGTCCATCATCAGGTTTTTAAAATCTAAAAATGCCTAAAAATAAGTATAAACCATTTAGTTAAAACAAACGAGATTGTGGAATTATGACCATAGTCATAATTCCACAATCTCGTTTGTTGTCTGATGTCTGTTGTCTGATCTTTTTCTTTTCCTTTGCTATCGTCTGACACTCTACGTCAAACCAATCTTTGTTTGTGTCTCAAAAAAACTTGATAGTGTTTAATTTTTTATTAAAATGAGCTAAGTACTTTTAGCATGTCACATGCCATCTTTAGAGGTTCGTCTTATAAGAGGGTATAAATACCTCATCAAAGAGTTATTTATTGTCAACAAAAAACACAATACAAATCATTTATATATCATAATCATGTTAAAGGGGCAAAAACCCTGTAAAAGTTGTAAAAATCATGTTTAAAAAGTGCTTGGTATACCAATGACTGTCGCGTTTTAACGGTCGATGTAGGAAACATCAATGGGCAGTAAACAAAATAAGCTTATGTGATAACAGAATCTTTAGGATCAGATGGACCCACTGAGAAAAAACCATACATATCCTCCAGAGATGTATACTTGTTTCCTCCTGAACGATAGTAGACCAATTTTATACTTCTGATATGTGTTTTAACTGGAGTTTTCCAATGTTCAGTATTTATTCCAATGAATTTTTGGAAATATTTTTACAGTACTTAAACAGGAGATATATTTGATAATTAAAAAAAAAGAAATCTTTTTCACCCTAATATAGCATGTACAATTCATAAAATTATCTAAGGAATACCTACTGAGAGAAAGGAACAAAAAACCGAAAAGGCATGTACATGAGAAACTTGGATAAGGATATTTGCTGTGGAACTTTGATATCTAACTTTGACATTAATTACTTTCAATTCAATCAAATTTGCAATTAAAAAACTAGAAATTTTAACTTTTTAATTGTTTAAACTAAATAATCTTACTTTGCTGCTATCTGAGCAACGGAGATTAAAGTATATAACTGCAAAAGAACCACAAAAAGTTCTTTACATCATAACATCTAAATAAGAGTGTGCTATAATTATAGTTTATTTTAACAGTTTTTTCTCCTCTCTAATGTATAAATAAAAATGTAATTACAGCTTCTTCTAGGTGGTTGTTAATCGAAATATTATTTAACAGAACAGGAAATTTGTAATAAAACACAGGAAGCAAAAAGATATTGTGGAGATGAAGAGTTGCTAATTACTATTTTATGTCTACTAAGATTGTATATTGTATAACTCGGATCATTTTTGTTATTAATACTTAAATATATTGATGCCAGGGTACGTAAATTTTTCTGGATTTGATAAAATTTTATTTTTCTATTCACGATATCCCAAATGCACTTTAGTTCATCAAATAAAAAAGACCTTGTTTCAAGTCAAGCGAATAACACTTTCGTTTCAACATATACGTCACAGTAGCGCAGACTAAGAAAGAATAATATAAAAAAGAGAAACAAATTGCTAAAGCTGTCGCAATGTGAACTTACAGTGCCGAGCATAAAATTAGAGTCACCCCGTAATTTGAATTTATTTGAGAAATGATTATTATTTTTTTAACTACATATTTCGAATGTATCATAATTTACTAACGGATTGCTTAAATAAAAGAAGGTTTTTGTCCTTCAAAATTTATTGAAAGTAATGAAAATTAACAATTTTCCTTTGATATGCTAAATTAAAATGGGACAATTTTAATTTGATGTGCTTTTTATCGAAATAAAAGACATTTTAAGAACTTCAGTCGCAAGTATTCCCTCCGCTTGCAGTGATACCAGCTTGCAAGCGACGAGGCATGCTATGGATCAGATTTTGGATCAAGTTCTGCGGTAGATCGTTTCATTCCTGCACCAATATATCGCGAAGCTCTTGAATTTCTGGGGGCTGCCAAATGACCCCGTATATATCTCTTCATATTATCCCAAACATGTTTTATGAGTTAAGAATAACCATAAACGGTAGAACATGGACTTCCAAAACCTGTGACACGTTACCTATGCGCAGTCAATGTCCCATTCTCGATAAAGACTAAGTCTGTGCGAGTGTCAAACGATATGCCTTCTCATGCCATAATTGACTCTACACCAAATGGAAGTCGCTCGGTAACACATGCTTAAGAAAATCTCTCACCTGGACGTCTCCACAGTCTTACACGCTTATCTGAGCTCACTAGACAAAATCTCGAATTATCAAAAGGCAATAAACGACTGTAATTTTATATTCTTCAAGCAAAGGGTTCTCGTGCAAACTTTTACCTGGTAATTAGGTGTTCACGGAAAAGCGGTGATCCAGTAACTCTAGTTCGAGAAGAAAAACTAGCAGGATGAAATCGCCTCCTAACTATCCATTCCCATAGGTTTACATTTCTTGCGGATGATTTCGAATGGAAACTGCCGTAAACGTGGTTTCGTTTCTCAAATAATAGAAACGAAAAAGTGGTCATATCTAGCTGTTGTAATTTTACCTTGACGTGATCTAGGTCTTCGAGTAATCAGACCGGTCTCTTCGTACCCTCGTTATACTCATTGCACACTCGAGAGACTTAGGCCGTCCGCACATGGGTCGACGTTCGATGTGCTCGACTCGATTTCAATCGCGTAGGTCTCTCCCCACCGCCAAAATTCCTTCGCTGTTGCATTGAGCTCCGCAGACGGGGCGATTAGTGGTCGTCTAGAATTGCAAATCTCCTCGTCTTGTACGACTCTCGTCACATGCGATTGGTAGCGTACGAGACAGTTCGAGTGAGACGCACGTTTTCAGTCATGGAGAAAAGATTATTGTATTTGCTTTCTTTGTTTTTTACTGTTTTTGCCCTAAAATAAATTTTTTAAGATCGGCGAATATTATGTTCGTTGTTTGTAGTACTACTAGCTTTGTAGAAATATATTGTTTGTAATATAAAATTCGGAAAACATTGAATTTCTGTTTTTAGGTGTTTAATATAAAATTAGTCGGGGAAGTGTAAAAATACTCTCAATTGTATAATTATTATACAATGAAAGAATATACCATTATGGATATATAAAAAATACGTTCTTCCTGGTTGGCAGATGTGAGTAAACAGCAAACTGATTTTGTGCGGTGAACAATCGCTCATGTCTCAGGGTTCGTATAAGACGAGCGCGACGCATGAACTTAGACGCGTGGCTTCGATCGACCAATGTGCGGACGGTCCAACGTTTCTCGCAGTTTCAGGCTAGCAGTTTCTCGCAGGCCCAGACCGTGGCCACCTTCTAACGCCGCCACAATTCTTGACAATACAACAGACCTTATGATCATTGCAATACAGTGACAGCAGCAACACTACACAAACAATTTACAATTAACGTTAAAACCACAGAGACAAGAATTATGTTGATAGGGTAAGCGGCCCTTTTTATCTCAAACGCTTATAGAAACAGCAACAACAATAATTTTTTTCAAACAATTCATGGGTAAACTATGTTACAACCGAAAATACGTAAAACAGAATAATAATTTCTAAAATAAATTCAAGTTACGGGATGATCCTAATTTTATGCTCGGTAGTGTATTTTAAACTTTGTAAAATTATTTTGGATGTTATTTCAATAAATATTTTTAACACTATCCTATTTCGGTTTCCACCTCGGAATGGAATGGTAGTTTACAGAAACTTGAACAAACAAATCTACATACCCAGACAATGAAATCACACATATTATTCAGACAATGAAAACGCACAAATGCAGACATTACCGCATCCTAACAGAATTGACAATTTTATATATCATTTCAACTATATAATGTTGAGTAGATATTTATACAGGGTGGTCCTTAAGTAATTGAACAAAAAGAAACCGCAGATTCTACACTTTAAAATATTACGATTTAAGCCAAATTGCTTTAATAAAATATTGATATTAAGAAAGATACAGGGTGTAAAAGTGGACATATAAGATTTTATTTTTCGCTATAACTTTCATGTTTGAAACATTTATGTATAAAAAATTACGACTGGATACTCTTGAATATCAGGAATTATAATTTGGTGCATACTTTATTGCAGCTGATAAAGGGGGCCACATATGCCACATATGTGGTATACATTTGCACTTAACTTTTTTGCTTGCTAAGTTTGTTTTGCTAAGTTATCGGTATTTGTGATAAAAAATATTAAAGAGTCATTATTTTAACAAAAAAAAAAAAACAGGTATACCTATTAGTAACTTAACAGTTTTTGAGATAATCGCATTTTACAAATCAGCTGCATAATTCTGATTTAACGCAATTACTCCACGAAACGAAAGAAAAATAGATAAAATCATCAATACTTTTGTTGGAAAATACCCTTAATAAAGTTAATAATTAACAAAATATTAAATAAAACAAATTAATCAGCAGGATAATTAATAACAGGTTTGACAAAATAAAAAAACAATATGATTTTACATCAAAAATTTTACGTTTTATATTAAATTAAAATCATAATAACCCCCTCTGTGGCTCAGTGGTAAGAACGCCTATCTTTAAACCTAAAAGACGTGAGTTCGAATCTCATCGGGGTGGCGAAATTTTCGTTTATTAAAAATTAATAAATGAAAATAATTTCTATCCTTGTTTCTATCCTACAGACGTTCGGATACAATTAGCGTCTCTTAGCAAAGACAATGACGTCGACTTTGCTAAGTATCAAGACAATTACTCTACACACACACACACACTACACTAGGTACCTGACTGTACCATGCCAATGATCTTAGTTGTCGAGGCATTAACTCAATAAAAAAAAAATCATAATAAAAACATTTAATTTACAAACCAAATTAAAAAATAGTTACACTAAATAACGTCAAACTTTTGTCAAAGTAAGTGTTCGATATGTCCACCATTTTGTTTAATTCATTTGTCGATACATTCCATAAAAGATCGTCTCATATTAAATAGCATCATTGGTTTTAAAGAAACTGCTGCAGTATTTATTATAAGTATTATAAGTATAATAATAGGTATTCTTTTGGGATTTTCAAGGAAAATCAAAAATTTAAGGAAGATCTGTTGGCCGAAGGCAGAACTCATGGTTGAAGAATCTACGTGATTGGTATCAATGCAGATCGATTGATTTGTTTAGAGCAGCAAGTTCAAAAATAAAAATAGCCATTATGATTGCCAACATCCGTAGGGAGAAGGCAATCTAACAAGAAGACTCTCTTGTATAAACCACATATTTTGCCTTAAGTTTGATGGCAATCCTTTCAATAAATCAATAAAATTATTTTATAAAAAATGTAAATAAATCTCACTATTCAAATTACAAGGTAATTCGAATATCCGTAAAAAATCATTACCAATAGTTCCAAAACATACGTTTCTTTAAAATTCATATTTAAAATGCATGTCATACGGTTTGGATTTATTCGAAAAACTGTCATCATGTAGTTACAGAGAAACGGGAGTGAGAACAGTAAATAAATACAACTTTCCTGAACGTTGGATTTTTAGTGGTAGTTATATTCCTTGGTCATGTGGTGAGATATTAATATAATAATTATTTAATTCATAAAAATTACAAAAAATTACTTAGTATTATGCTTATAATACGTATACTAAATGCAGCAGTTTCTTTAGAACCAATGATGCTATTTAATATGAGACGATCTTTTATGTAATGTATTGACAAATAACTAAAACGTAGAATAGCAATGACTAAAACTAGTTTTATGAAAATAAAGTCATTTCTTTGCAATAACTATCCCAGTTTAGAACTAAGGCAGTTTGGTCCATACTTTTGTATAGTGTGGACGCTAAAAGTATCGATCATGAACAAAATTGAAGCATTGGAAATGTGGGTTCATAGACGAATGCTGAAGATACCTTGGACAGCAAGGAACACTAATGAAGAAGTACTAAGGAGCGTCAACAAAGATAGAGAACTTCTAAAGACTGTTAAACATCGAAAAATGTCTTATCTGGGACATATAGTAAGGGGAAGTCGATATAAAATATTACAACTGATCCTAAAAGGCAAAATAGAGGGCTGTAGAGGTGAAGGAAGAAAACAAGTTGCTTGGTTAAAAAACATTCGTGAATGGACTCAGATACCAAATGCAGGATAATTATTCCATATTGCAGAAGATTGAGAAGCCTTCGCAATGGTGATCGCCAACGTGGGATAATTCTGATATGGCACGCGAAGAAGAAGAAGCAGATTGACAAATGAATTAAAGAAAATGGTGGACATATCGAACACTTACTTTGACAAAAAGTTTATTGCTATTTAGTTTAACTTTTTCTTAATTTGGGTTGTAAATAAAATGTTTTGATTATGACTTTAATTTAATACAAATCGTAAAATGTTTGATGTAAAATCCAATTATTCTGTTATTTTGTCGACTCCTATTATTACTTATCCTGCTGATATATTTATTTCATTTAATAATTCGTTAATTATTATTAAAGGTATTTTACCAAAATTCAGAAGTATTGATATTTTTCTTTAATTTTCTTTCGTTGTCTGGAGTAATTGTGTTAAATCAGAATTATGTAGTTGATTTGTAAAATGAGATTATCTTAAATTAATATCTTAAAACTGTTGAGTTTTAAGATATTAACATGTATACCTTTTTGTTAAAATAATGTATCTTTAATATTTTTTATCAAAAATACCGGTAACTTGAAGAGCAAAGAAGTTAAGTGCAAATATATGCCACATGTGTGGCATATGTGGTGCTCTATATCAGCTACATCAAAGTGTGCATTAAATTATAATTTCTGACATTCAATAGTACCTAGTTGTAATTTTTTCAACATAAATGTCGACAAACATGAAAGTTATAGCGAAAAATTCAATTTTAAATTTCCACTTTATTACCCTGTATCTTTCTTAATATCAACATTTTATTAAAGCAATTTGGCTTTAATCGTAATATTTTAAAGTGTAGACTCTACGTTTTCTTGTACAATTACTTAAGGACCACCCTGTATAATTATATTCGTGAATGGTAATTATATTAATAAAGTTTATTTTCGTAAAAATCACACAACCACAATTTCCGTTTAAAATACGTTTATTTTGACGTTTCCATTTGCACTTCCGAAACTTGCAGTGGATGAGAATTTCCAAGAGTAGAAATCAATGGAAGCAAATGGAAGAGGCCTATGTCCAGCAGTGGACGAATACAGGCGAAGAAGGAGAAGATCCAATTGAAATATCTTTGGAATGTCATTTTTATTCCTCTGCCCACTCCCTAACCTCCCTCTATTTTGATTTTTTATTGTTTGTAGTCTTTTTTGGCTCAACTTTTAGCATATCTTTGCGCGAATCAATTTTTGCCTCGATAATACTGTCTCTTTTTTGTGACACAATAACCGACGAAGATGCTTTAGTAATGAGCTTCACAAATCTCTCTACATATTGGGTGTGACAGGAAAATGTAGCGATACAGATGATTTTTTCAGGATAACCGGAAATAATATTTTTCAAATCCTCTACTTTCAAACTTTGAAGTAATGGAGGGCAAGATATTTTATTGTTTTAACAATAAATCAGATTAATATAGTTATCTGCGTCAAAATTAATTTATGGAATAATAAAAGGTCGGATATTAGATGAATAATTATTGGCTCTAGGTATCGACTACGTTGTATTCTTTGTAAAAAATGAATTGCACCATTTACACATGACAAGTTGCATTTAATCTGAAACAATAAAAGAGCATAAACCGTGACAATAAATTTGATCAGTACCTTTAAATCTGATGTTGGATTTTCAGAATTAACATAAAGACGTAGAATGCGATTCGCTAAGGTGAACCTTAGCGAATAGCGAACATTGTTTAGAAAATTTGGCATTTGCAAGCGCTGATATCAAACAGACGACTGTTTGGACAGATGAATTACTGGAAACGTATTTTGTAACTATTATTTTTCGTAACTTCCAGATACTTCATAAGTTTTAAATACTTGTCGTGATGAGTTGTTATTAATTGTAAAACACGTTTCCTTCTTACGCTAGGAATTGAAGCTTTTTGCCACACACCTAAAATTTTGTCAGACAGTATGATAAATATCTCAAAAACCATTGGTTCCTTCCCTG
The DNA here is from genome assembly GCA_918026665.1 of Diabrotica balteata. Classification (NCBI taxonomy): domain Eukaryota; kingdom Metazoa; phylum Arthropoda; class Insecta; order Coleoptera; family Chrysomelidae; genus Diabrotica; species Diabrotica balteata. Next base: position 64,533,862 of record OU898278.1, read on the forward strand.
AGTTTGGAGATTTTAAATTGTACCTTGTCCATAAATAACACTGTAAAACGTGAGCTTTCGAAGGAAGTACATTATCTATAAAATCTGTAGGAACACCAGTTAACGAATACTAAAGTATAGTCTAGTATAACGTAAATCTGAAGAACCATATTTTATGACACGATCGTCGAAAACCACAAAACTATTCAATTTTCACGACTAACTGCAAACTAATATTGGCGACGTGCAAGTACTTGGAGGGGATACGAGAAACGATCGTGCGCGAGTAGTGGAGAAATCTTGCATTTTTTGCTGCACATTTCATAGATTATAGATTTCATAAATTCATATTGTCAATTGTCATATTTCATATTCGTTTTGTTTATTTACACCTTCTGTCAGTGAAGAAAATGGGATTTAGGAAATGCTGTGTTATAAACTGTAAAAATACAACAAAAAATTGTCAATTTAAGTTTTATTCGTTTCCAACTTCGAAGCACAAAGCTACTACAAAGAGAAAAGTGGATTTATATTATAAAAAAGCATAAGTAACATAACCTAAATTATGCATTATTCTTGCGCCCGATTTTAAAGTGAGTTTGAAATAAATAATAAATAAAAGTTCACTTTTAAGTGTAAATTTTAGTTTCATAACAGTCATAACAATCACTTAGAGTTCATTTTAACCCAAAAATCTAGTTTAATGTTTGAATTTTATTTTTTTGAAGTTTACAAAAATGCATCAAGTTCAAGTTTTTCTGAAGATGCATTAAGATATATTCGCTGTCCAAAAGTTTACAGGGAAAGAATTAATTGTTCAAACCAATATGATGATATCATGGGCTTAACCTGCTAATTTATGCATTAGCATTATTTATGGTAATTTATTTTTCTTAATTCTTCCACTCCACATAATTCTTCCATTCTTTTTTGACATTTGTCACTACTAAAGCTTTTCCCTTTGACTCGTGCTTGGTTGAAAAGTTATTTGGTGATTTACTTTCTCAAATCCAGTTTTTATTATTGCAACCATATTAACAGTAATGCTGTAATTCAATAATATATTTATTTGTATTTACGCTACATCAACCGTTTACCTTTTAATAACATACCGACATAACCTCAATCTTACTTTTTCTTCTTATTCTTTTTTGGGGCCACGTCCTTGACAGTTATCCGGTAACCTCGATCTAACATGAAAGCGCAGTAAATTTGGCTGATTTACGACACCAGGTGTCGCTGTTCCGAACTTGCACGGTCCCAATACGTTCGCAACATGTGGACTTACATTACTGAAAGGCGCAGCACGACTGCAGATGTCACTAGACTAGACTAGGTAAACGAACCAGGAACCAGGACCGCCAGGACCAGGCTTCTGTTAGTATTGCCAACAATTTTTTTCATTTTTCAAAAGCTGTAGAGGGCAGAGGATGTAATTTATCCAAGATTTGTATAATACTTTCTTATAACCCTTACTAAAGATATAGGTAATGGATTTTAACAAGAGCTATGACCTTGAAAATAACAGGTAAACTTGTGTACTGAATCGGCATGACTCATAGCTCTTGTCAAAATCCATTACTTCTAACTTTTAGTGGGTATTCCAATTCAATTTGTCAATTTTTTTTTAATTTTGTGATATTCATTTTTTTTTTTCGTTTCTTAAAGGCTGGTAGAGGGCAGAAGATGTATTTTTATCAAAAGGTCGTAATTATACTTTTTTATTGTCTTTACTAAAGGTAACTTTTGATGGGTATTCCAAATCAATTTGTCAATTTTTTTAAAATTTTTAAATATAACGTAATTGAAAAAAGTGGCTTAGGAAGGCAATGTAATTTTTTACATTAATTTTAAAAATGTACACATGTTATTGTATTTCTAAATATTTCTAAGATTTTTAATGGAAAACTCATTAAAAACAAATTTCAAAATTAAACTTCACAAATTTGTTTTGTTATAATAAACAGTTTCTATTATAGAAAGGTCATTTTCTCGTTTTATAATTTCGTATTTGAATCAGAAAATACCAAAAATAGTTGTTATTTTACCTAAAAATGCGATCTTATAATTTTAAAACAATAAATCTAAATTTGATTTGACGCTGGTAAATTTAACCAACGAACTGTATTGTATGTTGATTGGCATGATTAAGCTCCCACACAGAATGGCAGGATCACCGGCTATAAAAGATTTACAGCCTTTGTTAAACTTTCAAAAAACAAATGGCGGACTCATTTATTTGCAGTCACGACGTTTTTGTTGGATTTTTATGGCCTTATTTTAATAATACTATCGCGTAGTTAGGTGCATGCAAAAAGAGTCTGCTGTGCTATTGTTTTTATTGGAGTTTTGAGGTTCGAATATTTGAATGGCATTAAATTACATTATATGATATACATATATATATATATATATATATATATATATAATATATATATATATATATATATATATATAGGGGAGAGTGGTCTATAGTGGGACACTTTCAAACATTTCAGTCATTCAGGTGCATCTCTTATTTTTTTAACTCTTTGAACGTACACAATCACTGCTTTGGATATCTTCGATTATGTGTCAATTGGAGTTTTAGATAAAGTAGAAAGGACTGCATAATCATTGACCCAGTATGAACCATTTGTCCCAGTATGGACCAATATTGGTTCATAGTGGGACTCCTATTGGTTTATATCGGGACACATATGGTTCATACTGGGACTATAGAGTTGAAGCAGGAGATAAGTAAGTACTGATGGGAAATCAATATTATAAATATTTAAAAAATTATTTATATTAAAATTAACATTACAGAAAGCATTTAAAACATTTTATATGGAGAAAAATCGAACTGGAACTGTAGCTGATTTGCTGAACGTTCCGTTGAACCTATTGCGTTAGGTTTCGGTAAAATCTTTACAATATTATCTTGTTCTATTGTATCAATATCTTCTTTTTCGGGATGTGTAAATGTGTTACTCAATGTTTTATGAAGGAAGGAAATCACATATTCACCGTTAATAACATCTTCAACACATCCAGCATAATGACGAACAGTTTTCTTAGTAGGGTATTTCACAATAACAAAATCACCAATATGAATATCTGCCTCTAAATCATTGTCCTCGTCATCACAAAGTGCGTTTGATTCCATGTCATCATCCGTTTCGGACTCTTCACAGCTTGATTGTCTCTTGAACCTTTTTTTGGGTAATAAATCGACACTACATATGTTTTTATTTTTTTTAGTTTCTATTTTTTGTAATGCTCCAAACACTTGTTTTGTGACTTTCTGTTTCTTATTTTCTTTTAACTGTTTCTTATTTTGTCTCTGTCTACACTCTTCTTCTATTCTATCTTTTATAGGAGTGTCTGTAAGTACTAGTGATTGCCCCTTCTTTCTTTTGGTGATATTTTATCTAGGGGGTGCTTTTGGATGAGGCCTAATAATTTCAGGTGTTATTAATATTGATGCTTTAGAATGAGAAGGTCCAGCTACTGGAGGTAAATCAGGAGGTTCAAAATAGGCAGTATTAATTTCATTTGAATCAACGGATATTTTCTCTATGGGAACAATATGAACTTCAGTGGACGACCCGGGAGAAGTGTTTGCTTCACTTGTATTTTGACGTTCTGGATTTGGCAAAGTTGCAACTTCAGACGGTCGATCTGTGACGTGGGACATCATGAAATCTTGGTCTGTGAAAATGTTGGAATCCAGCGGACAAATTCCAGTTTTCTGAAAACCTTTTAAAATATTGGTTGGGGTAAAGGCTAAAGGAAATGCTTTACCAACAATTTCACTTATGTTATAAATTGTTAAAGGTGAACCCGGGTGATTAGTCATCCATTCATCTGATGCTCTATTGTAGTATGACTTAAAGGGTCCAAAGCAGGAAATATCCATAGGTTGCAGCCGATTACTGCAGTGGGGTGGTAAGGTCAATAATACTATGCCACTATCTTTTGCTTTCTTCAAAACATCAACTGCATAATGGCTTTCATGATTGTCTAATATAATCAATATCTTTTTAGCAGGAGAGCAGTTAGTATGCTTATTAATATGATCCAAACATTCTATCCAACCTGTAGGAAATGCGGAACCACCAGAACCAGGAGGAGCGTGTTGTAACATTTTTGGGAAAAATTTTTTTCTTGGGAAAACCATAAATGGGGGAATAAAAGTACCATTTGTAAATATCTAAAATACCCCGTTCTCCTGAAGTGATTGTTCCGACTTGTTTGCAACCACTTTGCGCTAATATCTTTGGAGGCTTGTGCACAGTCGTAACTCCTGTCTCGTCTAAATTATAAATATCACTTGCACAAAATTTGTACTGTTGAAACACTCTTGTTAGATTTTTAAAAAACTCACCAACATTGTGTTTGTTAAAGCTTGTCGCACGAGACAAACTGGTAGCTTCCGGTGTGCGTAACGTCAACCGAGAATTACGATGTCGGAAATTTTTCATCCACTCACTCCCAGCGGCACCATTTAAATTCCAAGTATCTGGTATAACAATTGAATTTGTGATCGCAAAAGAATAAGCCAAAATTCTATAGTCTCTTTTTCAGTTAAACCATAGCACATATAAGAGGCATCAAGTAAATATTGTGCCAATATAGCTTCCTCTGCTTCCGTAAATACGGATTTATACCCATGTTTTTGTGCAAACTCATACTTTTCTTTTTCGTCACCTGAGAGAACCTTATATTTTGAAACATGACGCTGTAAAGCCGATTTTGATATAGTGTTTATTGCTGCTGCTTCTCTCAAGGTTGCACAAACATCACGATTTGTTTTACAAGTACCAAAAAAGTAAAAACATGTAATCAGAAACCTACTTTTCAATAAAAACCATCAGAAAAACCCTTAAAACATGCACTATTTACATGCGTCCCAGTATGAACCACTTTTTTAGATGTCCAAGTATGAACCACGTAGATATTTCCCAGTATGAACCATTCCACGAAAAATAAATTCTAACTGATTACTTAAAATGAGCAACACGAATACAAATATTCACTGGCCCATTTACTCTCTAATATCCTAACCTCAAAACATATTAAACAGGGTTTTAAAATGTTTACTAATAAAAAAGTTATAAACTAAATTATTTGACTCTTAATATAGAAATGACATATATTGACTTACCTTTTTACTAAAAATATTAAATATTTTTCTTATTATTAGCCGGAAACTGCAAATTAATCACAAACACAACGTGCACGAACATATATGACTCAACACAAGTGATTTGAGATCTTAGACGCAACGTACAAGGTTGCCAGATCAGTTGGCCCACTATGAACCATGTCCCAGCATAGACCACTCTCCCCTATATATATATATATATATATATATATATATATATATATATATATATATATATATATATATAATATATATATATATATATATATCGGAAAAGGAGTACTACCGAGTACTACGTGCCCTATCAAGTCCCCTTGACGTTGGCGATTATCGTGGCGAAACTGTCTCTGTCTCGAGCTATTCTAAAGAGTTGCTCAGCTCTCTTTATTTCTGTCCACTCCCTGATATTCTTCAACTAAGAGGCCTGCTTTCTACCAATTCCTCTGCGTCCTTCGATTTTACCCATCATAATAAGTTGAAGAACATTATATCGGTCTCCCCTTCCTACGTGTCCAAATAGGCCATCTTTCTACCTTTCTATCTTTGATGTTATCAAGCAGCTCGCGAGCAGCATTTGCTCTCTCACCGACTGCCACATTTGTCAACATAGCCGTCCATGGAATTTTTAGAATACGTCTGTGCAGCCACATTTCAAAGGCCTCCAGACGATTAATGGTGGATATTTTTAATGTCTATGTTTCGACACCGTATAAGAGATCTGACCAAATGTAGCATTATCACAGACCATAAACAGTAAATAAGGTTTATCGTTGAATGGCGTTGTTTAAGTTTTAAAACTTTTGACAATATTTCACAAACCAGACAGCAAATAAGGTTTAACTTTGACCTTGTTTATGAGTTTTATTACATTCAAATTATAACAAAAGATTACTTTTTGTTAAGATAGTCAAAAGATCCAAAATCTCTTTTTGGCCTTTTCATCTAGACTTTCTATTACTTAATAAAAACAGAAGAACATTGCGTTGTTAATATCCAAACTGAAGATACATGGTTTATATTTTAACTTGTTAAAGTGTTTTTATATTTTCGATGTTAAAGCAACTTATAATTATTATAATAGAGAGTCGTAAATTATCTATCTAATATTTATATAATATAAATGATAACACAACGTTCCTGGCCGACTGACAACTGAAGACACCGCGATATCGTCGAATGATATCTTTAAAGCTTTAAAGTGACATCTAATTCTGAGATTACGAATTTTTAATGAATCACTCTTGATCACGAATATAAATCAAGAAAAATAATTAACTAACGTTTCTTCATGTCAAACTGCTGACTACTAATTTTGTTGGGCTGAGTGCACAGTTCGTATTTCAATATTAAAAACCATCCGTACCTAATGAATTAATTTAATCTATATCTGTTATTTTGATTGTCTGATCGGAGCTTCTGATAAAATACTTTGTTCTTTTGTAACCAAGGCAGGCGGCCATTTTAGTACAAAATATCGGTAAGTCTTTTTTACAAGAACTTCTATTAAGCTAGGTTAAATGAGTATAGAGTCCTTACATGGTTATAATCTTCTTGTTTTTTGCGTTCGTTCTTTATTCTAATCTAATGAATATCAGAGTTATAAGAATTAACTGGGAATTTAACTGGTAGCGGCTAAACAGCACTGGCAGTTAAATATAAATACTGTTTGACAAATGTGGCGATATCATGATGATTTTTAAATACTGTTACTCCATCGTTATGTCGAACAATCTTCTATGGATGGTAAGTAGATTTGAATAAAAGTAGATTGACATTGCGAAGAAAATTTGACACGCTTGTGAAAATAGATAGGGTTTTTAGGAACATTAGGGTTATTGAAATAGCGGATCATTGTCTATTTCCTCTTCTAATTGTATATCGCCAGTTGGAACTTTGAAACTTTTAAAGAAACTTTTGAAACTTTTAAAGAAACTTTTGAAACTTTTAAGTTTTTCTTCGTCCACACTCAAAGTCTGTAGTGGTTTTGGGACAGCAAGATTTCTGCTATGTCAACGAGACGGAACAGATAATGGTAAATCGGGATACTGCACACTATACTGAGACAATAGTAACAATATATCACATGGGCTGGTCGGTTCTCTCCATATCATTGGTACTGCACATCGCATTCGATGTTTTGTAGTTTTTAATCAAGCTGTTAATAAAGTTACAAAAGTCTTGCGAAATATATGAGCGGCCCATGATTTATCTTGATGACCTACTTTAACTTCGAAATAAAGCTTGTAAGCTTTACATACAAGTGGCGTGAGAGTACGTTTTTGAGATTTGAAAGTTACTTCCTCACACATATAGTAAAAACTGTTATCCTGATTTATACCCTGCTTAGGCTTTTTACTTTGTTGGTAATTCACAATAAATCATAGTATACTTATAAAACTGAACAAAACAAATAAGGTAAAAAACAAACACACCCAACTACGTTTCACGCCACGATAATAGGAAATGTACGAACTTCATATGCCAATAAATACCTACTAATGTATAAAATCCGATGAACTGTGTAGTGTATGTCTTGCATTTTTAATAGAAATAAACGGATTGAACCTGTCTTAACCTTTTAAATGCCGCTACTAGATAGGATTAAAATTTTGACTTGCAATTGAGGTATGGTATCATTGGAGGTCTATGTATGGATAATATTTTGGTTTTATATAAAAAAATCACACATTTCATTTTTATTATATGTTCCCAAAATGGGAACGTTGGCATGTTCCAAGAGTAAAAAAAAATCAATTTTTTGACATGTTTGTTATAAGAACGTTTATTTTTAATTTGGTACATAGAAATAATTATTTGCTATGGTACGTAATGAAGCTTATGTATCCTTTACTCACATTTTTTACAACGCAGGTGCGTATTTTTTTTACAAACAATACATCTACCTTGAGTATCGGTTGTCAGTATATGATTGACTCCGTCATACCTGATGTCCTGGATAACGGACGCCGTCGGCCCACCCAATCTTTGTCGAAGCACTATTTCTGCCTTCAGAAGAGCTAGTGTCACTTGTCGACGAAAAGTTAGATAAGAAATGTTTTCCTTTGGATGTAAGTGTTGATAGAATCTGAAAGAAGCAACGACTGCCATATTCAAGGCATTAGAAAACAGATTCCACCACCATTTTTTTGACCGCAATCTGGGCTGGTAGGTGCTCAACATTCGATCCAGAAGATCAACTCCCTCCATTCCTTCGTTATATTTTCTTATTAGGTCCGGCTGAGGCACATCTTTCCTACTTTCATATTTCACCCTTCGTTTCGCTGTGTGGACTGGTTTGACTGTAAAATGATTACTTGCGGCTGTAACAACAGAGTTATCATTCCACTTGACACAAATGACTGTTCCGTCTGAACGAAAGTCGTAAAAACCACCTTGTTTTTTTTTTTTTTTCATTCCTTTGAGCTCATTAGCGGGCAATTAGCTGTACGGTTCTCGCGAATTGTTCCACAAGCTCATCACAAGAAATGTTGTTGAGGATTTTGAACAACGACAAGGAGGTCATTAAAAACAGCCTTCCCAGTGGCGCTGAACAATTTTCTGATATGCTTAATAATATGCTTAATAACTTCAATATGCTTAATAATTCGTGAAATAATCCAAATTGTTGAAATTGCGCTAGAAGTTTGTCATACAAAGGTTGGACCTTAGCTACTTTAGACGGATTGAGGTTCTGATTGTCGCATGTATGTAAGTATTTTTTGATAGAGCGAAATGTTTCTCTGCTCATAGTTTTTCCAAATAATGGAGCAGACAAATCTTCTGCCGTAGACCAGTAATCGTTCTCGCTGGGCAGATAGTGATAGCTACTGAGTAGCAATAATCCATGAAATTGCCTCAGTTCTTGATCAGTAATTTGAAAGGATGGATTATTCTTTTCTCGATGAGCGTACAATAATGTCTGTTGTAAGATAAATCCCATAATATCCGGTGTAAAAAACAGACCAAAGATTTCAAAAGGTGACTTTCCAAGGTGCTCCTCTCCTACTTTTCTAGGTGCGACTGACAGAGTCTGAATATATACACTCTCTTGCTTTTTCCATGTAATTTCTTTATTAGAAAAATTCTTACGAGTTCTTTTTGCTTTGGAAGGTCCTGGTTCTTCTGTGTTACTGAACGAGTGATTATCTGATTCGTGCACCTCTACTTCTCCAGAAACTTCCTTGGGTAGACCTGGATTGTCTAATAGTAGTTCATCATTTCCCCTATCCTCGTCGCTTTCTTTGGCTTTGTCTCCAGAATCAGGTGGCAGAAAAACTATGTCAGCTGATCCTTGTGAGGAAGAAGCCAATGAATCAATAGCCTCACTCAGAAATCTATATCTTCTAAAAGAGTCACTGAAAAACAAAATAAACTTGTTTTCGTACAAATGATAAAAAATAAACAAGTAAAATTATTTCTACATCTGGTTACATTGAAGACTCTTATTGCTTAGCAAATTTGAGTGCTAATTTTGAGTGATAAGTAGCTTACACAATGAAACATATAATGTTATGTATTATACGTAACTGTACAGAAGATGCTAACAAGCATAAGCTAAAATAAAAAGTACAACTTACCCGTAAAACGTTTTTGGGTCTATGGTAGAATTGGAAAATAAGCGAACTAAATATTCTAATTTTAAAATATTTCGTAAATTATGCTGAGCAAATACTACGACACTACACTGCTAGAACGAACCAACTACAATTTGTTATCGGTAATACGTTACGAACACTTTGAGCGGGAAGGAGAAGTTTCTTCATTGTTGCCGGATTTCCCTACTGAAACATGCCAACGTTCCCATTCTAGGAACAAGTATTAGAAAGCTATATTTTTGACACCCTTTAAACACAAATTCGTTTTATATAAAGACAATAATTTTTTTTGCGTGTTTTGGCTTGGACAATTGTCATTCAGCCAGTCTCAATCAAGATAAGTTTATTAATGTAGTGTGTGTGTTTGTGTGTGTAGAGTAATTGTCTTGATACTTAGCAAAGTCGACGTCATTGTCTTTGCTAAGAGATGCTAATTGTATCCGAACGTTTGCGGTCCCTCCGGTGAGTACCGATCACACAAGGATAGAAATTATTTTCATTTATTAATTTTTTTAATAAACGAAAACTTCCACCCAGGTGAGATTCGAACTCACGACCTTTAGGTTTAAAGGTAGGCGTTCTTACCACTGAGCCACAGAGGGGGTTAAGACAATAATTACATTCATTACCATACTAATAACTAAATAGAAAAAAAAATATTGAAAAAAGATCTTTTTATTATATTTAAAATGAAATTCAAAGTTGAAGATCATAATTTTATAAAAACAGTAAATTTCATAAATCATGAAAAAATACTAAAAATCATTATTTCAGGAAGTCTTGCAGTTATTCTGGTAGATTATAGGTTGGTTTATTCAATATTGGTTTTAAAACTAAAACTGGCGTAAACAATTTAAAATTATACATATATATATATATATATATATATATATAATATATATATATATATATATATAATATATATATATATATATATATATATATATATATATATATATATATATAAAGTATATGTTCCCAAAATGGGAACGTTGCCATGTAAAAGGTTAAACTGAGATATTTGTACTTCGAAGATCATATACATAGGGCCAATATTGATATCTGGCTTATCTACCTCTTTTCAAGATATAATTGCTGTAGAAAAGAGAGTTAAGATTTGATTTTATTACCTATAGTGCCTTTACTACTTGCTTATACACATTTATACACATTATACACATTTCGTCCTAGCAGGACTCATCACGAATAGTAAAGTCTTTTCGATATCTTTATTTACTCGTATATTTTGAGTATAAGAAATCAGTTCACGAAAGGTTCTTGCCTAGATGAATCGATATGTCGTGTTATGCAATTTCAGATTTTCCCCCGGTGGGTTAATTCATCGCTGCTTTGAAAATTGTAAAAGGTACAGATTTAGGTAATAATCTGAAGTTTGGTTTCGAGCACTTCGAAATCTTTGGATTTCTACTTTTTGTTGTTATATAATTGCGAATTACTCAAGATTGGCGGGTGATAAACACATTTTGTTTTTAATTTTGATTTTAGAACACCGAAACATAATTTGGAAATACCAAAAAATCATCATGTCACAAAATATGTGCTGACCAGTGTAATTACCAACAATAAAACGTGACATCAATGAGTCTGTTAAATGGTGAATATAAATGACTAATGGCTAGTAGTAATCTCATATTAGGTAATTGCGAATTTAAAAAAATTGATAAAAGTGCAATTGTATGAAAATAACAAAGGAATGGCAATGAAGCGATATACATTTTAAATTACGAATATTTTGCGAACAATATTTCTGGTAGAAATCATATCATTTATGTATTTTTAATACTTACTAGCAAAACTACGCAGACGTTGGAATAAACAGTAAAAAGTTATCTTTGCAAACTGAACAATGTATACTATTATGTTATATGTAAATAACTAGAAAAGAAGGCACAAATAACTAGAAAGATAAACGTGTATTAACCTGGAATTATCGATAACAGTTTCAATAATAGTGGTTTAATTAATAGTTACCTTGTTCAGCTTTGATCTGATAGTAGCAAAAGGCCGCCAGTAAAAGAAGAAAAATCTGCCTCGTCAAACCCATTGCGGACGTTGATCGAAGGGACGTCCGGCCCTGATCGGCGGACTTCCTAAAATCTCGGCTACTTCATTCTGTAAAACAAGGAAAATGACTATAATTAATTTCGGTCATTGTATAACACTTTTTTGAATTGAACTCGTATAGTATTTAAAAATAATGCACAACGATTTCAACATAGCACATCGAAATATAGTGAATATCGAGTAATCAATTTCCGTTCTATTTCTGTATACAATTCAAAACATTTTTTATGCATTGGCCCCTATAAAAAACTTACTTAATACATAAAGGACCAAAAGGCTGTATTTCTCTAATGTATGGTTTCATATTCTATAGTGACCAGTGACTTTTCGACCGATTGACCGATTTTTCTTAAAATTACTTGTCGCATGTCTGTCTTTCTTCAATGAAATCTAACTTTTCCTCTATTTTTAACAACTATTTGTTATATTGCTTATATTGTTGTATTGCTAGCACATTCAAATGTTGAATGACTTAGATACGAACAAAAACATCTTTTAAATATTGCAAATGCTTCTAAAGAAAATATTATTTCAATAATGGATGCTTACATTAAATAATTATTAATAAGTAGTAAAAATTCGCGAAACGATAATTACAATTTTAATTAAGTCAGTAATAATTGTTAAGGTTCTGAATAGAAGTATACCTATCAAAATATATAGACTATAGCATTAGGGTAAAGTTAAGAATAAATATTTCTGGACAAAAAATCTGATTTTCTTCGATAATCAGTGCTTTGTGGTAACGCTGTTAACTATTTAAAGCATAGCTTGTTTTGTTGTCAATTGAAAACTTCATAAAAATGTCAATAACTCGTATAGTATCGTAATGATCGATTGTTAGGAAAATACCTGAAACACAATTTTGCATTTTTAAAGTGAATAGGAAATTTTGTAATTTTTCCAATTGATTCTGCATATGAATGTAGTTGAGAACAATCAACAGAGACTCGCTTATGGCAATTATCTTTCGTATTATTTTGTAGTACACTCTAAAAATATTTACCAAAACTGTATATATGGTGGGAACTCCGACTCTGGTAGTTGCTGGATGAATTAAGTAACTCGGTAATTATCAGTGCCGGTCGCAAGCCCGATAAAGGATAAAGGATTTGCGACAGAAAGAACATCCGTCAGTAAAAACGTTGCTAAAACCATTGGAAGAAGGAATAGGGAAATAAAAGAGAAAGGTTTAGGTGAAGAAGAAATGATTGACAGATATGAGTGGCGACGAAGTTAAGGAACAGCCACCTCTGAAAAGAGAAAAGCTGAGGAAGAAGAGGAAGGCAATTTATGGTGGCAATTTACCTATTTCTGCATATTCATTATTGCCGCATGATAATTATACAAAAATGATAGGTAAAACAAATATAATTAAACTTAATTGTCACTCAATGTCAAGGTATGTGTTAAACGAACTTCATTGTTAGGTTATCAATACAAAATTGGTAAAGCGCATGCCTACATGCCAATTAAAATTAATAAATCAATATAAGGTTGAATGTTCGAATAATTAAACTTTGAGGGTATACAAGGCAACTATCGAACACGGTGATTAATTTAATCTTGCCCAAGTACTTTCGATCAATAGATCATCTTCAGGGGCATTTCGCCAGTTGTGGCCTATCCGACATAGTAGAATGTCATAAATGTAAAATTTGGACATAACAATACAAAATACAATACACTAAGACAAACAAACACTTTAAAATTTTTAAGGAGAAGCTACATGTTGTATAGAAGCCGGAGACAGAATGAATGATTCTGGGATTCTGATCAATGCTTCTGGTCCATAAGACCACATGGGGAACACATCATCTACATATCTCCAATATACTGTGGGTGTGGGTTTTTGATCATTTTCGACTCACCATTTTTCTTAAATTCTTCCATGAATATATCAACTAATAATGGAGGTAATGAACAGCCCATGATTAATCTGAAGTCTTGTTTATAAAAGTTGTTGCCTAATTGGAAGTAGGTTTTGTCAGTATATAATGTTAATAGCTTAACTGTAGCCGATACATTCAGTTTTGTTTTAGTTGTCAATGTCAATTTTGTTAGGCTTTTTCCAGATACACATTATTGAATAAGCTGACGATGTCAAAACTAAGTAACGTGTTGTTGAATTTGTAATATATTTCTGTCAGTTTAGAAGAAATCGTCGCTTCTTCTTTACAAAAGTGTTCCTATTGTGTACCAATGGTTGTATTATCTCTAGAAGAAAAGAACAGTTTACTACAAGGAAAATCCATGCTGTTGTAAATTGGTCTTAGGGGTACGTTAGCTTTGTAAATTTTTTGGACTCCATATAGGTGTGGTGTCCAGCTGTAATGAGATACATGTTCTGCTTTATTAGTCGTTTACTAAAATTAAAATGCAATTCTCATTACAATCAATTGTGGTTTAATATAAATCTTCCATATAAAGCTTCCATATAAATAAATATGGAAGTTAAACAGGCCACAAGAAAGCAGTCTCACAATAATTGTTGATTTGTTACATATTACAATTATTTCGTCTAGTAAAACATTAACTTACAAATATAAAATTCGTGTTTGTTTTGGATTTGTTCAGATATCATTTTTATTGTGTACATTTGACTGGCATTTACGTTGCTCCGTTATCAGTTTTCAGCTGCAATTTCGGCATTCATTTCATTTACAAAGTTTTTGCCTGTTGACCCATAAAACAGCGATACGTCGTTAAAAAAATAGGGATTTCGGGACTCTGCTGCTGTATATCGAATGATAATAAAAACAAACATGAATAAAACAACACGTGTACGAAAACGCGAAAGGACAAGCCTAAAAGAGGGTGTTTCGACCCTTCGGAAAAACTCTTGATTTGATGGCAATGGCGTACACGTCAATTTTCCACTGATATTCGGACTGTCTTTTCAAAGGGGCTAATTTACATTTTGAACGAATTTGTACAATGGGCGAAAAACATCTGCATCTATCTTGTTAGTTTAGGGTTGCTTTGGTTGGTTTAACCTGAAGGGGTGCAAAGTGGAATTTTCTGATATTGCAATAATCGAAAATGAAAATACAGCGAATATTTACATGTTCTGATCATGGCATACATTTAAAATCGATAATTAAAAAACAGCAAGACTCAAAAAGACAAAATTTTATTCACTAATATTTGCTTACAAAAAAATTTGACTCAATTACCAATTTTCATTGTCGTAAATTTATAAAAATGATGTTCTTCGCCTTCCTATTTGAAATTATTATATTATATTATTAATTATTTTATTGCACTCGTCCCTTTATTACACTTGTCATCCATATAGTGAGAGTTTCGTTTCCTCTTAATTATGTACGCCAGTAAATGACCGTGACTCGTTCAAGCCCTTTCAACTACAACCCTTTTAAAAATTAGAATCTAAAAAAAATTAATTTAAAATGATCCTATTTCCCGTAAAAAAATGTTTTTTTGATTACTTTATAGCTTAAAAGCTAACCGAGGTATGAGTAAAAAACCAATCACATATTTTAGGAGATATCAGAACACGTATACTGAAGCATTGTAAGATAAACACAATGTTCTATTAAGGCACATATATACTTTTTAATTTATTCGCAAGGGATGGTTTTCATTAGGGTAGAAATTATGTGGTAAAAAATTAAAACAGTAAAGAAATTTAAATTGAATGTGACTATATAAGTAAAATAATTCCAAATTGCTTGAATTGACAATTATATGATGTTTCTAATAGGCTTCGTCTTCATCACTAAAAATAAAAAGCAACCAAGGTACAAGACCAATTTTGAAGTGAACGGTAAGAATACCCTAAATCCAAATGACCACACAAATAAGTGGAGAAAAGGTATTCAATGACATTCTTTTAATAATAACCAATCTAGGGGGTGAGATATATAGCTTAAACTTTAATAAGATCGTAAATTATGTTGTTTAATGTTAATTTACATTCACTCACTTCATTCTTCTTCTCATGGCGTCGTCTCCTTTCGAAGGTTGGCGATCCAAATGGCGACTGTAGTTTTGGAACTGCTGCGCGAACCATCTCCTCAAGTCTTTCAGTCACGAGTTTTGGTGTCTTCCTACTGATCTTTTGTCCTGTACTTCTCCTTCCAGTTTAACTTGAAATAATTCATATCTTTCGCCTCTCAATACCTGACCCAAGTATTGCATTTTCCTCTCTTTGATTATTCTTAGTAATTCTTTTTGTTTACACATGCGACGAAGTACCTCAACGTTAGTATCTCTTTGTACCCATGGAATTCTCAAAATTTGTCTGTATATATACATCTCAAAGGCATCTATTCTTTTTTCTATTTCAGCGTCCATTGTCCAACTTTCACAGCCATACAGTAAGACAGAAAAAACATCTGATCATTCGGATTCTAAACTGCAGACTAAGGTCTGATCTTGTAAAAAATGTATTCATACTCATGAATGTTTTCCTTGCTTGTTCGATTATTGATAGGATTTCTGTTTTTGGATTACACTGACTATCCATATTTACTCCCAAATATTTTATGGAAATTATCTGTTCTATTATTTGACCCTTGGCATACACATGTACGTTTATTGGTGTCTTTGAAAGTACTAAAATTTTAGTTTTGGAAACGTTTAGATGTAAACCGAACATTTCGCTGTGGTGAACTACCGCATTTATTATATTTTGTAGTTCTTGTGCGTTGCTTGCTATTAAGACGGTATCATCAGCATATCTGATGTTGTCTATACTCACTTCATTAAAAAACGATTTGAATAAATTATCCGGTTTAATCTATAATTGAAAGATTGTTTTCTAATACGGGCAATTTTCACTTCCAGAAAATAAAAAGCAATCAACGGCACGAGTTCTAAAGTGAAGTGGAGGGTAAGTAGAACCTACCTCCAAATTTGTATGCGATGTAAAGGGTAAATAGATAAAGATGAAGATGGCTTTAGTGGATTGAGGCGAGTGGTGTGTTGTGTGACAGAAAGATGAAACTGAAGGGAAAATTCTATAAAACTGCCAGAGGTAGCTATAATGTACGGAACTAAATGTTGAAAATTAAGAATAAGTATATTAGAGAAAGTTTAGCAGTGGCATCAATTGCTGCCAAAATGACGGAGCAATGGTTAACATGGTTCAGGCACGTTCAATGTTACTATTCAATGTATTATGTACTCACATAATACGAAGAATTGCTGATTTGCACGTTCCTGGAAGGAATAGGCGATAAAAAAAGACCATGGTCGAGACGCTTAGGCATAACATTTCGGTAAATGGAATTGGATATTGCTATAAGCTAAGATAGAAACTTATTGTTTAATTAACAATAACTTTATATTACTAACACTCTTATCAAATATATTATTGACACAACATTGTCAAACTATAGAAGCTATAAAAAAAATTTAATCAAGTATCGAAGATATAAACGTACTATAAATAAACGAGGTTGTGGGCTACCCGCGCGTCTTTAAAAAATTGATATAACTTTTTGATGAGTCAGTTTGGAAATCCGAAACTTTCCAGAAACCATCTCATGGTATTAAGTTTTAATTTATTGTAGACTTGTTTAAAAAGGGAGATTTAGTAATTTGTAACATAGATTTGTAATTAGAGAAAAATATCCGACGAGTAGCTCACGATTTTTTTGGATACATCTCATTTTTTGTGGAAATTTCCATGTTATATTGTGTCAAAATTAGAAATCAAAATATAAAATTTCATTAAAAGTAGTGTATAAAAATTTATTGCTTTTTTCTTATTTATTTACATGTTTCCCCATTACCCCAGGCGCTCGGGTTAATCACCTCCCAAATTTGTCAGATTGAACCGATTCCTTTGAAATTTGTTGAGTTGATGGGAAATAACAAAAGTTATATAATGCCGGTCTGTGCTTCCGTCCAAGGGTGGTTACCACTCCTTATCGGGTATCGAAATTCTTTTGCTCAAAATAATCACGGGAACCGATAGAGGATTAAATTCTAAGCAACTTTTGGTCTATAAAATTTTTCAAAAAGTTAATACTGTTATGAGTTATTGATGAAAAAAGTTGAAGATGAGAAAAAAGTTTTTTAACGGTTTTTCATGAAAAAATATGCCTTTATTTCAAAAAATATGCAAAACAAAAAAGAAGCTTATAAGATGAATAAGATGAATGGTCCATAAAAAGACTTTTAAAATGAGCATTACAAAAAGTCATTTGTATGTAAACTGAGTAAGTTTCAGCTCGTTAAAGACTCTTTGAATATTATAAGGAACAAAAAAACAGTATAATTAACGTAATATCCACCAAAATAAAAAAATATTAGCTTTCCTTCTACATTACATTTTGTTTTAGTACTTTACATTAGATTCAGGAGTTTGACTAGGTTAAAATGCATTATTTTTGAAAAAAGTTATATTAAACTATGTTTTTATGTCTATTGTCTCTTTCGAAAATTTCTAAAAATTGTTCTTTTTTTCAAAATAACTTAAAAACTATAATATATACGTAGAAAATGGAAATGAAGTACAAAAATGTAGTCCCTTCGTTAGTAAATATTTTCGTTAAAAAGTTAAAAAGTTATATTAAATGAAATTGTCTATTTTAAAAATTTCTAAAAAATTGTTTTTTTTTTCAAAATAATTAAAAAACTGTAATATATATATATATATATATATATATATATATATATATATATATATATATATATATATATATATATATATATATATAAACTATAATATATACGTAAAAAATAATAAAGTACAAAAATGTAGGATATTCTTCAGTAAATATTTTCGTTTTTTATAAACTTCTGTACCGTAAAACAATGGAGACATCACCAATTAAAATGTATGTCTTGATTGTTTCTGTTTGATACTTTGGCAAACAAAATCGTCGAAGGCATTTTATTTTATGTTTCGGAAAAACCTAATCCACAAGGTTTATATTTTATCACGTTACTAGCTAGAAGGGTACCGTTAGTTTAGATGCTCGTTAGAATTTTATCTTCTAAGAAATATATACAACTGTCCTGTCATTTTTGAGTGGGAAATATCCCACCTTTCTTTGGTACTTTGGTAAAATTTTAGAGGAACCAATTTACTTCTGAGTGGGCCGTTGTGGAGAAAAAACTTACTTCTCGTGGGCCGCTTCGCCATATCTTATCGTCTCTTATCGTACCGTTCTCTGTGCGTTTTTCTTTCTAAGTGTCTATACACTTGTATATTTTTTTTGATCTTATACTATATTAGATTAAATATAGTTATAAAGTACCTTTAAATTTTATTAACTTCAGTGCTTAATACAAGTATAGTATTAGCGTCAGTGAATTAGTGCAGCAGTCATCAAGATTTACTGTAAGTAATCACAGTATCTTCAATTATCTGGGCGAATAATATGGTATGGTATCATATCATCTTCGATTATCTGGACTAATCTAAAGTCATCCATTTCTTCACCTATAGTGGAGAGTAACTACTGAATTTTGCAGTCAATTTAAAGAACATTCTATATTTTATTACGAACTTTCCATCAGCTACTAAGAAATTTCAATAAATAATAATTACGAACATTTAGTTCTCCATCATTAAATAACAGTGCGAGATAGATAATTAACTACGACCAGTGTGCGTTGGTCAATTTTTTGTTTCTGTAACCATTTTTGTATTCTTGTAATTTTGGATTTGATTAATTTTTGCTATCTGCTATAATTATTATTAATTTTTTTATTTGCTATACCCAATATCTCGAGATATGCCCATTAAAAAGCAAAGAGAGACTTTCTTTAATCAACTTTAGTAAAATATTTTTATATTGCATTAGACTCCCTTCGCTAATAATTGAACCTGTGGATTATTATATTGTTGTATTTGCAAAGGTACTTATTATTCATATTACTGCTTATTTTTATATGTATACTACCATTTCATAGTTAATGGTGTATTTGTATCTTGTGTGTACATTTAGCTACTGATATCATTTTGTTGTTGAATATATTGTTTTTGTTTTATGTATTGTATGTGCATTTTATTTATCGACTCCTAACAAGTTTCCTTATATAACCATAACTCTAAATATTTGCCTTTTAACCTTTAATTATTACTATACCTTTGACCAGAAGAAAGATCAGGCTGATTAAGTTTCGTAGGTAAGTAGGTATAATACCTAATATAATTATTATTTGTTTATATAGTGTGTTGACCAAATTTAGTTAACAATTAACTGTTAATATCTTCTCTTGGGTTTGGTCTCTATACTAAAAATATTTTTCCTTGCCTCTTTTCTTTTGTAAGGTTTCTTAATTTTCTCCTTAAACCCCAAAAAAATTGAGTGGCGCCCTGTTTCTATCTTATCGTATCTTTGGTAATTTTACCCATCTATCTTTTGTTTATTTCTGTATCTTTTCTAATATATCTTATCTTGTTCTATCTCTACTTATTTCGTCCGTTGGACCCATTCCCGGTTCCAAAAGCTAGTTTCGAATTCACGACTCGCTCTCCACCAACCATCTGACTGCCGTCCGCAGTATCTCCATTGTTGACATTTCTAGCACTATCCAAAAAAGGTTTCCGAGGTTATAAATTCATAAGATTAGCATTTTCCATCGTAAAAAATATTTTATAACGTTATTTACGTCCTAAGCGGTGGTTACTACGGGTTGAAAGTCTGAATTAAAGTACAAATTATCGTTAAATGTTTATTTTACTTAATTCAATCATATTTAAATACATAAAACGCTTAAATACGCGTATTCCTATTTTTTACACTTTTTACACAGGTGAAGTTTTAACCCCTTAAACAAAAAGAACACTTCAGCCATGTATAGATATTGCAGAAGAGGGTAAGACCTTCGATTAATGAAACCGATTACTGAGAAATGAAATCGTTTCATTAATCTAAGGATAAGACAAGCGTAAATCCAAATTTTTAGCTAAATCCATGAAGTTCAACAGAATTGGTAGATATTTTTGTATATGATAAAGTAATTTTTTTCGGTGTATGAAAACAAATTTTTTATTTAATTATAATATAGTAGGTATAAGAGAATAAAAGCACGCCCTTGATATTTTAGTTGTTGCAAAATAAGTTCGCCGTAATACTCTAGCAATAACATTACGTACGTAATAAGTACAAAAGGGTTGGAAAGGCGAGGCCACCGAATTTACATACTAAATGAAAGAACAGAGAAAGTTTCAAATGAGAAAGGTAAGACCATAAAGTAAAAGGGCGAAAGTGTTAGATACAATGTGTGTTTTCGACAAATTCACTGTTTGTAAACTTTCGGCTACAAGGGCAGTATAAGATGGGTAGTCGGTTTTTGTTTGAGTACTCCAATTTCAGAGGAAAACGAAATAGAAGCAGATACAATGAAACGGTCTTTGGTTAATTAAAGTAAGACTAGATGTCAAACAAAATATAAAGGATACTTTCGTATAATTAGAATATCTGATGAAAAAAATTAGAGTGAATTAAAATAAAGAAAAAATATGAAAAGTGTAAAAGACTCCGTTTGAAAATTAGTAATAGCAAAGTTTTGTGACATAAGTTCCTGTACAAAATTGAGACAACAAAGTATCGATATTAATATTTTTTTTTGCTTTCAAGAGTCCTATATAAAACAGTTGAAATCTTTTGCCATTTAAACTGAGCAATAATCCTGCACAGTATGATACCATGCATTTCCAAATCGAGAATAAACGACTTACATTATAGTTTATAAAGATAAAAGAATATTTAAAATTTTCTTTGACTACGATATATGATCTAAAAAGGGAAAAAGGTGAGTATGTGAAAATTATGAAAGATTTGTTTGATCGATTATCAACTAGTGTCAGCAGATATGTGGAAAAGGTTGAAAACTTTCAGGTCTGTGTTAGTCTCTACATAGCCCCTGTCATTTTTGCATTAGATCAGATAATATAGCAGCTAAAAGAAAACACTCCTTGACGTTTAATGTATAAAGATGATATAATGTCAGTTTTAAATACCGAAAAATATTAGATAAAAATAGGTAATTTGATTTCTAGAATATTTATTTCATTTCAGAAATACATGAGATAAATTAAACGGAAAGTGAGTTACATTATAATATAAAGAAAATTAAATAAAACTAAAAGATACATTGTAAACTGTAAAGACCGTAGGGCCAGTTATTATGTACGACAATTAATAAATGTCGCGAAATAAAAAGAGGAAGATCAAATGCATGTTAGAAAAAAGAGAATATTTGGGTAGTTAAGTGAACTGCGACAAAAAGAAAAATTTAAAATTAATATGTTATTAGGGAAAGTTTAGATGTACCAAAGATAAATGTAAAAATGAGGCAACCTACAAAATTTTTGGTAGGGGAGAAGGACTAAAACAGACGTGGAAGACAATTAAAAGAGATATGTCTATGAAAAGATCAATGTTTATATGATTCAAGATACGAATATTATGCAGAACTGTGGTGAGAAAAAATATTGACGGCCGAGATGTAATAAATAGTCATACCGGATCTTTATTGGAAGGAGACAACAAAAGTTAAAGCAAATAATGAGCTCTCTAAGGAGATAGAAATGTTGCGCAGCGTTAGGTACGAATGTATCTTTCTCCTCTTCTATTTAAAATATACAGTGAATCTATTTTCCACCAATCTTTGAACAATCGTAATGAGGGTGTAATTATTAATGAAGAGGGTTTAACAATATGCGATATGCGGACGACACAGTTATTATAACAGATAACCTTGACAATTAAAAACATGTGTAGAAAGATTAAACTGTTCAGGTAAACTAATTAAGGCTCCGAATACGGAAAATTGGTTTGGACTTTACAACTATTAAACTATTTAGAATAGCTGTAAATAAAGTAAGGATCGCTATATTGATTTCCAACCTCCCACGATCAGAAGAACCTAAAGAAGAAGGAGAAGACGCGGGAAGTTGATCTTGCATCGAGATAAAGGCAAATGTTAAATATGATGGAATTAGCAGTCATCAAAATTGGTCTAAGCTATATATGGTATTAAGCAAGTTGTTCAGATCCAGTACCATCTATTTCTATTTAACTTTTTTTCTACAAAATATAAGTTAAATATGTATTTGTTAAATTTAATAATAATATAACCAAATTTTTCATTTTCGAAGTTAATTATCGTGACAATGTGATGTTTTCGTAACTTTACATAGATCGAAATATACCTATTGCTAAAGTTCCAAACAATAATATTGTCTTCTCTATTATGACCGTGTGATCCAGGAGTTTATATGATAGCCCCTATGGATCACCGAAATTTTAATGAAGGTAAATTATGAATAATTTGTGGATCAATAACGACATATACACCAACAACTAAGATTAAATTCGTAAATAGGACAAAAATAGTACTCGATTTAGTTTTGATTTACATCGATTTATAATAACAGTTGTCCTTATTTTGAGCTATATACCAATGATGTTTACTATTATATATTATTGTATAACACAAGGTTTTCTTTACAAGAAGTTAATGCACAATATGTTGCCTGACTTACAGGGTGATTTAATTTGTAATTTTTGAAGTTATACTTCTATACGCGCGGTCGACGTCGGAAATTTGCACGGGAGTGAATCGGTGCAATCACTACATATGTATGATATGATTAGGAGAGAGATAGAAGATATATTTTCTCTCTCTCTCTCTTTCTCTCTCGAGAATTAAAATGTTCCTTTTGTGTATATATTTAATATTATATATATATATATATATATATATATATATATATATATATATATATATATATATATATATATATATACATATATATATATTATATAATATAAATTAATATTAAGTAATATTTATGTGATATGTTTTGTATCATTTATTAAATGTTCATATTTAATTTAGGCTTTTGTATTTCAAAATAATAATTACAATAAATTACTGTATGACCGAGAACTGTCAATTTTAAAATCCGTTAGTGTCATATCCAATTAGCAAATGTTTTACGTGTTTTGTTCATACGCTGGTATATGTGAGTTCGAATCCCAATATGAATTTCTTTTTTTTTTAAATATTAAAAACCCTACGTTAATCTTATTAAATATATGTAATATACGCCAAAATGCTAAATTTTAAAATAAAATGAAAATTTACAACATAATCCGAGTTGTTGGTTTTTTATTTTTATCATCCACAAACATTTTTTGAAGTTACTTATATACTTCTATACGCGCGTTCGACGACGTTGGAAATTTGTACGGAAGTGAATCGGCAAATCATTACTCTCGAGAATAAAAATGTTCCTTTTGTAAATATATTTAATATTTATGAATATTATTATTTTTTTATTATTAATATTATCATGGTAAATTAAAAATATGCGTAAGTTGTGTAACGGCGAACGTGTATATAGAAGTATAATTTCTACTGGCAGTCCCACAGGACTGCCACACCCGTTTTTTTGTTTGTATTTCCAAGACATTTTTATGCATCGGTTCTTTTGATCAATTTATTATGAATATGCCACTCATCTTCTACTCATCGCCTTATATAGCCTATATAGCCTTCATAAATCATAGTGGTTACTAGCTTCCAATTTTTTATATAAATTATGAGAATCAATATACTTATGTCAGCCTAAACCAATAATAATTTAATTAGGTTTAACGATATAATATATATTTGTAAATCACCGCAATACATATTTTAATTAGATTTATTAGATTTTCACATCGTAGTTAAACTAAACATCATTAGCCAAATTACATATTAGCTACAAAAACCTCGTTTACGAATTATACGGATATCACATTATATTATCAAATATTTACCTTTTACATAACATGTACTTTAAATCATAATTGTAAATATCAAATATTTAATAAGGGAAATTAATTATTCCATAACCGATACTTGCAATACGAATGAAATGAAGTGATTATGACCATTTCCAATTATAGAATAACAAATGAAATATGATCAATTAAAATTTTTAGAATCAATTAAAATTTTTAGATTCAATTTAAATCGTAAACGGTATGCTTTAACTTTCTTATTTGCTTTTGTTATCCCAGATCAGTAATCAACTTGTATAGCAAAGCAATAAGGACTAAGTAATCAAAAAATTATTAGTGCCTCCATATAAAAATTAAAAATTAAAAATAAAAATTAATTGAACTATTCTTAATGATAGCTATATGATAGCTATAAAATCAGTTACGAATAAGGAAGCAAAAACTTTCGATATCATTACACCAATTTTGCTTCAGACACAAACATTCCACGAAGTAACTAACTTTACATAATTTAACTTTATAACCATTATAACAAACCGTATATAGTACCTATACGAGTACATAAAAAATACATAAATTAAAAAAACAAGGTAGGATGAACGAATAGCTGGAAGATCAAAATTAATAGAAGAAAACTGAGTGCAGGCGTTAGTTAAATGAAAAATAAAATTTCAAATAAATTTAAAAATATGTATACCATATATGTTGCCTATGATTTGGTAACATTATATCTCACTTAGAGACAGTATTCCTATTATATCACATAGATTAAGTATTTAACACTTCATTTCATCTTTTTTAATAAATCCCTCTACTAAATGGAATGACACATTTGCGGATTGGGAATTGTTTCGAATACTCTTGAAAAAATATGTTACTGAGTTACTTACTGAAAATAACGTAAATGATGCAGGAGCATTTTTCGGGATGGTTTCCACTGCTGCGAATCGGTCGATGCCTGTTAAAAAATCTTTTACTCCCATTTCTCCTAGACTAGTTTGGTGGGATCAGGAATGTAGTAAGATGGTAGAAAAACGGAAAATGGCCTTAAAAAAATTATAGAATTCAATCCAACCATAATAATTATTTAGTATATCAAAACGTAGCTGCCCAAACTAAACGTTGCAGCTGGATTAATTTTCTAAATAAGCTCAACAAAAATACACCGCTGACCGAAATTTGGAAGTTTGTTAAAGCTTAAATAACAAAAATTTTCTTTGTCCCAAAAAAAGCCCTTTCAAAAAAAAATAATAGATCAAATTCTAAACAAAATAGGTCCTCTAAACAAAATAGGTCCTCCTTCAGCTTCTAATTTTGTAGTAAAACCATTTAATCAATTTCCATTTAATCACGAAGATGAATTATCTTCTTCTTTCACAATGAACGAACTGGATTTAACGATTAAAAATAGTCGGAATACTGCTTCCCGGGTTAGATGGCTTTACCTATAAAATAATTTATAATTTACCATATTCTGCTAAACTTTTTCTTTAGCAGTTATTTAATGACTGGTGGAGGAAACAAAAATATTCAGACTGCTTTAAAAATATTATAATTTGCCTTAAACTTAAACCTTATCAAGATCCAGAAATTACATCTTCATACCGTCCTATCTCGTTAATATCATGTGTCACCCAAAACATTCGAAAGATTAATTAAGTTTAGATTAGAACATTTTGTTGAATATCCCTATTACCAAGCATTTAATATGGTTTTCGGAGAGGATGAGGAACAATCGATGATGTTAGTCATTTAGTTTCAGATATACAAATAAGTTTATCCAGAAACGTATATACATTATGTTTATTTATAGACCTATCAGGGGCCTATGATGTAGTTGATCTAAATATATTAGCAAAAAAATGGAAACAATTGGAATAAAACCGTATGTGTCAATATCATAAGCCTCTTTCATAATAGAAAAATATTTATTCGGGATCATAATAACGTATTACATAGTCCTCACACAGTATGTAACGGGTTACCTCAAGGGTCCTTATTGAGTCCTATTTTATTTAATATTTACACTGCAGATCTGCATAAGTTAGTACGTGACAAGTTCAACATGATACAATGTGCGGATGATTTATGTTTTTACTTCAGCCGTGGTTCATATGAGAAATGTTTAAAAGATGATTTGAAAGAATGTATTCATTTATTAATAGAATGGTTTAGGGACATGGGTTTTAGCGTTTCTCAGGATAAGACTGCCTTGGTATGTTTTACTCATCACCACGTTAAAACTGCTAGAGCTGCTTGTCTAGATTGGTTTACGATTCTATTCGTAGACGAATATAAGTACCTAGGTATAGTATTAGATAATACATTCCTTTGGACTAACCACATAAAATATATTAAAAAAAGATGCGAAAAAGCCATAAATCTGCTAAAAGTGGTTTCCAAGAAAAAATGGGGAGCTGATCTTACTGTATCGTATATATTTTACAAAGCATATATTCGTTCCATATTCGACTATGGCTGTATATGGCTATATTATATGGGGCAACATCTAAAACGAATCTAATAACTATTAGATCGTATACAATACAAAGCATTAAAAATTTGTATGGGTCTAATGATGTCATCGCCTAACCAAGCAGTGCTTGCAGAAATACAATAACCGCCATTAAATATACGGAGACAGTATTTAGCTGAAAAACAAATTAAATACAGGGCATTTAATATGAATATGATCCAAAAAATTGCTTTTATTAATACTTATAACCTTACAACACCTTATTCGAGAATAAAAAACTCCCCTCCCTTGGCAGATGGCTTTATTAATACCAATCAATATGACATTTGTGAATTCAATAGCCCCAAATATCCAATATATGAATATAGTAATCAAAGTATGATATTTCGGCCAACCATTATATATCCTGAATATACTGAAAACGCTAATTTAAATAACCTAATACTCTCAACCACTTTGAATGCTTTTGGTAAAAATGTTACTAAAATATTTACAGATGGGTCCAAATGTGAAAATGGAAAAGGTGCAGCATTTTTTTGTTTCAGACATCAACCATGTCGAAAAATTTAGACTAGCAATTACTCTCTATTTACAGTGCAGAGTCTATCGCGATAAAAAAAAGCCTACTATGGTGCACACTAAATTCAGTTCAAACGGTTTCTATTATGTCAGATTCAAAGTCCGTTCTGCAAGCAATTGAAGGATCTCCAATAAATATTTATAATCAAGAATTAGTTTGTGAAATAAAAAACTTTTTATAACAAGTAAATCAACAAAATAAAAAAATAATTCTCATTTGGGTAAAAGATCATACCGTATCACTGGTAATAAAAAGGTGGATTGTGAAGCAAAAGAAGCTTGTAAATCAGATAAATTTGTAGAATTTTTTTCTTATACCAACTTAACTACTAAACTAAAAAAAGCTATTAAACTCAGATGGTCAGCATCTTACAATAATTTTAGCAAGACATCGAAAAATCTTTATTTCCAGCTTTACCCACACCTTCTAAATAAAATACCGGACATAACTTTTGATTATATAAAAAGATATACTTCAACAGTAACTCGCTTAAAATTGAATTATGGCCGTTTTCCGGTGCACCTTTATAAATTAGGGATACTTAATTACCCGTTATGTGACTGTGACAACATGTCCATAGGTGATATTAACCACATATTTCTGGAGTGTAAAAAAAATGAATCGGCTATCTCTAGACTATATAATTCTCTAATATAATACAACACTCCTCTCCCTCGCAACATTGGTTCTCTGTTATCAAGCCATAATAAATGCGTTTTAGATGCAATAATAAATTACGCTAAAGAAGCTAAAATCGATATTTAACCTTATAAGCACCTAATATTATGTACCTACAGGAGTATGAATAAAAATGAATACTGTGGCTAATAGACTATGTCTAAGGCCATCCCTTCCCTCTACACACACAGTATTTAACACTATGGACAACTTTTTATTGATTGGTCTGAAATAAACAATGCCTACCTTTTATAATAAGAGTGCATATAACAGCATCATCACAATACTTCCTGGATATGATCAGTAATAAACAATCGACAGCAATACCATATTAAGAACAAAAACAAAGATGACCAATTTTGGATGTATTACAAATTACATAAAGCCGAAGTATCTAATTCCACAGAAAAGTTTCTTTATTGATTGCAAAAATATTGGTTAGTTCGTAGTTTTTTGAAAACTTTTATTATACAAATAACACACTAAAAAGTGTTTTTATAAATTGTCCCAAAATGTATGAACGTTTCAATGCATCTTTTTCAAATAAATTTTGATTTAAAAGTTTCACTAATAGTTTTGTATATTATTCGTATTTACCTCTGGGTTTTTTTAGATAAAGTCGCATCCACCTAATGGTTATTAGCGACGGGTCTGTACAATAAATAGATTTTACAAGTACCTATAGTTATTTGTTAATTGGATGATTACAATAGGAATTATTACAAAACTATATTTTAAATGTATTAATATCGAACATATACTATGAAAGTTTAGTTAAATAAGCTTTTGGTTCACTGATAATGACCATTTTGAATCTTTTTTAAGTTTATATTTGAATTAAATTTGTCGCATATCGAGTAAAATCCGTAGAAATCCTTATACGTCGAAAAAGCCTTCGCAGAAGCAGTGGCACACTCTAATAAGGGTATTAAAGTTAACGGCATATTTATTAATAACATCAGGTATGCCGATGATACAGCCATAGCGGCAGATAACATCGAAGATCTTCAATGCCTTTGAAATGATCTAACTCTTGCAAGTGAAGCTCGGGGTTTGAAAATAAATATCAAGAAGACAAAAACAATGATTGTAAGTAGAAATGATTACCCCAACGCAAAGATATATGTCTCTGGAGAAGAAATCGAACAGGTCAGACAATTCAAATACTTGGGTCGTTTGCTGAACGAGGGTTGAGATCCCGAGAATGAAATAAAGAGCAGAGTTGAACAAGCCAGAAATGCTTTTCTGAGGCTTCGTAAGTTTCTGGCTGATCGCAAATTGGACTTCAACTTCCGATACAAGATGCTTAAGTGTTACGTGTGGCCTGTTCTCCTGTACGGAATGGAAGCATGGACGTTAAAGGCCAGTTCCATTAACAAACTTGAAGTGTTTGAAATGTGGTGCCTGCGTCGAATGCTTAGAATATCATGGACGGACAGGGTCAGAAATGAGGAAGCACTCAGAAGAGCGGGCTTACAGGATAGGGAACTTTTTAGCTATGTAAAAAGTAAGAAAACTGCATACTTGGGGCACATATTACAAGGAGAAAGACACACTTTTCAACAATTGATACTCGAAGGGAAGATAGAGGGTAGGAGAGGCCTGAGACGTAAAAAAATGTCATGGCTGCGCAATATTCGACAATGGACAGGAATCCGCAGCTATGAAATACTTCGCAATGCTGTCAAAAACAGAATTATTTAATCCTCAATATTTAACATCTCACCTGACTAGACGATCTACGGTGGACGCCTACGCAGAAATGCACGGCACCTTAAGAAAAAGAAGAGTAAAATCCGGAAAACTATAAATAAAATGACTTATATGGGTGAATTCAATAAAATAAAGCACTACGCTTAAATTTGCCTTTATGTCCTATACTACCACATTTAAAGGTCACTTAATAGTCTTAAAATTGTATTATATTACGGTATACTCATAAGGTGTGTTTTACCCAAAGAACTTAACTAGATTTTGAGTTTTGATTCTTTACTTTCAGCTATCCGATTTGGTTACACGAGTTGATGGTCTAATGTTACAACAGATGCAGAATCTGTTTAATTACTGAGATTTAACATTGTTAAATGGTTAATAAAAATTGATATTTTATTTCTACTTTATTCTCTTTAATGCTCTCCCTTGCCAAACATGCTGTACTATTACGCTACAGTATATATCATAAAAGTTCATCGTTTCTAGTTAAATATTTCCATATCTATTTAAGTATATTTCAGTTTGAACTTACTTAAATTCTGTGCTTTTTCTTAATATGTGTTTTTCCATGCTAGTCTTTTATTTAGCTGGAAGTTTTGATTTATAATATATCTAAATAGTGAAAGAACGAATGTATAATACATAGAAAACAAAAAAATATGCAAAAAAATTAAAATCCAAAAAAATCTAATGAAAATGCACTTATCCAAAAAAAAAAAACATGAACATATACCAAATATTTAATTTAATATGAAACTGCACTAGAAAACCGCTGGACATACTTACCTGAAATTAATAGAGCATTTCTCTTTTTATTATGGTCACAAAAATACCATAATATGTTACGAAGGGTAACCAACACTCTCATTTACAATAAACTTTTTATACCTACTGAGTATACGTGCATGTAGCTTGACTGATTATAAACATGCACACAGGAAAATATTCTAAAATAGTTGGAGTTATCATTACTCACAAAGTAAGTTATTTCGTTATCTCATAAGGAATCTTTTTAGAAAAGTGAGTATCAGTTTGCGTGCAATAGTTAAATAATAAGTTTAAATTAAATACATGAAAGTTGATTAGCTGATCTGTTTAACATTGATGAATTATTATAAAAATCAAAGAAATTAATGAACATTTTCAGTTGTATAAAACCTCTGTAAAATTCCATTTTGTAGATTGACTATTTAGGCTAAATATATTATCAATATTCTGTTTATATGGAATTAGGCCACAATATTGATTGTAATGAAAGTTACCTTTTTAACTAACTAATGTTTGACGTTTCGATTTCCACTCAGGAAATCGTTTTAAAAAAGATTAATTTTAAAAATTTTGGGAAAATTTATACCATAAGCATGCTTATGGTTAAAAAATCTGAGGGTGGTTTTTTTTACCAAAATATCAAATTCTAGCTGTTTTCAAACAGTCACAGTAAGCTAGTAACAGTTTTGCTTATCTTTGACCTCAAATATTTTCGCAGTAGGTTACACTAAGTTGCTTTTCCCATTTTTGGATATCTTCCCATAAGCCAAATATATCCGAATGGTTCTAGTCCGATAAAGGGAGTATTTGCTCCTTCTATTAGCAAGACTATCAACAATCTCATTATCAACAATTTCTTTATGTCCCGGCAGCCACAGTAAAGTTACATTTTTGCTCATTACCAATAGCGTAAGGGACTGTTTGCAGTTCTAAGGTGTTATGGATTCATAGACTGTAGACTTCCCATCCTTCAGTGCAGCTGACTGTCTGAGACAATAAATATTTTTGCTGAATTATAAGGCATTTGTAACTCTTAAGAAGAAAAATCGACTGCTATTAGTAGTTCCGCTTAAAATATTGTATGAGTATTTCCTAGGGCTAGTGACAGTCTGGTGTTAGGACCAGTAACCCAATTCTACGTCCTTTTGTGTTTTTAATCATCTGCATAAAATGTGATACGAGAAGGGATACTTGAGGCAGTAGGCTACTTTTCCTGCTGTAGCACATCTGGAAAAATATCATTTTTCTCAGAAGACTTGTAACGCTTAAAACTATTGATAGCCCATTCGATTCTATTCTGTGTGAAGATTTTTCCCGCTAGATTCTCAAGTTTTTGATAGTATGTATGTGATTTATCAAGCTTATTCTTTGCTTTACCTTCAATAACCATAATTTAGAACCAGGAAAATGAGCATTCAAAATGCATCTTAGGCTTTCCTCTTTAGTCTCTATAAACTCACCGTTTGGCTGTTTAAGCAGTTCAATGCCGTTAGACTGGTCATTCAAAATAGTATTGTGGCAGCTAAATTGGCGACCCCTTCGTAAAACTGCCTGAATGTTTCTAAATGTTTTCATTTTAGATTTTAGGAGTTTGGTGTTTATTTTGTTAGAGCCTTTTTGTAGTTGTCCCAATTTCTTAAACTCTTATCTCTGCTGAACGCTTTGCTTTTAACAGAGTGACTTTGCTACTAGCCCTCAGTTTGTCAAATTTTTTGTTTTACAAGAGACATATCTATTGACGGTTTTATTTATGATGGGATAAGCTACTTAGTTTATTATCGTACGATTCAACCAGTGTGATGCAGTTTTGAGTTCCTCTGTGGTTTCAATCTTATAATTAATGTCCATAACATTGTTAAAACTTTAAAAGTTCTGACGACGGTCCTGTCGTCTTTGAAACGGCATAGCTTAGTTTGGCAACGACTTATTGCTAAGGGAGATTAGAAATTACCGTTAGAATTTATTTTTAGAAGTATCCACCTTTTGGGAGCCTACCTGTAACAACCCTCATTCATTTTATCATTCCGTTTCCAGTCATAGATGTAACAACGTAGTGTTAATTTATATTTGTAATATTTTAGTTGTGTTATTACAAACAATTAAGTTTTCTTTCTTTTATATTATAAAAACAGTTTATATAACAGTCACATAGAAGTAATTAAATAGTTTCATGTACGGTCTTTTGTTCTTTAATAAAACCACGGGAAGTCCAAATAATATTTAAAAACAAGTAACTGGAATAACTCAAGATTCCCGGTTTTCCACTGAACAGTTACCAACATTTCTGGTCCTTCGATTTGGATGCTTGCTGCCTAGGAAATACGAAATATCAAAGGTTAGTGCTTTTCCTTTTACCACTATTTCATTTTTTTACATTTTCACATGAGATTTACACTTGATTTGTTTCAATTCGGTGGAAAACTACTTCTATCTTAATTGTTTGTTATTAATCACTATTTTGTACAACACACAATACATTTATTTGAATATTTTACTTGGTATACACGCGGTGTTGTGGTATTACAGGGTTTTATTCCTTATTTTACATTTAAAAATAACTAATTTGATTTATTTTTAAATAATTTTTTGCATTCTTACACCACATCACTCAACATATATATTTTTACATCACATTTGGATATATTTAGTACAATTTGCTAATTCACACACACTTTTGGGTTATATAACCAATACGGTTCGTCATTTGCGACTCGTAATCACATAGTATCGTCTTTTTTACATCCTTTCTGGATAGATTTGACATACTTTCTTTTTACAACTTTTGGGTACTCTTTACCAACCGATTCGGCTTTCCAGCGATTCGGGCACGCTTTATAAATAAATAAAGATACATTTAACACTTCAATCGTTTAAACATTTTCTGTGCTATTTTATTAGAGCAAATTTATTGTTTTATATCTTTTTAAGCACAAAAAATTTACATTTAATTACATTTTCATTTAACACACAAGTTAAAATACTTAACATTTTACCTTACATATTTTACATTTAATAAATTTACTTTTTACTATGGCTGAAGCTGCTGATAATGCTAAAATTAAACGCACTTCAATTAAGGGCACTTTAACTCGTTTCTCGAATTATTTTAACTCTGTCAAAGATTTACCTTCAACTGAAATTAACTTTAGGGATTTACAGTTGCGCCTTGAGAAAGTTGAGAAGCTCTATGACGATTTTGACAATGTGCAATCAATTATTGAGGCCGCTGACCCAAACTACACTACAAATGCATCAACTATTCATGACAGGGAACGAGCATCTTTTGAAAATCCATTCTTTTCTATCACTGGCCTAGCTAGAGAACTTCATGCCAAACTTTCGACTCCTCCTGCTGGTCAGATATCCCAATCATCTACACCTTCTACAAGTGAAGTTACCATTTCTCCACAAAATATACTTTTACCCACTATTAATTTACCTTCGTTTGAAGGCGACTACGACACTTGGCTATTTTTTCGAGACACCTTTAACTCCATCATCCACACAAATTTCGAACTTTCGAACATTCAGAAATTTCACTATTTGAGACTATCCTTAAAGGGCATTGCTGCAGACACAATACGCAATTTAGATATTTCTGATGCGACATATGCCACAGCATGGTCACTTTTAAGGGAAATGTTTGAAAATAAACCACTTCTGGTTAATAATCACATCAAAAAGCTCTTTAATTTACCCAACATTTCTAGAAATTCACATAATGATTTGCGAGCCCTATTAGATGGTTTACAACGGCATCTACGATCTCTTGAATCTTTCCAAATAGACATTACAGATTGGGATCCTCTTATTATCTACTTAGTCACTACAAAATTGGACAACACATCTCACCACGAATGGGAACAATCATTGAAAGACAACGCTACAAATTTGCCCACATTAAGTGAGTTCACAGAATTCTTAAAAGGAAAATGTAGAGTTCTGGAATCTCTTAATAATCACGACGATAAACTTCGCACCAAAGCAAAATCTTTTGAATCTACAAACAATAATAGCAACACTTTAAATTGTTCATTATGTTCACAAAATCATCTTATTTATTCTTGTCCTAATTTTAGTAAATTACAGCCAACCTCTCGCTTAAATGAAGCAAAACGTTTAAAACTTTGCATCAATTGTTTACGTTCTGGACATCCTACTAAAAACTGCAAATCTTCTGGCTGTCGCAAATGTGGTAAACCTCATCATACTCTTTTGCATTTTCATAATTCTATTCAGAACACTCCAAATTTCGAAGCATCATCTTCTCAAACACCTCCCAATCAGACGACAAACTCCTTAACAACTCACAACCATTTTGCCAGTTCGACGCAAATTTTACTGTCTACTGTTTTAATTAAGGTCTTTGACTCCAAAGGCAACATGCATGAAGCTCGTGCACTATTGGATAGTGGTTCGGAAAGTAATTTCATTACTCAACGTTTACTTAACACTTTAAAATTACCCACAACTGAAATGGATTTTTCTGTCTATGGCATAAATCAAACAAATTCTGTGGTTCATCTTAAAACTTCTCTTACCTTCAAATCAAATACAATCAACTTTACACGTACAATTTCTTGTTTAGTAATGCCTGAAATAACTGGTAGACTGCCTTCTGTCACA
Source organism: Diabrotica balteata (assembly GCA_918026665.1). NCBI lineage: Eukaryota > Metazoa > Arthropoda > Insecta > Coleoptera > Chrysomelidae > Diabrotica > Diabrotica balteata. The sequence goes on from OU898278.1 coordinate 64,569,230, forward strand.
CTAAACAGAGAATCTCTAAACATTCCCTCTAATGTTACACTCGCCGATCCACACTTTAACGTTTCGTCTCCTATAGACATTTTAATTGGTGCAGACACATTTTGGGATCTTTTATGCGTTGGTCAAATTAAACTATCACATGGTCAACCCACTTTACACAAAACTAAGCTTGGCTGGATTGTATCCGGTCCTATACCTTTTCTTTCTCATAACAAAACAAATTGTCACTTTTCTAGAAACAGAAATCTCGAAAATCAGTTACAGAAATTCTGGGAGCTTGAAGAATTTCCAAAAACCAAGTTCTTTTCTGAAGAAGAACTTCAATGTGAGAAACACTTTAAAGAAACTACTTCCTTTGATTCTACAGGCAGATTCATTGTCTCTCTTCCTTTAAAGTTACCTCTATCTAATCTAGGTAATTCAGAGATTTCAGCTACCAAACGTTTTTTTCTCTCTGGAAAAGAAATTAAACTCTAACCTAACTTTAAAAAGAGATTATACTCAATTTATCAGTGAATACTCATCATTGAATCATATGACTAACCTTTCTTCAAATTTGGTATCTCATCCAGACTTCTTTCTCCCTCATAATTGCGTTTACAAGGGCAACAAGATCCGTGTCGTATTTGACGGATCTGCTAAATCTGACACTGGCTTTTCGTTGAACGATATACTGATGGTAGGTCCTACACTACAAGACGATCTTTTCACTATTATTTTACGTTTTCGAAAACACAAATTTGCTTTAACTGCTGATATCGTTAAAATGTATCGACAGATTCTTATAAAAGAAAATCAGCGTTGTTTACAAAAAATATTGTGGCGATCTGATCCAAATTCATCTATTGAGACTTATACTTTAAATACTGTAACTTACGGCACTGCTTCTGCCAGCTTTTTAGCAACGCGATGTGTGCAAGAAGTAGCTCACATTTACTCTGACAAATTTCCTGATATTTCGTCTATAATTTTACGCGATTTTTACGTGGACGATCTCCATACCGGTGCGTCCACCTTAGACGAACTTAAACATATTCAATCTTTAATCACTGAATTACTTTCAAAACATGGCTTTCATTTAAGTAAATGGAAATCAAACTCAACCGAATTAAAAATCGATGATATAGACAACACTCCTTTGGACATAGGTTCCGATGAAACTGTCAAAACATTAGGTCTGCTTTGGAATCCTAAATTAGATGTTTTCTTCTTTAATGTTCAACCTACTACAAACAATTCTAAGATTACTAAGAGATACATTCTTTCAGCAATTTCAAAGATATTTGATCCTCTTGGTCTCTTAGCAGCAGTTACAATAACCGCTAAGATCATTCTACAAGACTTATGGCGTCTAAAAATTTCCTGGAATGAAGTTGTACCCATGGATATTCATATAAAATGGTCAAATTATCAATCCCAATTAGTCAACCTTAATAAATTACAATTCCCTCGATATAATACCGTTTCCAATTTTACATCCATACAATTACATGGATTTTCCGATGCGTCTACTGCAGCATATGGTGCTTGTATTTTTATTCGTTCGTTAGATGCTCAGGGAAATATAAGTTGTCACTTACTCTGTGCCAAAACCAGGGTAGCTCCTTTGAAACATATTCTTACAGTTCCCCGACTTGAACTTTGTGGAGCCCTACTCTTATCAGAATTGATGGACAAAGTAAAGCAATCACTACAAATTAATTTTGATAAAGTTGTTTATTGGTGTGATTCCAGCATCGTTCTAGCATGGATCAATACATCTCCCAACTTGTTAAAAGCTTTCGTTGCGAACAGAATTTCACAGGTTCAATCCTTAACTAATTCCAATTCCTGGAGATATGTAAACACACATGAAAATCCTGCAGATTTATTGTCACGTGGTATTTCACCCACGGCACTACAAAATTCCGATATATGGTTTCATGGCCCTCCATGGCTTTCATTGTCTGAAAATTTCTGGCCTCATCAACCCTTCAAACAGGTTAAAATTCCTGAACTTCGATCTTCTGTTAATCTATCTGCAAGAATTTGCATGAATCTCGACATTATTTACAAAATTTCTTCCTTGACTAAACTACAACGAATTGTAGCCTACTTATTACGTTTCTGTAAAAATTCCAGGCTAACCATGCCAAAAAGAACCTTTACCAATTTAACATGTGACGAAATTGCCTGTTCTCTGATTTGTCTTATTTGCATTGTGCAAAATCAGTCTTTCTCTGATGATTTCACACATCTCAAAAAACATGGCAAGGTCGATCATAAAAGCAAACTTCTCACCCTGAATCCTTTTCTTGATCAAGATGACATAATTCGAGTTGGTGGAAGAATTCACAACGCTGATATCTCATACGAGAGAAAGCATCCCATTGTACTTCCACAAAAACATCATTTTACAGACATACTTGTACGGCATGAACACATAAAATTACAGCATGCTGGTCCACAGCTACTTTTATCTTCCTTGCGAGAGAAATATTGGCCTCTCAATGGGCGTTATGTCGTTAGAAAGGTTGTTAGAAACTGCATCCCATGTTTCAAGGCAGCTCCAAAACTCGAAACTTATTTAATGGGTAATCTACCTTCTTCACGTCTTACTCCTTCACGACCCTTTACCCACTCGGGACTTGATTATGCGGGACCTTTTCTTTTAAAAGACCGTCTTACGAGAAACTACAAGACTATTAAGGGTTATGTAGCACTTTTTATTTGTCTGGTCACAAAGGCTATACACTTAGAGGTTGTGAGTAGTCTGACTACGGAATGCTTTATAGCAGCTTTAAGACGTTTTACTTCTCGACGGGGTAAATGTGCTTCTATTCTTTCCGATAATGGGAGCACCTTTAAAGGTGCCAACAATGAACTTTCCAACTTTCTCAAGGCTAACAATTCTGCCTTACATGACACACTCTCTTCTGAGGGTATCGATTGGAAATTTATTCCACCGCGTTCACCTCACTTTGGTGGTATCTGGGAAGCTGGGGTAAAATCGGTAAAATACCATCTTAAACGAGTAATTAGCAATACGGTTCTCTCCTATGAGGAGTTTTCCACTGTTTTGATTCAAATTGAAGCAATTCTCAATTCCAGACCTCTTTTTCCTATGTCTAATGACCCCTCAGACCTACTTCCTCTCACACCCGCACATTTTCTGGTTGGATCACCTCTCACATCAGTTCCTGACCGCAATCTGTTAGATGTTATGGAGAACAGATTGAGCAGATTTCAAAAGGTGCAGCAAATGGTGCAATGCTATTGGACACGATGGTCCAAAGAATACGTCTCTTCTCTTCAGCAACGTGTCAAGTGGAAGAAACAATGCAGTTCCCTTCTCAAGATCGGTTCCCTAGTACTTGTTAAAGAAGATGGACTGGAACCTCTTAGATGGGCCTTAGGTAGAGTGATTGACATCCATTCCGGCAGTGATGGAATTGTGCGTAGTGTAACGCTAAAAACAAACTCTGGCGTATACAAACGTCCGGTTGTGAAGTTATGTGTGCTACCGAACAAAGATCAACTTTAGTTTTTTTTTTGTGTTTAGATAAACTTTATAATTTCGGCTTAATATTGACTTGCTGACTTTGTACATTTAAATTTTTGAACCCCCTTATGGCGTTCAAAGGGGGCGGCTTATGTTAAAACTTTAAAAGTTCTGACGACGGTCCTGTCGTCTTTGAAACGGCATAGCTTAGTTTGGCAACGACTTATTGCTAAGGGAGATTAGAAATTACCGTTAGAATTTATTTTTAGAAGTATCCACCTTTTGGGAGCCTACCTGCAACAACCCTCATTCATTTTATCATTCCGTTTCCAGTCATAGATGTAACAACGTAGTGTTAATTTATATTTGTAATATTTTAGTTGTGTTATTACAAACAATTAAGTTTTCTTTCTTTTATATTATAAAAACAGTTTATATAACAGTCACATAGAAGTAATTAAATAGTTTCATGTACGGTCTTTTGTTCTTTAATAAAACCACGGGAAGTCCAAATAATATTTAAAAACAAGTAACTGGAAGAACTCAAGATTCCCGGTTTTCCACTGAACAGTTACCAACAAACATCTAACCTTAATTTATTCCTGTATGAACACTAGTCAGTCTGTTTCGGTATACGACAGGACTACACGTGATTACGCTTCACCTCAACCTCGAAACACCAGAGACGTTCCAGTTCTGAATTATACTTAAAGTAAAGCAACTAGTCGTTAACCAGGGTGAAAAATAGGGGTTTTCTACCTCGACTAATAATGTCTATATTACAAAAACACAAATTCCAACACGATTTCACCTCATTTGGTAATGTCTGTGCTGCCTTATACAGTATTGTGAAAATTTGCGCCGCACCAGCTGGTGAGGATTTTAACTTCCTCTTGTGGAGTGGTATCTTTGTCCCAGATGTATACCAAAGTACCCAGCTGCTAGTATAATATGCCTTTGAACTCATTCGGTGGGAATTTCCCTTCTGCTGTTGCAAAATCTCTAATGATGAACTTTGTAATGGAAGTAAATTAATTTAAGTTTGAAATGAGTAGGCTTACTCATGGTGTGTGTCATACATTTGTGGATAAATCAACTTACGTAAGTTATGCAGTGGCGGCTCGTGGCTTGAGAGACAAGGTCGGCAAGGTATTTTTTGTCTCCTCAGATAGGTATACCGTCTAATAAAGACTTCAAACATCATAGGAGATTTTTGTTTTCTTGTTTTTTGTTTTTTTTTTTTCTATAAATTTAGAACCTAAACATGTTTATAAATTAACCCTAGTCTACGTTGTTTGGAAGTAGCAAAATGGGTAATAACGTCATCGTAAAATTTATTAGAGTTTTGGAGAGATTTTAAAAGTTTTTTTTCTATTGACATTTGAGACAAGCTTGACATTCTCTCTTGTTTCATGGTATTTCGACATTAAGTTTTGATTCTTTTGAGGCAAGAGAAATCTCGTTCATTTGAGGCAGAAGTTGGTGGTAATGAGAGAATTAATGACAATAATTGATTAATTTCGGCAACAGTTTGTTGTAATGAATTGCAGTATATAAAATTATACATATCTTGTAACTTATCCCATCTTCCGAAAATATTTGGATCAGCATATAAAACTTTTAATTCATTTTCAAATTTTATTTTATTAAAGAATGATGGATAATTTTTAATGAACTTGTCTAATAAATATCTTGGAAATTCTTTGGCGTAACTTTAAAATTTTGAATCGTCAAAGAGATCAAAAATTTGCAAATCTTCAAAATTCGAAAAACGAGTATCTATTTGCATAATAATAGTATCCAAAATTTTAAAATATACTCGTTTTTCGAGATCTGTTTCTGTGTCATGCCTTTGTCTTTTTTTGGGGGGTTCGGAAATATCAAGCGAGTCCAAAACGTCACTGCGTATATACTGGAAATTACTATCATTACGAAGATCTCTGAGATTTTGCACCAGTCTTGTTATTCTATTTTTGGAATGAATAATGTCAGTTAACTGATTTTGAACAACATTGAATATCAAATCGGTTTGGGTAATCACTTTTTTAAAAATATTTTAAAGTACTTATGTTAAAAGAGTAATCATTTAATAAAGTTTTCAAACCGATTGCTTCACGGATCGAGATATCATCACTTTCAAAATCGTCACATTCAATAATAAAATCAAAAACTTCCAAAAGCTGTTCACGAAAATCTGCTACAGTGAAAACTAACCGAGATTTAAAATTCCATCGCGTCTGACAAACTGTTGGCATTTTTTTCGAAACAAACCGTTCTAAAACATTAGTCCGTTTAGGCGAGCTTGAGGAAAATGAAGCAAATCCGCTTAAACTGGCAAAAAAAAAGACGACATTCTTTAATTTTTTTACATGTATCTTGCAAAACTAAATTCATTCTATGCGCATGACAATGAGTAAATAAAGCTTGCGGTGCAATAGTTTTAACTTTTGCCTGGAGACCATTTAATTCACCAGACATCACGGCAGCGCCGTCATAAATTTGCCCTACCAATTTATTTTTGATATCAAAAAATTTTAATCTGTTCTTTAAAACACCAAAAATATGATCTGCCTTATGGCTTTTACTCACGTCTGTAAAACCTAAAAACCTCTCATAGATATTACCACGTAACGCGTATCGAACAACAATTGATAATTGTGAATGACATGATATGTCGGTAGTTTCATCTACTTCTAGTGAAAAGCAAATGGTTTCCTGAATCTCAGATTCAATAACGTTACTCAAAATGTAACTAATTGATTCTATTAATTCATTCTGGATTGTTTTAGATACACCGCTAAATGTCTTCGAATCAGAAAGTAAATTAGAAAATTCCAAATTGTATTTCTTAAACATTTTTATTAGTTCTCTATAATTACCTTGATTTAACGAATGCTCCGATTCATCGTGTCCCCTAAAAGATAATTCCTGACAACTTAAAAAAATTACAATATCAATTAAACGACGTAAAACTGCGTGATTATTTTTTACAAGTTCGTTATGTTTTATAGCATTTTCACGTTGGGCATTATCTAATGAAACATAGATATTTTGTTTTCCAAATAAATCTAATTTAATCTGGCTGTAAGTATGATCTTTCGAAATATGTTTATGTAAAGCCCTAAATAATTCCTTTAAATTATCTTAACCAGATTCACACCACGGATTTTGATGTTTGCCCCTATTTGTCGAAAATAAAATGCAAGGCCAACAGAAAAGTTTGTTTTTTATTTCACTCCCGGTAAGCCATGAGTACTTGCTGTACCAATTATCTGAAAATGATCTATTACTTCCCGTACCCGCACTAATATTTATAAGCTGGGACATTTTAGGCAAAGGACGCCCCTTATTTTTAATAACAATTTGTTCTTCGTATGGAATAGATGAAAACCCATTATGCAAAATATAATTTACAATATCAGACTTATCAATACTTACAGTTTCTCCCATGGCTTGCATTTTTTAGGTTAATTTACCTGAATTTGGTTACACTTTAATTTAAAAAAAAACTTCTAATATGTCAAAAAACCCTTTAACCTTTAACTATTTACGGCAGACGTAACGTATCACGGTATTACTTTAGAAAATAAAAATAAATCACAAAAAGAAAGACTAGTTCGTGCACTGAATATCACTTCACAGGGACGTAGATTCCTTGTGGACTTCACTTTACTACATATATGAAATAACATTTCGTCCTACGCTCGCAATGTACAGTTCGCGACCAATTACCAATCCAAATGAAACATCGGCAAATTTAAATTCGCCGTTCTTGGTAATTAAGTTCATACGGAAAGAAACGTATATTTGGTTGCTAATCAACCAATATTCCGTTAATTTATACAAGTAAAGTCAAGGTTGGGATCGGCTAGCCGAAAAAACAAAACATGCCTTTTTAAGAATTCATAGGCGGATGAATGTCTCTCATGAAAAGTGTCTACGCAGGGATCACTTAACGCTCAGATTGGACTAATTATTTTAAAAACAATGAATAAAATTTAGTCTGGTCGAATTCTTTTAAAAACCATGAATAAAATTTAGTCTTTATTATCTCACAGATATTTTTTTAGTTCACAAAAACAAATGACATCAACTGATTACCTGCCACAATTATTTATTGAAATATTGATTAAATTAAATATTAAAAAAGTCTATAATATCTATAAAGATGTGGGTCGGCACTGCCGACCCTGCCGACCATGACCGGCCGCCACTGAGTTATTGTAAGTTATTTGTAGTTCTTTAATAAGTTCCTTTTAAGTTCATGGCTCTTGAATCAGTTCAATATCAATTAGGTTTTAAACTTAGGTTTTTGTTGAAGCTTCTACTAAACACATTATATATGCAGCTTTTAATTTTGCGGAAACCATTAGTGCAAGAAAATCCTTGCAAATTTTCTTATTATTTAGTTATTTGCTGGTTTCCTTTGTTGTAGCTCTGCTTGAGGATACAGAACTTGGTCTAGGCTAGTCAGCGTGACTTTTGTTTGGTAAAATGCTCACCATAACAATGCTTGGTATTTTATACTTAATCGATGCCTAAAGTATTTAAGTAAATAAATAAAATGCAACTATGAGATTAATAACGTCGATGGTCTGAATACGATCTTTCAGTTATAAAAAAGTATCAATTACTATTACTACCGCTCGACAAGGTAGCCTGACCCGCCTCTGTGGATACCTAATGTATGTGTCCGTGAAAAGATTCGAATCAACTGATAATGCTAAAGGCAAGCGTATTATCCATGCGAGAGATGAAATTTAGAGACAGCGTGTTGTATACATTTAAATGAGGTAAATTTGACAACATGCCATTTCGGAACAGTTACATCTAGATAATCCCTAAGAAGATCATCAGTGAAAGTCTTAATGGAGGTATAATGAAGTTAAAAAAAAATAAATCCTTTAAATGGATATTTTGTCTCTCAAAAGGATTCTACAGTTTTACGAAGCTTAAAGTGTATGCATGCGTGATTTTAATCGTTGATATATCGAGTATTTGTCATTTCGGATATTACTTACCAATGAACTGACAGTGACAGTAAAGGCAAAGTGGTTTGGGATTAATATATATGTATGTATAACTAAAAGGTTCTTCACCGAAGTATCACAGTAACTAGCGAAGTTCGTTTAGAAACGATAAAAAACAGATACATAGTAACAAAAAAGAACAACACTAATTATTGCACAGCACTGTCTAGACGTAAGAAATAAAAAAACCAAATTTCATCATAATCATATTTACAATACATAATCAAAACAGAATAATAGCTCCCTCACACGAAATAATCTTACCCTAAATACTTATTGTTTAACAGAAACGGTCCTGAACCATTTCAAAAATATCTTGTTTTTATTTTTCGCAAAACTGCGAGATAATACGGCATTTATTAATAAAGAGTTGCCACAAAAAACTTGTTGCTTGTTGCTTGTTTTATTTAATCTCGCTACAATATCAATTCAGGGAAAATCAGAGGATTCAATTAGGTTTAAGTACTCAGTATAAGCTCAACATATAAAAACATAATGAAATGGTGAAACACAACAGGGATATTTTAGATTACGTTTTTTGAACTTTTTGGCTGCTTTTACAAATAAATGTCAGTCAGTAAGCATGTATACATTTAATAAATCCAAGGCCATAATTTTCAGACCAAGAGTTAAATTTATTGCTAATTTTTACAGAAAGAAAAAATGTACATCGTTTCCGAGAAACAATGGTTATGCTAAGTTTACGGTAAGGCCAGCCAAGCTATAGCTATATGTCGGCAAGGAAAAGTGCTACAGGACCCATCTTGAAGGCATATTTTATTTTTTATTAGTTAAGGCCATATGACACTATGCATTTTCTTGTATCATTTCTTATATCGTTTCTGATACAGAAAGTTATTTATGTTTTCTTGTATCGTTTCTTGCACGTACATTTTTGCCCTGAATGACACTATGCAAGTTATTTTACCGGAAATTGTATGTGATTTGGCACATGATTGGTCGAAATTTTGACACCTATAAACATAGAACTGCAGTACCTGAGGACACTCTAGATGCTACTGATTATTTTTTAAAATATTGTGGTGCAAAAATGAATGAAATAAAATGTCCCAACATTAAAACTAAATTGGAAACCACAATTTTTGAAGATATTCAACAGGGTGTAATGGAAGACAGAAATAATAAATAATTTGGTTGTAATAATTTATTTGTTTTTTTTTAATTATGTGTTTGAATGGCATGCTCTTGAAATTCTACTCTCTTATTTGGAGATATAAAATAATCTTTAAACTCGTCACTAAAATTTAGAGCGGTTATGTATTGTTTTTAGTAAAACATCTCCTACTTTCAGTAGTTCCGATGCTGTTTGATCCAATCCTTGTGATTTATTGTTTCAATTTGGCTACTGATGTTCTAATCTTGGTTATTGTTGGTGGGCACTTTTCTCTGATGTCTGCTTGGTCTAATTGTATATCAAAGTTCTCCTCCAGCGGCCAATATGAGAGAAGTTTTACGTTTTTGCGGCTTTGCGCACAAATTGGCGCATTTCTTGTTCAAAAAAATGCAGCGGACACAAATTCTTATATCGTTTCTGATATAAGAAACTATACTCTTGTATGACACTATCTATTTTTTGTTAGGTATATCAGAAACGACATACGAACTGATACAAGAAAATGCAGTGTCATACGGCCTTTACTGTTGGTTGGTATATTGACCAATCCCCAAAAACTAGGTACCTTATCATTCCTTAGCGCAAAACTCACCGCCGGAAAAATAGAGATATCGGACAAAAACGTTGAAAGTAGAACACTGAACCACTAGGAATTAGTTGCTAATTTGCATGTAATATTTCACAAATTATTGGTGAAAGACTGTCAGCTACACCGTGACAAACTAAGATTCTTGGATTCTGGTTACGAATGTCAAAAAATATTCCTTGAAAACCGTATAATTGAAAAAAAATTCCAAAAATTCACAGCAAGAATAAAAACATCGGTATCTACACTGTGCATTATTATTTGGTATCCCCCTCGCAAAATTTAAGCTGGGGTATTTCGAACATAGTGTTATAATAATTATGTATTATGTACTACTAATTGACATTATTCTGTTTGACAAACCACAAGAAATAATTTTTTAAAAGAGGTTGTATTGAAAACGAAAGCATGTAATTGTAAAAAAATCAGTCGATGATGAATTTACACTTAAGTATATATTAAGAAGTACTTAATATTAAATAAGTATAGATTTCTGAAAGATTCTAAAAGTCGGTAAATAATTTAAAAAAAGATATAGAAAATGAAACAATTTAATAGATAATTTCAAACGCCAGCTATAAAGCTATAAATTTACCAGGTACGTATACTCTACGTTAGTGTGAGATAGACCCATTTATAGTAGTAGTAGCGGTACACGTCGAGCGCACAATTTTAAAAATTAAAAACAAGGGTTTTGCAATAAAATAATTTTGAAAAACATATCAGACTCTTGTACATGTTTATTTAAACTCTACTCAAAGTACTTTCTAACTTGGATTAATCAATGTACCAATCAACAGCAATTAATTAACATAAAAATATGCGCTAAGATTGGCACTTTTCATTGCCGAGATATAGCTATGGATACGTAGTTTTAACACAAAATTATAGTTTATTTTTATGAACGAGAGAGTAATTAGCATAATTTAAACTGGTACCTCCGACCACTCCATGGGCGTGCTCAAGATTAATTGAGAAATTACTTTGAATAATTGTAAAAAATAAATGAATTATTTCAGTGTTATAAAGTGTTATGTGTATGTAAACAAAAGTGACCTCTTTTATCACACACTATATTAGAACTGACTGGCCTACATTAAAAAGGGTTTTAAAAAATTCACATTTTTTTTTTAATTTTTAAAAATTACAAAAGAGAAAAAGAGTTTTTAAAACCGTCTAAGGTATCTTAAATAGATGAATAAAAATATTAATATAAAACTCACAGCTACTTGTTACAAATCCAAATCAGATTCAGAAGATGAACTTTCAGAACCAAGATTTATAATAACTGGCTCGATCATTTTATCAGTAATATTGTCCAGCTTCCACATTTTTTCCTCTTCTTTAATAGTGTGATTTACTGCCTTTTCCCAGTTTTCAGGTTTTACATTATTTACGGCCTCCAAAAACAACTGTTTAACATCATGAATTTTAAAAGTGGTATTTTTTCTTGAAACTTCACTCTTTATCTGTGCTCATACCAGTTCAATCGGGTTTAATTCACAATGATATAGTAAGGATCTAAGTACTGTCATTCCACGATTTTTGGCAATTTCATCAATTTCGTATTTTTAAAATTTTTCTTTATGAAGGGCACACAACGAATAAAGTTTCTATCTTATAGATCCGGGATGGTACGTAATATTTTTTGAACTCAGCCAATTCTGCAAGTCTTTTTTTAACCACTTGGTTTTGGGCAGTCCTTCTATAAGTCTGGAGTGATAACTTGCATTATCCATTACTATTACACAGTTCTTAGGAAGAAGATCTATCATTTGTTCGAACCATTCTTGAAAGACATCAGCGTTCATGTCTTCATGGTAGTCACCGGTACAAGTTGATTCAAAAGTTAATAAACCACCTTCAACAAAACCGTCTGAACTGCCAGTGTGTACTATTATCAGCCTGCGTCCCTTTCCTGATGGTGGGTTTAAACCAGTAGATAAGTTATTTACAAAAGCGTGCCTTTGACTTGTAACAGTTTCATCCTGCCAAAATTTATATGGTGTATGACCCTCGTTGATCCATGTTTCATCAAGATAAAATATTTTTCTTTTTTGGTTTCTCATTTCCTTTATGGTTCTTAGAAAATGTCTTCTCCATATGACAATATCGCTTCTTTCTAATAAAATAGACTTTCTGGGATTCTTTTTCCAGCGGAAGCCTATTTCTTTTAAAAGTTTCCATAACGTACTTTGACTCATTTCTGGGTAATCCTTATCATCTCGAACTAAGACAAGAACTTCATCCAATGTTGGAAATTCGTGTCTAAAGGAGAATTCATGCACTTTCCGTCAAAGTCCTTTTTTAAAATGATATTCTATTTGAAATTTTGGTTTCCCTGGAGCATTACGTGGCATTTGAAAACTACCACATTTCTCTTCTTTAAAAACTCTGTAAATCGTAGATTTCCCAACATTAAGTGTACTGCTAACTAACTCAACGGTCTCATCAACACTTTCATATAAACGTTTGTCTGTAAATGATCTAAAACAATTAAATATTAATGTTTTTTCATTAACTGTTAAAGGACCAATTTTTCGGCGTTTACACGGCACTTCCAAATTTTCAATAACACTAGTATACACAATAAACTGCACCTTGCAACTGAAGTACCTACTTTTAGTGAACTGTTAAGAATTTTGAATACGCCACTTGGACCTTCCTACAAAATGGAAAAACCCACTATCACATTTTCTGTAGAATAAGTTTAGAAGGTAATTATCTAGTCAATTACTGTCGTAGATTCCTGGAAAAAAAGAATTAAATGTTTGATTGTTGAAACTCTTCTTCGTGGAATGCACTCATTTCAGATAAAATAAAACGTTTTATTTTATCTAAAGAATTAAACTTTATTTTGCAAATAGGTAGGTACTTATTAGGTTATATATAACCAATAAAATAAACATCTTACATTTCTTGCAAATTCATTAGTACCTGTTAACCTCCATCACTCCGACACTGGCAACCTTATTTAGGGATTAGTAACCCTCACAACTATTGTATTCTATTCTGCTCCAACCTTTATACCTGGTGGTCATACTCAATTTAAAATTGTTTTCCTATATACTTCTGTAAACTTGTTGACAAATATCTGTTTTTCATTGAGTCACCCGTATCAATAGTTTAGGGATTTGCATACATAATTTATTGTTTTATTACTCTCTCATACATAAAAATACACTACAGGATAACCGTTGTTTTTCGGAAATGGTTGCCGAAATAAATAAATAGTTTCTTGTCGTAAAACTTCAGCAATTAATTCCTTGTGGTTCACGTTTCTACTTTAATCGTTTTTGGCCATCATCATGATTTTTCCAGGAGTGAATTTTACGCTAGGGGATGATGGAGTAGTTTTTTAGGAATGGTCAATGTACCAATTAACAACAATTAATTAGCAATAAAATATGACGCCAAGATGGGCCCCCTTCCTTGCCGAGATATAGCTATATGGCTATACAACTTTACCGTAAAGCTAGCATAACCCATTGTTTCTTGGAAATGGCTACAACAATAATTTTTTTCTTTCCGTAATTACAAATTTTAAAGGACTTTTAATTCTGTACGTCATTTTGTTTTATTTCACTGCGCTAGTTTTATTAAATTTCTTTACTAATCTCGTTCTCTTTTTGTTGTTTATGAAGTCGACCATACGTAGTTACATACGAATTTGAAGTATACGTAAAAAAGAGAATTCCTTCACTTGCTCCTTTAAGATAAGAGCTTTTAAAATATATTATTTATATATAAAACCGATTTGTTAGTGCTTTTAAAGCAATTGTGAAAATCAAAATAAAAAATGTGATCACAAAACCGTTATTTATGTTCAAGATCCTTTACTTTTATTGCATGAGTTTGATTTTAATACCTGACCTTATTGTAGGCCATATTTTCATTTCATGGAAGTTTATTTAAACAATTTCAGGCATCAATTCCTGCGGTAAAAAATCACTGATACTTAATCATATTTTTGGAAAACAAGAACAAATTTAGTGATTTTTGGAACTGCGTGGGTAGATTTGTGTTGGTAAATTTATCTTTGTTTAAAAGAATGGTGTACGGATTCAATATTTGTACTTTTTTGTTAAATACTTATGATCCTTATGATGACATGAATGGTTTTCACAGTAGTTTAACCTCTCCTTTAAGTATGTCAGCTTTCACAAAATATACAACTTTTATTAAAAAGTACAGTTGCATTTTTACAATAATTACAGTAATATTTATTGTGTCTGTGGTTACTGGAAGGAAGAAAAATTTTGGGTGCACATGAATTGGCTCCCGCTTGCAGGTAATAAGCTCTATACCGATAAAAAGGTTTGAGCGAATTGGCTTCTGATGAAATTCTTGGAAATTTGGGTATGTAGAGGATGGATTTTATTGGAAGAATTGGCCAATTAAAAAGTGGATCTGGAGATTTAAATCTCATAAATTAAATATTTTGCAATGATACTGAATGTAAAGTGTTGTTTTTGCATACTAAACTTTTTTATAAACTGACATTTGATCGACAATGTGTTGTATCTAGATCAAAATAATTCTAAAATGATCATTAACAAATAGTTAAGTAACATAGATAGGAAGAAAATCTATTCACACGACACGGCCTTGTCGGACACCAGATTTTCCCGACTAGTTTAATTTTCTGTACTTCATACAACAATTTTCCATGCTAAACACTATTAAAAGCCCTCTGATATTCGATGAAACAGATATATACTTTTTTCTGTCGATCGAGGCATTTTTAAATGAGTGTTTTAATGCAAACAGCGCCTCTTTTCTTCCCAAGGCTTTTATAAATCCAAACTGAGAGTTACTTATGTCTATTTCACATTTTCAGTCTTCCCTGATACTGATATCAATATCTAACTGTAAAACTACAAATCAGCTTGTAAATAAACATGCATTAACATTAATGTATTCAAAATCCTTTAGAGTCAACTTAAACGTTTCGAAAAATACCTTTCGATTCCAATTTAAAAACTACAAGCTTATTATTAACAACAGCAATATAAAAAACGCCTCGTATACATTTTCCAATCATCTCTTAAGCTTCCTAGAGTTTTACAATTAAAGCTTAAACGAACATCCAAAACCGATTCGTCTAATGCTAATTGAAAAAGTTCCAAGGAGATGATCTCTTTCAGATTGCATAAGCATACATTAAGTAGGTATTAAGTAAACTTTCTCATAACCATCATCCGAAACCGGACTAGCTTATCGCCGAATGGGCGTCAATATTATTGAACAGATTGATTTTACACTGGTCCATCAATGAACAAAACGTGAAAACTTATTTTATACATTTGGAAAATGTTTGATATAAGATTAAAATTATTATATTCAGTATTGCTGGGTATTATATTCAGAATTTATTTGTCAATTTGACATTTTAGTAATTACTTTAATTTTAAAATTTCCATTCCGATGATATGTCAATAGCAACAAAGTGCAAACTTTATAAAACAATAATACGCCCAGTGCTCACATACGGATCGGAAACATGGGCAATGACGACCCGAGATGAAGAGTTACTACGAGTCTTTGAAAGAAAAGTATTGAGGACCATATATAGCGGAGTACACGAACAGGGTCTGTGGAGAAGGCGATATAACTTTGAACTCTATAGACTTTTTGGTGATTCAGATATTGTGAAGGCCATCAAAATAAACCGCCTAAGGTGGGTGGGCAACGTTATGCGGATGGATGAGAGTGATCCCACTAAAATAACTATGCTAAACAGGCCGGTCGGAAGAAGAAGAAGGGGGAACTCAGATATCTGGACGATGTACAGGAAGATTTAAGGGAGATTGGAGTGAGGGGCTGGAGAAGACAGACACTCGATAGGGAAGGATGGAAGAATGTTTTGAAGCAGGCCAAGGCTCACAAAGGGCTGTAGCGCCAACTGATGATGATCCCGATGATATTCCAACCCGGATCTGCTAGCGCAACGTTCAGTTAACCATCGGACATTGGGGAAGTGCATTGTTCTTATCTTCGACTGAAAAATATTATCTTCAAAGGCTAATACCTACAACTGTTTAATCGTACATCACATACATTGTACTTATATGACAATATTTACGAAAAAAACTAAATGCATAACCACAACTTAAAGGCTTTTAAAAGGTTTTAAGACCACAGAAGGCTTATTGCAGGGATGCTCTACATCTCCGACACTGTTCAAGATATTCCTCGAACAAATATTAAAACCATGGAAAAGGAAATGTGAAGGGATGGGAATACTAATCCGGGACAACTTCTTGTACACATTAAGCTTTGCAGATGACCAAGTGGTAACGGCCCAAGATAAAGAAGATCTGTGCTATATGCTCCGAAAATTAGAAAAGGAATACACAAAAAATGGACTGGAAATAAACCTAGAAAAGACCGAATATTTAACAACAGAGCAAGAACCAGTGAGAAACTTGGAAATGGACGATGATAGGGAAATTAACGGCACTAAAAAATTTAAATATTTGGGATTCATACTCTCAAAAAATGGAACCACCGAGCAAGAGATAACCAGCAGATGAGCACAGAAAAGAACATGTATTAAACAAATGAACGGGGTACTGTGGGATAGACATTACCAGAAATACAAAGAAGAGAATTTATAACACCTTGGTAAGCAGTATAATGACCTATGGAGCAGAGAATTGGGTAATAAATAAAAGAAACAGGTTCAAAATCACAGCAACTGAAATGGAATTCATAAGAAGAAGCTGCAGAGTGACAAAAATAGATTGCATCAGAAATGAGGAGATAAAACAAAGAATGGCAGTAGAACAAGACATACTCAGCTACATCGAAGAAAACGTTTAATTTGGTATGGACATGTGAGAAGAACAGATCATACAAGGTGGATAGCAAAAATTTCGGATTGGAGCCCAATAGGAAGGAGGAAAAGAGGTAGACCCCGAAGATCATGGAGTGATAAAGTGGACGAGGCCATGGAAAGACGAGACCTTAGAGATGAAGAATGGCAGAACAGAAAGGACTGGAGACGTTGGCTGAAAGAAGGAAGGCGGCGACAGCTGTAAAAATCCTTATATAGATAGGTAGATAAAGCCCCATGTGTCTTTTTCGATTACCTAATTTGATGTTTCATGTCTGTTTTCCAAAGATTTTGCAAAGACACGCGAAGAGCTGTACAGCCATTGACGATGATGATGATATCTGCTTTCCCATCACACTTTGTGTTTTGATATTTTTTTATGTTAATTGTTACATCAATGTTTAAGATCCGTAAGTTATAATAATTATTAGAATACACCGATTGAAAACATTTGTTGAGTTAAAGTATAGGTTGTTCAAAGACTCACTGCTTGCGTCAAAAATCGTACATTATGTTGTGAAACATTGGGACATACATAATTTGCTAGTAAGAACTGAAATAAAAGAAGGCTTCTACAAGTGATGCCAATTTCAGTACGAGCTTTCTCCACATAATCAATTAGTTCATTCAGTTTTTGTTCTAATAAAAGTGTTTCGTTAAACATGTTTTGAAAAATTCGATATACATAATTCAATATAAAATTTGATAGACATTAGTACCTTATATGCACTATTTGATTAGTCTCTTGGTTGCCACCTTTTACTTTCGGTAACTATCTTTAACATATGAGTGTAAACTATTTGAACTATATAATGAAACTATATATAAGTATGATAAAAAAGGAAATAGAATTGAGACTTTTCAAAAGTATCTTTAAGCAAAAATTTAAAAACAACGTACTTAACTAAATCTAAAAAAAGTTGTTAGTCAACTAATTTTCATAATACAAATAAAATTCAACCCTGAATTAAACCAACCATTGCAAATTGGCATTTTGTTCATTTAGGATTAATTTTGTATAGGAAAGCGATTAAATACAAGACATAAAACCGTCGTTAAGTACTTGATACAATGTTACACTATAATAAAGCACATAATATAAGGAAGAATAACGGTAGAAGGTATAAAAGTAATTATCCAAGAAATTTTCTCTAGCACTTAAATGTTACAAACATTACCGAGCAATAACTACTGTAATATTGGGCCAATGAACTTCCTTATAATCTGCTATAATAACTAAATTCATGTTTAATTTATTCAGCTGAATATAAAATATATAGTCAGTACATAGCAATACATAGCCAATGAATAGGTAGGTACGAGGTGGAGCTTTTAGTTTTGTTTTCTAAATTTTATGCAATTGGGAACACAGTACATTTTATACAGTTTTAAACTGTTCTTCAATAATATATATAAATATGCTTTCTATATTTTGAATGATATATCTCAAGAATATGGGAAATTTATGTATTTCTCCCTGTAGACACAGGGGGAAGTTATATGTATCTTTTGCTGACATTCTATGCATACAGCTACTATTACAGACAGCGTCATCATGCCTTGATTTTATCTACTATATTGAGGTGATAGCGAGATAAGCAAATTCTTCAAATAGTTGAAGGTTGTAAATCTACTTATGAAGCTTTTCTCTTTGTAAAGAAGCAAAAATACAAACCGTCCTTCCAGTCTTTTTTATATTTAAGTACCTTCTACTCGTTATTTCATGCCTTTTATGTATCTGCTAAAGCAGTAATAGGATTTACGCTCGTATCAGACAGAGTTGAGCTATTGTAAATTAACTCAAGTCCCTCTAATATAAAACATGATTCAGGTCTACACACCGACATCAGAATCCACTGAAGAATAAATAGACAATTTATATCAGACTCTAGAAGACTCTTTAAAACTGACCCAAAAACATGAACTTACTATTATCATGGGCGATTTAAATGAATGGCCGAATGAATCAAGGGGAATGAATCCTTCTCCAAAATAGGACAAGGTACATTTGAGAATGTCGTGGGGTCATATGGTCTTGCCATAAGACACGAAAGAGAAGAAAAACTAATTCGATTCTGCCAACAGACGGACATGGTTGTAACGAATACACTTTTTTAAATTACATCCAAGAATACTTTATACATGGAAAGCATCCGGGCAAATCATAAGAAACCAAATTGATTTTATCAACATAAACAAAAGGCTTAGAAATTCTACCACCTCAACAAAAACATATCCAGGCGCAGATGTCTTCTCAGATCATATTCTATTGGTTACAAATATCAACATATGACTCAAAATAACTCATAAGAAAATGAGGCCCAAGATAGAGATATAAGACTACTAAAAAAATAAAACCCAGAAAAAAGTAAAAACAGAGATTAATAGGAATTTTGCGATTTTGCAATTAAGAAGAACAGTGGAACGAAATGAAGACATCTATTCTCAGGTATAGATGTGATAGATGGACAAAGAGGTACAGAATACCAGAAAACAACGCAATACAGACGTAGTTGTAGACATTGAAGGCCAAATTTTGACTACCATTGAAGATAAATTACGAAGATGGAAAGATTATATGCAAAAATTATTCGAAGATGCAGCACGAAGTTCGACTGAAATACACAATCCTTGCGGTCCAGAAATAACAAACGAAAAAGTAACTATGGCCATTAAGCCGATTAAAGATGGGAAATCACCAGGACCTAATGAGGTGTATGGTGACATTTTAAAGCTATTAGAGGCACACCAAATCACAGCTCTTACGAAGGTATTGAACAACATATACCAGACTGGTTACTTACCAAAAGACTGGCTACTATTAATATTCATTCCACCTCCTAAAAAAGCCAAAGCTAGAAAATGTGAAGAACATAGATTAATTAGTTTGATGAGCCACGTACTTAAAGTACTCCTTACCATCATTCACTTGCGAATATACACCAAATTAGAAGAACACCTGAGTTAACTTCAATTTCGATTCAGAGCAGGACTCCGAACGAGAAAAGCACTTTTTAGTTTATAAGTTTTAATACAGAGAGCCAGGGATGTCAACTGCGATGTGTATGCATGTTTCATTGATTTCGAGAAGGCATTTGATAAAGTCCCACATAGGAAACTAATCGATATCCTAAAAACATAAGGACTCGATGGTAAGGATTTAAGACTGATCTCAAACTTATATCTCCAACAAAAAGCAACAGTACGATTAGAAAATGAACTGTCCAAGATCTTCACAGTTAAAAAAGGAATTAGACAGGGTTGCATATTGTCACCGGCATTATTTAACATATAGTCTGAAAACATCTTTGGAGAGGCCTTGAACGAACTTATAAACAATAAACAATATTAGATATGCAGACGATACAGTGTTGCTAGCAGATAGTGCGTAGGGGATTCAATGGATGGTGGATAACGTTGTAGAAGCATGTAACAAATACGGCCTAAAAATAAATTGCAAGAAGACAAAAATAATGATCATTAGTAAGAACACCAACATAAACACCCAAATTACAATAGGCGATACACCGTTAGAAAGATTGGAAAAAATATGCCATTTAGGCTGTAATATTAAGGATAGGTAAGTACTTGGGATCACAGCTAAGAAATAAAAACTCGTATTGAAAAAGCCAGAAGCTCTTTCAACAGCCTTAGGAAGATTCTCTGCAACTCATCTTTAAGTATCAATATACGCATAAGAATTCTTAGATGTTACGTCTTTAGTGTCCTCCTCTATGGAGTAGAAAGATGGAGCCTTACAGAAGTTGCCATAAAACGATTAGAGGCATTTGAAATGTGGTGTTACCGACGTTTGAGGGTCTCATATATATACCATACAAGTAAAATAACTATTCTCCAGAGTCTAAGAAAAGACCAAGAAATTTAACACCATAAAAAACAGACAATTGGCTTACTTCGGCCACATCATGCGTAATGATGAATACCGACTTCTACAGTTGTGGACTGGTCTAACGTTAACTGATCTATTTCCAGCTGCTGTGAATATAATAAGATGGGTCAATGTGGTCGCCAACATCTCTAGAAGATAGGTACCTTTAGAAGAAGAAGCAAAAGATTCCTTTCGATTTCCAGCCTCCGTTCTTCAGTTTCTAGTTCTCTCAGATCCTCATACTTAGTCTATATATCGTAGTTTTGGCCGACACTTGTATCGCTTTCCCAGCGTGTGTTGTTGGGTTATGATTATTGCTGGTTCAGGGGGTTAAATACATCCACATGACCATTGAAATTCAGCACGAAAAGATCAATAGATTAAAAAAGAGACATCATTATATACAGTGTGTCTACGTAACTTGAATCATACGGGAAACTTTTTTATTAATAATTTTACGAAAAAGATATTTTATTTTTCATAAAAATATCTTCATGGTCTAAAACCTAAGGTGCAACCATCAGATACCAATTTTTATAAATCTTATACGAGGTATGTCAAAAAACACGGATTCGTATCAAAAGTAAAGTAACCACCTTTATATTTCACAATACAATATAGAAAATTGTTATTACGAAAATTTGTATGGAATTAAAATTTATGTTTTAATACTTATGCAATTACATCCTTCTCATTGAAAATTTTTCTCAAATTACCGATACTGAACATAATTTTTATTTATTACAAAATTTGTATATTTAATAATAATATGATGCCCGACACATTTATTGGCGAAGTGAGGAAACTAGATAGACCGGTAACCCAAGGTTGAAGAAAGGGTGTAGATGAGGATGCCAGGAAGATCAGTGTTATTATACCAACTAGCATCAAGCTGCAAAGAACAAACAAAACAGAGGAATAAGTTTAGAAATGTCAAAGCGCAACTTGGGGCGTAGTACCAATGACGATGATTCAATCATAAACAGTGATACTATACACATGGTTAAGGATTATTGAGAAATATGCATTCAAACGAAAACAGTTATCCCGCGTTTATTTATAATTTAATCAAAATCTGGAAAACACTGAATTTTCATTTCTTTAGTCAGAAAAGAAAGTTGCAAGAGAGAAAAGTACAATGAACTAAACTATACTATGAACGAAACAACTGAATTACTATATATATGTAACCAACTTAAACTTTTGTATTATCATAAAATTTAAAAATGAAATATTTTTAGTGCACCAAACTTTTCAGGGCTACTCGTATTAAGTAGAACAATCATAAAAATGGCAAACAATTCAATTTGTTTTCGATAGCATTTATTTTATTGACTTGCTCATGACGTCATGGTAAAGAATGTTTTATATTTCCTCAAGAAATTCCAATAAGGAAAAACTAATTACACAGTGAACTAATTTTTCATTTTTTTAAGTATGATGTAGGTATATAATATAATAATATATACTTCATTTAGATTCATGTGTGGAATCAGATATTTCTTTAGGTGAGCTTTAAATTATTTTACTGTAACTAGTTTCTTTACAGGTTTCCTACTTCTTTAACATCTACTGTATATAAATCTCAAGCATGTTGACTTGGTTACCACGACATTCTTTAGCTCAAACATATCTTTTTTAACTTACTATTGTTAACATATACCTTGTTTTACTATTTTTTATTTAATTTAACTTCCATCAACTATCCATTCAACTTTAATGTCTTTAACTAGATTGGTCTTCCAATATTTTCATGTTTCTTCAAATTATACGGTTATTAACATTTGTATTATGATTAGCTTCTTTTTTTCTCCTTGTATTTTATTCGTATTAACTTTCAGATATCCTTAGCTGCTTTTCATATACTGGTAATATATTATAGTTTTGCCGTATACTTGAACAGACAAACGTTTATTTTTATTATTTGTTAATTTGAAATAAAATTTACTCATTTTACTAAAGTTATAAAACTTTAATCTTTATAGATATATAGGCATGTCTTGTGATTTTTCTCAATTAACATACTTCGCAAAATGCCGTTTAAACAATTTAATTAACTTTTTTTAATTAAGTATAAGCATTAAGAAACTATGCATATATGGGAAAATATACCTGTTTATGCCTAATGAATAAAAACTACTTTGTATTATAGATAATATTTATTTTATGTTTCAATGTATTGAAACCGTCGAGTCTATGTTCCATATTCTCATAAAATTTCTTGAAATTATAAATTAAACGTACCTCAAACACAACAGCCAACAAAAATTTCTCGTAGTTGAGTAAAATATCCAACAATATAAAATCCAAGAAGCACTTCTATAAAAATGTAACCCAGTGCTTCACAGTGAACACTGGTTGTTGCTTTGAATTATATCACAAAAAGATGTATTTCCACTATCACTTCACAAGACACTAAACACTTGCGAAAAAAACATATTTTGTACAAACAATAACTCAAGTAAATACCAACGATTGTTTTGTAATTTGTCAGTGGATCGAAACAAGTGAAAGCAAAGCCGTCCGCGACAAACAGATAAACCGTTATGTCCTGTCTCGTCTATCCCGGCCAACGACGAACTGAGGACGGGAACGACGGAGAGAGCGAGACAACTACCTGAACTCGAGTTCGAGCGACTCCGTTAAAATCCACTAAAAAGAAGCAAGAACGCGATCCTGCCTGCGATCCTCGGCCGATGTATTTGTAGAAACTGCTGACGGACGCGCCATCTTCCGATCGCTTTTGAAATGGTTAAATAATGCCCTTGTGTGTATGTGTGCGCGATGAGATGAATCGGATTTTGCAATGCAATTGACAACTTAATTTTATTAGTAAAGGTGACAGTTTTGTTTGGAAATGTAGATTTTTTTTTAAATTTGTAATATGTAAGAAGTCATTTTTTATTTCCATTCCTATTTGCATTATAGGTTATAGGTCTTGAATGATAAATCTATATCTCCATAGAGTTCGTGTGCTATAAAATAAAGTGAGTGATAAAAATTTTCTATTTACAAATTATGGTCAGATGTCAAGCTCCTTAAGAAAGACCAGGTCAACCAGATTACCAGGCCCTGCAGCAGGATTTAACGTAGGAAAGATACTCCATAAATAGATAGCTAAAGAACTGAGTCATATCCAGAACAACAACCCCCACTTATTATTAGAAATACGCGGCTAACAGTACATTTGTGAATAAGCACTACGAACACTACTGGGACCTTACTAGCGATACCGGGAACAGATCTGATAGCAATAAAGTAAAGTGAAATAAAATCTAATAATAATCTGCATGTTACATACAACGAGAAGATCGCCCAGTACAGAAAATATAAGATACAAAATAAAGAGATAATCTAAAACGGAAATTACTCACACGATATCTATTTTATACTTTCTATTACTGGCGTCATTTTGGAGAATCTAGAACACATTAAACACCTACTCCTAAAGAGTACTAGAACAGCTTCTGTAAGGGATTTTTTTTTTATAATGGCTTAGGCAGTTTGCCATACAGCCAGTTACATGTTCTGTAAGGGATCAATAATTCAGTTTACAAAATGTGAACCTTCTAATAAATTTATCAGATAGCTCATGCGTCACTAAAAATTTTATTAACGCAAAAAATTCATGATTCTGTTAATTATGGTCCAAATACTGGAAATTATTTCAAAAATAATGAAATTAAATTCAAAAATAAAGTTAAAGATATTAGTAACATCTTTCAAACACTTTTTGTCTAGTAAGGTAACTGCGCCGCCTAGGAAAGAAATCTGAACTACCAACATCTGACATTTAAATCTTATTTTATTCTTAAAACGATACGGTTGATTTAGTGCTATGATTTTACAAATTGAAGATTCAAATATTCTTAAACGGAAATTCTATTACTTTACAGTAATTGTTTTTTTCGCAAAATTGTTAAAATATATGTTACTGTAATTTTGTAAGATAAGATCAATGACGTCAATCAATCAAAAACAATTACTATATCTGTCAGTGTCACCAATAGGACTTTTCAACGCTACTAATTTGTTTCGAGCTTCTGTCAAATGTCATATAATCCGTGTATAAAATTAATACACGCCATATGACAGAAGCTCGAAACAAACAAGAAGCGTTGAAAACTCCTATGGCTGGATATAATATCAGTAACCTACATGAAAGGTCCCGAAATCCTACCAGAAGAAATAACGGCAACCGTCAGACAAATGAAGGATGGAAAGGCACCGGGACTTGATGAAATTTCTGCAGAACTGTTGAAGCTATTACATGCAGAACAAATAAAAATAATAACTGAAATATTTAATGAAATATACAAGGCAGGAAAAATACCAGTAGAGTGGCAGAAATCGGAGTTCATACCATTGCCCAAAAAACCAGAAGCACAAGTTTGTGAAGATAATAGGACCATAAGCCTAATGAGCCATCTGCTGAAACTGTTTTTAACAGTCATCCACAAAATAATTTACCGAAAATGCGAGGAACAAATTGCGCCCAATCAGTTTGGATTTGTGAACGCCTTTGGTACGAGGGAAGCTTTATTTAGCATGCAGGTATTGTTTCACAAATACCTCATTGACTACAAGAAGACTTTCGATGGACTCAGGCATCAATAAATGACGGAAGTGCTCAATAGAGCAGGGATTGACGGAAAAGACTTAAAAATAATAGCTAACCAGTATTGGAATCAATCAGCGGTGCTCCGAATAGATCGAATTTCCCCACATATTCAATCTGTACTCGAAGCAGATTTTTGAAGAGGCTCTAAAAGATATTGATGAAGGCATTTCAATAAATAAAGTCAAGCTTAATAACCTGCGGTATGCAGATGATACAATAGTATTTTCCAATACCCTAGAAGGGCTGCAAAACTTAATGAACAAAATAACGGAAAGAAGTAGAACATATGGACTGGATATAAAACCAAAAAACCAATCTAATGATCGTCAGCAAGGAAAACATAACTGGAGCAAATCTGTATGTAAACCAAATGAGAATTGAATTTCACAATACAACTACTTGGGAACTATAATCAATGAGTCGTGGGACAA
This sequence comes from Diabrotica balteata, assembly GCA_918026665.1. Lineage (NCBI taxonomy): Eukaryota > Metazoa > Arthropoda > Insecta > Coleoptera > Chrysomelidae > Diabrotica > Diabrotica balteata. Next base: position 64,595,241 of record OU898278.1, read on the forward strand.
TACCCAAGAGATTAAAAGGACAGGCGGAAGCTCTATCAAAACTTCAGACTTTTGAGCTATGCTTATACAAAATGATCCTGAAGATACCATGGACAGACAAAGTCACCAATAAAGAAGTACTGCGGAGAATGAAGACAACCGCGGATTTGGTTAACATCGTGAAGGGCCGTAAGCTGCAGTACTTGGGACATATACTCGCCACCGTTCGGAACGGATAGGCATCCTAAGAAGAACATGGCAGGCAACACACACCACATCACGGGTTGCCTACATGTAGAAGAATATTTGTTAAAAACTAAAATATATAAATCGGGGGGATTCTGTTCAAAATCTGGCAACTTTTAAAACACAATTTGGGGAAATAAATTTTTTGGGCCTGTCAACGCTGTCAATCAGCAAATCACCAGCGAGACGCACCACAACTAACTCACCATAGAGCGACTTTACGTCTGAGACTACTTCGCTCCCCAATCCCGTGAGATAGCACCGTGGTGCCCATGGGATGCAAGGCGCAAAGGGAAAGTGTTATCCAAGCGATGTCATAAAGAGTTGCCGAACTCTGGTGGATTATAGCCTTGGCTTATTAGCATATCCATGCACTGCCGTCCTTGAAAATAAACCTGCACGATATGACTCGTAAGAATAAAATAAATACGGAACAAAAAAATATGACCCAGAATGAGTGACTCTTCTAAATGGTGCCCTATCCAATTACTGGATGTTGGCGACAATTCTGGCATACTCCTCTCGATCTTGTGTGGCTCTAAAAAGTGCATGGCCATCGATATTTGTCCAATCCCTTATGTTTTTAAGTCATGAGTATTTCTTTCTTCCGATGCCTCGTTTTCCTTCTACCTTCCCTTCCATAATAAGCTTTAAGAACTGGTACTTGGAATTTCGAAATATATGACCCAGATAAGCAGTTTTTCTTCTTTTTATTATTGGCAGCAATTCTCGTTCTCGGCCCATTCGATTTAATACTTCGACATTTGTTGTGTGATCTGTCCAGGGAATTTTAAGTAGTCTTCTAAATACCCACATTTCAAAGGCCTCCAATCGGTTCATCACATTGGCCTTTATGGTCCAGGTTTCTACACCATATAGCAGTATGGAGTACATGTAACATTTTATTAAGCGATATCGAAGCGTTAAATTGAGGCTGCTGTTGCTTAGCAAGGTTCTCATATTAGTAAATGCTGTTCTGGCTTGCTCAATCCTGCTACGTATCTCTATGTCTGGATCTAGATCTTCAGTTATCCAACTACCGAGATATCTGAACTTGGGGACCTTTTGGATGTTCTTGTTGTTTACTCTTATATTTAATTGCATATTTCGTGTTCTACTAACCACCATTACCTTCGTCTTGTCTATATTAATCTTCAAGCCCAGTCGTTCTCCCTCAGTGTTTATTCTATCTATTTGTCGTTGTAGTGCTTCTTGGCTATCAGCTATTATGACTGTATCATCAGCATAGCGAAGATTACTAATAGTCTGTCCATTGATTTTGATTCCATCTTCAGTGTAGCTTAAGGCTCTATCGAAAATCGTTTCAGAGTAAATATTAAAAAGGAGTGGTGACAGAACACAACCCTGTCGTACACTTTTTCGATTAAGAAATATGATGTAGATTTTAGTCTTACTCTCACAGATACCTCTTGATTCATATAAAGGTTCTGTATGATTTTAAGGTCATTATCATCTATCGAACGTTCCTGAACCAATCTTACTAATTCTGAATGAATAACACAATCGAATGCTTTCTGGTAATCTATAAAGCATAGGAAGACATCTTTTTGCTGTTCTCTGCATTTCTGCATTTTTAAATCCTCAAACAAAAATATATAGGGAGCGAGCGAACGATCCCGGTCGCAGACGTTGTCTCTGCCCAAATAGATATGATTGGTTCATGATACCAATTCGAGTGCTATAGGCCAGAGTTTCCCAAACTTATCTAAACCGCGACCCCTTTTTGCTAAAAAATTTGTTCGCGACCTTCCAATTTCCCCCCACTCATTTATTCAATATTATTTGACAGAAATAGCGTGCCTAATTTACAATTATCTGATGGTTTCTCAAATTTAATTTTACTTTACTGTTTAAGTTTAAATCAAAAACAATTATTTTATTTTATTACAATTATTTTAATGATTGCGATCTGTCCCACTAGTAATTAGTAGTAGGTACTTCTGCCAGAATAGCATTTACAATAAGAATAAATAATAAGAAGTCGACAGCACATTGTACATTGCGACATATTAGCTTGTCTCTACATCGCAAAACTCTTCCATGATAATCGCTAAAGTACTCGCTACTAGATGGCACTCTGGAACGTTCTCGTAGCCTCGTTTTGGCTTTATATAAGCGGCGATGCGCAACGAAACCTCAGTTCGAATTCAAACAGCCTATGTTGGCGAACGCGGTGTTGAGTAATGAGTAAATATTTTACGACTTACGTATTCCCGTTTACGTATTTACGTCTACGATAAATTATAAATTATGGATAAGTTTTTAAAAAGAAGTGCAGAACCATCTACGTCTGAAAGTGGCAGTAGCAGCAATAAAAAGAAAAAAAGATTGTACATTGATGAATATCTTAACTATGGTCTTACCGTTATTTCCAATAAACCACAATGTGTTATTTGTGGACAAGTCTTGTCAAAAGAAAGCATGAAGCCATCAAAGTTACTTCGACATTTAAATAGCAAACATCCAGATAAAAAAGACAAGCTCGTAGAATTCTTTGAAAGACAGCTGAACGTCCTTCACAAACAGCAAGACAGTTTTCCCTTGGCAAACCACTACTAATGAAAAAGCATTATTAGCAAGTTATAAAGTTGCTTATCGTGTTGCCAAAACTAGTAATCCGCACACAATTGCTGAAAATCTGATTTTTCCAGCAGCTGTTGAAATGGTAAATATAATGTGTGCGGAAAGAGAGGCTGCAAAATTAAATACAACACCTCTGTCAAATAATACTATCCAAAGAAGAATTAGTAATATGGCAGAAGATATTCAAGCGCAAGTTTTGGTACAAGTAAATTATGATATTGACTGAGGTAAATGTATTGCTATATGCACAGATGGCGCTAAAACTATGACAGGACATAAATCTGGTCTTGTCGTCAAATTACAAGAAATAATGCCTAATGCCAGATGGAGACATTGTTTTTTACATCGAGAAGCAATTGCGTCCAAAGCTTTACCTCCTGAAATGGACTGTGTTATGAAAACCATCATTAAAGTTGTAAATTCCATTAAAGCTTTGCAGACCTGTATTTTTAGAAAAATTTGCGAAGACATGGATGCTTTATTTGAAAATCTTCTCTATCACACCGAAGTAAGTTGGCTTTCAAGGGGCAACGTCTTAAAAAGAGTATTTCACTTAAGAGCAGAGCTTTTAATGTATTTGAAAGATGAGAAGTTCCCATATGAAAATCAATTTTCCGATCCTATTTGGCTTCTGAAACTAGGTTTCCTTGCTGATATTTTCGAGCAATTAAATATTTAGAACAGTAATTTACAAGGTCGCGATATTAATATAATTACAGCCACAGATAAAATTAAGGCGTTTCTAATAAAAATCGATTTATGGTCGACCTCACTTGGGTTTCTGTGAGTTAATTCTGAAAGGTTCGCAAGTAAGTTTGAGTCAAATTCTTTACATAATCAAGACCAAATTGACATGACGACATAAACAATGAAACTAAACAACTAATGAAGAAAAAAAGACAACTGCTAGCGTAAAATTAACGCAATAGTCAAGCATACGTAGAACTTAATAAAACAATTAGAAAAGAACTAAAGCCCGACATAAAAAAGTGGAACAAGAATTAATAGAGCAAGTCAGTGAAAACAACAGAAGCCAAAATGTCTAAGACCAATACTAGGTGTTCAAAAAATGATCAAAATTAAGGACACCAATGATAAGGAAGAGAAGGAGAAATATAAAACAACACAGACAGTCGAAGACTTCTATAAAACCTTGTACAGCTTGCAAAGCCAGCTTAATGAATCAACATTCGAAATGGATTCGAAATTCTTTAAACGATCTAAAAAAATAAAGCTCCAGACACACGACGGTATAATTTCGAGCTCTTGAAAAGAAGCAAGACAGTAATAATTACTATACTAAACAGAAACAGTGCTATTTAATAGACATCTCCATAATGGCAAAATCTCTAAATACTGGAACGACAGTCTAGTAATACTCTTACAAAAAAAAGGGGACACATGTGACCTAAAGAATTATAGACTTATATCGTAGCTCAGTCAAGAATAACAACTCTGTTAGATTAACAATCGGTTAACTTAGAAAATAGATAATTACCAGCCGGTTGAACAGGATGGCTTTCGCAAAGGATGTAGTACATCAGACCATCTGCTGACAACGAGAATACTGATGGAGAAGGTAAATGAGTACCAGCTACCCGTATTTCATATAATACATAATTATATGAAAACCCAACCATGATAGTACATCTAGACAAAAATACAAATCCCATCCCTATTAAGAGAGGAGTTAGATAAGGCGACGTGATATCTCCAAAGCTATTTAATCTAGCCCTAGAAGACGTTTTCAAAACTACAAATTGGTCAACAAATGGCATCAACGTTAATGGCAACGTTAACCACCTCAGATTCGCTGACGACATCGCGATTATAGCGAACACATTTGAGGAATTACAAATTATAAAGGAGCTCTTATACAGCTCCCAAAACGCCGGCCTAAAATTGAATATGACAAAAATAAAAAAAATCAAAGACCGATGATCTCAGAAGATAAATAGCAGTGAGGTAGAACAAGTTCAGGAATATATCTACCTAGGCCAAATTCTGAAACTTGACAAAGAGGACCAAAAGTGAGGAGACCACAGATGAGATGGGTAGATGACATAAAAAGAATAGCCGGAACAAATTGGACGTGTGTTGCATAGGATAGAGATCGATGAAAGGAGTTGGGAGAGGCATATTTTAAAAAATGGAGTATAGAAGAGCGGTAAACCATTTCCTCAGGTCTTGCAGCCACGAGTTCCGGTATCTTCCTATTGATCTTTTGCCCAGTACTTTTCCTTTCAATATGATTCGGAGTAACATATATAAAAGCCAATAGACTACGACGGTGATGTGACTAACAGGTAATTAATTAGCCTAATGAGCCACACTCTTAAAATTTTCCTCAGAATACTTCACAACAGAATTAGACGCAAATGTGAAGAAGATCTTGAAAATATGTATTTGCATGTTTCGTGGACTTCGAAAAGGCATTCGATAAAGTACAGCATATAAAATTAATGCAAATACTGAAAAATATCGGAATAGATGACAAGGATATTCGTGTCATTAAAACTTGTCATTCGTGTCATTTGTTCTGGAATCAAACTGCTATCGTAAAAATTGGAGATAACTACACCGATAAAATCCCCATACAACGAGGAATCAGACAAGGTTGCATTTTGTCGCCAACATTGTTTAATGTTTACTCGGACCAGTTATTTAAAAAGGCACTTGAGAGACAACCATATGGAATAAAAATCAAGGGGAACTACTTAATGTGATTAGAGATGCAGACGATACAGTAATTCTATCCGATAATATTGAAGGTCTTCAAATTCTGCTTGATCGTATTCACGAGGTAGGAGAGGAAATGGGCATTAAAATAAACTCAAACAAAACCAAATTTTTGGTGTTTAGTCGTGACCCACATCCCGATGCAAAGCTTCAATTGAACGGAGTTGAGAGAGTTCACAAAATGACATATTTGGGAACTGTGATGACGGACCAACTAGATCCAGACATAGAAATAAGACGTAGAATAGCAATGACTAAAACTACTTTTATGAAAATGAAGTCATTTCTTTGCAATAACCATCTCAGTTTAGAACTAAGGCAAAGAATGGTTAAATGCTATGTTTGGTCTATACTTTTGTATAGTGCAGAAGTGTGGACGCTAAAAGTATCGATGATGAAGAAAATTGAAGCATTGGTAATGTGGGTTCATAGACGAATGCAGAAAATACCTTGGACAGCAAGAAAAATTAATGAAGAAGTACTAAGGAGCGTCAACAAAGACAGACAACTGCCAAAGACTCTTAAACATCGAAAAATATCTTATCTGGGACGTATAGTAAGGGGAAGTCGATATAAAATTTTACAACTGATCCTTAAAGGCAAAATAGAGAGCCGTAGAGGTGTAGGAAGAAAGCAAGTTTTTTGGTTAAAAAACATTCGTGAATGGACTCAGATACCAAATGCAGGACAATTATTCCATATTGCAGAAGATCGAGAAGCCTTCGCAATGGTGATCGCCAACGTCGGATAAATCTGATATGGCACGCGAAGAAGAAGAAGACTAAGACGGGCAGGACATGTGATACGCAGCAACTCAAAAAGGCCATATTTATAAATAATGTGTTTTTAGAAAGACCAGATGGAAGAAGGTCTATGTGACGACCTAGAAAAATGCAGTCAGAGAGGAACTAAAGAAAGTGAGAATCAGGCAATGGGAAATATTGAAACAGCACCCACAACATGAAAGACAATAGTAAATCTGGCAAAGAGTAACGAAGAGTTGTAACGTCATTAATGATGATACATCTACGTTTATGTATCTGCATTGTTGTTTAACACATTTAACAAGCAAAAAGAGCTTCTCGCGTTCTCAATCAGTTTCGAAATTCAAATTGAGGTCAATAATCTGAAATTTACACTTCCTGTAAATTCGTGTATGGATAATTCTGAGCAATCTTATCTTAAGGACATGAGATACCAAGCTTCATATTCGATAATTATCGCATTGTAAGGAATTGGGTTTTTTGGTAATGTTACGAACGTTGATTTTAGCCGGTCTGATTACCTGTGTCGTATATTTTATTGACTAGTGCTGTTATCAAGTCTAAGCTTTTACTTTCGTTGTCTGTACTTAATTTAAGTATTTCGACATTGATCTTTTCTAGACCGGTGGTTTTTACATTATTCTGAGCTTTTACTTTATGAACATTTTCTTTTTTGGTTATTTATGAACCTTTTTTATTTATTCGATCATCCCTGGATAATAAATCACAATTAATATCACCATCAAAAAGTGTCTGAATATTTTTTTCCATCTCTTCAGTTTATATTCTATACGAAAGTCATTTTATTATTATTATTTTTGATATTATTTCTTATTTCTTTCTGTGTATATCTGTCACTTCTTTCACTTTTTTATGGACCTCGAAGGTGTCTTATCTTTCCTGAAGTTTCGGACGCTCAGCCATAATGCATTTTTAAACACAATCTAGACTCATCATTAAAGACAACCCTATTCCATTTCTGGTCTTAACAAGTCCATTGTTCTCTACCCCATTCATGACGATTAAGTCGATGTTTAGGGTTAAGATGTCGATGTTAAGAAGTAGTACCCGATGTAGCCGAAATGGAAAAAGGGAAAGCTGCAAATTCTAAGATATTATTCGCATTCCAGTTGGTCTTTCATGTTCTGCAACCCATTGATTTGCATATTTGCAATAGACTTAGTAGTGGAGAAACGGTCCCTCAAAGGTCCCTCAGGTGACGATCTTGACGCCACCCTGCAACCATCGATCTTCGGGATTGGCCTTCTGCGACATGTCCGATAACATCTTAACACAGTAGCTAAACTTCTGTGAACACTATTCACAAGTTTGAGAATAGAAAGTCCAGCTTCTCCTAGGCTAACTGTCCGCATCCCACCAAACTCACTCAGTTGATGGAAATTTGCGCGTCTTTGTACTCTAGACATTTACTTTAAAGAATTTATTGGGAGTGATTAATAAATGTAATACAATATCCGAATTGTACGAGCTATAAATTAAATACGCCGTTTACTATTAACAAAATAAAATATCGATTCAATACATTTTGATAGCTTTCCATACATTTTAATGGGAAATTTGCGGCCTTTTACAGTGAACTAGCTGTAACAACAGATACATTGTAACATTTCATGACTGGCCTTTTGGCTTTGCCAGTGCCATTAACTTAGGAAAAAAAAAAAAAATTGTAACATTTTTTTATATAATAAATATATTAGATTATTTTTAATTCCAAAAAATTGTTTAAAATCCTTTATAAAAGGTATATAAAAAATGCCCCAAACGGGCTATCACAAACACATTCTTCTTCTTCTAGTTCCATGACCGTTATCGATCGTTGGATATCATGTTGGCTACCATATTGGCTATCGTGACTTTATTGACAGCAGCTCTAAATAATGATGTAGTTGATTTTCCATACCGTTGCCTTAGATTTTTCAGCCATGATGTTCTTCTTCTACCAGGACCACGATTACCTTGGATCTTTCCCTGAATGATCAGATGTAAAAGATCATATTTTTCAGGGTGTCTCATAATATGACCGAAGTATTCCAGCTTGCGTTTCTTTATTATATTGACCAGTTGTGTTGTTTGGTTCAGCCGTCTAAGGACCTCCTCATTTCTAACTCTGTCGACCCAGCTTATTTTCAGTAGTCGTCTGTATACCCACATCTCAAAGGCTGTGAAGCGTTTAAGCATAGCCTCAGTTAGGGTCCACGCTTCTACTCCATACAGCAGGACAGGAAAGATGTAGCAAGATATCATACGAACTCTAAGGTCAATGCTAAGATCATGACTGCAAAGTACGTTTCTCATTTTTACAAAGGCAGCTCGGGCTTGTTCTATTCGGCTTTTAATTTCTGCGGTTGGATCCCAGCTCTCATTGATATTACTGCCGAGATACACGAGTTTGTCTACTCTGTCCAGTGTGACATCTCCGACTTTTATACCGTCATCATGTATATAATTTTAATTTTGTTTGCTAACTATCATATATTTAGTTTTATTAACGTTGAGTTTTAATCCATACTGATCACAAGTCTGTTTTATTTTGTTCATTAGATTTTGAAGGTCTTCTCCGCAATTGGCAAGGACTAAGGTATCGTCGGCATATCTAATATTGTTGACGGTTACTCCATTCACAATAATACCTTCGGTTGTCTCCATTAAGGCTTCCTTAAATATTTTCTCCGAATATAAGTTAAAAAGTAAAGGCGACAATATACAGCCTTGTCTCACTCCTCTTTTTATATTTATTTCATCCGACAGTTCTTGTTCAACCTTTATTCTTGCCACTTGATGCCAGTATAGATTTGTAATTATTCGTAGATCTTTATCGTCCAATCCAGCTGTTTCCAATATTTCTAGCATTTTGTTATGTCGGACTTTGTCAAAAGCTTTTTCAAAATCGATTGCACAAATATACACATTTTATTTATATCTCTGCATCTCTGTACTAGCACCTGTATACTAAACAAGGCTTCTCTTGTACCCAAGCCACTCCTAAACCCAAATTGAGTATTGCTAATTCTGTCCTCAAACAGCGTATAAATTCTGCTGTGTATTCGCAGAAAGATTTTCAAAACGTGACTCATCAGACTTGAGACGAAGTGTATTCGAGGACCTTTTGATAACAACCCTGTTGATAACAAAGTTGTTATCAACAGGTCCTCGAAGACACTTCGTCTCAGGACCATTTTACCTATGTAGGGTCATACGTCGCCATGTTACCAATTTCAACGGTAACTTAAACATCCTAATCTGTAACCATATATAATGTAAAACAACTGTAAATTTATAACATTTAAATGGTTTTGACCCATATATTTTGGTGGCTCATAGTATGTATAGCTCGTTTACACTGATGATGAATTTAATAATCCGAAAACGTTTTGTAATGTAATTGTGATAGCCCGTTTGGGCATTTTATTACATACCTTTTGTAAAGGATTTGAAATAAATTTTTTGTGATATATGGTATACAGCCAGTTACAGGAACTTAGTTTCCTAGTGGATTTTTAAATTTCAATAAGTAATAATTATGAACATTTAAGTCTTAGTTTCTCATTAAATAATAGTGCGAGATAGTTAATCAACAACAAAGTTGTTATCAACAGGTCCTCGAAGACACTTCGTCTCAGGACCATTTTACCTATGTAGGTTCATACGTCGCCATGTTACCAATTCCAACGGTAACTTAAACATCCTAATCTGTAACCATATATAATGTAAAACAACTGTAAATTTATAACATTTAAAGGGTTTTAACCCATATATTTTGGTGGCTCATAGCATGTATACCTCGTTTACACTGATGATGGATTTAATAATCCGAAAACGTTTTGTAATGTAATTGTGATAGCCCGTTTGGGCATTTTATTATATACCTTTTATAAAGGATTTGAAATAAATTTTTTGTGATATATGGTATACAGCCAGTTACAGGAACTTAGTTTCCTAGTGGATTTTTAAATTTCAATAAGTAATAATTATGAACATTTAAGTCTCAGTTTCTCATTAAATAATAGTGCGAGATAGTTAATCCACTTAACCAAGTGCGGTTTGGTTAAATTCTTATGTTCTCATTTCTGTAACCTTTTTGTATTTTTGTAAATTTAGAATTGATTAATTTTTGTTATCTTGTGTGTTGGTTATAACTTTTATTATATAAAATATATGTCGACATAATATCTCGAGATACGCCAAAACTTTATTTATACATGATTGTATTGTATATCTTAGTAAAGGTATTTTCTAATTATATTACTGCTTATTTTTATATGTATACCACCATTTTATAGCTGTGAGTGTACTTTTATTACTTGTGTTGCATTCAGCAGCGTCATAATTTTGTTGTTGAACATATTGTTATTGTTTTATGTATGTATTTTATTTGTCGGCTCCTAACAAGTTCCCTGATAAAATAGTAACTCTGAGTATTTGCTTTTACCTTTAAATATTACTATACCTTTGACCAGTAGAAAGATCAGGCTGAATAAGTTTTATAGGTAAGTAATATATTTATTATTTGTTTATATAGTGTGTTGACCAAATTTATTTTGATAATTAACTGTTGATATCTTTCCTTGGGTTTGATCTCTGAACCTAAATATCTTTCCTTATTTTTTTTCTTTCTAAGGTTGCTTAATTTTCTCCTTAACCCCAAAAAATTTAGTGGGGTCTGTTTCTATCTTATCGTATCTTTGGTAATTTTACCCATCTATCTTTTTGTTTATTTCTGTATATTTTCTAATATATCTTATCATATCTTTACTTATTTCATACGTTGGATCCATTCTCGGTTCCAAAAGCTAGTTTCGAACCCACGACTCGCTCACCACCAACCATCTGGCTGCCGTCAAGCTGCAACCAAAAATGGTGAAGCCCCAGGTCGAGATGAAATACCAACGAAAATCCTTAAACTAATAGAAAAAAATCGAGTCACATTTTAGTTGAACTTTTCAATAGCATTTATACATCAGGAAAAATACCACAAGAATGGCTTTTATCCACCTTTGTTATTATACCAAAAAAGATAAATGCCAAACAATGTAGTGATTGCCGTACAATCAGTCTGATGAGCCGTGTACTGAAAATATTCCTGAAAATTATACACTCTAGAGAAAACTCTTAGAAAACTGGAAATGGACATCAATAATACCCAGTTTGGATTCCGAAATGGACTCGGAACAAGAGAGGCGTTGTTTGCACTGAAAGTTATGTCTGAAAGATATCTTGACATAAATCAAGATGTATTCATGTGTTTCATAGATTACAAAAAGGCCTTTGATAAAGTGCGGCATGATCATCTAATCAGACTCCTGACAGAAAAGAATTTAGATAAACGAAACATCCGACTAATAGCAAATATGTACAACAATCAGAAAGCAGTAGTGAGAGTAGAGAATAATACCACTGAAGAAATTGAAATAAAGCGAGGTGTGAGACAAGGGTGTATACTGTCACCAACTCTGTATAATCTCTATTCCGAAGACGTAATGAATAGAACACTTTCTGAGCAATCCGTAGGTATTAAAATAAATGGTGTTAGATCAATAAATGGTGGTAGAACAATCTGAGATTTACCGACGACACCGTTCTGATCGCAGAAACACTTAAAGAGCTACAGTCATTGGCGAATAAGATAGCAGACTGCAGCGAAGAACATGGACTATCTTTGAACATAAAGAAAACTAAATTTATGATAATATCGAAATCAACACAAAATGTCCAAAATTTATATTTACACAATGAAATTATCGATCGAGTTAGCAAATACAAATATTTAGGAACTTTTATAAATGAAGACAACGATAGCTCAGCAGAAATCAAAATAAGAATAGAAAAAACCAGATCCATATTCACTAAAATGAAGAGAGTGTTCTGCGGAAGAGATTTGAACCTTGAAATGAAACTTTGCCTGATGAGATGTTACGTACTTTCTGTGCTGTTCTACGGAATTGAGTCACAAACGTTGAAAAATATTGATACCAAAAAATTAGAGTCATTTGAACTGTGGACGTATCGCAGAATCGTGAGAATATCATGGACCGAAAGAATCACAAATGTTGCTTTATAAATCATAGGAATTCTGGGAATGAATTGAGTCTTCTCACTCGTTGGGGCTGACCCTTACTATTACTGGTTCAATAACATTTTCCATTATCCCATCCGGCTTCCATATTTTCTGTTGTATTTTAAATATAAACAAACAAAATAAACAAATCTTGCCAAACTTTGGCGACTGTATGCCCGGCGTTAACTTAAGTCTCGTCGAGGTAATAATTTTTTTGTTTAGCCGTACAATATTCCCGAATTGAGCGTAGATAATTACGTCGTCATGATATTATTTCCTTCTTATCTGTTAAAATGGAATTTCGACACTGTTTTATATACCGAAAGTTAAGATCTTATAATGCTTTTCATACTTTGATCAATGAAACCAATGATCATACTGCAGAAATAACCATTTATATGAATGAAGCCACTCTTAACGTAAAGAAATCTTAATTTGAAAATTACACTATGTATCACTCGATGTTATATATTTCCGATACTATTATATGGAGGTCAGACTTGGACATTAAAAAAATGCAATTAAAAAAAAATCGAGGCTTTTAAACTCTGGTTATACCGCAGAGTATTAAAAATATCACTGATAGAATTACAAATAAAGAAGTACTGAGAATGGTTGCTAGAGAAACATCTAAACAAACTAATCACTACTATGGAAACCAGAAAACTGGAATATCTAAGCCACGTGATGAATGGACCAAAATATGAAATTTTGAGACTTTGAGATTGATTTGTTTAGAACAGCAAGCAATCGAACACAAATTTAACAGTCGATACTATTGTTACGTCCCTCCACACATATTCTTATTTTTATTAATATTTTTTTTATTATTTTATTTTATATTTAATTCTTTAATTAACGTGTGTGTGTGTATGTCTTTAATCGTAAATTAATACGACCCTGAATCACCCCCTAACAGTCGTAAGGGAAGTGAAGCTACTAGGCTACACGCACCTCGATCTTAGTCTTGTATAAATCAGCGCGCTAAACACTTCAGTATATTTTGTGTAAACCTAACGAGAGTCCCTGAAGCCAACCTGTTTCCTCCAGTGCACTGTGGAAGAAGCAGAAGTTCTAGATCAACATCTCAGGTACCGTAATTTGATTGCATACACACACAACATTTATATTAATTGATAAATTTACACATAACTTATTTTCATATTAAAAATAATACCAGCACCTAACAAAATAATTATGAACGAGTGTTTACTTCTATAGTAATATACATTTGTTTTACAACTATAACAACACTGATCGCAAAAACTGTTGCCATGTTTTAAATATCATTTTGGTCGATTGATCATTTACCAATGCAATTTCCAATAAGATATTATTCAGACCGTTTAATTTTCAATAATATTTCCAATTTCCTATTTCCAATTTCAATCATATTTCCTTGTCGATAATAGTTTTTAGATACAATGAATAATTTTTCAATAATATGTGTGTATTCGAGGAATTGATCCAGGTAAAAGGCTTTAACTGTAGAAACATAAATAATTAAATAACCACACCGCTGGAATTGTAAAATATACCAACAGTAGGCAGTTTTAAAATCGGTTCAATAATGAATCACCCTCCTTATTTTCTTGTCAGAGTATAAACTAAAAAGTGAAAATTTTTAATGGTTAACAAATTTAGAAAAAAAAATAAAAAACGAAATCTAAACTGATATGGCCTAAATTCTAATAATTTATTGTTTTTGTCAAGATAAGGCTGTATCCCAAAATTTATTAAAATAATTTATAATGGATGTTCGGATTTCTCTATCACTCAGTATATTACGTAGGTTAAAAAAATTGTTTAGATATGAATAATTAGTTTATTTGTTAGATATTTTTTATTGCTATTCTCATTTTGCTTGGATATTTAGTTTTAATCATGCGTGTGTGTTATTTAGCGTGTTTCCATGTGTATGCGTATGAGTGTGTTTATGTGCGCGTGTGTATGTTTGTTTGTGTTTGTGTCTTTTTGTATGTACAGCTGGTTTCTAAAAAAACTGATTTTTTTGAACGATTTTTTGATTTGATCATTTAATAATGACAAAATAATATAATATAATAATAATAAAATAATAAAATAAACAAACAAACAACAAACAATTGATTACATAATATTATGGTAATTCATAAATTGTAATAATTATTAAGGTCTAAATTTTGTTGAATTCCTGATACTTTTATAAAGAGTATATAAATGATAGTTTTTACATAAAATAGGGTTGTTAGTATTATTAAGGAATAAAACAAACGACTCAACTCAACAATAAGTCTATTGAATAAAAATAAGTATTTGCTTTTACTTCCTCGTATTTAAGTATTTACTTAATATTAATTGAATAAAAGAACAGTAATTACTTTATGTAAAAGAGTTTACTTAGAGCAATAAATAATCTCTTTTATTTTCAAGTAGTTACTGAATGTATAAGGTTACACAAAATTTTTTCCAGTTATTACTTCTTTTTAGTTGAATAAAAAGAAGGATACAAACAGTAAATTAAACAAATTTTGTTTTTTGTTACATAGTGAAAAATTCTTCTAATAATTTAATTTTATCTGACTCATTTATATTGACAATTCAGACATACATTATGCATTTTAAAGTAGACGACTTTAAAATGATATTGCCAATATTGTTGAGTTGCGCTCCTGGGACGACTTTACTTATAAGATAGTTCATTCGATTACATGAAATCAACTTTAACTTGAGAATATCCGTCAGAAAAAAAATCATAGCATGTAATTCGTCTTTAAAAAGACAAACAGATGACATGATGACAGTAAAATTCTCCTGTTAGTGATTCCATAGTAAATTATGAGGGAAAAACCAGGAAAAAACCTCATAATACTATCCCGACATTGTAAGTATTTGTTCGTGAATTTAGTTTACCTTCAACAAACATCAAAATTCTGATTTTATATGTTACGTTATTTAAAAAACATAAATGATGTATTTTCTATATGTTACTGACTTACTATTACTGGTATTTTCTTATTAATAACTTCCTCTTTCAATATTGGTAACCAGATCCTACTACATTCTCCGAGGAATTTGCGACACAATTGGCCTCATTTAGCATAATTAGAGCCGCTTCTTTGATTTTCCTTTTTTTACCATCCGTTTCTTTTAGGACTACATTTGAATTATTCCATTGAACCCTATGTTCATTATCCCATGCGTGTTTACACATTTGAGATCTATCAAATTCTCTATTTTTAATATAAGATTGATGTTCACTTATTCTAACATTTAATGGCCTTGATGATTCACCTAAATAAAACTGATCGCATTCACAAGTTATTTTATAAATGCAATTCTTTGTCCTTTCTTGTTCATTGTTAGGTTTGGTTCTGGACAAAATAGATCTCAACGTGTTTGTTGTTTTGAATTTTGTTGAAATGTTGAATTTATTTCCTATCCTTTTATGATTTTCTGATAATCCTTTTATGTACGGTATTGATAAGAATATACATCAGTTATTAATAAGAAAACACCAGTATTAGTAAGTCAGTAACATATAGAGGATACATCATTTATGATTTTTATATAACGTAACATATAAAATCAGAATTTTGATGTTTGTTGAAGGTAAACTAAATTCACGAACAAATACTTACAATGTCGGGATAGTATTATGAGGGTTTTTTCCTGGTTTTTCCCTCATAATTTACTATTGAATCACTAACAGGAGAATTTTACTAACATCATGTCATGTGTTTGTCTTTTTAAAGGCGAATTACATGCTATGATTTTTTTCTGACGGATATTCTCAAGTTAAAGTTGATTTCATGTAATCGAATGAACCATCTTATAAGTAAAGTCGTCCCAGGAGCGCAACTCAACAATATTGGCAATATCATTTTAAAGTCGTCTACTTTAAAATGCATAATGTATGTCTGAATTGTCAATATAAATGAGTCAGATAAAATTAAATTATTAGAAGAATTTTTCACTATGTAACAAAAAACAAAATTTGTTTAATTTACTGTTTGTATTTTGACAACGATTTCCGAAGTGGAAATTGAAACGTCAATAAATGTATTTTTATCTTTAATTGTGGCTTATTCCCAGTTAAATAGTAATTAATTTACAATGCCACAAGAAAATAGCTTCAGAACAATAAAAAGAAGGATATTCTACAATTAGTAAGTAATAACTTAATATTTGTTAAGGAATCTCAAATGAATACTTACGCCAGTAGTTTATGCATACTTACACTAGTAGAGTGGTAGTTCTAAACATTTTTCGATTATTATAATTATGGCTGACTTTATGTTCGTAAACATAAATACTTCTTGAAAAGAAAAAACGTAAGTCCCAGCAAGTCTAAGGTTCTATTGCGTTTTAAAAGCGAAGCGAAAGTACAGACTTTCTATCAGATTATTTTTTGCCACAGCTAGATGAAACCAGAGGAGGTGCCCTTAGCTCTCGACAAAGAATGGAGATTTTTCTGCGATACGTTAGTGATACTGGATTTCAACCAGGTATTGCTGAAGATTTCGGCGTTCACCATACGACTGTATGTAAAACCATAAATAATGTTGCTGACAGAATTTTTGAGAAATCCCATCAGTAGATAAAGTTTCCGTCTGACCTGGAAGGTATGGAAGAAGCAAGGACAAAGTGGGCAAATCGATTCCAAATACCTACCGTTATTGGCGCACTGGATTGTACCCATGTTTCAATTAAAAAACCTTCAGAATTTGGTGACGAATTTATTAATAGAAAAGGTTTTCCTAGCATAAATGTACAAATAAAGTGTAATGCAAATGAAGTGATTACAAGTGTGGACACTCAGTGGCCTGGAAGTGTTTACGATTTGGGGATTTGGAAACAAAGTTCGATTTATCAAGTTATATATAGTTTTAGAGGCAATTTTTGCCTCCTTGGAGATAGTGAATAGGGAATTTCTCCATGGTTATTATGCCCATTCAAAAACCCCCAAAACAGAAGCGAGGAATTATTTAATAACACTCATTCCAGAGAAAGGGTAATAATTGAAAGAGTATTTGGGCAGCTAAAGCAGAGATTTCCTATATTAGGGTCTAAAGTAAGAGTATCTGGCAAAAGTTCCAAAGCTCATTGTTTGTTGTGCTGTTTTGCATAATATTTGCAAATATCTACGGGACGATTTTAAGATATCCGAAAATGAACGGAAAAACCCAGAAGACCTCCATGATGTAAATTACAATGAAGCGGAAGTAGATATCATTCGTCAAAGAGGAGCTGCAAAACGCCAATTAATAGTGGAAACAATATTTAACAATAATATTTAAAAACAATATTTTACTTGATTTTGTAATTTTCAAACGTTGTTTTTAATTTGTTTACTTAAATATCATTGTCAATTTTTGTGCCATAGACACAACAATATAAAACAAGTATTTTTTGTTTTAAAACCTATTTAATACACTGAAACTTTTAATACAAAATTAAGAAAACAAAAAATGTGAAACTAAAAATTGCAGTACATATATGGAAATTACAAATACATCAAAAATCGCAGTACATATTTGGAAATTACAAATACATTACAAGTCTGTGTATTCTCGTAGTTTTGATACGATGCGATTATTAACCACTTCTGCTCCAAAACTATCTTCAGTAATTCGATATGGCAAAACATTTGTCAATTTTTCTATCAGAAGTTTTTCCCTTTGCGCTTGAAGTATAGCAACATTTAATTGTTCAAGAAGAACAAGTCGTTACAACTCTTGTGTTGATAAACTTTCCGTTTCATCGGTCTCTAACTTAAATTTCTTGTTCTTTGGGCGATTTTTCAGCGTTCCTATAGATAAGCGTATTTCTGAATTGGTACTAGCTGATCCAGTATTTCCTAGATTGTTCGTTTCTTCATTGTTAGTTCCAATGGAACGTCCCCCAGGAATTTTCGTGAATACCGGATTTTTTTCAAAATTCAATATCTTATCCAGAAATTCTTTTTCCCACTCGCGCAATTGAATGTTTTTGTTACCAGTCATATTTTTATACGTTTTCTTCCTTACATCTGTTTTCATTTTATTGAGAATTTTTTTTAATTTGTCAATAGTAATACCTACTTGTACCAGAAGCCTTAATAAATTGATCTCTTATCCCGTTCCATGCCTTCTCTTTACTTTTAACAATTGCCGGAACCATTGATTTGTTCAGAAGAACCGTATGATTTTTCAATATTTTTACAAATATAAGCCTTTGACAGCCACTCTCGACAGGTAATTCTTCCTCACTTGACGACGACATGACTATTTATAGCGCTAAAATTTAACTGACGTGGATGTACCTACTACACAGAATCTCAACGACGCACGCGACGTTTACAAACTTGTTAAAACTTGTCTTGGAGCTATAAAAATATCACAAGACAATTTTAAAAGTAAATACTTACAAGCATAAGTTATTACTTACAAGTATATACAAATTTCAGAATATTTTTCCAGTATTACCTTATAAGAAAACACTTACTTTTATTCAAATAAAAATAAGTAATATCTTATAAGTATAAGTATTAGCTTGTGCTTAAAAGTTACTACTTTTAAGGTAACACTTATTTTTATTCAACAGACCCAATATACTAAAGCAAGAATTGTAACCAAATTAAAAGATAATTGGACACTAGTGTTGCCAAAATCGGTCTTGGTCTTGTAGTCTTGGTCTTGTTCTTGCGTTTTCGCAAGACCAAGACCAGGACCAAGACCGCCTAATTTTAGCAAGACCAAGAACAAGACTGACCATGCAAAATTTAAGCAAGAACAAGACTAAGCCTGCGAGACTCTTGCGTCTTGCAGTTAGGACTGAGTGTCGTTTTAGCGAGTATAGCAGTTTGGGTCTATGCTTAAAGACTCTTATGAGACGCAAAAAGCATGTAATACAATTTTAAAAAACTGGACTCAGGCGCATTACGAACAATACAATAAACATATATACCGAATCAAAATATTCATTAAAAGAACACTTGACACATTTGACACGTGCTCAGAGGTCATAATTACAATGTAAAAATAAAATATTTTGTACATTATTTCCCAGCAGACGACTTCTTCGCTCAGAAATTAATTGTCCAGGTTTTGAGAATAGCGGCCCTCTTATCTATCATAAAATAATTTTCTTGCATTGCGATGCCGAAAGTAATATCGTATCAAAACTTTTTAAAAATATGTAACCTTAGCTAATAAAAAATATAATACTTACTGTTAAGGACACCCAATAATTCAATTTTTTCCGATTATAATTGAGATAGGAGGAATGTAAATAAACATATCTTATCGACCTGACTAAAAATCATTTCTGCTGAGTGTGCGATGACCTCATTCGGTTAAACAAAATTTGCTAAAAGAGCGCCGGCTAATATTCAAATGTGACGAGACAAATTAATAACAGATAATGTCGGCTACCGTGTAAACAAAATACCAAAATATTTAGATATAGTTAGTAACGATATATAATTCTTAGGGTATTAGATAGTAACGAACATATTATAGTAACTAGTAGTAATTACTTTTCGACATCACTAAACTTCATTGTTGAGCTTTCCTTCGAGGCTAATGTAATAATTCTTTTTCATTTAATTCTTGTTGTTCCCGGAGTATGGAGGACGAGATTTAAATAGTTCTAGTTGGAGTAGTGAGAGTTGGAGTTCTAGATTTAAAAGACCTAAAAGCCAATTTGATGAGTTTTTCGAAATAATTCATGCATCCCAAATTGCTTTGTGTAAATTGTGCCTAATTAGGAAAGTTAAAACAAAAATGAAACACAGAAACATGTTAGATTTAAGGAAGCATCTAATATCTTTTCACAAAAAGAAATTACAAGTATTTCTTCCTGAAAAACCAAAATTCGGTGGAGATATCACAAGCTTTTTAATAATTGCTGAAAAAAGAAGACATGTAAAAAAATATATGTATTACATTATTACTAATTACATATATTATGTACCTACTACTTTATTTTGGTAAATTAATGTATTTATTAAGTAGGTATATCCTTAATTTAAAATAACTTGATTATCATTGTTTTTTTACCGGTTCTATATTTTTACAAGTTAATTTTTTATATAAAAGTAGATCTGAGATTGTTAACAATTATTTTGCTTTAATAAGTGGATTATAGTTTGTTATCTTATCACATAAAAAAATGGGTGCCCTTGATACATGTATGTAGATTTTTTGCCACAAATCTTTTTAAGATTTTCATTTCATATATGGTCGGGGTCCATTAACCCCTTTCTAGACAGTTAATGTTATTTAAAATACAGTAAAGTTTATGTCATTAATTTGGTTTTTTTATATTTTAACTATGTTTTAGCTCATGTAAACTTATTAAATGCAAACTTTTATTAAGAAACAGATTGACTTTCGTGGGGCATGGTAGATAGATTAGAGTCAATTAAAGCATAGGCATGGATCGCTTAGTTCGCGGGTTCAAACCCCACCCGGTGTCAGTTGATTAGACATTAATTAATTTGGTTGGTCTTTGTTATTCCTATGTTAATTTAAGCTTAAAATGTATTTACTCTGTTACGTTGTTCTAAGATCTAAAGTAACGTTTAATAAATAACAATAAGCTAATGGGTAACCATTAAGACTTGGTAACTTGGTAAGAACAAGACCGAGAGTGCAATACCAGGACCAAGACCAAGTGTAATGACGCAAGACCAAGACTCAGCACAACATTTTAACATAAGCAGAACCACAGTTTTTCTATTAACAAAAAATGGAGGGAACAAAAACATGAAGGGTCTCGAAGACCAAAATTATACTAAATTTAGGTATGTAAAAATAAAATTAATAATTTGTAATATATCCATCAGCATTGATAACATCATGTAGTCTTCGGTCCATCTGCGTGAAAGGAACTATGGAATTGTCTTCTTCTTCAGAGAGCACTTCCCAAACCTGTTGTATACTGTGACACAGCTCTTCAGCATTTTGAGGTATAAAATTACGTCGATACAACCGTTTTAATAATAAATTCTCACACATTCCCGATTGGGTTTAAATCTGGACTGTAGCTGGGCCATGGGAAGGTTTCTATGTTGTTATTCTGGAGCCATTGGTTTATTATATTTGCAGTGTGAACAGGACAATTATCTTGTTGAAGGATAAAATTATTTTCTGGATATAACTGTTCTACACTGGGAAACATGATGTTTTTTAGAATATTCAGATAAGTCTGCCTAACAAACCTGCCATCAATACGCCATACCATTTCCATTCCTCTAGATGAAATCCAACCCCATACATTGGCGCTAAAATGACTAGCTGCTCGATATCTATCAACATATAGAGGATTAAATCTATTATTATCTGGCCTATACACCGCAATTTTGCCCTTTTTTAGAAGATTGAAAAATGTTCTCATCTGTAAATATTAGCGTATCCCAAAAATCTTGTAGCTGATGGTTCAAAACGAATATCAGTCTTGATTAAAAACTGTTGTTTTGCTTACGCATGGTTCGCTGCGGCAGATAGTGACCAACCATCTTTTAATTCCGTTACAATACTTACTTTTAGTTCCTTGTTACCATGTGGGGTTATTTTTTGAGGTTGAACAGAATAAGTTATCTGACAAATTTTAAGATTTGGCAGTAACAGTGACATTATGTAAATATAAAGTATTTATCCTTCAAATTACACTGCTCAATTTTCTACAAAATATGCCTTAAGAGTCTCATCAGTTTTTTTAGGAATCAGCTGTATATACGAACCGTCAAATAGGCTAATTCAAGTTATATAACTGTAATTTACTTTCATTCTAAAGCAATTACAAAAGTAAAATGCCACAAGAAAATATCCTTACAATAATACATTTTTGATCTCCACTTATGGTTTTGTATGTTCAACATTTTTTTATTTTTCTTACTTAAAATTTAAAACACCCAAGTATATATTTCAGAATAAAAATGACTTGGATTGGCCATAATTAAAAACCATTTTTGGAGTTGGTGGAAGTGATTATTCGATGATATAATTCATTTAATTTGTGACTAATATAAATTGGGTAAAGTGAAAAGTGCTCTACCCGATTTTAATGGTCGCCAACTGCGTATTGGATTACACACATTCGATGTTAATTTGTCAAAGAGTTTTATTAACGATGTTATCTCTGAAAATACACACCCGTAAAATGGGATTTATTGCTTTATAAACGTCTTCATTTTAAGTCCCGTGTACGCTTACGTGTGAATTATGGAACTGAATATATTTACATACATACACACCACATTGCATATCTTCTTGTAGTCTCTTATTTTAGTTCTTTATAATTTTTTATAACGTATTGTTTTAGTGCATTGTACCCCAGCGATTTACGAAAAATGATATCTCATCAAGTAGCATAAATACTCATAAAATGATTTATTTCGTTGTATAGTACATAGCTCTATTTTAAATTGAAATCAAACACAAATCGCTTCGATAAGAAATCTTTGTAACCGCAAGCAATTAGATAGGAGCACCCCTACAATTTTTAGATTAAATTTTCATGCATGACATGTAGTTTAAATAATTATAAAATAGTGAAAATAAAATATCTGTTTAGACAAGACAAATCAATGTTTTAGTTCACACTCACATAAGTAGTATAAGTCCACACGCATAGACATACATAAGCCCACACGCACATGGTAAGATGACGAAAATATGGACAGTAATGTATATATTTACGCAAATATGCAAAATGCATGTATTGCACATTTTGCATATTTTATGCATATATCTAAAGATTTTGCATATTTATACAAAAAATTGCATAAAATGCATTAACGTCAATTCATTTCAATTTATCTAACCGTAGATAATAATATGACTTTAAACTCTGGAAATTCCAACGTCCATTTTATTTCAATATTGCAGTCTTAAATATTACCGATAATACCTATAGATACTACATAATATTCTTGGTATTTTTGTAGACGGTAATCGATTATAATTCCGTAATGAAAAGGTGTTTCAAAAGTTTATTGCGTAAGGTATGAATTTAATTGTCCTTTTGTAAATCATTTTCTTATCAAAATTTAGAGTGAAATAGAAGTGAACAAAATTGAAAGCATTGCCAGTCGAGCTTGTTTAATTTGTTAACTATGTACTTTGTTTTTAAATGCCGAAAATAACTAGTGTCGCTACTTGGATTAAGCCTTACAAAGACATGGTTATGAACAAAGTTTATTGTTCAGTTTGTAGCAAAATTGTATGTACTAAATAATTAATACTTTTCTATATATGATGTTATTTAAAATATTTTAATAATTGTATAAATTAACGTTAATAAAACGGGAATAATATAAATTAATTTTAGTATAACACCAATACCTGTTTGAATATAAATTAAATATTTTAAATATTGCTGAAATACCAGTGACTGCCAAGCAATAATCGTGCAGTTACTTAAATGAAATTTCTTTTATTGATATCTTTAGTATAAGGTTATAAAGAAATCGGCTCCAACTGTAGTTATTTATATTAAAAAATCTATTACAGGTTGCATGTGAAAAGAAATTTCATATAGATGTCAGAGCTACGTCACATTTAGCCAGAAAAAGAGAACTTTATCTGGAGAAAAATATCAAGCTTTAGTTTCGCTTAGGTTTCGACCTAAAAGTTCAAGTCTTTTAGGTCGAATTCAAAAGAAACAAACGAACAAGATACTGTTAATGAAAACTTTAATAATATCTTTAATATATTTAAATGTATTGCTTTCACAATAATCAAATGAAAACTTAACTTCTTAAAAAAATATATTGTAAATTGAATACTTCAAGTGAAAGGACTCTAAAGAGAAACCATGTCAACTCGTTGCACTCGTCAGTAATAGATAATATAAAAACTAATATTAGTGATAATTCCTTCTACGTGTGTGTTGACGAAACCACTTTTAGTCAGGAAGATATATCGCTCATTTAACGATTGGTTTTCTAAGCGATCGGATCTTACCAAAATCCTATTTAATTTCGTACAAGCAATTAGAAAAATCAAACTCTGCAACAATATCACATTTTGTACAAGAAGAAATATTAAAACGTTTTCTTTCTGCAGCTGTTCATAGCCATAAATTATTGCTTTTTTACCCGATGTTGCTCCAACATGGTCATAGCTTGCATAGCTCATGGTAAGCAGAGCTGCGGAAGAAATTAGAAAAAAGTTTCCTTTTGCAAACTCCCTGATATCATGTATAAAAAAGTATTCCTCAAATCACCTATAAGAATTCAAATTTATAGAGAAATGCTTCCAAATATTCCACTTCCCCATAGTTGATTCATCTCAAGGTAGTTATTTACTATGGTTTTTGTCTATATATGTATTTTCCTTATTGTTTATTGTATTTTTTTATAATATGCATTTTTTGCTATTTTTAGCAAAGTTTTTATAACTTCTTTGTCATTTTGGCAAATTATTTATGATTTTTCTGTGTATTATTTATTCCATATCTCTGGTTCAGCTCTAGTCGGTATCATCTTTCTAATTTTTTTTCTTTTTAATTTTTGTTTTGTTTCTGTGATAGTAAGATTTATCCAAAGAACCACGCCCACATCTCTTTCGATTCTGAGAAACGGGGCCTCGTTCATTTTGTGTGACTCAAACACTCTTTAACCTTTTTATGCTACAATGGATAAAGTAGAAGAAAGCATGTGGTGTTTTATGTGAAAGAAAAATTTCAATTAAGCTCAAGAGAACATTCTATAAAAATCCCACAAGATCAGGTGTAATATACGGAACTCAATGTTGGGTATTTAAAAAAAAAGAGAAACCGCTGATAAATGTGGCGCAAATGAGAATACTAAGATGGATGAGTGGAGTTGCAAAAAAAACTAAAACTTAGACTATAGGATATCTAGGAGTGGCACCAACTGATGCCAAAATATGGGAGCATAGGTTAACATTTTTCAGACATATTGAATGTCGAAATGTTAATCACGAAGTAGGAGAGGAAGACCAACGAAGACATGGGTGGACTTGCTTAGGCAGAACATGATTACGATTTCATAATGTTTTAATTCTCTGATACCCTACATTAGTCTTTATCTTTTTTGTGACATATTAATTTTCCGTTGTCGGTTCTTCTACTTATTCTGCTATGTAATGTATTATTTCGTT
This sequence comes from Diabrotica balteata, assembly GCA_918026665.1. NCBI lineage: Eukaryota > Metazoa > Arthropoda > Insecta > Coleoptera > Chrysomelidae > Diabrotica > Diabrotica balteata. The sequence continues at coordinate 64,620,740 of OU898278.1, forward strand.
CCCTGATTCTTGTTCCCCTGCTCTTGTTTTCAGAAGCTGTCTGTTATAAACTGCTTGTATTGCAACCAATTGACTCTTTGTACACTACTTCCTCTGCACTTATGAGCTTATGATCATGGTACTTCCATATTTTTAGAATTTCCAATTATTCACCGCTGATTAAACTATTGTTAACTTGACATGACTACATAAGTTTGTTCTGTTTTTTCTGTTGTTCCAGAAAAGGTAACGTGATGAATCTGGGAGTTTCAAGGTTTTATCGGGAGCTGGTACTTATCATCGAAGTTCTGCAATTCGGCCGAACTTCCTTCGAAAGACGGATGCCAACAGTGTTGCGTCTTTGATACTTTGATACAACCCTCTCAACACATTTTCCATAAGCCTCTCAAATGTCGCAGGAGCATTACAGAGTCCAAATTACATAACGTTGAATTGCCATAATCCAGATCCTGTGGTGAAGGCTCTCTTTTCTTTATCTACCGGGTCCATTTCTACCTGCCAGTATCCAGACTTCAAATCCAAAGTAGAAAATAATTTACTTTTAGCCAATGTGTCCAATGTGTCATCGATCCGAGGCAGGGGATAACTATCTTTCTTGGTAACGTTGTTCAGCAAACGGTAATCCACACAAAACCTCGTTGTTTTGTCTTTCTTCTTAACCAGGACCACCGGAGACACCTATGGGCTCGTAGAAGGTTCTATTACCTCGTCTTTCTTTATTTCCTGAACAATCGTTTCAGCTTCCTCTCTTTTCGCCTGTGGTAATCATCGAGCTGTTTGACGAATTGGCTTAGCATTACCAGTATCAATTTTATGCTTAACAACGGTAGTTCTTCCTGTCTTTCCTCCTTTCGGTACGAAAATATCACGATACTGCCGAAGAAATTCCCTTAATTTTCTTTTCTCAATCTGATTCAGAGACTGTCCAGCAACTGCAACCATTTGGTCAAATTTGTCGTTGGAATTATCAGACGTTGTCGTCTGACGGATTATGGATGTCACAGGTACACAAGTTCCTACTTTTGTCTCTTTCTTGATGGTCACTGGGTAGTCATTGACATTGATAAGTCTCACAGAAATTTCTTTAGCCGAAGTTACCAATTCCTTTCCAATTATGATTCCAAGGCCTACTTCGTCGTCATGGTTCCAAGGCTCCATCATAACAGGTGTCCCTTCATCCACAATTCCCTGTAGGGGGAACTATTCCCTGCCGCGCAAGTATTATCGTTTCACTTCTCACAGGTACGACTGTATCTTCTTTAACGGTTGCTTGCATAATGTTGTCATCATGTGGATGAAGAAATACCTCCTCGTTAACAACTTTGATTACCTTATTCTTAAAATCCAAGTGGAATCCATGCGTATTCATTACGTCCATTCCTAATATAACATCCTCTTCGATGTCAGCAACTATAATAGTATGGACGAACTTTTCTGCTCCAATTCCTATTTGTATCTGGATTTCTCCGTGAATGTTGGCATTTTCACCCGTAGCGGTCCGAAGTCACAACCTCGTTGGTAACAGTTTCTTACGGCTGTTTATAACTGTCGGGCGTATAATGGTTCTGGTCGCTCCAGTATCCACCAACAACGTATGCTTTTTACCATTTATTTCTCCATATACATATATACTATCTTCACGACATTTTAAAGAAGCTATTAGTATGAGAGGGTCTTTGGAAAAGTTCTGGGTCGAAGCTGCTCCCCTAAGGCCGACCCTTTCTGGTTTTGTCTTCGGTCTTATGGTCTTCGTTTTCTTGTGTGTCATGCTTTTCACCATATTAACGAGCTGGTCAAGTTTATCTTCATCTTCATCGTCTTTTACAGTCCTAACTTTACCGTACCCACCAGAGGCCTGCGTAGCTGACTCGTATTCGAGTTCTCTGCATTTCATGATCACTAAGACCATCAATAAACGTTTAAACAGCCACCTTTTCCATCATGTCTTCGGGAGCTGTTGGATAAGCATGTCGCACTAATCTGGCAATATCTACCTCATATTCTTGAAGAGGCTCATCTTTCTTTTGTCTTCGATTTTTAAGCTGCGACTGATATACATGCTCTAAGTGTTCGTGACCATATCGCATATTTAACCTCTTCTTAAGTTGTTCAAAAATCATCCGTCTCCTCTTCGGCTATGGTCTGGAGCACATCTAAAGCATCTCCTCGAAGAGCGATAGTCAGGTTTACAGCCTTTTCTTTTTTAGACCATCCATTCGCTTTTGCAGCTGATTCGAACTGTTTCATGTAGTTGTTCCATGACAATTTTCCGTCGAAAGTTGGGACTTTGACACGAACAGAACCTCCACTTCCTTCAAATTTCGGCCGTGTTTCCAACTTACATTTCATCTCGTCTTCTTTTGTCTCTACTGTAATTGGATTGTTTCCTCTCTCTGCTGCCCCTGTTCCCTCCATCTTCCTATCTATCTCTTTTATTTTTTCTTCGAAGGCCAACATATCGGCAGCAGCTTGGTTTTTTAACGAAGACTTTCTATCGTCGAGGGAAGACATCTCAGAAGTGACTTTAGAGATTTCCAAGGAGATGTTAGCTGAAACTTTGCTTTCTAGGGAAGAAATCTCATTAGAAAATTTGTCTTCTAAGGAAGCGATGTCACCGGAAACTTTGTTCTCTAATGATGCGATGTCGCTGGAAACTTTGGCAATCGACGAGATGACAGCAGCATGTTTATCTTCAAATTTATAAGTTTCCGGATCCAAACCCTCTTCTTTTAAAGCGTTCTTTAGTCGTTGGACTAAATCAGCCTTTTTTCCGGTAGAAGCTAATTCTCTGTCCTCAAGATGCCTTCTTAAACCCGTAACTGTGAGCTCGTAAATCGTAGCCATGTTCACCAATTTATTTAAAATTCCACTTTTTCTGACACCAATACAGTGTTTTTATTAATTCTAATTTATAGTTCTTACGAAAGTAAACGACCAAGAGGAAGACCACAGATGAGATGGGTTGATGACATTAGAAGAATAGCCGGAACAAATTGGAAATATCTTGCTCAGGATAGAGACCGATGCAAGGAGTTGGGAGAGGCCTATATCCAAACATGGACGATAGAAGGCTAAGAAGAAGAAGAATTTATAGTTCTTAATTTAATTTATTAAAGGTTCAATATTTATAACACTCACGAATTTATTAAAGTCTTTATTAATACTAATTTATTTTATAATCATTTATTACGACGTACATTTAAATACGCGGCACGAATTTATCTTCTTACTAACTGCTCTTCCAAATAAAAATGTTTCGTTTATATACACAAACTGGTATATACCATCGAATAGACTGGTATTTTGGTGAAGGCGGTCGACGGCTGAAACTAGCTTTTCAACTGGTTGAAAAACCTCGAGTCGTGGAGGACTCATCAAAATTGGGGTCTAGAGGTTTCTGTAAACAAGTGTCGTAATATAATTCAAGTTGTAAACGCTATAATTATCGTAACAGTATTTTGAATTGTGATTCAAAAAAAATTATAATCACAATTTGAAATATCTGCTATTTGTTTCTAAGGGATTTTAGTCTTAAAATACTAAACATTAACGAAGTTCGGTATAGTTAAAATAGTTAAAAAGTTAAAATAAGTTTGAAACTGAGAAAGCATCAAGTTAAATTGCAAAATGATTTTTAAAACTGTATTCCATACTTTTAAATATTTGTTCGAAGAACGGGCCTGCAGAACCTGGAAGTACGGGCCTGCAGAAGTTGCATTTTAACCTGGTGGCGCAACCAATAAACAAAAAAGTTTATTTTGGTTAAATCTTCCGTCTCGTGTCACAAATTTGGTTTGTTCAACCTATACTCATTAATTCTCCAAAGCCATAACAAGAAACACATGGTACCTCAAGCTGGTACCCGGTAATTTATGTTGTTGTAAAATATTCACTGAATATTCCATGTTAGCAAAATTGATACGTTAAGGGACTTTTCCTTTTATGTAATATTTCTTTGCTTTAATATGCGACGATTATATTTATGGATATTGGACACAAATATCTTTCTAGTATCTGCCATTTATGCTCACTACAAATTAGTGTGCATTAAATGATACACTGTTGGACAAAAATATAAAATATTTTAAAATTATCATAAAGATGTTTAACATGATGGGTTCATGTTACCAAAATACTTTTTTCTAAAAAAAAAACTGTCTTTAATACGTTATAAGTGACTAATTAATAAAATAAAAGGCATTTTAAGTAAATAATTAAAAAGTTTTTGGAATATATATGTAACCGCCAATATGGAATGTAACCGGGGAATGCTTTGAATTAAATCTTTAATATATGCGTGAGAAATTACATTTCATTCTTGTTGTGCTGCAATCCTTAGCTGTTATAGTGTCAAAGAAACAGGATTTCTTTTCCAAGTGTGACGTTTTAAGGTATCCCACAAATGCTGGATCGTATTTAAATCCGGGTGTATGGTGGCCAATAAAATTTTTCGAATTGAACCTTATCTACGTAATCATTTACTATTCTAGCGACATAAGGACGTGCATCATCACGAATATGTCATATCCAATATGGCCGACAAATGGCAACACATTATCTTCTAAAATGTTTTCAGTATACATGTCAGCTGTCATTCACAAAATCATCTCCGCAGGTTCGGTATGTCCTTCCCAAGGAATAACGCCCACAGCACTATGCCGCCACCACCAAAAATAACGCTGTGTCTTAGGTTATAACTTGCATACTGTTCGCCAACCCTCTGCGCAATCATAGTAAATCTCTGAACCATATTTTAAACAGAACATATTTTAAATTTATTTCTATAATATGCTTCTTTATTTTAACTACTACTTTACCTTGCAGTCATATCGTTAAATAAAAATTTATTTTCCATGCTTAATAGTCAATTAATTTCAGAAAAAGTGTTACGATTATCTAACAAAAAGACATAAACATCTGTTTCATGGATTTTTAAGAAAGATTTTAATCAAGTTAATCATTTATTTTTTTTATTATCCGTAGATGATGATAAATCGATTAATTCAAAAAAATATTTCTGATCTTTCTTTTTCTTAGGCGGAAATGCTCTAAACCGACCTAGAAAGGTATCCCAGATAACGTTAAAGTCAACTAAGGAGTCCGAAATGCCAACGTCATCCCCTCGCTTGTAACGAACTATTTTGCTTACCTCAGGATAAGAACATGGGGTAGAAGATTGGGCAAACAAAATAATCGAAACTGTGCGTACGGCACTCAGGGCGTTGTTGGAGAGCTGGGTCGTGGATAAGTTGAAATAAAATGGGTCGGATTGGGGTATCTACAAAATTAAAACAAAAGGATACTTACATTAATCTACTGGGCAATTTATACAACAAAAAAGGCTTCTAGCAATTTAAGATAAGGGCGCCGCTTCGAAGGATCCTAGTTTGCTGAAGAAAAGAAAAAATTCTTCTTTCCTAAAATCAGAAATACATACAAGGATTGGGAGACTTTTCTAAATTAAAACACAAAATGGATCAGAGAAACAAATCAAACGTTTATTTTTTGTCTTAAGCAAACAGTTATCAAAAATACAGGTTACACAAGCAACATACTATATTTATAACATAATACAAATTAACAAAAACTTACGTGTTATTTGTTTACAAAAGAGATGGCTACAAAAATTTTTGAAATGGTTCCTAGGTTATAATATGGCCAAATTAGATTAGCAAAACCTTATAGATATCCTTTTTATGAAAATACTGTAGAATTAAACCTTACATATGAAATATCTTTTATATATAATAATCAAATTGAAATTGTTTTACAACAACAATGGATTAGAGTAAATGTCATATGTCAACACAACATTTTAAATCAGAATAAAATATGACATTTTTAAGCTACGACTCTAAAATAATATAAAACTTTAATTATTACAAATTCTTTTATTTTAATAGAAGCAATTATTAAAAATGTCTATTTTACTTGGAAAATATAATATATTGAATTGTTACCTTAATTTACAAACTTTGAACTTAACTTTGAAACAAAACTTGCTACATCTTTGGGGAAGCTACCTGGACAAATTCTCAAACTGTAAAACAGGAAACCATTTACATACTCAGGAACGACGATCAAAACAGGTTTGGTGGAGGAATCAAGCTGGCAAACGACAAATTCGACGCCACAATTCCATTTCCCCTTCTCGTCTTGCAGCTAGTTTTGTCTACAAAACTTAACAAACAAATAGCTCTAGACCCTCGTTCTAAATGACGATCGACAATAAAACCTCTTTTTTTTTCAACCAGAATATTAGGGGACTCATGTAATATAATCGTTTTCGGCGACAAAAAACATGTTGAAATAGTTACTTTTAAATTGGGTAAAAATAACTCGTAGTTATTGATTAGCGTCCGGAATAATTTTCTACCTGACAATGTAACAGAGACAAAAAATATTTCCAGCGTTATTACGCATTTAAGGATCTCAACTTTCGTAAAAGACAAACACAGACTTCTTGGTATAAACAACCAGGGGTGTACTACAAAAATTTAAACAGAAACTATATTAAATATAAAACGCTACACGCTTTGGTTAAGATTGTCCCCAACACGTTTCACTGAGCTGCTGTCTACCAACTTAACCCAATAATTATCTTATCGGTGTAACCTGCTACTAGGTATGCTTATTGTTTTTGTAACCTGAAATTTAGTTTTTTGCTAAGTTGGGTATGTATTATTTGAAGACGGAGATCATTTTTTTTCTGTAATTTTTATGAGATCATCTGCAAATGCAATTTTATACCATTTTAAGGTCTAAATTCATGACATCGGCGTCGATAATTTTGCTCAGACCCACTCCAGTACTGATCTATGTATGTGGTCCTCTTGCTCTTCTGTCCCAATATTTTTTCTATGGGGATTTTTCTATTCCTCTACTAGTAAAAATATAATCACTCTTATTTCAAATATAATCACTTATTTCATCTTTTTATTAATCTTTTTACGTGATGCCATATTGAACGCATTTTTACGCAAGGTTATTTGTTAAGGCTACATATATTTTTGTGGTTGATTTTACTTTATTACATGTAACGTGGATCATCTGTCTTTTCTAATGCCATATTGATGTTCTAAGATAATTTATTTTTAAAAAATTTTTTTTTCAGTCTGCCTTTTATACGTTTTTCTACTAACTTCGTAACACTAGTTAGTAGGCAGGTGACCTACACGATGTTGGTGGTTTTATATCTACATAGTGAAAACGTTTGCAAAAATGACATTTTGCACACTTTATGACACTCATTAGGAATATTTATAACATAAGTGTAGGTTACTGCTTTTTTCTGCCTGATATCACTTCTTAAACGGTGAGTGACTGGTTTAGCCAGTTTTACAATATCACATAGAAATGTTATTTTTTGTAAAAAAATGTATCTTCCTCAGAATGTTTTTGACGGCAATTGCCCTGGCATCTACACGTTCTGTACACTTTCACTTTTATGAGCTTATTCGATGTAGCAACATATTCTTCTCCACAGTTTCTAGCCACTCTATTTCGCTTTCTGTAGACATGCTTGGTAGTTGATCCCAATACCAACTTCGAATGTTTGTCAGCTGAAACCTACGGCAAACATAGACCATTTTGCAGTAGAACGGAAACGTTTTTAAATATGTTTTAATTATTAAAATACTAATTGTCAAACACGTGTATAATCTTTCCTATTTTATTTATGTTAACATTTTATTTTGGTTAATATATTATCAGATTAAGTAAATTTCTTACATTCCTCTGTTATTTTTGAGAATCCTCAACATTATGATCAAAGTTAGTAGTAGAATGGCATATGTACATGCCTTTCGCCAGTTGCCGCAATTGAGATAAAACTCGTAGATATTTAATATATAGTAACAATTTCTCTAACGAGTATAAAGAAAAATTAACGAATCGTCCGTAAATGGTGGCCACAGCTCAATGACGAGGTATTGGCTTACCAAGAAGAACACACCGGGTTTGACACCTGAAATTTTTCAATTTCTAATTTAAATGAGCCACCACCGTGCTTCGGAGGGCACGTAAAGCCATCGTTACGGGCTAGATAAGTAGTCTTTAACACTAAAACCTGCACCAGGTTACACAAATAGAAGATGTACACTAAGTCAATGAGCCGCAGTACGAAATTTTATAGCAACAAACGCCTTTCGAAAAACAAGGTATCGTTTGCTACGAAGTAAAGAAATCAATTGTTTTGCTGGCTGCTTCCAGACTCAGTAGTTATAGAGAAATGAGACTCTAATCTTTGTTTACATTTAACTTGTTTTTTTTACATAAAATGCTTATCAAAAAGAATTAATAGGATAAGAAAGAAATACAATATTAGAGAAACATTTAAAATAACCAACATATTGTGATATATTTTATCCAAAACTAAACACATCAATGAAAGAAAGCGCATTTAATTGCCCATTTATCATCGTTCTGTTTGACTTACACTATATGGGACCGGGTACTATATATTTGTCATATCAATATTAATCCTCTTCACGTACATGTTTTGCCTTTCCATCAGGTCCTTTTTTCAGTCATGTCATTATTTCAGTATAGATCCATTATATTGGAGAAAGTTTTTTCAGTATTATGACGTGTTAAATTATGCCGTCACTATTTTATTCTAGGGTTTGTTTGAATATAAGTTCTGAGTACACATTAAATAAGATAGGTTACAGTACACAGTTTTATCTAACTTCTCGATGGATATTTATATCGCTATGTTTTTTAGATATGCAGACGATACAGTAATTCTATCAGATAATATTGAAGGTCTTCAAATTCTGCTTGATCGTATTTACAAGATAGGAGAGGAAATGGGCATTAAAATAAACTCAAACAAAACTAAATTTTTAGTGTTTAGTCGTGACCCACATCCCGATGCAAAGCTTCAATTGAACGGAGTCCAAGTTGAGAAAGTTCACAACATGACATATTTGGGAACTGTGATAACGGACCAACTAGATCCAGATATAGAAATAAAACGTAGAATAGCAATTACTAAAACTACTTTTATGAAAATGAAGTCATTTCTTTGCAATAACCATCTCAGTTTAGAACTAAGGCAAAGAATGGTTAAGTGCTATGTTTTGCCTGTACTTTTGTATAGTGCAGAAGTGTGGACGCTAAAAGTATCGATTATGAACAAAATTGAAGCATTGGAAATGTGGATTCATAGACGAATGCTGAAGAGACCTTGGACAGCAAGAAAAACTAATGAAGAAGTACTAAGGAGCGTCAACAAAGGCAGAAAGCTGCTGAAGACTGTTAAACATCGAAAAATGTCTTATCTGGGACATATAATAATGGGAAGTCGATATAAAATTTTACAACTGATCCTTAAAGGCAAAATAGAGGGCCGTAGAGGTGTAGGCAGAAAACAAGTAGGAAGAAAACAAAATGCAGGACAATTATTCCATATTGCAGAAGATCGAGAAGCCTTCGCAACGGTGATCGCCAACGTCAGATAGTTCTGATATGGCACGCGAATAAGAAGAAGATGTATTTGTACACCAACTATAAATTTAGTCTTTAAGTGGCAATATATATCTGCAGTAAATATTTTCTGTTCACACATATCTAGTAAGGATTCCAGTAACTTTGATTATTTGACTTTGTCGAACGCCTTTTCTAAATCAACGAAAAAAAGTTAGACCTAGACAACATATTTTGCTTTTCACTTATTTCTTAATATTTAACTGATGAGATAGGGTTAAACATCTATTTATCTAACTATTTATTTTGAAATACCATCAAAATAGTGTTATAAAAACATTATTACAGATAGATTTTATCCCAAGATAAAGATAAAACACACTGTATAGATAAATATATATTAACATCTTTCTAGTTTACCTCGATTTACTGACAACTAACCCCAATTTAATTTGAAATGCAAAGAGAATCTTTTTATGTGCACCTTCACAAAAACGGACTGGCCTGAAAATCCTTAGGGTGAGTTTGGCTTTTATGCTTTGCTTAATAGTGTGGATAATTTTGGGAAGTCTTCTACGGCTGACAAAGGCGTTAAATCACGAAGAAAGAAATTTGTCACCATTAGTGGTAGTAGGTAGGCATGCTGTCGAATTTTTACGATTTAATCTTTTTAGGGGATCTTGTGAATCTGATGTTACAGTGAGAGATTTAAAAGAAAATTTGATTTCGAAAATCCAAAAGTTTTATGAAATAATATTTTTACAGAGACGATTTTTAACTTTTAATTGTTAATCTCTTGTTTAAGGCCATGTTGGTAATATTTTATAAATAATTTCAAGACCATCCGCAATTAACAAAAAGAAGCAAACGAAAACTCAAAACTTGAAACCAAAAAGTAAGAAAAACTGAGGAAAATTAAAAGAAAATATAGCGAGATTAAAGGAATTTATATGTTTATTCCATTATGTGACCACAAAGGTATTCCGAAGTACATTTGAGTGGATTATAAATATTTATATTTTTAAATAGCTTAAATAGAAGTATTGCTTTTCCATTAGAGCTTTTTGGGTTTATACGACTTTACTTTAGACTGTGTTACCCACCATAAAATCTTATGGTGTATGTATAAAATCTTAAGTCTAATATCTAATATTTCTTTAAAATTGCATTGATAACTTTATGTCTTGTTGCAATCAACGTTAAGAGATGAATTTATCAAGTTATTATAAACTCGTTACGAGACCTGGTCACAAGGTGATGGTAAGTAAAAATCTAAGTTAAAACTAGAGTAAAAAAGCAAAAGATTTTAATTAGATTAGATGTATCGAAGACAAAAATAATAAAATACTAGTTCACGAAAAGGATGTCAAAACGATGGAGAAAGTACTTTGATAGTTTATTAAATGAGGAATTTGACAGAAAACCAGTTGATCTAACGGTGTCTCCTTAGCAGCAATGGATTTTTTAAACTGTTTTCTAGTAGTATGTTTATGTTAAACATTTTTTATGGCATTTTATGAGTCATTTTACATTTGTTTTGACGTCTTGATTTCCTATCCGGAAATCGTTTAAAAAAAAATTAAATTAAAAATTATTAACTAATATAGAATTATTAAATTATTAAGTAACCCCGAAACAATGGAGACAAGCAATTGAAAAAAATTATTTAAAACTTAATAGGACAAATAAAATAATAAACCAGCTATGTTGTACATAGCTGAACGTTGTATAGTTAAAAATAAAGAGGAACAACGAATACATTTGACGGAAATGTAAATTTTTAAATAGACGAATAGATAATAGGGGATAAGATTAGGAATGAATATATATGCAAAAGTATAGAGTGATGTCAAAATGATAGAGCATAGGTTAAGATGGTTAGGGCATATACAGCGTCGAGATGCTAATCATACAATGCGAAGAAGTTTCTGGAAGAAGTAGAAGAGAAAGGCCAAGGAAGACCTGCGTAGAAGCCCATAGTCACGATAGGATTAATATTGGTATGAGCCAAGATATAAACTTATAGAGAAATTTAATAAGGGATGTTCACCCCGCATATGGATAAAGGCAAAGGAAAGGATGATGATGTTTATTATAGATTTGTTACATTTATTAGTGTACTTTTTATTTTAATTTAATTCATTATAATTTTTTGACCTTTATTGATTTCAAATATTGAATTCGTATTCTTTATTTTTATACGACAAAGAAATGGCAAAAACAAAAAATGTTTACTTACCGGGGTCAAACTAATGCATCCACTTTTAGTTTGGAATTATAAAAAATTCTACTCATTGATCCAATTTAGTTTTATAATAAATTTTTTAGCACCTATAATTTTAAAAGAATACACATAATAAAATTCTCAATGTAAGAGGCTACAATGTTCGACAGTTATTTTTAGAGATAGCAATGGCTCCAAAAAAACAACTCCAATTATCGAAATATCTGACACGTACTCCATAATTCTTATCACCACAACCCAATCACCGTAACTGGGAGTTACTCCCTAGCACCCAATAAATCTAGCCACTTTCCCCACACACATTCTCTCATCGAAATTGTGTCGTTGAAAAAAAAAGCAAAATAAAACATCTACCCTTCAGAGTTCATCAATCAGATATACAATTCCGGGGCTGCTACACATAAAAAAGTGTTTATTTACAGTTGCTTAAGCAATGTATTGGTGTAGTGAAGGTACAAAAGTAATTCGGTATATTTAGAATTACCATATGGTTCATTTCCTCGAAATAAAAAAATAAAAGGTAAACAACGGGGTTGTCGCTTCGGTATGATTCTACGTTTAAAAACTATTTACGAGACTATGAGGTACCCTTTTGTTGCTTACGATTGGTAATTATTTTTACAGATTTAGCTTTGTACTGCGCATATCCATGATTTATTACTTGCCAATAAATATTTTTAAATAGTGACTTTGCCTTTTATTGAGCGACTCAATTTGCGGTATAGGCAAGGCGATGAAGCAGTAAAATGTTCAAAATCTACCAATTTTTTGCAGTTGGATGGATGGATCTCAACGAAACATATTGCATACGATTCGTAGGAGTATCTGGAAATTTTGCGAGGAATTTTGAGATGAGGACCAGGTGCACACTTTGTGCACCTGGGCCTCGTCTCCTCAAGTTTTATGGAAATTTGATACAAAATTAGTGCAAATTTGTTAATCAGGGGTTTTTGAGGTCGTTGAACACTAATATCATGTTGCGATGGTGTGCTAAGCACCTAGTGCCAATAACGGGCATTATCTCCTGCATTTTTATGGAAAAGTGATGACCGACAGAGTTGTGTTAATACACATCAGCTCAAAGAGTTGCCTAGCTCAACTTGTTTTCAACTTACTCTTAAAAACTTATTACTTATAATGTTACTAATATACAGAATTTTATTTAAAAATAATAGAATACTAGACACTACACAAACACCAAAATTACACTCAACATATGCACTTTACATTCAAAAAGCAAGCATTGAATCTATAATTTTGTTACTTATATACAATATAAAATTGGATTTAAATTAGAATGTATGGAAATAAAAAAGTAATTCCCTAAATATGCATTTCTTGTGAGATTAGTGCTATTTCAAAATAATCATTCAAATAATAGTTTTAAAAGTCAGTGATTTTTTAGTGATTTCCCTATAAAAATGCAAACATTGCAATGAAATTTTTTTTTGTGTGTAGGGTCACGTCATGAGTCATTAATCGAGGATATTCTGGACAGAATTACAATAAAATTCATAAAAATAAAAGTGATACGGCGCAACTCCTAGTGCTACAACTGTTACGGGCGCCTATTGTGTTTCTTTGGTATATTTCTCGTCCCTCAAAAGCATAACTAGTCTCATTAGATCGGCCAGATGTGAGCAACACAAAGAAAACTATGCAGGAGTCACACACAGAACGGAAGATTGCAAAGCGACCCCAACTCAGTGGTGGATCCAAGAAATATTTTTGTGGTATATTATTATTTAAATGTGGTACATTATTATTTGAATTTAAATATAGTATTTACTGGCTTAAGGTGATTATATTAAGACTGTAGGTTTCACATATACCACGAACGACATACACATACCATAATTATGAATTTTGGTCAAATTCCACTAAGACAATGAAGTATACTGTAGTGTCAGACCCAAATGACTGTATTACAAGATTTATAATTTATTTTTATACGGTTAAGTAAATGGAAAACATACATCTGTGGAGTCACTTCGTAGTTCCAAAAAGTATATCCCATCGACGATCTATTGCCTTGGAGTTGTGCGAAATATGTTTGACTATTTTAAGCTCTATGACATCAGAGAGTATGCAGTTAAGTCTCTATTATTTGGTGCCGGCTTACTTTAAGTGACACATGAACAGAAGGAAAGCCTGTTATAATTCTGAGCTGACTTTTACCTATTCTTCGTAATTATTTTTTCGGAACCTATTTGTTGTTTTACCTGGTCGTACTACCATCAATAGAATTAATCGAATCAGTCAATTAGGAATAAAATATTTCTAGCATCTGTGCCAGAATCAAAGGCTGCCGTCCGGCTTGGTAAGCTAAAAGCTAATACCTTTTTTTCGTCTTTATAGAGGGGGTGTCTGGAATCTTCAAAAGACATCTCAATCCAGGACGCCGCCTGACTAACCTTAGTGCAGGATTTGTTCTTCGTACTCCCGGTGATAGTTCCCGAGGTACTTTAAAATGCCCTCTCGTCGCTGAGTCTACGCCGAACGCCTACCTGCTAAACCAGACCCTTCTCTGTCATCCAGCAATTCGAAAACGGAATGGCCGCTGTAAGACCGGCATCACTTTCGAAACACTACCTTTATTCATTCATTCACATCCACACTCTATTCATCAGCAAGGAGGCTTCCTGTCTCGTTTCAGGTAGCGCGTAGAAGAGACTCATCACTCCTAGTTCGGCATCATTCCCAGACGGGCATTTCCTCCTTCCTCACAGTCTGACTTACGCATTTTAACTCAAACAGAGTGACCCACTTTTCTAGCTTCACCTTTCAGCATCATTCACTCTTACCTTTGCCGTTGGTCCAGCTCTCTTTCTTCCTCTTCCTTTTTCTTGATCACTGCACGGATGTAGCTGTGTATGTTAGTCCAACTTAATTTATTTCAATCAATCTCTCAATCATTTCTCTCACTGTAATAAAATTCACACCTGTCTTTCTCTCCATTCTGTTCCTTTCCACTATCCATCTGCTGCAATCTAACATTGTATATATCATAGTGTCCGAGTATCCACAGTATAGGCATTCATCTGTATCAGCCTTTTCGATCCTAAAGAGTTAGGCCCTAAAACACCCGTGCCCTGTGAGCACCTGCGTCAAGAAATAATCCAATCGCCTGTGGCCACAGTCCACCCAATCTCTTATGTTCGGGATCAGCATTTTCGTCCATTGTGCCACATCCTCCGTGTTGTTCCCTTCTTCTTGCCATCTTTCAACTGACCTCTCTCTTTCCTGTCTTCTCTCGGCCACAGTAGGGTTTTGGGCCTCTTCTCTCATAAAGCTCTTTTCTATCCACCGCCAAAACATGTAACGGAATACATCCAGTGATGGTCTATAAGGCTGCCGCAGACACAGTTCTGTAGGCGCATGCCACTCGCAACAGACTTGTTCTGTCTACTCGTGTCATGAGACTCCTATAGGCCGTTATCTCTACCGCCTCGCTCCAGACTGGTACCGCGTAGAGGACGATCGACTGTACAACACCGTGTAAGACACTTCTCCTTTCGGAATTGGGTCCTCCAATGTTCGGTATCACCCTCCCAACGCAGCTGCACTATTCGTAGCCTTCCGGACCACCTCCCGCACGTGCTCCCCCCATTTTCCATTCTGGTGTAATGTCACTCCTAGATACTTTACTTATTTTTTGGGTGTTAGACATGCTCCCGCACATTTTAATTCAATACTTTATCTGTTCCTTGTTTTCTTCAGAATGATTGTTTCGGTTTTCTCTGTCATAAGTTTCAGTCCATGCTGCGTCATCCATTTCTTTATGATGCCGCCTGCCTTCCAAATCCGGTATTTGAGTTATACCCTCTCCTCACAGTGCATAACCCCGTCATATGGCAGATTCCACAGTGTCGTGCCCAAGGACAGATCCCTGAGGTACCCCGGCCGTCACGTTCACGATCGTGCCCTTTTTCACCATAATCCTTTTCTCAGACAGATACTCCGCCACCACATTCATCAGGTAACCAGGACATTCTCTCTTCTCCATTGCCTTCATTACCTCGTTCCACTGTAACGTATTGAATGCATTATTAACATCAAACAGCAGCAGGGCCACCCAGCAGGGCTTCGAGTACACTCATGATTGTATCAATCGTGCTTTCCCCGTTACAAAAACCAAATTGCCTCCGAGATAAACCACCTGAACTCTCAATCATGTCTTATGCGTACTCGCAGCATACTTTCATACAGCTTGCTGATGCATGGAAGAAGACAGATGGGGCGATACTTTTCCCTAACTTTGGGAAAAAGTATTAACCTCGATGTCCTCCAAGGCTCAGGAAAGGTTTGTGCTTCCAGCAGTGTATTCATGTGTTCCAGAAGCCACGCAGGCTCCACCAGTCCTAGACCCTTCAACGCCTCAGGTATCTGATCCAGTCCGAGGGACCTACGAGTCTTCGGTGAACCTAATGCCTCGAAAAGTTCATCCATGGTAAAGGGTACAGCCCGCTTAGTTCCTTCATCCCTCCATACACCATCGATCTTGTATCCATGAGCCCAGATGTCCTCATCCAGCTTTTCACACAGCTCTTACCAGTGCCTTCTTTTTTCTGTACAGATTTTTCTGCATAGTTCCCTCTTCCTTGCGCGGTACTCTTCCTCGATCACCTCGATGATGTAAAAGAATAATGGGTAATTGGAGCGTTATATGAGGGTAATGGAAACGCTGTCACCAAATGAAATACACAATAGATCCTCAAGGGATGCTAACCCTGCGAGCGGCTGCAAGGAATACTGGTCACACTGGTCTGGAGGGCTGGCTCGTCTTCGTGGATTTACGAGAAGATAAGGGATTTCGGGATAGGGGTAAGGACTCCTAGGTCTCAGGTCCTGTGAAGAGTAGAGGTTATGGGCTTACTTTTGAAGCCGGAGATATGCATACGCAGAATCTCGAGTTCTCCTAGTCTCTAGTGAGTCGGACGGAAGGAACATTAAAAAAAAACCAAATTAGAGTCAACAATATATTGAATCTACCCTGAAGTTACTAATACAATCGTTAACACGTTATTCTGCGCGTCGGGAGACGATGTAGCAAGATAGTGAAGAGTTGACAGTTGTACTAATATAATTACACAGGTTAGTATAAAGAAATCTGTTACCTTATGTGTATATTAGGGCTTCAACCACGACACGTTCAGTCTTCTGGAACTCGGTCAGTTGAGGGTTGCGAACTTTCGAGCTGCCACAATAACCGGACTACACGCGAATTCTGCCAGAAGATACCCGGCCCCCGGAAAATCACCGACTGTCCGGCTACCGTCGTTTTTTTCTGTTTTATTGTGGTCGTACTTTCAACGCCGGTTCTAGTACCAAGGTCGTAGGTTCGCTGAGTTGCAGTTTTGGCGTTATGCGCCTATTTGGGTCACGGCTGTTGTTGTTAATAGTTTCGTGCTTTTTATACGTTTAAACAATTATCAAACAATGCCATAACTAGGTCAATTGTTATACTTTGTATAATTTAAATGTATAAGTTAACTGTATTAATTATCCCTTATTTAATTTGGAATATATAATAATTATCTCGAATAATTATTATCTTTTTTTATGCTACTTATTGTTCCATTATCCCTTTATTCCAACTTCTCACTCACTTGCTACGCTTACATTACAATGACCTCAGGGTTGATTCCTGCTCTGCCTCTTGCTCTTGTTAACCTTCTTCTCATTGCTATACTAACATTTCTTAGTACCTCGATGTCCGCATTCCACCAATATGGTATCCTGTTGACATCTTGGCGGCCAATCTTGCTTCCTTCCATCGCTTCTTTAATGACTCTCTTAAAGCTTTCTACCGTCGTCGGTGATTGACCCTGCATTATGCTCACTCTCCATTTAATTAACTCCTCGTATACTTTCCAGTCATTCCCATCGCCGCATCTGCCCCCCGACGTCCCGGATACACGGAGTGTGTTAGTGGTTTATAATATAGTGGTCATGGCAAGCTAATATCTAGCCACTAAGCAATGGTCGTCACCTAGTGGTAAATAGTTTAAAGAATGGGAGCCTTCCAAATATGGGGATTTCTAAAAATTCTAAAGACCTTATGAATAACAAAATGAGTAAAAGTCTGTTACAGATAAATAATTCTGATCATTAATAAAACACTTAAAATATATTACCTAAGACATAGTTACTGAGAAAAGAAATACAACAGTTTATGTTGTAACCTCGGAAATCTTTTTTGGATGGTGCTAGAAAGATAACCAATGGAGACACTGCGGACGGCAGCCAGATGGTTGGTGGAAAGCGAGTCGTGGGTTCGAAACTAGCTATTGGAATCGGGAATGGGTCCAACGGACGAAATAAGTTAAGAAAGGATAAGAGATATTAGAAAAGATACAGAAATAAACAAAAAGATAGATGGATAAAGTTATAAAAGATAAGATAAGATAGAAACAGGGCGCCACTCAATTTTTTGGGGTTAAGCAGAAACTTAAGAAACCTTAGAAAAGAAAAGAGATAAGGAAAGATACCAAAAGTTAATTATCAAATAAATTTGGTCAACACAATATAGAAACAAATAATAAATATATTACTTACCTACGAAACTTAATCAGCCTGATCTTTCTACTGGTCAAAAGTATAGTAATATTTAAAGATAAAAAGCAAATATTCAGAGTTATTTTTTTATCAGGGAACTTGTTAGGAGCCGACAAATAAAATACATACATAGAACAATAACAATATATTCAACAACAAAATTGTGACGCTGCTGAATGCAACACAAGCAATAAAAATACACCAACAACTATAAAATGGTGGTATACACATAAAAATAAGCAGCAATGTAATTAGCAAATACCTTTACAAAGATATATAAGGTAATCATTCACAAATAAAGTGTTATGGGCGTACCTCGAGATATAACAGTAAAAAAATGAATAAAAATTATAACAAACACAAAAGATAACAAAAATTAATTAAATCTAAATTTACAAAAATACAAAAAGGTTACAGAAATAAAAACATGCAAATTTAACCAAACCGCACTTGATTAAGTGGATTAACTATCTCGCACTATTATTTAATGATAAACTGAGAATAATGTTCATAATTATTATTTATTGAAATTTCTTGAATTTATTAAAATGTTCTTTAAATTGAATACAAAAATCAGCAATCTAAAGGTGAAGACATGGAGGAACTTTAGATACGTCCAGATAATGGAGGATGATATGTTATCATACCATATTACTCGCCCAGATAATTTGAAGATAATGATTACTTACAGTAAATCTTGACGACTGGTTTACTAGGTACTTCACTCAAGTTATATACTGTACTTAATACTTTACATGTATCAAACACTGAATTTAATTACCATTAAAGGTACTTTAAAACTATATATATATATATATATATATATATATATATATATATATATATAATTTAATATAGTATAAGAAAAGAAAACTCAAATATAAAGTGTATACACACCTAGAAAACAATTCACAGACGGTAAGATAACAGATATGATGTGAGCGAAGCGTCTCACGAGAAATCAACCTTTCTTCGCAACGGCCCACCGATAAGTCAGTTGGTTTTTCTAAAATTTTACCAACGACCCAAGAAAAAAGAAAGGATAGAATCATAGGCCAGTCGTATGTAGTTATGAGAAGATAAGGTCTTAACGACTTCGGAAAGTTTGAGGTATTTACGGTATTAGTAAAATATAAACCTGGTAGATTGGGTTTTTACCGAACATACCATAAAATGCCTTCGACGATTTTGTTTGTTAAAGTATTAAACCGAAACCCGACTTAACCGAAAAGTATTAGTTCCTTTCATATTCAGGATTAAGACGGAAAGGATTAAAAATCTTCCGTAATTAGGGAAATTCCGTGCATTCAATAAAATTTTGAAGTTGGTAAACATGATACGCTCATGTTTGGTAAACAAAACATGAGCGTATCATCAAGGGGGTAAAAGGAATTAAAAATAATTTAATATATTAATTATAACAAAATGTTACAATGTATTATCTTCTTCTTCTTCTTTTTATGTAGACATGACTCTGTCTGTTTTTCAATGTGCCTCCAGTAAGTTGTAGTGCCATCGTTTTTGTGGTCTTCCTACTTCGTGATCTTATTGATAGCTATTGTGCGACCGTCTCTTTGCCGTCTGTACTACTCTATTTGTTGTCATATGATTTATATGATTGTTCCATTCTACTATTTCTATTTCTTACCCAGTCCTTGATGTTCTCCATCTTGCATCCATGTGGTATATCTTTAAAATTCCACGAGGAAACTAAGTTCCTGTAGCTGGCTGTATACCATATATCACAAAAAAATTTGTTAAAATCCTTTATAAAAGGTATATAAAATTGCCTCAAACGGGCTATCACAAACACATTGCAAAACGTTTTCGGATTAAACAATCCATCATCAGTGCAAACGGTTGTACATGCTAGTAGCCACCAAAATATATGGGTAAAAACCCTTTAAATGTTATAAATTTGAAATTGTTTTACATTATTAGTGCTTCTATCTTTACTATATATATGTATATCTTTACTTCTTGCTCTGTCCCATAGTGTTTATTCATCCATCCAAGTGTTTTCATCTCTGCTGTTTCTAACATAATTTTTGTCAGGTCGTGTTTCTACCGCATATGCCATTATTGGTCAGATTACTGTTTTGTAAATTTTGAGTTTCATTTATTTTCCGATATTTTTATTACTCCATATTGTTTCATTAATGCAATCCGCGGATCTGATTGCTCTATTCACTTGAACTTTCACTTTTGTTTTGAGATTTCCGTAGCTAGATAATGTGATACTTAGATATTTAAACTTCATCACTTGTTCTATTATCTGACCTTCCAGCTTCAATTTACATGTTAGTAAATTTGCTGTTATAACAATGTTGCATACGTTGTAACTCAGCTTCACTTTGAGAGAGTGGTATTACCTTGTCTGGATAGCAGATTGTATTAAGTTGTTTTTCTCCCATTTGATATCATTTTTTAGTTCTTACTTTTTTTATTATTTTATACATAATCAGGTTGAACAATAGAGGAATCAGGGAATCTTTCTGTCTCATCCCATTGCTAGCTTTAATAGTGACAGTTAGTTCTTGTTTTACTTTTACTTTTATTGTGTTGTTTTGTGTCAAATGCCAAAGGTCCACGAAACATAGATATGCCAAGTTTATTGTATTCTACTGATTTCCCTTGCACCTCTTTATAAAGATAACATCGGAACATGATCATCCCGATCCAAAAACTTTGTTGTTCTTCTGCTAGTATTTGAATTTGTTATCACTTTGATTGTTGTGTTTAATAAATTAATTCGTCTGTAATTTTTCGGGTCAGATTTGTCTCCCGTTTTAAAGAAAATTATTAGGATGCAGATATTGATCTTTATTTTCGAGGAATTCTATTTTGTTCTATTATTTTTTTGTTCGATATTCCATCCTCTCCTGGTGATTTTTATTTTTTAGTGCATCCATATAGGATGGTGTCATCTTTAAACACACGGACAAACCAATCTATCTAAGCTATCGGTTTTACTAGCAAAAGTGCAACAGAAAAGCAAACAAATACATGAAACGAACTAATCAGACAGTTCATGAACGTCACTTTCTTTCTGGAACCGAATGCAAGCCGAAACATTAAATTATGCAGCAGATTCGTGTATGTAGCCCACTTCGACCCACACTGAACCCTGAACGAATAAGAACCGCCGCGCCGTCGCGTCAGTGAAACTAACTAAATAAAGATAATACAAAACATGGAACCTATACTAACCTGCCGCAAGTATAATATAACAAGCAAGAAGCGTTTCCGTATTGAAATAATACAAAACCCGAACAACAAAAGTCTCGAAGATGGAAGATGGAACAAAGAAGTTGAAAACTGGCGACCATACGAAGCAAAGAGATCAAGAAAAAGACCTCAAATGCGCTGGAGCGACGATATCAAAAGAGCCGCACGACAATGTGGAAACACCTCATCCACAACAGGGATAAATGATGAGAACTATATTCGACAATTCGAATAAAAAGAAAAGGTTTAAAAAATTACAAGACTCCTAGCGACATTTAAGATGTGGTTCTTAAATGAATAACATA